>CM035146.1:35000200-36200200 GCA_020205605.1 Panax ginseng | reverse complement strand
AACACATATAATTAAATTAATCTACCACAATTAAGGCCAAATTAATTATTTAATCTAATAATTAAATCATCGAAAAATATTTATTTAATTCAATAAATATTAAAATTAATTACAAATTCTCGCTCATTACATCTTTCCCCTTAAAAGGATTCTCGTCCCTGTAATCACGACTCAATAAATTCAACTCGCTACATTCTCCCCTCTTACAAAGATTCTATCCCCGTAATCTGCCATATATATATTAAGTAAATAAATGAGGGTAATTCTTCATCATATTCTCTTCGAAGTTCCCACGTAGCTTCACAAATATTGTGGTTCCTCCAAATTACCTTAATGTAAGGTATAACTTTATTTCGAGAACTTGTTCTTTTCTTGGCCGACAATTTGGACAGAATTTCTTCAGAAGATAAGTCTTTCTCAAAATGTAGGGTTCATATTCAATTACATGCTTGTAATCTACCAGTAGGGTCGTAATACGTAAACATGGAAGACGCTAGGACATTCTCGAGTGATGGAGGTAAGGCTACCTCAGACGCAACTTCTCCTATTCTTCTCAAGATTTCAAAGGGTCCAATAAATCTTGGGCTCAATTTCCTTTCTTTCCTAACTCGATCTTCCCTTCCAGTGGAGAGACCTTCAAGAAAACATAACTACACCGATTCAAACTCGATATATTTACGATGTGGATCAACAGATTTCTTCCGTCGATCTTGAGCCGCTACCACCGTGTTTCGATCACTTTGACTATTTCGCCGCCTCATTGCACTCAATTCTCGCCCTAAGCAATTGTCTTTCACCAACTTCATCCCAAAGAAAGTGAGTTCTCGCACTTTCGCCAGATAACGCTTCGTAAGGCAAGATGCCAATACTAGCGTGATAACTGCTTGTTGTAGCCGAACTCTACTAACTAGTAGGTGATCATCCCAATTTCCTTTGAAGTCCATCACACAGTGCTCTCAAAGATATCTTCTAATGTTTGAATCGCTTCTCACACTCATCTGGCTCTGCTTGAGGGTGGTAAGTCAGACTCATTCGCAATTATGCACTCCATGCATTCCTCAAGACGCTTTCCGTAAATTTGATGTGAAGCGCGATCTCTATCGAAATAATTGACACCGCACTCGTGTCTCAAACAATCTCTTTCACATATAACCTTGCCAACCGATCTAAGTTGAATCTGATTTTGATTGAAGGAAGTGTGTGATTTCGCACCAATAACGATAACCCATATATCATGTCAGAGCCTTTCTCGAGTCGCTTCAAGGCCAACCACGAAGTCCATTGTAATATGTTCCCATTTCCATTCGGGATTTCTAACGGTTGTAGCAATCCACCTTGGCTCGATGTGTTCTCGCTTTTACTTTCTCGACAGTCGACACTTGGCAACACATTCTCGCAACATCGCTTCAAATTCGGCCACCGTAAATGTTGTCAAGATCTTGATACATCTTTGTACTACCCGGTGAATCGAATATCTCAACTATGAGCCTCACTCAAATTTCTTCCTTAATTTTCAGATCGTGGAATCCAGATTCTATTTTCAAATCTCAAGATTCCTTCCTTATCCATCTTAAATCTTGGTCTTGGTTCCTTTCAGATATCTTCTTTGTCACCTTTTTACATTCTTCATCCCGTCGAGCCTCCTTTACTTTATCTAAGAGAGTTGTACCAGATTGCATCCTAAATAGCTTCTCATCAATCTCCATAGGATACTTCACTTCCAACTCCAGCTTCCATTTCGTAATTAGCCCTCCCGAGCAGCTTAACATCATCAATTTCTCACGACCCTTTCTACTTAAGGCGCTTCAAGAACCACATTTGCTTTCCCCGATGGTATAAAATCTCACAAATGTAATCCTTAATTAATTCCAACCATCTTCTTTGACGATATTCAAGTCCTTCATGCGAAAAATATATTTCGCACTTTATGGTCCGATATATTTCACACTTCTCCCCGTAAAGATAAGGCCTCCAAATTTTCAAAGCAAAAACAACCGCAGCCTAACTCCAAGTCATGGGTCTGATATCCTTTCTCGTAATCCTTCAATTGTCGTGATGCATACGCAATGACTTTTGCCGCTTTTGCATCAAAGACACGCCCAAGTCCTTTATGCGATGCATCACTATAAACAACAAAATTTCCTCAGATCATCCTAAGAGATAACACAGGGGGCAGACTAACCTCTTCTTCAATTCTTGAAAACTTTCTCACACTTATCCGCCCAAACAAATTTCACAAATTTTTCGAAAGTTAAATTCGTTAACTGAGTTATGATCTTGGAAAAGTCTTGTATGAACCTTCTATAATATCCTCGCCAATCCAAGAAAACTTCAGATTTCGATGGCGGCGCCCCTACCGATCCCAAAGCTAATCACGGCTTCGACTTTTGATGGATCTACCAAATTCCATTTTTATCGATCACGCGCCCAAGAAATTGCACTCGCTCAATCCAAAATTCGCATTTCAAAAACTCGCATACAACTTTTCCCTTCTCAATACTTCCAACGTTAATCTCAAATGCTCTTCGTGTTTTCTTCTTTTTTCGAATAGACCAAAATGTCATCTATAAATACCACTACTTAACTTGTCCAAAAACGGCTTGAACACACCATTCATTAGTCCCATAAATGTCGCAGGAGCATTCGTAAGACCAAACGACATTACTAAAAATTCAGAGTGACCGATCGCTCTCAACGCAGCCTTTGGTACATCCTCCTACCACACCTTCAATTGATGATAACCGCTTCAAGTCTATCTTGAAAAGTATCTCGCCCTTCAATTGATCAAACAGTCGTCGATCCTCAGAATGGATATCCGTTCTTAATCGTGACCTTATTCAGCTTCTCAGAGTCAATGCAGAGTCGATCGATCCATCCTTCTTTTTCACAAACAACACCGGGCCCCCCACTACGATACGCTTCTATTGAATGTACTTCTTGTCCAACAATTTTTGTAGTTGTACCATTAATTCCTTCATCTCTATCGGTGCCATTCGAGATGGTGCCTTCGATATCGGGAGCAGCTCCGGCGCCAAATCGACACGAAATCTACCTCTATCCGTGGAAGTCCCGTAAATCGTCTGAAATACGCCGACGAAGTCCTCACAATCGGATTTCTTCTACCTTCGATTCTCTTTTCGACTATCGACTATGTAAGCTAAGTATCCTACACAAATTTGTCTCAATAACTTCCTCGCCTCGCATCATCGCCGACAACTCGCTTGTTCAGGCGACTTGCTACTATAAAATACAACCTTTCGACGGAGTCATAAGGTTAATACGCTTTTTTAATCAATCAATTACAAACCCGTAATTGAATAACCACCATTCCCAAAATAACGCCAAATTCCCAAGTCGAATAGGATAAGATCTACGCTCATGATATTACCCTTAATATCCACTCTACAGCTTCTTAAACACGCATTTAATGAATTATCTCTATTCGCAATTTCTATATTCATGGATATTCCAACTCATCCATACGCAAATCTAAACTATTAGCAAAGTCTTCTGATATAAAGGAACAAGTAGCACCCAATCAAATAAAACATAAGCATTAATTTCATTGATCTAATGATACCGACACCACATCACGAGACCGGATTGCATCCTCGCACCGCCATATTGAAAGTCCGCAAGGCTTTGGCCGCTTTGTTGTGGTGCTGGTCCGGATGGTTAAGGCATTTCCACCGTTATTTCCTGCTTCTCCTCCCCGATCCGACGACCTCCCGATCCCTTCTTGGGACAATCTTCGCCAGATGGTCCTTCAACCACAAGTAAAACAAGCACCTTCTTTGGTTTGATAGCTTGGTGCTATGTGGCCTTCCCCCACACAATTGTAGCACACTTTTTTTTCTTTCATACAAACTCCCAGATGGGCTTTCCCCAAGTCCGCATGCTTCGATTCTTTTCTTCCGACTACCTTGTTGATTCCCCGATGATGAGTCATTGCTCCACCTTTTCTTCCGATTGAAATTTCCACCTCCCCGTGCTACTTCCAATCGACCTTGTTATTTCCTTCACCTTCACTCTTCTTCTTCTTCTTTTGATCTTGATTGTACTTGGTCACCGTGATCGCTTCCTCCTTCAAATGAGGATGGCCTTTTCCAAAAGACTCCAAAGAAAACGTGTTTAATCAAACATTGATACCTTTGTCAGACACCCCAAGGCTTTAGTCCTCGCTCAAACCGCTCTCGCCTTCCTCTCATCCGTGTGAACTTGATACGGGCAAACTCTTGCCAATTCGCTGAATTTAGCCAAGATAGTCGCACGCCATATTTCCCTCGCTTCAACTCTAGAAATTGAACCTCCATCCGGTTCTCGTGAACTAGTTGGGAAATACATTTCAAAAACATCTCTTTAAATCTCTCCCACGTAATTATACCTTCACCTCCTCGCACTTTTTGTTTGCTTTGCCACCAAGAGCTAGCCTCGCACTTCAAAGATAAACGCTGCAAAAGCGGTCTTCTTCGTCTTCTAACCCTAGCAACGCCGAAAACCTTTCTCCATTTCCATAATCCACGCTTGAGCCTCGATTGATTCATGGAACCTTTGAACTCAAGCGTCCCACCGCCTTTGAAGTCCTTAAACGTTGTGTTTTCGTGGAGCTTGAGGTTGGTTATTCATGGCTCCAAATAAGAAGTTCACCAACCGCCGCATCGGGATTAGCGCTGCATAATTGTTATTATTGGTCGACTTTTTCCGAGCCGGCCGACGTTGTTGTCTTCTCTCTCATGCATTTTTCTCGTTAAATAAACGCTTTATTAGAACTTTATTTATTTCTCTAAATAGTTAAGACATTACTCAACAATTTAACATATCACTTAACACATCATCTCAAACAACTTGATATATTTGCATTCAAATCAAAGTTTTAATATTAAACGATAAAGATAACCATGTATTTACATCAACTATCCTCGAATAAAGAATCCACAGATTTAAAACATTCAAATATTCTTTCGCTCATAAACACGCCGTAATTTATATATAAAACTAATTAAGTCTTTCACATAATTAAACAAATTCTATCACCGTCATTAAGGTGTCAGTCAATAGCCTTGCCACGCCCTCATCCATGATACGAGACATCGCCCCGCGATCCAAAGATATACGATGGAAGTCCTTCGAATCGAATGGGGTACCTCAAAACTCGATCTTGGGCCTCATCCATCGTATGATTAAGTGTAGAATATGTCTCTTCAAGCTTTGCCTTCTTTGCACGACGACTATCATCTTCTCGCACGATCACCGACGCGATTCTCTTACCCATCCCTCTTCTCGCTATGTTCACTTTTTTCGAGGTTTCCTTCAGCCTTCTTTCGCTTTCTATCTCTTCTGGCTTATCTTCGCTTTGACCTTCTCATGGACCAAATCCCATTCTACATTTGCCACCGAGAGTGAAGAGTCGAAATCTCCTCTCCTTCGCTTCTAGAGTAATATGTCAATAACCGTCACCACTCACCAAATCTCGACTCGCCTCGTGAATCCACGCTACTTGGTCAGATAACGTGTCATACATCTCAAAGATCAACGGCACCGTGGTAACTCTTCTTCCTCTTCCTCTTCTTCTCAACAAATTCTCCTCGTGATCCTCCTCAAGATCGGCCTCTTGCTCATGCTCCCCGACCAACAACTGGATCAATGGAGATGACTCCTCTCATCATCAAATTTTCTTCCCTAACGACATGAATGTCTCTTGGCTCCTCCTCCGCTTGCATTTATAGGTACACGGGTTCTTCCTCCCCACTTGACTAGCTTCTCCAACATTCACATCCCGACAACAAAATTTTAAGTTTTAGTTACTAAGTCGATCATCTAACGATACTTTTAACACATAAACACATAAGGTCTTTTATTATCTTCAATGAATTACATAAATTCATTTCTTATAACTCGATAAGAGTTTTCCATTACTATCTTCTTCTATAAGGCTACTACCTAAGGTTGTTCCCCACCTAAGGTTCATAACCCATGCTTTTGATACTAACTTGTGACACCCCCAAATCCGCACTTCAATTCCACGGGATTTGGTGTTCATCAGATAAATATCATCTATCTATCTACCCATAATAAATGCAAACCATGCAATAGATAGAAATAATAATAAATCTCCCTTATGGGGTTACATCAACTACATAATAAATACAATCCCAAAGTTACTCTAACCTTAAACATCTCAGTATGAATCATAAACAATTAAGTCTTAAACAACATCATTAACTTAAGTCTTAAACAAATACATCATCATATAAAACAACAAGTCTTCATCACTTGTTAACCTTGCCCTTGCTTTTACTAGTAGAAGGTTCGCTTGCTTTTTTCGTTTTAATCGCAATGTTATTATTACGCAAGAGTGAGCACAAATGCCCACAAGTATAACAATGAAATAACAAAGATAATAACATGCGAAAGTGAATCAAAGACATCCGAATAAAAGCTCAACTTTTGAATCAAGAATGAATAACAAGAATCAAAAGATTTCGAGGGTCATAAGACTTGAACTATGTCCTAGGTTATCAAGGGTTATACTTGAAACCTTTAATAAATATAAGACTATGGACCTTTCTACTCGCATTTTGGGGATCACCTCAAGACTACATACATCGCGCACAATATCTTAACGCTAACGATAAGTAAATCCTTTTCAGGGTTGTTTCATCTCATTTGATATTCGAGTCCGCACTAAAAGAAAGTTTGGTTTGGACAATTCATCAAGGGTTCTAAAATTTAGAACGCTTATCAACTATGGACTAGTCAATCAATAAGGGTTCGCTAGTCTAATAAGGTTCAATAATAATGATATTCAAATTGAATAATAATCTCAGAAGTAAGTATACAATAGACAATTATTGTATAACCTAATCATGCTTTGAAAAGATAATCAATCTTTAATATAACATTTGAACATGAATAATAATAATAATGATAATTTACTCGAGGTAATTAATAAACTTGAACAATAATGACAAGTAGGTTAGAAACTTGCCTCGCAAGCGTAGCTAAACGATTACTACTTCTTCGCTCACCACAAATCCTACACACATACCATATGTATTCACGATATTCATTAGTTACATTTTCACTTAATTATTTAATATAAACTCCACTTTTTTTTTAACAAATTATTACCCTTCTAATTTAATTACTTAATTAAATTAGAATATTTTCATTCTCTTACTATTATTACACTTAATAAATTATTTCATAATAATTTCCATCGAATATTTATTTTATTCCATAAATATCTCAATTAAAATATTTACTTTATTTTATAAATATTTTAATAATAATTTTCATCTAATATTTATTTTATTCCATAAATATCTCAATTAAAATATTTAATTTATTTTATAAATATTTTAATAATAATTTTCATCGAATATTTATTTTATTCCATAATATCTCAATTAAAATATTTAATTTATTTTATAAATATTTTAATAATAATTTTCATCAAATATTTATTTTATTCCATAAATATCTCAATTAAAATATTTAATTTATTTTATAAATATTTTAATAATAATTTTCATCAAATATTTATTTTATTCCATAAATATCTCAATTAAAATATTTAATTTATTTTATAAATATTTTAATAATAATTTTCATCAAATATTTATTTTTTTTTTTTATTTTTATTTTTATTTTTTTTTTTTTTTTTTTTTATTTATTTTCAATTGTTGTATGGGTATTTAGTTTGGTAACGCCACGGGGCTGGGTTACCTGTGCTCATTTTCTCTCAGTTTTGCATAGCTCATAGTCATGAACATAACAAGGCCAAATTAGGCCAAAAATCAATCATGTAAAATTATATATTAATATGGCCATAACTTCCAATTAGTTATTTTTACACTAATTTAGACTTACCCAATCATTGTAATACATATATAATCATTACTTAACCCATCTAGCATGATTTTTAACAAGTTACAACACATAATTTGCAAAATCAACACATTTACTTCCACCGTTTTGATGTTCTCAAGGTTTTGAAAATAAAACATGAAAATTGTCCCTACTTGATTCAAGTATAACAATCAATCCGCTCATTTAAACTTTGGTCTCTTCAGATCAACATGCATAACAACATACGAGTGTAAAATTTAGGATAATATACTCATCAATACATAAAATATCACGATAAGGCCATAAGGCCAAAACCCATACTCAGAATTTTGTAGAAATCATACACGATTTAATTTCATGAAACCGATGATATGGTTTACAAAATATATATAATAAAATACGATTTGATATGCCATAACACAAACAAAACCCATAATCATTACTCCTATCCCAATTACGTATGTTAAACCAAAACTTTGAAAGCCATTTTTATAAAAAACTAAATGACGAATAATGAAAATTGGGTCGAGAGAATTACCCAAGTGTATAATTAATGGAAGATGAATTCTTCTCGATGACTCTCACAATCCTCTTAACAAACTCCTCGACTTCTCAACTCTTTTCTCAGATTTCTCTCATATGATTTCTAGACTTAGGCAAATAATGAAGATGAAATAAAAGAATACGTAAACTAAATAATAATAATCGACGCTATTGGTGGTCAGCATACTCAAATACGGGTTAACTCGCCCCAACTCCCTTTAGTGCCATGTTTGCTTGCTAGCTTCAAATAGGTTTCAAAACCATTTAATTTAATAAAACTTTATCATATAATTAATAATTAATCACACCCATTTCAAATATCTTATTTAATATAAATAAAATATAATAACTTCTCATAAATTCACATAGTCACATAATTAATTTCCTCATTAATTAATAATGTCAAATTATTAACTAACTCTAATTAATAATTAAATTAATTAAAATACCAATATGCTTATTAAATATTTCTTTTATACAATAAGCTCACATAATCACATACTTTGATAATAAAATTCTACATTAATTTAATAAATGTAACACATATAATTAAATTAATCTACCACAATCATTATGGCCAATTAATTATTTAATCTAATAATTAAATCATCGAAAAATATATTTATTTAATTCAATAAATATTAAAATTAATTAATTACAAAATATTACGAATATTCATTCAAGACTTTTCCCAGATCACAACTCCGTTAACGAATTTGACTCGAAAAGCTGTGAAATTTGTTTGGATGGAGAAGTGTGATGAAATCTTTCAAGAATTGAATAAGAGGTTGAGTACGACACCTACTTTATCTCTTTCGAACGATACAAGAAATTTTATTGTTTATAGTGATGCGTCGCATAAAGGACTTGGTTGTGTGCTTACGCAAAACGGCAGAGTCATTGCGTATACGTCACGTCGATTGAAGGATTATGAGAAGGGGTATCCGACCCACGACTTAGAGTTAGCTGCAGTGGTTTTTGCTTTGAAAATATGGAGGCACTATCTCTATGGGGAGAAGTGTGAAATATATACAGACCAAAAAAGTCTAAAATATATTTTTACACAGAAGGACTTGAATATATGCCAAAAAGGTGGTTGGAGTTAATTAAGGACTATGATTGTGATATTTTATACCATCCGGGTAAGGAAAATGTGGTTGTTGACGCCTTAAGTAGAAAGGGTCGGGAGAAATTGATGATGTTGACTACTCAGAAGGAGTTAATTTCAGCCATGGAGAAGTTAGAATTGGAAGTGAAGTATCCTATGGAAATTGATGAGAAGCTGTTTCAGATGCAATCTGGTACAACCCTACTGAATAAAGTTAAGGAGGCTCAACTTGAGGACGAAGAATGTAAAAAGGTGAAAAAGAAGATATCTGAAGGAATTGAACCGAGATTCAAGATGGACAAGGAAGGAATACTGAGATTTGAAAACAGAATTTGGGTACCGCCAGTAACAGAGATTAATGAAGACATTTTGAGTGAGGCTCATAGCTCATGATATTCGATTCACCCTGGTAGTACCAAGATGTACCAAGATTTTTGACAACATTTCTGGTGGCCAAATTTGAAACGTGATGTTGCAGAGTGTGTTGCCAAGTGTCTGACATGTCAAAAAATGAAAGTAGAACATCAGAGGTCGAGTGGGTTGTTACAACCATTGGAGATCCCAAAATGGAAATGGGAACATATTACGATGAACTTTGTGGTTGGCCTTCCGACAACTCAGAAAGGCTATGACGCAGTATGAGTTATCGTTGACCGATTGACAAAATCCACACACTTCCTTCCGATCAAAATCATATTCAACTTAGATCAGTTATCAAGGTTATATGTGAAAGAGATTGTTTCGCGGCACAAAGTTCCAGTGTTAATTTTTTCCAATAGGGATCCGCGCTTTACATCAAACTTCTGGAAACATTTATAGGAATGTATGAGTATGCAATTGCGAATGAGTACGACTTATCACCCTCAGACAGATGGGCAGAGTGAAAGAACGATTCAGACATTAGAAGATATGTTAAGAGCTTGTGTACTGGACTTTAAAGGAAATTGGGATGATCACCTCACTGGCTTTCAGACAGGTTAAGGCTACAACAACAGTTACCACGCTAGTATTGGCATGCTGCCTTATGAAGCGTTATACAGCAGAAAGTGCAGAACTCCGCTATACTGGGATGAAGTTGGCAAAAGATAATTACTAGGCCTAGAATTGGTACAGCAGACAACAGAAATAGTCAAAGTGATCCGAACAAGACTGGTAGCAGCTCAAGATAGAAAGAAGAAATACGTCGATCCACACCATAAGAATGTTAAATTTGTATCGGGTAGTTATGTGTTCTTGAAGGTCTCTCCCTAAAAGGGAAAGATCAGGTTCAAAAAGAAAGGGAAATTAAGCCCAAGATTCATCGGACCCTTCGAAGTACTGCGAAGAATCGGAGAGGTTGCGTATGAGGTAGCCTTACCTCCAGCACTCGAGAATGTACACAACGTTTTCCATGTTTCAGTTTTATGACCCTACAAACCCGATTACAAGCATGTAATTGAATACGAACCCCTATATTTTGAAAACGATTTATCTTACAAAGAAATTCCTGTTCAGATTGTCGACAGAAAAGAACAAGTTCTCATAAATAAAGTAATACCTTCTGTTATGGTAAATTGGAGGAACCACAACGCTGAAGAGGCTACGTGGGAACTCGAAGAGAATATAATGAAGAATTATCCTCATTTATTTACTTAAATTATGTAAAGCGATTACGGGACATAATCTTTGTAAGGAGGGGGGGGGGGGGGGAGAATGTAACGACATGAATTGATTGAGTCGTGATTCTGAGGACAGAATCCTTTTAAGGGGGAAAGATGTGACAAACGAGATTTTGTAATTTAATTTTTATATTTATTGAATTAAATAAATATTTTTTAATGATTTAATTATTAGATTAAATAATTAATTAATGAAGTTGTGGTAGATTAATTTAATTATATGTGTTATATTTATTAAATTAATGTGGAGAATTTTTATTATTCAAAGTATGTAATTATGTGAGCTTCTTGAATTAAAAGAAATATTTAATAAGCCTAATATTATTTTAATTAATAAGAAATTAATAATTTGACATAATTAATAAAGGAAAAAATTAATTATGTGACTATGTGAATTAATGAGAAATTATCATATTTTATTAAATTAAAGTAAATAAGATATTTGATTTAATTTATAAAGGGATGTGACATAATTAAACTATAGTATAAAATATTTATTAAATTAAATGGTTATGATTCTTTTAAGGCTAGCCAAACGGAGCCTTATTGGGAGTTGGGAGCAGTTAACACATGATCGGGTTAACTGACCACACAGCGTCAGTTTCTTTATTAAATACGCTTCCTTTTATTTTCATTCTTGCTAAGTCTGGAATAAACAATTCACAGAGAGAATTTAGAATAAGTGAGAGTAAAAGAGAAGGATTGTGGGAAATTAGAAATTGTTATCACCTTGTGTAATCCAAGCAGAGTAATCAAGGGTAAAAACCTCAAACTCAAGTTTCAAATTTACGTTATTTATATTTTTATGAAAATGGTTTTCAAAGTTCTGTTAAGGTCTCTGTAATTAGAAAGGGTAGCAATTATGTGTTTGTTTATGGTAATATGTTATAATAACATGTTACCTACCATCTTTGTATGTTTTCAAAGAATTAAATCTATATAAATATATAGTAATTGGATTATTTTAAAAGTTACAGAGTATAAAGGTGAAAATATGGCCATATGGCCTTACGTACCAAATTTAATAAGTTAAGCATATGTTGTATCATAAATTTACACTTGTATGTAATTATGCATGTTAAAACAAAGAAGACAAATTCGAATGGACATATTTGGTGTTATAACGAGCCCGTAGTGTTAATTTTTATGTTTTGTGATCAAAACTTTCAAGAACAGTAAAATTACATGTTTTGATTCTGTATATTATGTATTTTAACTTGTTAAAATCACGCTAGAAGGGTTGGGTAGTAGTTATATGTGTATTAAAGTATTTGGGTATGTCTAAATTCGTGTAAGAATAAATTAATTGGAGGTTTTGGCCATGTTCTGCAATTTTTCGCGAATTGCAGAACTTGTACTGGTTCGCCGCGCCGTGACGCCACCTCCATGCTTTAAGGCCACTGGCCATAGCAATCACCACCGCACCGCAATATGTAAAGCCCAAGTGAGCATTAAAGCCCAAGCCGCAACGCCAAAGCTCAAGTCATGGCCACCACCGTCTTTATAGAATAAGCCAATAAAGAAGGCAGAACATACCACTCTCACTCTGAATGTCCAGAAATGAAACTTTTTTTTATTGTTCAAGTCTAGGAATGTGATAGTAACCTAATCTAATGAACATAAAAATATTTTAGACGTATAACGAGATGTTAAAATAAATTCTTAACATGTCAATAACACATTTACATGTGGATTGAATTATTGAACGCATAGTTAGCTTATTGTTCGTGAAGTGTAAATTATGTGACAATAAGTGTGGTAATTTGACTAAGTATAGTCATAATCCGAGTTAGACAAAAATAATGAACTTGTAATGACTAGTTACGTTATAATTGACTGGTATTGTGAATATGAATGGTATGTAGGATTAAATCGAGGAACGTATATAATTAACGTGTAATCTACGCACGAGGCAAGTTTGCTAACCCTACTTGTTATTGTTATTCATGTTTATAAATTTACATCGAGCAAATTCCCGTTATTATTAATCAAGTTCAATTTGTTATATTAAAGATTATTAATCTTTTCAAAGTATGATTCTGTTATACAATACTTGTTCTATTGTATACCTCTTGAGATTGTTATTCAATTTAAATATTAGTTATTGTTGAACCTTGTTAGACTAGTGAACCCTTATTGATTTGACTAGTCCATAGTTGATGAACGTTTTAAATTTCAGAACCCTTATTGAATTATTCAAACCAAACTTCCTTTGGTGCGGACTCTAATGTCAAACTGAGATGAACAACCCTGTATAGGGATTACTTATGCGTTAGCGTTAAGATATTGTGCACAGTATGGTACTAAGGGCTGACCCCCCTAAGTACAAGTAGAAGAGTCCATAGTCTCATGACTGTTAAAGGTTTCAAGTTTAACCCTTGATAACCTAGGACATAGTTCAAGGTCTTATGACCCTCAGAAGTTCTTTTGATTCTTGTTATTCATTCTTGATTCAAAAGTTGAATTCTTACTTCAGAAGTCTTTGATTCACTCGCATGTTATTATATTGTTGTTTCATTATTATACTTGTGGGCAATCGTGCTCACTCTTGCGTAATAATAACATTGCAGTTAAGAACGAAAGGTCCGACGAGCCTTCTACTAGCAAAGGCAAGGGCAAGATTAACAAGTGATGAAGACTTGTTGTTTTATGTGATGATACATTTATGTTATAGACTTATGTTAATGATGTGTAAGACGATTAATTGTTTATATTTCCAAAGTTAAGATTTAAGGTTAGTATGACCTGGGATTTATGTATATATTTCAGATGATGTAACTGTAAAATCCCAAATTTTACGAATAAAGATTTAATTTTGTCAAAATATTTTTTTCAAAATTATGGTGTGGATTTAAAATAATGTTATAGTTGTGGGTAATATTTATAAATTTTGAAAAGTATGCAAGTTGTTGTATAATATTCGATTGGTCGGGGAATATTCTTTTTGTATGGGAATATCCGTACGACGGTACAATCATTGGTGGACCCCACAACGGAATTATTGTTGGATTGAGAAAACGACAAAAATATTTTTATGAAAATAACGACGAAAGTTTTACCGTTAAAACTGTTGAACTACTCGGTAGTAAAAGTAGAGTAATACGCATGGTTGCATAGTAGCACACGGTATTGACTATTGATACTTACGTGAGAAGTCACTCAGTTTTGTTCAATTATTGCTACAGTAATTATTGCATAGTATCTCACGTTATTTGATTCAATTATTGTTAATATTTTATATATTATTAAATCAATAATTGAGATGACAGAGTTATTAATATTATTATTTGCAATATTGACGATGTCTAGAAGTTCTGTCAAGGAGAGGTTTGGTCACCTAATTGCGCGCTAATAGGGAGAAATCTTTATTGGAAAGCCCCCTCTTTCCTGGGAACGATCTGGTCGATTAATATTGTGAATTATAATAATGGTGATAAATGTTGTTTTATTATTATTATAAATGTAATAAAACAGAAAACCTTTTATATAAAACAGAATACTTTTTATAAAGTTTTGTTTTATTTGATTATAAATAGAATATATTATATTTTATTATGCATAGTGTTTGCATAGTAAAAACTTTTTATATAAAACAAAATACTTTTTATAAAGTTTTGTTTTATTTGATTATAAATAGAATAAATTATATTTTATTGCATAGTGCAACATAGTATCCTTTCCATTATCTTATAATAGGATGTTTAGTTAGAATTGAAAATCACACCAGAAATTCAGAGAATTCTTCTTCTATAATCTTGAGCGTATTTCTTTAGAGTTTAAGAAAGATTTGAGCGTAGAAAATAGTGCAAGTTTTCTTCATGTATATTCCCGCCCTACCGTTTGAATACTCTTCTTTTTAAGGTAAGGGGTATTATTTATTTCATATTCATGAAGAGAACTATTGTTATTCCATTCCTTATTATTCTATTGGAATAACCTGTATACGCGGACTACCGTATACATGGTGAAATTCTTATGTTATTTCATTCTTTATTATTCTGTTGGAATAACTTTTATCTGCATGCGATTATCGTATGCCCGGTGAATTACGTGTTATTTCATTCTTTATTATTCTCATTTGAATATATCACATGCATACGGATTACGTATGACTGGTTCCATTCTTTATTATTCATTGGAATATCCATGCATGCATGCATTCCACGCATGACCGGGTTCCATTCTTTATTATTCTATTGAATAACTTTTATGCATGCGCATTACGCACGCTTTGGTGAATTCTTCTCATTATTCCATTCTTTATTATTCTGCTTGTAATAATGCATTTACGTGGATTACCGCATGGCGGCAAAAAAATCCATTTTCGGTTTCATATATTCTATTATACTCGGTTGGTTAAAGTTTTGGCTTCTATACTCCATGAAATTAATGGAATATCCTAGATATTTGCGCTTCATCCAAAGATCTTTTCATGGAAATATTCTTCCGAGCATTCTTGAATTTTACTCCACAAAGCAAAGATCATGTTGACAATTTGGGCGTTATTGAGTTCGGGATAAATTAACTTATAAATCTTTAAAATTTATTCTTGAACTTGTTTTATTGAATTGTCATCATCCTCATGCTTATATTATGTTGAAAGTCATCTCATGGCCTCAGTAGTGCATAGATGGACTTCATATGATTATGACCGAGGATTATTCGGTATAATCATGACCGTAATGTTACAAATGATGTGGAAAAAGTCCTCATTGGCCCGTAATGCATTGATGGACAGTTTTTGGTATGATTATGGCTATGGATTCTCTTTGGCCAAGGGTGCAAAGATGAATTGTTTTATGGCATGATCAGAACCGTTGATGAAAACACGATTATCTTTGGCCCGTAGTGCATGGATAATTCATGGTCGTGATACTAAAGAATATCCTTGGCCTGTAGTGCAGGGATGATTTAATGATATGGATAATTTATTAAGCTGAGTCTCAGTGATAAAAGTGATGAAAAACCTTTTAAAATCATAGAAGATAGTAGATTTTATACTCTACTTGACTCTTCTAATGGATTGCTTATTGCATTACAGTTGTTGATCTAAAACTTGTTGTCTATTATATTCTATCAGTTGTTATACTATTGAAGGCTAAGGATAATTTATTCTGCATTATCTTAGTCATAATATTTCTTACTGGGCTAGTTGAGCTCACCCTTTCTTTCAATGTTCTATTTAGAAATGAGAATATAGCTGGGACTAGTCGGGGAATGGATTGATGGTCCAGATGGTTGCATTAGTAGTCCTCACTATTTTGTGAAATAGTGTGATAATAATGTATTGAGGACTTATTTTGAGTTTGAATACTGTCTAGAAGACAATATTTGTATTAAAATTCACAGCTCATGTTGTATATTTAAGTTTGTATTTGTATTCTGTACCATGTATTTGGCGACTCAGAATATGTGATGTATACCTATTTTGGGGGCGTCACAGTTGGTATCAAAGCTTAGGGATATGATCCCTGGCTAAGATGTCAGACTAGAACTAAGAGGGGAGAGACGGGGAATTCCTTCGTTATTATGACCTACCTAAGTTTATTTGGTATTTAATTGGTCGGTCAGAGTATAGGGATAATATGTTGCATGTCAACTAACCCTTGTTTTGTGGCAGTGTTTGAAAATGGCAGCTGAAAATGTTAACAATGGAGTGAATGAGACCGTTGAGACACCTTTAATCACTAACCAGGTTAATGTGATGTCAGACGAAGAAGAAATTAGAGATATCTACGTGGTGAGTGAAAAACTAATAGTTGCACCCGAGCTAGTTGCAGAGGTAGAAGCTGAGAGCGAAGAAGAAGAGGAAGAAGAGGAACCTGAGGATAATTTATTAGAAGAATTTTATGATCGAAATTTAGAATTACAAAATCGTATTCATGAGTTAGAAGAGCAGGCTGAAGAACGGCAGGCGGTCGTGGAGCAAAGAGATGTAACAATTCAAAATTGTGTTACCCGATGTACGATGCTTGAACAGAAGCACTCTTTGGCAGAGTATAAGATATTAGAGTTGGAATCTGAGAATGCTATGATCAAAGTTCTGATGAAAGAAGAAACAATTGAACGAAGGAGAATAGATGATGCATGGGTAAAAAGCATTTTTATGCGTAGATATTGTAGAAAAAGACGTCCGATCCAATATGGCCAAAATAGATGAAATGGATTTTTCTTTTTGGACAACAATTGGGAGAATCCAACATCGAATTCGAAATTACCCTGTGCAGAGCGGTCAACCCCAATTCGATATGGATCGGAGAGTAATGATTCGAATCATGGATCAGGAATGTGACGAAGCAATTAAGGATGGAATGTACTCTATAGCAAAGTCAAAATTCGGTAGTTTAAGTGAGAGCGTTTGTCGAGAAACCTGAACAAGGTTATTACGGGTAAGTTAATCATAAGCTCTTGCGAAATCTATACCTTATTCGATACCGGTTCTACCTATTCTTTTATCTCTCTTGCTTGCGCTCAACATTTAAATTTGACTCCGGAGAAATTAGACTTTGACTTATCTGTTGAAACTCCGTTTGGAGAAACCTTCGTTACATCCACTGTTTATAAATCTTGTTGATTCAAATCGACACTTTCACGTTACCTATCGATCTTATCTCTTTGAAAATACTTGCCTTTGATGTGATTTTAGGAATCGATTGGTTAACTACTCATCATGCTTTTTGTAAAGTTGTTAGCTTTCATATTCTTAACCAACCTATCATGCGAATTCAAGCAACCAAACCACTAAAGTTAATCACTGTTATATCAAGCCATAAGTAAAGAGCCCCGAGCCTTTATCTTGTGACTTCCTTGTGTGGAATGCACCGAAGCCAGACTTTCTGTAGGAGACGTCGTGAATAATGGTGGCAAGTTGATAGGTGTAAGACCCCAACTTTTATAAATAAAGATGAATTTTCTATAAATATCATTTTTGAATATTATGGAATGAATTTGATATAATGTTATAGTTGTGGGTAATATTTATAAATTTTGCAAAGTACGCAAGTTGTTATATAATATTCAATTGGTCGGGGAATATTCGTACAACGGTACAATAATTAGTGGACCCCACAACGGAATTATTGTCGGATTGAGAAAACGACAAAAATACTTTATAAAAATAATGGAGGAAGTTTTACCGTTAACTGTTGAAACACCAGGTGTTAAAAGTATAGTAATACGCGTAGTTGCACAGTAGCACACGATATTAATTATTGATGCTTACGTGAGAAGTCACTAAGTTTTGTTCAATTATTTCTACAGTAATTGTTGCATAATATCTCATGTTATTTGATTTAGTTATTGTTGATAATTTATATATTATTAAATCAATAATGGAGATAACAAAGTTATTAATATTATTATTTGCAATATTAACGATGTCTAGAAGTTCTGTCAAGGAGAGGTTTGGTCACCTAATTGCGCGCCAATAGGGAGAAATCCTTATTAGAAAGCCCCCTCTTTCCTGGGAACGACCCGATCGATTAATATTGTGAATTATAATAAAGGTATTAAATGTTGTTAAAATTATTAAGGTGATTTTTATGAAGTTTTGCTTATTTTATGGACCCCATTTACCCATTTTTCAAAGTAATCGGTAAAAAAGCGTTTTTCGGTATATATCGGTCGGATATATATATATATATATATATATATATATATATATATATATATATATATATATTGGTTGGGGCAGCTACTAGTGGGATGAATGCTTTTGGTGAAGGGATTTTCACCCGTGTATGGGGTGGAGTGGTGGAGTGATGGGTGTATTTATATATATTAAATGTGGGTGAGTGGGTTGTGGTGTGTGTGAATAATAAGTATTTATATATGTTTAATCATGTGGGTGGGAAATGGTGGGGGAAATGATGTTGGTTTACATAAGGTAATTAGTATTATATGTATATATATGTTTATAACATGTGTGGTTTATATATATATATGTATTATAATTTTGCTTTATTCTTATTGGTTGGTTGATTGACAATTGGTGTCTGTGGGTTACAAAAAAATTTCATCCGATTGCATAATTGTTGCATCCATCAGAAAAATCCTTACACAGTGCCTTTCCATTCTCCTATAAACAGAAGCTCATTCCTTTATTATTTCTTACGAATTCACTGAAACTCTAGAAAGAGAAAATTATAGAGAGAAAGAAGAAGATCAGTCTGCTACCTTTCTTTTCCTATATCATGTTTCTTCTAAGGTAAGGGGTATTATTTCTTTTGTATTCATGAAGAGAACTTATGTTATTCCATTATTTATTATTCTGTTGGAATAACCTGTATACGCGAGCTAACCTATACTTGGTGAAAATCTTCTGTTATTCCATTCTTTATTATTCTGTTAGAATATCCTATCTGTGCGCGTTTTACGCTTTATTCGTTCCATTCTTTATTATTCTCATTGGAGTATCTTGTCTGCATGCATTTTACTACCGGACCGGTTTCCGCTCTTTATTATTCTGTTGGAATATCGTGTATCATGCATTTTACGGGACCTAGTTCCATTATTTATTATTCTATTGAATAACTCATTGCATGCGGCCTATCGCACGCCTCGATGATTTCTTTTGTTATTCCATTCTTTATTATACTCAATTGGTTAAAGTTTTGACTTCTATACTCCATGAAATTAGTGGAATATCCTTGATATTTGTGCTTCATCCAGTATCTTTTCATGGAAATATTCTTCTGAGCATTCTTGAATTTTACTCCACAAAGAAGTATCATGTTGACAATTTGGACGTTATTGGTTCCTGGATAAACTAATTCTTGAACTTGTTTTTATTGAATTCTTATATCATTGTCATCATCCTCATGTTTATATTATGTTGAAAGTCATATGTGGCCTGTAGTGCATAGATGGACTTGGTATGATTATGACCAGGGATTATTCAGTATAATCATGACCGTAATGTTATAAATGATGTGGTAAAAATCTTCATTGGCCCGTAGTGCATTGATCGACAGTTGTTGGCATGATCATGACCATTGATGAATACACGAATATCCTTATCCCGTAGTGCATGGATAATTTGTGGTCGCGATACTAATGAATATCTTTGGTCAGAAAAGTGTGGATGATGTGGATTATTTATTAAGTCGAGTCTCAATGATAAAAGTGATGAAAACCTTTTAAATCATACAAGATAGTAGATTTTATTCTCTACTTGACTCTTCTAATGGATTGCTTGTTCTCACCAGCAGCTTAAACTTGATATTTATTATATTTTATCGCTTTAACAATGTTGAAGGCTAACGATAAATTATTCTCGCATTATCTTAGTCATAATATTTCTTCTCGGGCTAGTTGAGCTCACCCTTTTTTTTCATTGTTCTCTTGAGAAATGAGAACGTAACAGGACTAGTCGGGGAACAGAGTGATGGTCCTAGATGGTGCATTAGTAGTCTTCACTATTCTCGAAATAGTGTAATAATAAATGTAATGAGGACCCCATTGAGTTTGTATATTGTCTAGATGACAATATTTGTATTAAAACTCACAAAGATATGTTTAGTCGTATTTTACACATACATCGTTGTATAATTAAGTTTGTATTTGAATTGCATCATGTATTTGGCGACTCAAGATGGGTGATGTATACCTATTTTGGGGGCGCCACAATTTGGTATCAAAGCTTAGGGATATGATCCTCGCTAAGATGTGAGACTAGAACTAGGAGGGGAGAGACGGGAATTCCTTCGCTAGTATGACCTACCTAAGTTTATTTGGTATTTAATTGGTCAGTCAGAGTATAGGGATAATATGTGATATGATAACTAATCCTTGTTTTGTGGCAAGATTCAAAAAATGACATCCAAGAATGTTGAGAATAACAATGGAGCACAGAGACCGCTGAGTCTCCACATATCAATAATCAAGATAATGTGCATCGAAGGCGGCGACAATCCTCATGCAAACAACAACACCGACCAAATGATGAATGATGGAATGTTCAGAGGCTTTATGCAATTCATGCAACATCAAAGCAGAGCGACTCCCATCCAAAATGTAGGTGGAAACATCGAAACTCTTGACGGTCACCGCTAAATGCTTCAAGGAGCCGAGACCACCGAGTTTATTGGAGAGCCAAAACCACTTAAGGCGGAAGCATGGATAAAGCAGATCACCAAGATATTTGATGTCTTGGGATGCTCCGAGGAGCAAAAGGTTCCCTTTGCCACCTTTATGTTATGCGAGGAGAGGCGATTACTGTGTGAAATCCAGAAAGCGTACTCAACCTGTCGCACTGAAGATGTCTTGGGAGAAGTTCCAAGAACTATTTAATGACAAGTACTTTCCCGAAAGTATTCATCATTTAAAAGAGGTAGAGTTCATCAAGTTGGAGCAGAATAATATGACTGTGTCACAGTACGAAGCTAAGTTTGCTGAGTTGTCCCGATTTGCGTCTCACTTGGTCGATAATGAGGAGAGAATGACGCAAATGTTTTTAAGAGGTTTAAAACCGGAGATACGTCAATATCTTATTTCTCATAAACTGTGTTTGTATTTAGATGTTGTAAATAGGGCTCAGTTATTGGAGCGCGATAACAAGTCAACGCAACCAAGAGAAAGCAGCCGACAGAATGAAAATACCAAAGGGTAACGGTCCATCGGCGGCAATGACAGCAAATGTGGAGGGAATCAACATGCCAGAAATGGTAACCTCTTTGGTGGTAATCATAGCCAAGACAATAAGAATGGACATTTCAAGAAGAGGAGATTCAACAATGATGGAAAGACGTCAGCATCAACACCTGTGGTTAAGGAAGGAGAACGACCACCTATCATATGCTTTAAATGCGGAGGGGAGGACATATCAGTCCAAACTGCATGATGCCATCCAAAGTGTGTTATAATTGTGGAAGAGAAAGTCACCTAGCCCGATTTTGTCATGCACCGAAGACAAGTCCAGTTGGAACGGTGACACAAAATACCGTCCCAGACAAGTCAAAACTAGTAGTTCAAAGGAGAGCGTTTGTTGTAACCTCCCAAAGAGCAAGGAACCCGAACGAGTTCATCACGGGTAAGCTTATCATAAACTCTAGCAAAGTCTATACCTTATTTGATACCGGTTCTACCCATTCTTTTATTTCTCCTACTTGCGCTCAACGATTAAAATTGACTCCGGAGAAATTAAACTTTGACTTATCTGTGGAAACTCCGTTGGGAGAAACCTTCATTACATCCACTGTTTATAAGTCTTGTTTGGTTCAAACCAGTACCCTCACATTACCTTTCAATCTTATTTCATTAAAAATATTTGCATTTGATGTGATTTTAGGGATTGATTGGTTAACTATTCACCATGCAAAAATTGATTATTTTCGTAAGGTTGTTAGCTTTCATATTCCTAACCAACCTATTATGCGAATTCAAGCAACTAAACCATTAAAATCAATCACTGTCATTTCAAGCCATAAAGCTATTCGCTTATTGAAAAACTATGTCAAGCTTTCTTAGCTCATATCACGATTCTAAACAAAAATACGCCAAATTTGAATGATATTTTTATTGTTAATAAATTTCCGACGATTCCCAAGAACTTCCCCGCCTACCCCAGAGCGTGAAATTGAATTTTGTATCGACCTTGAACCCGGTACAAAACCCATTTCCAAAGCCCCATATCGAATGGCTCCTATTGAACTTCAGGAGTTAAAGACCCAATTGCAGGAAATGTTAGACATTGGTTTTATTCGTCCTAGTACTTCTCCTTGGGGTGCTCCTCTGCTATTCGTGAAGTGAAGAAGAAAGATGGGAGTATGCGACTTTGTATTGATTATCGGGAGTCAATCATGTCACCATCAAAAATAGGTACCCATTACCACGTATTGATGACCTGTTCGACCAATTAAAGGCGCCCAAATTCTTTTCAAAGATCGATCTTCGCTCGGATATCATCAATTGAAGGTTAAAACCGAGGATATTCCAAAGAATCGCCTTCGTAACTTCGATGCAGACGGCATTATGAATTTTTAGTCATGTCTTTTGGATTAACTAATGCTCCTGCCGCCTTCATGGATATGATGAACCGAGTATTCAAGGAATATTTGATCACTTTGTGGTCGCTTTTATTGATGACATCCTCATATATTCCAAAAGCCGTGAAGATCATGAGCAACACTTGAGGTCGATACTCTAAAAGCTTCGTGAAAATAAGCTTTATGCCAAGTTGAAGAAATGCGAGTTCGCTTGAGGAAGTAGCATTCCTTGGGCACGTAGTATCAAGTCATGGAATATCTGTTGACCCAAAGAAAGATTGAAGCTATTCAAAGTCGAGCAACCTAAATCGATGGATCAAAGTACGTAGCTTTCTGGTTTAGTTGGTTATTATCGGAGATTCGTGGAAGGATTTTCTCGAATCGCTACTCCATTAACTCAAATTGACTCGAAAAGATACAAAATTCGATTGGAGTGAGGAATGTGAGAAGAGTTTTCAAGAACTCAAGAGGAGACTCATTTCAAAGACTGCTTCGACAATACCATCCTGCCTTTGAGGGGATTTGTCATCTACAATGATGCTTCGGGCAAAGGGTTAGGATGTGTTCTCATGCAACATGGGAAAGTCATAGCCTATGCCTCAAGACAACTCAAAGAATATGAGAGGAATTATCCCACTCATGATCTAGAGTTGGCAGTTGTTGTCTTCGCACTTAAAATTTGGAGGCATTACTTGTATGGAGAGAAAGTGGAGATCTTTACGGATCATAAAAGCCTCAAATATTTCTTCACTCAAAAGGAACTCAACATGCGACAACGACGTTGGCTTGAACTGTTGAAAGATTATGATCATACCATCCAATACCATCCTGGAAAAGCGAACGTGGTAGCTGATGCATTGAGTAAAAGATCATATGCAAGTACGAGTGCGATATTGTCAACGCAAAGGCCCATTTTGTGTGACTTGCAAAGGATGGAGATAGAGTTAAAGACTCCAGGGACCCATGTGATGATGGCGAATATACGAGTAGAACCGACTTTAATCGATAAAGTTAAAGCTGCTCAAGCTACAGACCTGGAGCTGATGCGTATGAGGAAGAAAGTGCAAGAAGGTGCTATGCCGGAAGCAAGAATCGATGAAGAAGGAATACTTTGAGTCAACTCCAGACTTTGTGTTCCTAACGACCCTGATTTAAAGTATAAAATCATGATGGAGGCGCACAACACACCGTTTGCAATCCATCCTGGGAGTACCAAAATGTATCATGATCTTCGACATACATTTTGGTGGGGCAATATGAAGAGAGAGATAGAGCTGTTTATCTCAAGGTGTCTAACGTGTCAACGAGTCAAGGCGGAGCATCAAGTACCAAAAGGTCCATTGCAACCACTTGAAATTCCAGAATGAAAGTGGGAGCACATTACCATGGATTTCGTTACTTGTCTTCCCAAGGTTTCTCAAGGCATAGATGCAATTTGGGTCATTGTTGATAGATTGACCAAGTCTGCTCACTTCTTACCTATACGAGAAACTTATACACTTGAACGTCTTGCTCGTATGTACATAAACAAGGTTGTAAGATTGCATGGTATGCCAATATCCATAGTGTCTGATCGAGACCCAAGATTCACTACACGATTTTGGGTTAGTTTGCAAAAAGCTATGGGCACGGACTTACGATTTAGCTTCGGCATATCATCCTCGCATTTGGATGGGCGGTCGAGAGAGACTATTCAAACTCTTGAAGATCTATTAAGACTCGTGTCCTTGACTTCAAGGAAGTTGGGACAAGTTCTTACCATTGGTGGAGTTTTCCTACAACAATAGTTATCAAACAAGTATCGGCATGGCTCCATTTGAGGCGCCATGGAAGAAAGTGTCGCTTCCAAAGATGTCTTTGGGATGAGGTGGGTGAAGCAATGTTGTTGGGACCGGAGTTGGTACGTATGACTACGGAAAAGATTCAAACGATCCGACAACGTATAAAAACCTCACAAGATCGACAAAAGAGTTATGCCGATCTTCATCGAAAGGGACGTGGAATTTGATATAGAGATCATATGTTGTTACGTGTTGCTCCATGGAAAGGAGTTACGAGATTTGAAAAGAGAGAAAAGCTCAATCCTCGATTCATCGGCCCATTTTTAATCCTCGATCGAGTAGGAACTGTGGCCTATAGACTCGCTTTACCGCCAAGTATGTCTCGTGTTCATAACGTTTTTCACATATCTATGTTACGTAAATATGTGAAAGACCCGCACCACATTATTGAGTTAGAACCGGATGAAATAGCGAAAGATTTAACGTATGAAGAGGTTCCTGTTCAAATCTTGGATAAGAAGGAACATATTCTACGCTCCAAGGTTATACCTCAAGTCAAAGTTTTGTGGAGAAACCACGATGTTGAGGAAATGACCTGGGAGTTAGAATCAGAAATGAAATCAAGGTATCCTTACTCTCTTCGACATACCAGTGCACGCATTTAATTTCGAGGGAGAAATTTCATAAGAAGGGGAGGTTGTAAGACCCCAACTTTTATAAATAAAGATGAATTTTCTATAAATATCATTTTTAATATTATGGAATGAATTTGATATAATGTTATAGTTGTGGGTAATATTTATAAATTTTGCAAAAGTACGCAAGTTGTTATATAATATTCGATTGGTCGAGGAATATTCGCTTTAACAGGAAATATTCGTATAACGGCATAATCATTAGTGGACCCCACAACGGAATTATTATTTGATTGAGAAAACGATAAAAAATACTTTATGAAAATAATGGCGAAAGTTTTACTGTTAATCGCTGAAACACCCGGTGTTAAAAGTACAAGAATACGCCGTAGTTGCAGCACAAAGAGAATACACGCGATATTGATTATTGATGCTTACGTGAGAAGTCACTCGCTTTTGTTCAATTATTGCTACAATAATTGTTGCATAATATCTCACGTTATTTGATTCAATTATTGTCGATAATTTATATATTATTAAATCAATAATGGAGATAACAAAGTTATTAATATTATTATTTGCAATATTAACGATGTCTAGAAGTTCATCAAGGAGAGGTTTGGTCACCTAATCAAGCGCGCCAATAGGAGAGAAATCCTTATTGAAAGCCCCTTTTCCCGGAAATGACCTCGATCGATTAATATTGTGAATTATAATAAAGGTGATAAATGTTGTTAAAATTATTAAGGTGATTTTTATGAAGTTTTGCTTATTTTATGGACCCCATTTACCCATTTTTCAAAGTAATCGGTAGAAAGTTTTTTAAGATATATATCGGTATATATATATATATATATATATATATATATATATATATATATATATATATATATATATATATATATATTTGGTTAGCTACTAGTGGGATGAATGATTTTGGTGAAGGGATTTTCACCCGTGTATGGGGTGGAGTGGTGGAGTGATGGGTGTATTTATATATATTAAATGTGGGTGTGGGTTGTGGTGTGTGTGAATAATAAGTATTTATATATGTTTAATCATGTGGGTGGGAAATGGTGGGGAAATGATGTTGCTTTACAAAAGGTAATTAGTATTATATGTATATATATGTTTATAACATGTGTGGTTATATATATATATATATATATATATATATAATTTTGCTTTTATTCTTATTGGTTGGTTGATTGATAATTGGTATCTCATGAGGTTACAAAAAAATTTTCATCCGATTGCATAATCATTGCATCCGTGAGAAAAATCCTTACACAATGCCTTTCCATTCTCCTATAAATAGAAGCTCATTCCTTCATTATTTCTTTCTAATTCAATTGAAACTCTAGAGAAATTATAGAGAAATAGAAAAGTATTCTGCTACTTCCCTTTCTTATATCCAGCTTTATTTTACTAAGGTAAGGTATTATTTCTTTTTTATTCATGAAGAGAACTTACATTATTCCATTATTTATTATTTTGTTGGAATAACCTATATACGAACTACCCTATACTTGGTGAAATTCTTTTGTTATTCCATTCTTTATTATTCTCATTGGAATATCCCGTCTGCATGCGCTTTTACGGGACTGGGTTCCATTCTTTATTATTCTATTGGAATATCCTCGTTTGTGCGTTTTACGCCGGACTGGTTTCGCCTTTTTATTATTCTGTTGGAATATCATATCTCATACATTTTACGCCGGACCGGTTCCGTTATTTATTATTCTCGTTGGAATAACTCCGCATGCATGCGATATCTATCGCATGCCCGGTGATTTCTTTTGTTATTCCATTCTTTATTATACTCAGAGTGGTTAAAGTTTTGACTTCTATACTCCATGAAATTAGTGGAATATCCTTGATATTTGCGCTTCATCCAGTATCTTTTCATGGAAATATTCTTCTGAGCATTCTTGAATTTTACTCCACAAAGAAGTATCATGTTGACAATTTGGACGTTATTAGTTCCTGGATAAACTAATTCTTGAACTTGTTTTATTGAATTCTTATATCATTGTCATCATCCTCATGTTTATATTATGTTGAAAGTCATATGTGGCATGTAGTGCATAGATGGACTTGGTATGATTATGACTAGGGATTATTCGGTATAATCATGACCGTAATGTTACAAATGATGTGGTAAAAGTCTTCATTGGCCCGTAGTGCATTGATGGACAGTTGTTGGCATGATCATGACCATTGATGAATACACGAATATCCTTGGCCCGTAGTGCATGGATAATTTGTGGTCGTGATACTAATGAATATCCTTGGCCGTAGTGCAGGGATGATGTGGATTATTTATTAAGCTGAGTCTCAGCGATAAAAGTGATGAAAAATCTTTTAAATCATAGAAGATAGTAGATTTTATTCTCTACTTGACTCTTCTAATGGATTGCTTATTCCGCTGCAGTTAAACTTGATATTTATTATATTTTATCAGTTTAACACTGTTGAAGGCTAACGATAAATTATTCTGCATTATCTTAGTCATAATATTTCTTACTGGGCTAGTTGAGCTCACCCTTTTGCTTTCATTGTTCTCTTCAGGAAATGAGAACGTAGCAGGGACTAGTCGGGGAACAGAGTGATGGTCCTAGATGGTGCATTAGTAGTCTTCACTATTCTGTGAAATAGTGTAATAATAAATGTAATGAGGACCCCATTGAGTTTGTATATTGTCTAGATGACAATATTTGTATTAAAACTCACAGCATATGTTTAGTCGTATTTTACACGATCAATGTGACGTGTATCCAAGTATAATTAATGTATTTCTATTGTTAATAAATTTCTTGTATTCTTGAAGACTTAGCTACCCTAGAACGTGAAATCAAATTTTGTATTTGAGCCCACAAAACCCCATTTCTAAAACCCTTAAATATTTCTTCAACTAAAACAAGCGTATTATCGCCAAAGATGGCTCGAAGTGAAAAATTACGATATACCATTCAATACCATCGTAGAGAAAAGCGAACGTGGTAGGTCGCGAGTAGAAGATCATATGTATAATGTAATGAAAATACGAATCGATTTAATCAATAAAGTTAAAGCGCTAAGAGTCGCCATTTTTGGATTTTTTAAATGGTTGTACTCAACACAAAAACGAGAAAAATGGTTTGTATGATGCATGACCCAAGAGTGATGGTGACACACAACCGAGATATACGTTTGCATAATGACCAAAGGATGTGACATAAACCGAGATTCATTTAGGGTCCGGGGACTTGGTTATGCGGGGAAAGGTGTTAGGCACTTCTCGACATCCGTGTTACCACTATGACCGCTTTTTCAAGAAACTATTATCTGAGTGTGTGTGTGTGTGTGTGTGTGTGTCAATGTGCTATTATAGGAAAGTTGTGCGAGGCCTCGTTCAACCTATATACATTGTGGTTTGAATTTATGTAAAATTCGCTTTTAGCAAGATATGGCAATAATGTTTTATAAAAGAGGTTTTTTCAACCCCGATGCTCAATAGGAATTGAGACCTTTACACTTCCATTTTTATTAAGTGAGCGGTCAATTGATTTTATTTGACTTGATGCGAGGCATCCGTATGAAAAATAATATATCCAAAAATAATGCCGATTTCCTCGTGGGTATGGAAACCATCTGAGGAAATATGACATCGCAGAATAATTTACAAGTCGCTTATAAATTTAAAATGTCCATCACGGAACCGAATCTAGATCCAATGAGATGAATCTGTGATCACATGATTCCTAGGCGCATGTAATATTGCAATTTGTATAAAAGCAATAAGGTATATATATAAAAGCGTAAATATATATATACGTATTGTGATCACCAACCACGAAGCACCTCCATGGGGGATCGTAAATGTAAATAAAGTCAGAGATACGGCCAACCGCCACGAAGGAAACTCCAAAGTGACATGTAATGTAAATAAAGTCAGAATGCGGTCAATCGCCACGTAAGTAAACTCCAAAAGCAGAACGAAATGTAAAGAAAGTCAGAAAAGCGATCAATCGCCACGAAGGGAACTCCAAGTGTAAAAAATAAATAATATATATATATATATATATATATATATATATATATATATATATAAAAGCAATAAACGCACTTGGATGTAAAATTCAGGCTCATCGAACATAGTTCACCACAATTCATATATATATAGTATATATATATAAAAAGCGAGTAAACGCACTGCATCAAGTCTAGGCTCATCGAACAAAGTCCGACACACACGCTTGATATATATAAGTATATATATATATATAAATATAATAAACGCACTGCATCAAGTTCAGGCTCATCAACAAAGTCCCATCACACAGTTTATATATATAAGTATATATATATATATATATATATATATATATATATATATATATATATAATATATATATATATATATATAGTATAGGCTCATCGAACAAAGTAACAAAGTCCAGGCATATATATATATATATATATATATATATATATATATATATATATATAAAGCAATATATATCCTGCATCAAGTCTAGGCTCAATCGAGGCATAACTCGATAATGTTAGTAATATATATATATATATATATATATATATATATATATATATATATATATATATATATATATATATATATATACAGATCGAATGAAACCACTGATCAAGTCCGCAAAAAAGCAAGCAACACGACTCTCAACATGTAGAAGGGTGTGTGAAAAGATGAAGAGAAAGACTCTAAAGTGTGTGAGAAGGCTTACAGCTGACTGATAAAAAGGGCTTCTATATCTTTAGAGTGGGTAAACACTGGGCTTTTGTGGGTACAAAAGAGGCTATATATGAGCTCACAGGTGTTTGAAAGTGAGAAAATACACTGTATGGCAAGTGCAGAAAAATTGTGCAGGTTTCCGTCTTTTTTCTCTTAGAAATCAGCACCCCAAGCCTCTTATTTATAGGCAAAAGGTGTCATAGTAGTGTACCAAGTATGGCCAGCCATAGTGTACCAGCAGGCGGGTCGGTCGGCCGGGGTCACCTGGCTTGGTCGTCAGTCGTCTCAAAGTACGTGCACTCAGGCACTATAATGTCCACTCGGATTTTGAGAAGTGCAATCCGGGCATCCGTTTTGAGGTATTCAGGACCTATTTCGACCGCCGTTGTCGAGAGTTGTACGATGGCATGTGATTAGAGTTTGTACGAAGTCTTTGAAGATGGGACGATGCCCTCCTGGCCTTCAAGCTTCAACTTTCATCCGCTACCCCGCATAATAGTCACCGGGATTGGTTAGCCTTGTGGGACATTGTTGCGAGACGAGACGTGCATCGTGTTGGACGAGATGGCGATGTTGCCCCTCACCGGTTATCGCGGATTGGGCCGATAAGCAGACGCTGCTCGCACTTCACCGAGATTGGACTGCCGCATTTGGTTGAAGGTCCTCATTGTCATCTTTGAGGTGTGCCTGCCTTCCCGATGTTATTGCGGGTTGGCACAAAGGTATTTTATTGTGAGTGCCGAGATTGAAGTCGATGGCATTTGAAACAAGCATTTCGGGTTATCTCCAAATCGTGATTCCTTGGGGTTATCACCAAGGTTGGTGGCTATTCCTATGGTTGGGACTCGAGACCGATACCTCGGGGTTATCTCCGAGATTAATCGGTCTTCTCCGTGTGTGTTCCAGATTGTATCTCGCAGTCTCGGGGTTAGATCCGAGGTTGAAACCAAGCATTCTTGATTGTGATCCGGGTTGATGTCGAACTTCCTAGTATCCGGTATGGATTTGGATTGTCTTTCGTGGTTCTCTCTAAAAGACGAATCATTCTCCCGCAATGTTAGTAATAAGAGTATGTAAAATTTCGAGTGTCTCATAGATGCCCTCTTTATCATACTCATGCATGGCGATGCATGGGTAGGATAAAGAATCCTAGACACTTGAAATGCAACAAGATAAACATGGTACTATGGATAGTAACATGATGCAAATGTATGATGCATGTATACGGGTTGTGGGCCCAACATGTCGGGATGATTGTTGGTTCCCTCGCTGCTTCAACCGGGATTGGCAATACCGACCAGATCTCGATGTGCAAGTCAATCATAGGATATTGGTGTTGGAGTTATCACCAAATTCCCGTGTTCTTGATAACGACTTCTGATATCAAGGGGTATCTTATGTAAAGAGATCCGTGGGGATAAAGCTTGATCTGCTTGAGGATGTGTATAACATATTCCATCATCTATCCTCTTGGATAATGTTGACCTCTCCTCGTTAGTATCGCTGTAATATGTCATGATTCTGTTGATTTATCGCCAACAAAGAAATGCCGCTGTGATGCCCGACCTTCGCTGACGTGTGAATCAACTAACAAACATCCTGTGGGATATACCGTCAAGGTTGCTTGACCTTTCACCGACGTGTGAATCAACTATCAAACTCGTGGAGGAGATCGCCAAGGTTACTTGACATTCACCGATGTGTAGATCAATGGAGCATCAGATTGGGACCCCACCGGGATCCGCTAGGGAATATGAGCACCGGTATGAGAACCTCGAACAACTCTATAGCTCGAAAAGTTTAAACGCTATCTACCAAATGAATGATGTCAAGGTTGCTTTGACCTTCATTGATATGTGTGTCAATCGATGAGCATGCGTTGCTACTCCCCGGAGATATACGCTAGAATCTCCTGCGTGGGGACTCATGTTCACACGTAGGGTAACGACTCACGAGCTAACGACCGAGTCTGCCAAGACGGACCTATATAAGGTATTGCCGTATGTGATTTGTGACAACCGAGGTCATCGGCAGAGTATACCTTGTGTTCAAAGCGACTACCAATGAGTGATGTATGATTCAAAGTCTCATCCGAGAAGACCAGATCAGATATGTTATTTTGCTCAATCAAGGGGCATTTTTATTCCCGATTTGACCTTTCTAGCCCGTAAGAACTCCGCTTTTCAACTCGAATCGACCGAGCCGAGGGTGGGGGGGCCCCATATAGGAGCCGCAGTGCACTCGCCGCAATAGAGGTGAGCTCATGGCCAGCGTGATGATAAATCCCAAAGCAATTTCCTTCACAAGTCACTTTCAACTTGTTCTCTCTAGAAAAACCATGAGCCACTTCCATTTTGCCGAGTTCGGCCGCTTTCTCAAAATTCTCATCACCGCATAAGTGTTCTACACTATCCTGGTAACGTATGCATGTATTTTTTCCAGTTACTGTCCATTAGATTGTGAGATATTGCACGAAATGCATCTAAACACATAGTAGTGATTATGTATGCACAAATGACTTGATAAAAAATATTCAACATAGTAAATGTTAGTATTAAACCATGCTGAACATAATGATGTGAAAAAATTTGACTTTTGAGATACTCAAATTGGCACCTTTTTCTGCTATTTTTTTGTCCTATTTGAGGTCCAATGAGCAAAAGGTAGAAAGGCAAAATACTCCTAGCATTGAGGTTGGCCTTATGCATGATGTTCTTGATTTTTATGCATATATTCTCGGATATGACTTTGGGGTAGGTGTGCTATTGAATGGCCACCTAGACATGCCTCATGCAGCATGTGGATAGTCCTATTTTCAAAGGGGACTATGGCGTAAATTTTTCCAAATGTAGGCATTGGGTAGTCATGCATTCTAACTCTATTATATGTTAAAGTAAATGCATGCATGCATATAGTCATATAATGCATTTTAGAAAGCTCCATGTAAGGCAATACCACACCCTTTCTGAGGTGATTTGGAGACTTGTTGTCCAGATATTATGGATCCGGATCAGCCGAGCAGTTCTTACAGACCGCTTCTCGCGCATCATGCGAGAGGGCTTTTAAGTGCCTCGCCCCTGTTTCTCGCCGATATAAATTCGCTTGGGTTGGTGGAGGCGTGATTCGTCCCCGCCAGTGTAGATGTTCCAGACGCTGAGGACGAGGAGGTGGATATTGAGGATCCCGCCTCGCCGTATACATATCCCTCGCAGGGAGCTTCCGAGCATCCAGGTGGTGAACCCAGAGTTGCTAGGTGATTTGGGTAGACACCCATCGATGTACTTGCATGCTAACGAGGTATGATGTTAGACTTTATCTTCCTTCTTTCCTATTGATGAGGATTAAAAGGGTTCTGATGTTGATCTCGCTTTTCATGCAGTTCCGTGTTTTACACATTTCGAGGAATCGGTTTAGCATCCACTCCATGTACCAGCGCCTATCCCGATTATAGAGCAAGAGTGCATGAGTGGGGATTTGGGGCATTTTTCTCCATCCTTCCCCGCCGTTGTCCCTCGGGTTACCTCAGGCATTGTCTCGAGCGATGGTTTCATCGCACTCACCACCCACCGCCGGATTATGAGGTGATGATGACGCCTATGGATCATGGCGATTTATCACAGTATGGAGTTTGAGGGGAGCCAAAGGTTTCACGGCTAATATCACCCCACCGCCGTCCGGGCCCTTGTTAGGAGTTCCCACGGGATGCGCCAAAGGTAGGACCGTCTGCTCAAGTGTCCTTTGAGCGTAGATGTTATGAGCGGGCTATTGAGTGAGCCCATGCCCTCGATGATGTCGATCGTGGATCGCGTTCGCTACGGCGATTGTTCCTCGATAATCATTCGAGGTCGCTTATAGCGTATAACTCTTCCACGGTATCTTTTCGCTTTGGTCACGCACACGCGATGTGGACCGATAGAGAGTATGATTGGGGCTCTTACACCTTTGCCTATTTCCTCCGGGGTATGCGTCTCGCTACCATGGGTTTGACCGAGGCTTGGCTAGGATTTTACCCGCTTCTCACCGGTGAGCATTTCTCTTGTCTTTTTTCCTTTCACAAAGTTAAGAGTGTTTATCGACAGCAGAGATGTTTTGCCATTGTGTTGGCGCTTTTGGGCCTATGAGAGGCTTCCATGTTTGCATCCCATGAGTGTGTTAGGCTTAGATACCTATCCACGAGGACGACGATGGCACCATTCTATTTTGCCAGAGGTCCTCAGATCTCGAGGGCTTCGCTCATTGCCATATGCAGCTGGAGTTGTTGACGGCCGACGCCATCACATGGCTTCCATATTCGGGGGATCATTTGATCATCGGTTTTGAGGATGGACACCCCACCGAGTAGAGTATTTGATTTCCACCCGAGATTTCTCTTTTCACCGATGGAGGCCGGAGCTCTATTTAGGAGAGCGTGCTATTAGGAGCACCACAGGGGAGATTCAGATACCGATCTTGCCTCCTCGTTAGGCGCCATTGGCCTCAGATCACACCACCCGCCATTGATATTCCATTGTTGGGAGTCGACGGTTTTGATTTATCCGAGGGTCCATGTACTCAGAGATATTCCAAATACCGTGGCTCCTCAAGACTATTGGGGCCCAAATTCCGTGCCACATAGCTTATGGGGGACATGGTTCCCGATCATTGATGATGACGGATTGGGTAGCTTGTGTTCGAGCTCCCACCCATATGACCTGATTGATAGCTTGACCCAAGCAGCTGATCGCACATATATTTATTCGGATTTGGGCAGAGATCCAAAGAGAGAAGCGAGACATTTGTTCCTTCCACCAAAAATGCCCCCCTCGCATTTACGACCCATTTGGTTTTGCTTTAAGCAGATCCTCCCTTTATAGGCCCGACATCCCTGCTGATAGAGATCCAAAGACTCAGAGGAGTTACATCGTGGACAGATTGAGGATGTGGACATCGAGACCATTGTCTTCTTCTCGATGTGTATTCTCGCTATATCTTTTGATAGGCCTCTGTTAGATATTGGGTGGTTGTTCCCATTCTCGCTATATCTTTTGATAGGCCTCTCATAGTAGTAGGGCGCTTGTGCCCCATTTTCATGTATTTGTAGTCAGATAGAGTCGATGTATTAGATGATGATATATTTAGGAATGTATGCACCATTTTTTTCATTCCCTATATCATATTGCCATCCATTATCTCGTTATGCATGTATCATGTTATGCATATGTATGTATGTCCGAGATACTTTCAGATTGACCCTGGATGGTCTTATGACACGGCCCGCATGTATGTCTTCTTCGACAGCTTAGTCAGATAGATCATACCCCACCGCTGCTGGTGGTATTGGGTATGCGCTCAGTGGTACGATATAGCATGTCACCACCAGATAGGGTGACTAGAGATCTCATTATTGCAAAGATACCATGACCCTTTTGGCATTTCAGTTCCCGCAGGATTTGTAGATGGGATGCTAGAGCATCACTAGCCGACAGGCGTGTATTCCGCTTTGGTACCCATGAGTCGACTCCTACTGGAGGAGTATGCACGCTTGACGATGTCGCCTTAGATGCACCTTTGCATGCACATGGTTTTTTGGGAGACATGAGTAGAGAGATTCATGACTCTCACAGATTGAGGCGCAGAGTGGTACAAGATGAGTCGACATCCGCCATGTGATCTCTCAAAGCGTTTTGTAGATGATGATTTGGTGCGAGGATAGCTACTCACGACATTCTGGGGATTCACCGTGTCGAGGATCATTGGCGCTTGGCCCAGAGTTGATGTATCGATACTATGTGTACCGGCCACACGGTACATGCCGCGACACATGGATGAGATAGATATAGGCGCTATCATGGCGGTGAGAGCTCTCGTGGAGGGTCGTACCATTGTACCTATGATCGTGGCGTAGACCTTATGATCGCGTCCCATCGCCATATTTACCCATCGTGTGTGTTTATCGGGAGTTCTACCATGCCATATGTGTGGTTTATGTCACACTTGCGACCGGTTGGTACCTTTAGACGGCACGGGTATTGTTTCTCCCATGAGGTGGCTATGTCGTATTCCTTTCATCCATCGGAGTGTGTAGATGCTCACTCCTGGTCCGCATTTTTAGCAGATATCCGAGATCCATTTAGCATATTGTCGTGTTTTGGGCTTTGCTCACCATACAACTTTCATTACTCATGCTCCGCATGGATTTCCTCCCTTCGTCGGGTTGCGAGGGGCGGACGACTTATCATCCATCGGCCGTGATGTCGCAGCTTGACCAGCCCCCAGATTTTCATCCTTTCGAGGGGGCGTCAGTCACAAATTCTCGATACCTCTCACCGAGGACCGATCTCGTATACGCTTGTTGGGATCAACGCTGAGCTAGCCGCTTCCCCGCTACCATCCCATTTATTCCGCAGAGTACTCGCATGGATGGAGACGGAGGTTTTATCTACACGCAGCAGATTTGCAAAGACCGAGATCGAGTTAGACGATGTAGAGCCTATAGAGGACATTGATACTACATCGAGGAGGATACCGCCATTGGGGGTTGCCAAAGATTTCTTCCGGATTCTCCTAGTACCAAGATTTTTTTGTGATCCAAAGACTCTAATAAAGATTTAGAGCAGTAGTCTTCATCCGATGACCTTTGAGAGAGACCAGATTCGATCTATGATGTCGATCGCTTCTTGATGTGAGGGACGCCACCTATTAGAGAGAGACGAGGCATTAGCTCAGAGATGCCACCGTTGTTGAGCGGATGAGGCCAGTCGACAGAGACGCAGTGATAGTTGAGCGGATAGTGCTATATCTCGCCCGGATGTGGTCATCACAGAGATAGTACCGCAATGAGGTCCCTTACCACTGGTATGATCGCAGAGATGAGCGCTTATATCGATGAGCATATGGTCATCATGCAGATGGCTACAGATCTGTTGGGTCGTGTGGATATTCTTATCCAGAGACTACAGCCTTTACCTCCTTCATCTGAGAGGGATGCCATGTTGGTCTTGCTAGCTCGCATGTACCCCGATTCAGAGATGAGCTTGTATTTACCGCATGCACTAGCTTAGCCATTTTGTCATGTATAATTCACATTGTATATATATCAAACAACATTATATATGATAGGAAATATATTTTTGGATCACTTCCCTTTAGATATGCCTTGCTATTTGCTTGATATTTTGCCCGCCGCTTGTGGGCTTGTGATCTTGATGAATTCTCAATTCTTCCTCGTGGATGGACATTGAGCCGCTCTCGATAGTTCGTAATGGATCATCGATCTATGTATATCCCTACCATCTTTGGTGTCTTGGGACTTGTTTCCTAATGGAAATGTGGAGAGGAGTGTGGCTTTCCTCTCTCGAGATCGACCGCACTACGATGGTCGTCGCCAAGATTTCTATTTAGGAGAAGCCTAGTTAATTCCACCTCTTATGGTTTAGTATTGCTCTTCGAGGTATGACCGCAGCTTTAGATGGTCGCCAATCTCCTATTTGGGAGGAGTTCGTAATTCCATCCCTTTGGTCCGTCAAATGACATATAATGGATTGAAAGGAATCCCAACACCCGCCGACAATGGTTTGTGTTTTGGTAGGGGTGAGACCGCACTATGAATGGTCGCCACGCACTCTATTGAAGAGGAGATCAGTCCATGCATAGTTTCAACCTCGTGTAAGAGGTTCAACGTCAGATATGGGCCGATATGGTGTAGGAATGTTTTTGGTTGTTTTTGTTTTGTAAGGAGAAGAGGGTAGAAATGTTTTTGTTGTTTTTGTTTTATTATCACACCGCCATATGAAATGGTTGCCTACGATCTCTATATTGAAGAGGAGATCAGTCGACGAGTTCGCCTCGTGGCGAGAAAGAAAAGCGTAATCCCATGCGCAGTGTCAGAAAAGGGAGGAGAAAGTTTAATCCTAGGTTGAGGATAAACCGCAGTGTGAGAAGTTTGATCCCATGTATGGGTAGCCAAATCATGAACGCAAGAGGTTCAATCATGTGGATGATGACCTAAGTTGTATGAGCGAAAGAAGGAGAAAGCCAGTCACCGGGTTGAAGAGTATGTTTCCGAGGGGCAAAGTGTAGAAAAGTTGTAGGTGGTAAAGGGTTAAAGAACCGAATGACCGGTGACCTGATGATGATGCACTGTGGTGTTTGCGGGTTACTTCGTATATAATACCGCTTCACTGGTGTCCGAGTTGATGAGTTGTGGAAATTCATCGCCATCCATTTCTTGTAATCTGAGAGCGCCTCCCGCAATACTTCTTTGACAATAAACGGCCCTTCCCAGCTAGGGAGCGAATTTTCCTTTGGCCTCGATCTTGATTGTCAAGAATCTTCTTCGTAACCAAGTCATGTTGTTTAAATTGCCAGAGCTTTGACTTTTTTTTTTGTAGGATCCGCGATCCTTTGGTCGATATAGTCGACCATGGAAGATAGTCGCGGTTCGCTTTTCGCCTATCGTAGACAATTGGTGATACCCGCCTTGTACCCATTGGTTTTCATCCACCGAAAGGCCGATCAACACACTCGAGAGATTCCATCTCAACTTCTATGGGGAGCACCGCTTCCATCCCATAGGTTAAAGCGTAGGGGGTTGCCCCAAATTGAAGTACGCATTGTGGTCCTCAGAGGCTAACAGAGTCGAGGCAATAGGTCGTGCCAATCTTTGTGGTCATCGACATCTTTTGCATAATCTTCTTGATATTTTTGTTAGCCGCTTCAACAGCACCGTTCATCTTCGGACGATAGATGACAGAGTTAAGATGTTTGATGTGGAATCTACTGCATAATTCCTCCATCATTTTGTTGTTGAGGTTTTTGGCATTGTCTGACACAATCACCTCTGGTTGTCCATATCGACAAACGACATTGTTTCGGCGAAAGCAATGATGACTTCTTTAGTGACCCTGGGGAAGGAGGCTGCTTCTACCCACTTGGTGAAGTAGTCGATCATGGTGAAGATAAATCGGTGACCATTACTGGCTTTAGGCTCAATGGGCCCAATAACGTCCATTCCCCACATTGAGAAGGGCCAAGGCGAACTCATATTGTGGAGCTCCCGTGAGGGGCGTATATAAGATTCCCATGAATCGCAATCGATAGCATCTTCTCGACGTGGTCGCTTGCAATCACCTTTGAGACATAGCCAAGAATGTCCCGGCCCCGAGGACTTTCTTGACAAGGAGGGGGCCACCATGTGGGGGCCACAGACTCCACCATGGATTTCATCCATAAGCCTTCGGCTTGATCTTTGTCTAAACACCGAGGAGACCCAGTCCCGCATCTCTTTTTGTAGAGCGATCTCCACTCGTAGAACTTCATAGCAAGTCGATGAATCCGCTTTTCTCTCGCCAAAGCTCGCCACGGTGTGTAGATCCATCTCGCAGATATTCCTTGATATGCTGATACCAAGGAGGTTGGATGGGAGGTAGCTCATCCGATACTTCTCCAACGTAATTCCCATAGGATGGGGCCTTGTTCAGGGCAATTGTGACGCTTGGCAAGTGTTCCTTGTCTGATATGCGAATCAAGGAGGCCAAAGTTGCTAATGCGTCCGCAAAATCATTCCTATTACGAGGAATGTGTAGAAAGGAGATTTCTTCGAACTCCAAAGCCATCTTCAAAACTCCGCCATGGTAAGGCAAAGAAATGTAGTTCCTCGGTTTGATAGACTCGTGGATTGTCTGATTACCAACTCCGAATCTCCAAGGATGCTTAACCGCTTGATGCCCATTGAACGGCAAGTTTTAGCCCCATGAGATGTACCCTTCATACTCACCGTATTGTTGGTGCCGATAAACTATAATTTGACGGAACGGATACCGCTTCCCCAGACGATATTAGAATTGCTCCACCTCCGTAACCTTCCATGTTAATAGCCCATCAAAATACATCCTCCATGATCATGCGCGTATCGCATCGATGGTGTTGTTGCATCCGCATTACTCCTTCATCGGGGAAATATGTTTCAAGGGTTTGAAATCCTCAAGGTGCGAAGCGCCACCATGATCTCATGATTCCTTGACCTTTGATGGACTTTTGAGTCACATATACGATGTCAAATTGTTGTAGGATCAACTGCCATCTGGACAGCCGGCAATTCAACATGGGTTTGTTGAACACGTACTTGAGAGGATCCACGCAGGATATGAGATGGGTTGTGTGACCATGTAGGTAATGCTGTAACCTCATGGAAGCCCATGCTAAAGCACAACACGTCTTTTCGATCAGAGTGTACTTGTGTTCACCGTCACCGAACCTTTTGTCGAGGTAATAGATAGCTCGTTCTCGCCTCTATCGCCTTTCTCGTCTCAAGATACAAATTTCCCATGGCATTGTCACTTATGGATGTGTATGAACAGGGGAACATCATCCCCGGTGGTACCAAGACAGAGCTTTGACTAGTCTATTTCTTGATTGTAAGGAAGGCATTCTCGCACTCATCATTCCATTTCATGGAGGAGTTCTTCCTTAATAACTTGAAGATCGGCTCACAAAGTTGCGCGTGAGTCGAGATAAACCTCGCCGATGAAGTTGATCCTTCCCAAAAATCCTCGTATTTCTTTTCTCGTCCGAGAGGAATGGGCATTTCCGTGATGGCTTGATTTTGGTAGATCCAAATTTCAATCCCTTTGTGGTCGACTAGAAATCCTAGCAACTTGCTCGACTTTGACGCCAAAAGGCGACTTAGTCGATTCAACTTCAAGTTGTACTTACGCAACCTCGTTGAACAACTTTCCGAGATGGTCTAGATGGTCATCCTCCTTCCGGACTTGACAATGATGTCATCCACGAGATCTCAATCTCTTTATGCATTAAGTCGTGGAAAAGAGCCATCATAGCTCGCTGATAGGTAGCTCCCAGATTGATGAGGCCGAATGACAACCGCCTATAGCAAAAAGTTCCCCAAGGAGTGATGAAAGCAGCCTTCTCACGATCTTCCTCAAGAACCATGATCCGATGGTACCCCGCAGCAATCAAAGAAAGGAGTACATGTCGATCACAGCAAAAGATTGTCAATGAGAATGTGGATAAATGGCACGGAAAGCTATCTTTTAAGCAAGCTTTGTTCAAGTCCCAGAATCCACGCAAACTCGCACCTTCCTCCGTGTTTAGGCACGGGTACAATGTTGATATCCACTCAGATATGTAGACACCATGATGATGCCGGGCTTGAAATTGTTTCACAATTTCTTCTTTCACCTTTAAACTCCACTCGTGTTTCAATCGCCTCGAGCTTTTGCTTGACCGGCTTAAATCCTCTTTAATGGGAAGGCGATGAAGGACAATGTCAAGGATAAACCCACCATGTCTTCATGAGACCATGCAAACACATCCTCGAATTGGGTTAATAGCGTAACCATGTCATTCCGCTTGGTTTGGGGTAAGGTCCGAACCAACTGGATTAACTTAGGGCTTTCTAAGGTTCCAGATCGAAAGAAGTGGTTTGATCAAGGTTAGGTTTGGGTTTGTCTTTGACCCATTCTTGAATTTCTGAGGCACCTCAATGTCATCCTCGAGATCCATCAAGGTCAATTCATCTCTACATCAAAGGTACAATCCTTGTGTAGAGAGGCATCGATCCGCAAATACAGTACATCTAAATTCGTAGTCCTCAAACAAAATATGCTTTCACTTAGTATATATGAAATGCGTTGATCATACACAAAGTTAGTATATATCGGCAAAATAAACCGCTAATACTCGCATGTAAAAGTAAGCAAGATTGTATCTACAGGCGTAAAAGAATTTCTGCCCGCTTTTACCCTTGTCGACCAAAGCAAGGAATGTTGTTCCAATTGGTAAGGGTAAAGTCCGGGTGGACCGCAGTGATGGAGGGATTGTCATCATCCTCCTTGTCCCGAATGATGGCCATTACGTCAGGGCAATCATCATCTGGGGTGTATCTGTTGGTATGTTCATCATGGACGATGATGCGCATGCCCGACATTATTCGGACAACGCTTTTCTTGATTCTCCGCCTCTCTTCTTCGATTGCATGGATCTCGAATAACGATTTTCTTTTCCTCCACCGGCTTCGCTTAGGGAAATAACATGGCCATGACATTGGTCGGCACCTTTACCGAGGTTGTGCGACTCGAGTTTGAAGGCGGTTTAACGCCACATGGTTGAAGTCAAGGAATCATTGATGCTTATGAGGATTCCTCGACTAGAGTCGCGTAATAGCCTAGTCCAAATTGCTCCAACTTGCTTGGTTAATCGAATGGGGTAATCGGATACCTCGCCATCTTTACCCAACCCTTGTCCCGCTTATGACCCAACGACATCATTTCTCGAGTGGTCGACATCACCTCAAAGCGTAAATGTGGGTTCGGGCAATGGTGCTCCAATAGCGTGGTATTGGGTGTTGCTTATTTCCAAAGCATGAAAACTGACTGGTTCTACGTCTGCATTGGCATTGATGAACGGAATGTCCCTCGTCGAGGAATCTCCGTTCAAAGATTGACCGTGACTGTGCTATTGTTGATAATGTACTTCAATTGTTGGTGAAGAGTGGAGGGACTGGCCCAACCATATGGATCCATGGTCGTCCCAAGAGCAAGGTTGTATCCCAAATCTATCTTGAGCACATGGAAGGATACGCAGAATGTATGAGGGCCAATTTCGATTGGCAACTCAATTACTCCAACCGAAGTTACTACGGCTCCCATCAAAAGCTTTGATGATAGTATGGCTACTCCAAATTCGGTTGAGATTGATATTCATCTTCACCAAGGTGGCATATGGGCGTATATTCGTAGAGGAACCTCCATCTATTAAGACCCCTCGCCACCATATATCCTAAGACAAGACCGCAATGTGTAACGGCTTGCAATGACCAAATTCCCTTCTGATGGTATGTCATCATCAAGAAGGATATCACATTGTTGTTGAAAATGTGATCAACCATGTGTTGAAACTTTTCCGTATCCACCGATGCCGGAGATAGGCTTCTTCTAGAACCTTTAACAAGACCTTCCTATGGTTCTCGTGAGGTTAGGACCAAGTCCAAAATTGATATTTGTGGTGGCGCTTCCTTCAAGCTTAAAACCACCGAGGCTTCATGCATGACCCACAACATGAGGAATTTTTTCAATCTTCTCCATGGGTATTTTCCCTTTGATTTGGTGGTGGGGTTCATCACCCGATGGGGAAGATACAAAGGATTTTCCTTCGACACCGCAGCAGCGGTATGTGAGGTGGATCCTTCACCTTCTCCATAATTCCACGGAACTCGCATGCAAGCTAACAATAGGATATTGTGCTCGCATGGCAAGTTGATTGCCTCGAGCTGCCACTTTCAAAGGATTGCTTCCTCCTTTGAGTCAATTATCGCAGTGTTGTGAGAAAAGTATTAATCCTTCAACTTCAAAGAGATATAATCGCTACCACACTTTTCCACTTAGTAGGGCCTCGATTCTCACTTTCAGCACGTAACACGTTGTCGTTATCTCGCCAAGCGCAGACACCACCGCCGATTAGATTTTGAATAAGGTATGAGTGCCCAAAGATTCTTCTTCTATGGCCGCCGCGACCGCGAGACTGGGAGTGGTATTGACATACTCCATCAGAGTTGTACCGTCCCGAATGGGGGTTGATTGGAGGTAGAAGGGAACCGATCCTTCCTTCATTGATTAACATGTGAAGGATTTCCATGGGTTGGCCCAAATAGGTGAATTCTCGCTTGTTGGCGAAATCCCGACGGCTTTGCATTTGCTCTCTTCGTCACTTTGTCTTCCAGCATTTCATTTTCTGAAAGTGACGAGGGAATATTCATGACGATTGGTAGGAGACTGGCATGCTCCTGGCTGATTAATTGCCGAGTCACTTGATGCTGATAAGTCACCAGTTTCGCCAATTGCTCAATTTGTTTGCAGAGAGCTTTCATCTTTCGTTCCATTGTGAATCGAACTTAGCATAATCCCATCTCGCCATCACCGCTTTTGATGGTCCGGGGAAATCACAAATTGAAGTTGGAACTCGGTCCACCGCTTCCAATTAATCATGTTGACCTCTTCTTCTTTGTGTGTCGAGGAAGAGGGTTGTCTTGTACGTGAGGCCGATTGGGTTTGGTGACTACGATCTCTCCATTATCTATTAGGTCCTCGATCTTGTGTTTCAAGGCCCAATAATCCCGAGTATCATGTCCAGTGCCCCTAAGATGATAAGCACATTTCCTAGCAAAGATTGAAACCCCCGCCCATTAGGGTCACCCGGTGGAAGAAGATGCGAATTTTCTTCCTGTGGTTGTCGTAAGATTAAGAATGTTCTCGAGGGTATCCCCTAAGGGTGTAAACACTGATGGCGCTTTGACTTTCTCCACCTTTTGGTACCGGAGGGTTTGCAGATCGTACGGAAAGGGAGTGTAGTTTCTCCTTTGAATGGGCATACTTTGATTGCCTTTTTGTCCCCGTAGTATCGTGGAAACATCTTCCTCTTTCTTTTTATGGATTCTCCGGGTTGTTCCCATAATTTCCAGATTGATGTGATCAAGAATGTTTTTGAGTGCGGCTAGGTCTTGAATCTTTCCTCGACTTCAACCCCATTTCACCATCTCCCCATGTTTAACCATTTCAAAAATGTTTGCCGATGCCATAAAACTCTCTCATAGAAGGGAGCTTCTTGATGTCTATGAATGTCATGACCATTTCGATTCTCGACATGGCAGACTAACTTGGGCAAACCAAAGGCCTCCACCTTTGAGCATACTCTCCGAAAGACTCATTAGACTGCTTTCGATCTTGGTAACTGACACCGATCAGAGCCATTTGAGTTTGAAAACTCAGATTGAGTGAGGAAGGCATGTGCTAGCTCTTCCCAAACCGTGGATTTTGAGTTGTCTAATCTTGTGTACCACTTAACGGCTTCTCCAGCTAGACTTTTTTGGAACAATTGCATTCTCGAAGTTTTCATCCTCCGATAGATCCCGCCTCCAATAAAGACTTTTAAATGTGTATAAGGATCCCCTAACCCGCCATATTTTTTCAAAGTCGAGTTTTAAATTTTTCTCGGATAGTGAACACCAGAAAAATACATAGATCAAAGATATGAAACACTCCCCGTGTGTTCCAATTCCTTTGATAGCGCAAGGGTCTCTTCCATTTGAGGACTTTCTTTTGATGTCACCATTGTCCGGATCTCCAAAGGAATGGGCAAGATCATGCGCTTTGTTGGTCGATCCAATCGCGGGCTCGTATGGTAATGACCGAATTCCTCCTTGTGTGGAGGGCTCAAGATGTACGGGTATTTTCCGACCGTGTAGACCGGGTGTAATTCTTTTAATAGAATAACCAAATCAGAATCTGCTTGCTTAACCCATCAATTCTTTTCATGAGAAATCGATTAAGTTCACCGGCCGATGATGACGACATGATCGATCAGTAGGCTCGCTGCCTTTTTGGACTTTGACCGTAGTAGGTCCGATTGATTCCCCACGAAAGACCGGCATAGTTTAGTCCTTAGGGAAGGTGTATAATGACATGCTATGTGATGTGTCCATTTTAGGAATTTTATCCTCGCAAAATGGGTGTCACTGCTTTGTAGCATGTATGTGGACATATTGCTTCATATTTCTATTACATGGAGATAGATATGGAATGAAATTACAAGTAATTGTGTTTACAAGTAATTGAAATGAGAGCATGAAGAGACTTTCCTTCTTCGCTTTGGTTTATCGAGGGTCGACCTCATCTTAGGTTACTCTCATGCTTTTTTTGGCATGAAGGTTCCCAAATCATCGCAATCTACTAGACGGGAAGTTAATCCGGCCTTTCAACTGAGCGAATTTGGTGGTGCCTTTCCCGAGCCTCGAGAATTAGTCTTCTCACGAGTCCAAGAATCAAACACCGACGGATAGCCTCCGTGGAGGGACCACACAACATACATTCACATATCATCGCCTCACACCGTATGAAATGATGACATGTGCGAAGCACTAATATCATAAGCAGTTTATAGTGCGAAGCACTAACATCACACGCAGATATGATGCGAAGCACTAAGCTCAAACAAGACATGCATTCGCACACATTCATCCAATGTAAATGCAACATCCACACACAAGCATATAATCAGTTTTGAAAAGATTGTAGTAGCGGCTTAAGTCCTCTTACTGGAGTCCCCAAAGAGTCGCCACCGTCGACGCCGGGATTTTTGGATGTCCTTTCCGCATTTGTTCTTTGGTGTTCTCATTTTAGGTGAGATTTGTTTGAAAAAACAAGTGAAAAAGGTCCGATATGTATAATGTCGACGATGGACCGCTAAGAGTCGCCATTGGTTTTTAAATGGTTGTACCAACACAACCGAGAAAAGGTTTGCACAATGACCCAAAGGATGTGACACTGATATACGGGTCAGCGAAACCGAGATTCATTTAGGGTCCGGGGACTTGGTTATGCGGGGAAGGTGTTAGGCACCCCCCGACATCCGTGTTACCACTGCGGACCGCCTTTTTCAAGAAACTATTATCCGAGTGTGTGTGTGTGTGTGTGTGTGTGGGTCAATGTGTCTATTATATGAAAGTTGTGCGAGGCCTCGTTCAACCTATATACATGTGGTTTGAATTTATGTAAAATTCAGCTTTTAGCAAGATATGGCAATAATGTTTTATAAAAGAGGTTTTTCAAACCCTGATGCTCAATAGGAATTGAGACCTTTTACACTTCCATTTTTATTAAGTGAGCGGCTGAATTGATTTTATTTGACGGATGCGAGGCATCCGTATGAAAAATAATACATCCAAAAATAATGCCGATTTCCTCGTGGGTATGGAAACCATCCGAGGAAATATGTATACATCGCAGTAATAATTTATAAGTCGCCATAAATTAAAAATGTCCATCACGGAACCGAATCTAGATCCAATGAGATGAATCTGTGATCACATGATTCCTAGGCGCATGTATTATTGCAATTTGTATAAAAGCAATAAGTATATATATATAAAAGCGGTAAATATATATATATATGCATGTGATCACCAACCACGAAGCACCTCCATGGGGATCAAAATGTAAATAAAGTCAGAGATATACACCAACCGCCACGAAGGAAACTCCAAAGTGGACAAAATGTAAATAAAGTCAGAATGCGGCCAATCGCCACGGTAAACTCTGTGCAGACGAAAATGTAAAGAAAGTCAGAAGCGATCAACTGCCACTAAGGGAACTCTGTGCAGATAAAATAATATATATATATATATATATATATATATATATATATATATATAAACGCATATAAAATCTGTGCTCATCGAAATAGTTCACTACAGCTCATATATATAAATATAATATATGTGTAAACGCACTGCATCTAGGCTCATATATATATATATATATATATATATATATATATATATATATATATATATATATATATAAAAAAAGAATAAACGCACTGCATCAAGTTCAGGCTCATCGAACAAAGTCCGACACACAATATATATTGATATATATATATATATATATATAAAGCGAATAAACGCACTGCATCAAGTTCAGGCTCATCGAACAAAGTCCGATGTATAGTTAATATATATATATATATATATATATATATATATAAAGCAAGAACGCCTCCGCATCAAGTTCAGGCTCAATCGAGGCATAACTCGATAATAACTCGATATATATATATATATATATATATATATATATATATATATATATATATATATACAGATCGAATGAAACCACTAATCAAGTCCGCAAAAGCAAGCAACACGACTCTCAACGTGTAGAAGGGTGTGTGCAAAGATGAAGAGAAAGACTCTAAAGTGTGTGAGAAGGCTTACAAATGACCGATAAAAAGGGCTTCTATATCTTTAGAGTGGGTAAACACCGGCTTTTTGTGTGGGTACAAAAGAGGCTATATATGAGCTCACAAGTGTTTGAAAGTGAGAAAATACATCAGTATGGCAAGTGCAGAGCAAATTGTGCAGTGTTTCCCCGCCTTTTTTTCTTTAGAAATCAAAGACCCCAAGCCTCTTATTTATAGGCAAAAGGTGCCACAGTGTACCAGGCTGTACCACCGTAGTGTGTAGGGCGGCGTCTGCTCGGCTCAGGCTCACTCAAAGTCGGGTCGTCTCAAGCACGTGCACTCAGCAATCGTAATGTCCACTCGAATTTTGAGAAGTGCAATCCGCATCCGCTTTGAGGTATTCAGACCTATTTCGACCGCCGCTGTTGTCGAGAGTTGTACGATGGCATGGGATTAGAGTTTGTACGAAGTCTTTGAAGATGGGACGATGCCCTCCGGCCTTCAAGCTTCAACTTTCATCTGCTACCCCCCGCATAATAGTCACTCGGATTGGTTAGCCTTGTGGGACATTGTTGCGTAGAGACGAGACGTGGCATCGTGTTGAGACGAGATGGCGATGTTGCCCTCACCGGTGTTATCGCCGGATTAATGATAAGCAGACGCTGCTCGACTTCACCGAGATTGGACCGCCGATTTGTTGAAGGTCCTCATTGTCATCTTTGAGGTGTGCCTGTCTTCCCGATGTTATTGCCGGGTTGGCACAGTGTATTTTATTGTGAGTGCCGAGATTGAAGCTGATGGCATTTGAAACAAGCATTTTCGGGGTTATCTCCGACACTGCATTCCTTGGGGTTATCACCAAGGTTGGTGGCTATTCCTATGGTTGGGACTCGAGACCGGATACCTCGGGGTTATCTCCGAGATTAATCGGTCTTCCTCCGTGTGTTTCCAGATTGTATCTCGCAGTCTCTGGGTTAGATCCGAGGTTGAAACTGCTACTCCCGTATTGCGATCCGGTTGATGCTAAACTTCCTAGTATCCCAGATGGATTTGGATTGTCTTTCGTGGTTCTCTCTAAAAGACGAATCATCCTTCCTACAATGTTAGTAATGTATAATGATACGAAAATCTTGGATAAGAGGGATCGTATTCAACACTCAAAGTTTATACCTCAAGAGTTAGAATCTGGCGAAATGTCCTCATTTGTTCGGTATACCAGGTATATACGTAAATTTCGAGGGCGAAATTTCATAAGGAGGGGAGATTGTAAAATCCCAAAATTTTCGAATAAAGATTTAATTTTGTCGAAATATTTTTTTCAAAATTATGGTGTGGATTTGAGATAATGTTATAGTTGTGGGTAATATTTATAAATTTTTGAAAAGTATGCAAGTTGTTGTATAATATTCGATTGGTCGGGGAATATTCTTTTTGTCGGGGAATATCCATATGACGGTACAATCATTGGTGGACCCCACAACGGAATTATTGTCGGATTGAGAAAACGACAAATTTTTTTTTTTATGAAAATAATGGCGGAAGTTTTACCATTAAAATTGTTGAACTACTCGGTAGTAAAGGTACAGTAATACGCGTGGTTGTATAGTAGCACACAGTATTGACTATTGATGCTTATGTGAGAAGTACGTCACTCAGTTTTATTCAATTATTGCTACAGTAATTATTGCATAGTATCTCATGTTATTTGATTCAATTATTGTTGATATTTTATATATTATTAAATCAATAATTGAGATGAAAGAGTTATTAATATTATTATTTGCAATATTGACGATGTCTAGAAGTTCTGTCAAGAAGAGGTTTGGTCACCTAATTGCGCGCCAATAGGGAGAAATCCTTATTGGAAAGCCCCCTCTTTTGTGACACCCCCAAAATAGGTATACATCACCCATTCCGAGTTGTCAATACACGGTACAGAAACAACTACAACTTTATTATTACAACAATGAAAAGCTGAGTTTAAATACGTATATTGCCATCTAAACAATATCCACATACAAATAAATCATCATCATAATTATTGATACATTATTTTACAAAAATGGTGAGGACTACTAAACAACTCTCTAAAACCATCATTCCATACCTCGACTGCATTTTCATACATTCTCGCCTCTGAGAGAAGAAAAATGGAACAAAAGGAAAAGGGTGAGCTCAACTAGCCCAATAAAGAATATTATGACTAAGATAATATACAACAAATTATCGTTAGTCTTCAACAGGAAAAATTTAATAGAATACAATAGACAACAAGTTTTAAATCAATACTGCATGATGAAAATATTAATTCATAGAAGAGTTACGTGAGAGGATGAAATCTACTAATATCTATGAATTTAATAGTCCATCATCAATATTTTATCCTGTAACATCAATCAATATATATACGGAATCATATATTCATCCTTGCACTCTGAGCCAAGGACATTCACCATTGGTCATGTTCATCTAAACACTGTTCATCTTTGCACTACTGGGCAAAGATATTCATCGAAATCATTCATCTTTTTGCACTACTGAGCCAAAGATATTCATCGAAATCAATCATCTTTTTCTGAATAAAAGATATTCAATAATATCATCATTTAAGATGAGGATGATGAAAAATATTTTTTTTTTTAAAGAAACGAATCCAGTGAAACAAAATAACAAGGATTAAGGATTAAGAATTCGTACTTTGTTTTATCCACGTCCAAAAATACCTCAAAAATAATCATAGTAGTGTAAAATTGAAGAATGATCAAAACATGGATACAATCAAAACTAGTATCCATAATAGATATTTTGGACGAAAAGGAAAATTTTCATTTTTCGATGAATAGTCTTGCCGTTTAATGAATAATCATCAGTATATCGTGAATAATGTCGTATCGTAAATAGTAACTCAAACACCAAAAGTTCCAAATTTGATAAAAACTTGGATCAATATTTGGCATAATGATATTGAAGAAATAATATCATTACTGAAAAAAATAATATCCCTTACCTCGAAAGACAAGATTTAGTTGAAACACCTGATATAGGATATGACTTGAACTTGCACCGTATAACAATACTCAAAGTATACTCAAAATACTCACAAGAATAAACCGATAATATAGAGAGAAAACTTGATTTACGGTGTGATTTTTAATTCTAACCTAAGCACCCTATTTATAAGAAAATCATTAGAACACCAAGTAGAAAATTTAATAAATTAATAATATTAATTTTCCGGATCTTCCTATGCATACTAGAAATCAAATTGACCATCCTAACACATGTTAAATGAGTCCCAACAATGAAAAAAAAACGTTTTGTAATTAAAATTATTTTAAACATCCAAAAATTAATTATTTGAGCTTTGAAACTTCAATAATTCATAATAAATAGCCCTTTTATCGGAAAAATTCGAATCTCAAGAGTTTTTATAGGAAATTCAATTATTTATAACTGCGAAGAAAGTTTTTCCAAATTCCAAATGTAAATGAAAAAATCCACAAGCAGAAGCGATTTTACAAAGTTATAATCAAATTTCGGATCGATAAATGGGGTCCATCGACATGTTTAACATGTTTTAAACATTTATTGCAACAAAATACTCTTCCTCCTCAGATACTCATATATTCCACATTCGTTGTAAAAATATCACCATTATTATATTATTAAAATATAATAATATATATATTTAAATGAATTATTTTATCATAAAAGATAAAATTTCAATTTTCAACAATTGTCACATTAAAAATTTTCTCCATCTATATCCACATAAAATCAATATTTTCCTCATCATATGAATCAATAATTAATTATTCACAAATAATATTACAGAATCACAATATTGACAACGAGGCGGTTCCCGAAAGAGGGCTTTCGATAAGAATTTCTCCTTCTCGGCGCCGCATTTAGGTGACCAAACCTCTCCTTAGACAGAACTTTCTAGACATTGCCAATAATGTTATCTAATAATATTATTCGGATAATATGAATTATTGCTTGATAATGAAAATCTTGTGTAATGACAATTTATTGAAACAACGGTATATAAAATATCAACGCAGAAATTATTGAATCAATAAAATAAAATCTTTGAATAATAATTCTTTGTAACAATTATTGAGTAGTGCCTTCTTACGTAAGAATCAATAATTGGTGCAATCTGAGTATCTTCTTTGCAACAACGCGTATTATTGTGTTTTTAACCATACCGGGTATTCCAACAAAAGATTAACTAGCAGAATAACTATGCCGAGTTATTTATAAATAACTTATATTTGTCGTTTTCTTCATCCAATCGCTTTCCAGTTATGGGGCCCACAAAAAGACTGCGCAATGTAAATGCGAATATTCCCACAAGCGATCTGAATATTCCACGACCAAACGAATATTCCCCGACAATAATGAATATTTTATAACCACTTGCTTATTCGAAATATTTGCGTATTTTACCCATAACTATCCACATTAATCAAATCAACCCTTACTATTTCAAAATAATAAATAGAAGAAAATAAATTTCATTTATTAATAATTTGGGGTCTTACATCTTCCCTGGGAACGATCTGGTCGATTAATATTGTGAATTATAATAATGGTGATAAATGTTGTTTTATTATTATTATAAATGTAATAAAACAGAAAAAATTTTATATAAAACAAAATACTTTTTATAAAGTTTTGTTTTATTTGATTATAAATAGAATATATTATATTTAATTATGCATAGTGTTTGCATGGTGCCTGCATAGTGTTTGCATAGTAAATTTTTTTTATATAAAAGCGAATACTTTTTATAAAGTTTTGTTTTATTTGATTATAAATAGAATAAATTATATTTTATTGCATAGTGTAGCATATTATTCTTTCCATTATCTTACAAATAGGATGTTTAGTTAGAATTGAAAATCACACCGAAATTCGAGAATTCTTCTTCTATAATCTTGAGCGTATTTCTTTAGAGTTTAAGAAAGCTTTGAGCGTAGAAAATAGTGCAAGTTTTCTTCAAGTATATCCCCAGCCCTCTGGTCGGAATACTCTTCTTTTTAAGGTAAGGGTATTATTTCTTTCATATTCATGAAGAGAACTATTGTTATTCCATTCCTTATTATTCTATTGGAATAACTTTGTATCTGTGCCGGACTCTAGTATACATGGTGAAATTCTTATGTTACTCCATTCTTTATTATTCTGTTGGAATAACCTATACATCAATCTATCACATGCCCGTGAATTCTTATGTAATTCCATTCTTTATTATTACATTGGAATATCACATGCTGCATACAAATCACGCATGACCTCGGTTCCATTCTTTATTATTACATTGGAATATCCTATCTCTACATGCAGATTACGCATGACACAGTTCCATTCTTTATTATTACATTGGAATAACTCATGCATGCAAGCGATTCACGCGCTTTGGTGAATTCTTACATTATTCCATTCTTTATTATTACATTGGAATAATCATCTCGTGGATTATCGCATGGCGGCAAAATTCCATTTGCGCTTTCATATATTATATTATACTCAGTTGGTTAAAGTTTTGGCTTCTATACTCCATGAAATTAGTGGAATATCCTAGATATTTGCGCTTCATCCATATCTCTTTCATGGAAATATTCTTACGAGCATTCTTGAATTTTACTCCACAAAGCGATATCATGTTGACAATTTGGGCGTTATTGAGTTCGGGATAAATTAACTTATAAATCTTTAAAATTTATTCTTGAACTTGTTTTATTGAATTGTCATCATCCTCATGCTTATATTATGTTGAAAGTCATATGTGGCCTGCAGTGCATAGATGGACTTGGTATGATTATGACCAGGGATTATTCGATATAATCATGACCGTAATGTTACAAATGATGTGGAAAAAGTCCTCATTGGCCCGTAGTGCATTGATGGACAGTTTTTGGTTTGATTATGGCTACGGATTCTCTTTGGCCAAGGGTACAAAGGTGAATTGTTTTATGGCATGATCGAGGCAGATTGATGAAAACACTGATTATCTTTGGCAGTAGTGCATGGATAATTAATGGTCGTGATACTAAAGAATATCCTTGGCCTGTAGTGCAGGGATGATTTAATGATATGGATTATTTATTAAGCTGAGTCTCAGCGATAAAAGTGATGAAAAACCTTTTAAAATCATAGAAGATAGTAGATTTTATGCTCTACATGACTCTTCTAATGGATTGCTTATTCCGTTGCAGTTGTTGATCTAAAACTTATTGTCTATTATATTCTATCAGTTGTTATACTATTGAAGGCTAATGATAATTTATTCTGCAGTATCTTAGTCATAATATTTCTTAATGGGCTAGTTGAGCTCACCCTTTCTTTCAATGTTCTCTTCAGAAATGAGAATATAGCTGAGACTAGTCGGGGAATGGATTGACGGTCCAGATGGTTGCTTTAGTAGTCCTCACTATTCTGTGAAATAGTGTGATAATAAATGTATTGAGCACTTATTTTGAGTTTGAATACTATCTAGAAGACAATATTTGTATTAAACCTCACAGCTCATGTTGTATATTTAAGTTTGTATTTGTATTCTGTACCATGTATTTGGCGACTCAGAATAGGTGATGTATACATATTTTGGGGGCGTCACAATAACTCCTTAAGGAGAGGATTTATTTCTATCTATTTACGCTTTCATTTATTATGGGTATATAGACTTATGATGTTTGTATAGTGAACACCAAATCATGTGGGAATTGAAGTACCCAGATTTGGGGGTGTCACAAAAACTAACAAAGTAAAACGAAAAGAATTTTAAATATCTATTCAACCCCACCCCCCCCCCCCCTTCTAGATAACTATTGTGCCTCCGGGAACTGACAATTGATATCAGAGCAGGTTCTACCATATAGCCTACAAAGCTTAAGTAGATCCAATGGCACATCTACCTAGCAAATAAAAGACTGGAGGAGGCAGCAAGCCACCTATGTGCAACAAATATAAATTCGCCAACTGGAAAGTTCGGATGCAAGCATACATGGATTTAATAGATGAAGATCTATTTGAAACTATTCAAAATGGGCCCTATGTTCCTACAAAGCTTGCACCAACTACAGACAATCCAAATAGAATAGAGATCAAGGTCAAGGAGGAATGGACAGACAAAGAAAAGAGAGATGTTCAACTCGACAAAAAGGCCAAGAACATTTTGTTCCAATACTTAGAAGATGATCTGTTCGAAAACATGGTCAACATCAAAACAACAAAGGAGGTTTGGGAAGCATTGCTCATCATGCATGAAGGAACAGAAGAAGTCAGAGAAAATAAACAATCTCTACTGACTCAGCAATATGAGATGTTTGCACACGTTCAATGAGAAAATGTCACTGCCACCTACGAGAGATTCAATGTACTGCTTAACTCTCTACGAGCCTATGGAAAGATCTATCCAAATAAAGATCTAATCATAAAGTTCATGAGAGCCTTACCAAGTAAGTTGGATGCCAAAACCACTGCTATTAGAGAGTCAAAGAATCTCCATGAAATGACTGTTCAACAGTTATATGGCAACCTTCTTACATACGAACTGGAGCTGACTCAACGAGCAGAAACTCTATCTGAAGGAAGAAAGAAGGATAAGGGTGTTGCTCTCAAATCAACTGAAAACACCTTAAAAGTCAACACTGAAATTGACTCTGACTATAATGAAGATGATGATGAGGACTTTGCAATGCTGGTGAAAAGACTCAGAAGGTTCATGCGTCAAGGCAAAATTAGCAAGCCAAAGAAAGTCAGCAGCTCCTTCAGCCAGGAGCAGATAAATGATCTATGCTACAATTACAAGAAGCCTAGCCATTTCATTGCTAACTGCAATAAACCCCTCAGAGAAGAACTAAAGAAGAAATCACATCCAAAGAAGGAATTCAAAGGCAAAAAAAGGCCTCAGAAGAGAGACAAATGCCTTGTAGCTGGAAGATCGTGGAGTGACTCAAACAATGACTCAACTCCCAAATTTGGAGATGATGAAGATCCTCAAATGATAAATCTTTGTCTGATGGCCAAGCATTCAAAGGATAAACAAAACTCCAACATACATGAAGTAAGTATAAATGAGGTATTTGACTTCAACTCTCCTGATGTAGACATTGATGATTTAAGAACTCACTGCATGGCATAACATCTGATCTGCATCAATACATGTAATGGTTTAGAGTTCTATCTAAGGACTATTCATTTCTTCAATAGGAGAAAGAGATAGTTCAAGAAGAACTGGAAACATCCCTTCTAAGTACTAACTCTATCTCCAAGTTTGAAGCTGAAAATAAGCTCTTAAAATAGATCAATGAGCTCAATGCACAGAGAGAGTCAAGTCTAACCTCTAAAATTGAGGAACTAGAAAAGACAATCTCTACATGGAATAAATCCTCTTCATCCATGGACTCCACGATCTCTAGCCGGAGAAGTGTCTCACGTAGTGAGCAGGTTTAGGCTTTGGGGAATCCACCTCAGAGCCATGTGTGGAAAAGGTAAAGGAACCTAGCACTAATAATGCTTCAAGTTTTAGTAGAGGCATTATATTTGTGAAATCCTCACAGAAGGATGAGCCAGTCCAACCCTGCTCTACTGATTCAATCCATATTCCAAGGAGTAAAGGATCTCATGCTGGCCTGGGTTTCAGAAAAGAGAAGAGTAACCCAACCACTACTCACCAACCTCGAAGTATCGTAGAGTCGAGTAAAATCAACTCCACGAACCAACTGGGAAGGAACAGTAGAGGAAAGGTACACTCCTCATAAATCATTAAACACAATGACACATGGAAGAAGGAGAATCAGTTTAACAGAAGGATGACTAAATATCCACAAAATTCCAAATGGAGGAAGAATCCTCACACACATACAAGCATGCATCATATTAGATGTTTTGTGTGCAATAAAGTTGGTCACAAGGCGGCAATACGCTATTATAATCCTATGCATATGAGACCCAAAATCAAGCAGATTTGGGTTCCCAAGGGTACTAACAAAGTAGGACCCATGCAAGTATGGGTACCAAAATGAAAGTTTAATGTTACCACAGGAAAAGAGCTCCACGATCACAACCTGATATCTAGACAGTGGATTCTCAAGGCACATGACTGGGAACAAAGCCCTTCTGTCTAACTACATAGAGAAGGAGGGTCCCTCATTCATCTTTGGAGACAATGGCTCTGGCAAGACAAGAGGATATGTCTCAGCTAGAAATGGTGTAGTGTCCTTCAGTAAAGTGGCCTATGTGGAAGGACTACAACACAATCTTCTAAGCATTAGCCAACTCTGTGACAAGGGTCATCAAGTAACATTCCTTAACAATCAATGTTAAGTCAGAGACTTGAACACATCTGCTGTAAAGCTAACCGGAACAAGAGAAGGAAATGTGTACACATTAAATCTTGGACAACTAAGCTCAGACGAGACAATATGCTTTCTGGCTAAAGCATCTGAAGAAATGAGCTGGCTATGACATAGAATACTGTCTCATATCAACTTCAAGAGCATGTCCAAACTGGCCTCAAAAGATCTAGTTGCAGGCTTACCCAAGTTCAACTTCGTCAAAGAAAGACCGTGCAATGCACATCGACTTGAAAGCGCACTCGAAAGCTCATTTAAGAGCAAAACTGCCAACTCAATTGACAAGCCCCTGCAGCTGCTCCACGTGGACCTATTTGGGCCAATTCGAACAACGAGCCTTGGAGGGAAGAAATACTCACTCGTCGTAGTGGACGACTACACCAGATTCACATGGGTGTTCTTTTTAACCTCAAAAGATAAAACAAGCTCCCAACTGATCAAGATGTTCAGACTAGTGATGAACGAGAAAGGGGAAAAAATCAAGGCTATAAGGAGTGATCATGGAAGAGAATTCGACTTCTCATATATGGACCAGTTCTGCACAGACAATGGCATCAGTCATAACTTTTCAGCTCCACGAACTCCTCAACAAAATGGAGTAGATGAGAGAAAGAACATAACATTGATAGAGGTTGGAAGAACTCTACTAGCAGCAACCCATCTTCCTGAATACTTCTGGGCAGAAGCTGTCAACACTACATGCTACACTCAGAACAGATCACTGATACACTCTACGATTAAGAAGACTCCTTAAGAACTTTGGAAAGGACGAAAGACAAATGTTAGCTACTTCCATGTATTCGGTTGTGCGTGCTACATTCTCAACAATGGGAAGCAGTGTTTGACAAAGTTCCAACCCAAGTCAGACGAAGGAATCTTTCTTGGGTATACCATAGACAGTAAGGCCTACAGAGTGTTCAATAAAAAGACACTAAGTGTTGAAGTCTCAATCCACATCATCTTCGATGAAATAGACTCAGACAAAACAGTGCCTCAAGACACTACGAACGACAGTTCAGACACTATGAACGAGGTCGTCGAGCTCAATACTACGATCGTAGTTCCAGATTGCAAAATTGTTGAGCAAGGAAATGAGATCATAGAGAGGCCTACGCAAGACAACGAACCCCCACATCAAGAAGTAGAAATTGATCTGAAGATATCAGACAAGAAGGCATCAGGACAGATGTCCCAATAGGAAATAGATGGGCAAAAGATCACACTCAAGACTTAATTATTGGAGATCCTAGTGTAAGAGTCAAAACAAGAGCTGCCACCCAAAATGAATGTTTCTATCTAAGCTTTCTGTCACAAATGGAAACTAAGAAGATAGAGGATGCTATAGAAGACTCCAACTGGATAGAAGCCATGCAAGAAGAACTTAATCAGTTTGAAAGAAGCAAAGTATGGAGATTGATACCAAGACCAAAGAGTCATCCTGTCATTGGAACCAAGTGGGTCTTCAGAAACAAGATGGATGAAGATGGTGTAATAACCAGGAATAAGGCAAGACTAGTGGCCAAGGGTTACTCTCAAGAAGAAGGCATTGACTACGATGAGACATTTGCACCTGTTGCCAGACTAGAAGCCATCAGAATATTCCTTGCCTTTGCTGCTCATATGAAGTTCAAAGTCTTTCAGATGGATGTCAAAAGTGCATTCCTAAATGGTGAACTTCAAGAAGAAGTTTATGTAGAGCAACCTCCAGGTTTCATCAATCCATCTCTTTCTAATTATGTCTATAGATTAGACAAAGCCTTATATGGTCGTAAACAAACACCTAGAGCATTGTATGAAACACTAACTAACTTTCTTATTGAAAATGGGTTCACTAGAGGTAGAGTAGATACCACATTATTTCTTAGAAAGCATAAAGACAAAGTCTTATTAGTTCAAATATATGTTGATGACATTATTTTTGGATCTACTGATGAAAAGTTATGTAAGAGATTCTCCAAGCTTATGCAGAGAAAGTTTGAAATGAGCATGATGGGTGAGCTGAACTTCTTTCTTGGACTGCAAGTAAAGCAGACTGAGGAAGGAATCTTCATAAACCAAGCCAAGTACATTAAAGACTTATATAAGAAGTATGGCATGGAATTAACATCTCCCATGAAAACCCCAATTGCTCCTACAACCAAGCTTGACAAAGATGAAAAAGGTAAAAGTATTGATATAACACAATACAGAGGTATGATAGGCTCTCTTCTATATCTGACTGCCAGTAGACCAGACATAATGTTTACAACATGCATATGTGCTAGATTTCAAGCTAATCCTAAGGAATCACACTCAACTGCTGTAAAAAAGAATTTTCAGGTACCTCAAGGGCACACCTCACTTGGGGCTTTGGTATCCCAAGGAGTTCTTATTTGAACTATCATGATATACAGATGCTGACTTTCTAGGATGTAAAATAGACAAAAAGAGTACTAGTGGCACCTGTCAGCTGTTAGGAAACAGACTTGTGTCCTGGTTTAGCAAGAAGCAAAACTCAGTATCTACTTCAACTACAAGTGAATACATTCTTTCATTGGCGATTCTTTGTCTTTCGAATCCTATGGATGAAAAACCAACTTGCAGACTATGGGTTTGAATTCAAATATATACTTGTTCACTGTAATAACACAAGTGCCATAGCCATAACTCATAATCCTGTCATGCATCCTAGGACTAAGCATATAGAAATAAGGTATAATTTCATTAGGGATCATGTGCAAAATGGAACCATATATCTACAATATATCCCTATGGAAAATCAACTTGCTAATGTCTTTACAAAGCCTCTAGATGAATCCAGGTTTAACAAGTTAATAAGTGAGCTAGGCATGCTTAATTTATAACCATAAAATATATGCTCTAGTTGTGCTAACCATAAAGATATAAAGGCTATGTTCGAAATTGTAGACTTGATCAAAGGAAGTCCACGATCGTAGAGCTGCAGTGACATGAAAGACAACAATTGCAGTGTAGACTCAACGATCGCAGTGCAGACTCAATGATGGCAAACTCCATCAACAAAACAAAGGAGCATCCTGTGACAAAGTTCAACAAATTAAAGTAATCTCTTTGTCAAGCGCCTCAAGAACAAACCTAACCCTTAATTCACTCTATGAGGTTGGCCCTTCTTGAGCTACCTTAAACTGAGAAGAATGATAAGTCAAAAGTTCATCACAAGGACCCGGGCAGACTCGACGATCGTAGTTCAGACTCGACGATTGAAGAGCAGACTTGACGAATGTAGAGAAAACTCGATGATCATAAAGACTACCTCAACGATCGTAGTCTTCCCAATGGATACATTAGCTCAGAGGGAGCTAAGGGAAAATCAGTACATTCCTCTTCAGTCAAATTCGTAGAGCCAAGCAGAAGTTGACACATGCCCCACTAAGCAAATGAATAGAGGGAAGTTACAAGTACAGTTTGAAAACACCTTTTTGAAATCAGAAGTTCAAAAAGATCATCTCTCTCTCTCTACAAGAAGAAACCCTAACTTTCAGAAAAGCTCAAACAATCATACACAGTGCAAAGAAATCAATGGCAGCTTCAAACGTCATCTCTGGTTACATACTCTGTTTCAAAGAGTTCAAGACAGCTGACTCCAAATTTCTCAAAACTCTATCTCTGATAAAGAAAGCTGGTCTTAAAGAGGCTCTAGGTATGAGCACATGTATCTACCCTAAGCTGATTAAGGAATTCTACAGAAAAGGTGTGTACAAGAACGACGTCATCACTACGAGGGTCAGGGACGTGGAAATCAAGCTCAAGGCTGAGGACATAAATCTAGCCCTAGGTTTCAAATCAAAAGGATTTTCATTCATAGAGGGCATCGATTTCAATGAAGGACTTAAGAGAATTCACCACAAAATGTTCCCCACTATCAAAGGGTACAAGAAGAAAGAGTTCCCTCAGAGGTACAAATTTCTTGCCGACATTGTTGGAAAATGCATATGCTGCAAGAGCTCCGGCCATGACTCTGTAAATGAAGTGCAGCTCAAGCTCGTGACAGCCATCAATTGTGGGATACAACTTAACTATGGAACCCTACTACTTGAATGCATTGGGAAGTGGATTCTTAGCTCGAAGAAGTCAAAGAGCTCTGGAAAGATGCTCTACAGGCTATTCATAAGTATCATCCTACAGTCTGCTTTGGGTGATAAGATTGGGTATGATGAAGCAGAGTCCATCAATCCGAACAGACGAATGACCCAATAACTGTTCGAGAACTTGAAAAGGAATCCAGCAGAGAATGTACGAATGATGTCTGAGTCTAGTGGTTGGACTGGTGATGCAAAGGAGTCAGGGATCCGGGGAACATGTCTGTTGTTAAGGAGACTGAAGAAGATGAAGAAGAGATCAATAAGGAAGAACCCATTGCCTTTGTCAGAAAAAGAAAGGGCAAAAGAAAGCTGAAGGCTCAAATGACAGAAGAACCCCAGGGGTCAACCACTGATATACCTCAAGAGCTTTCTGACGTTGAAACTCTGAGGATCTTGAGAAGGAAAGAACAGTAGGCTGAGGCAGATGAAGACATAGCTACCATCTCTCAGCTGCTGAAGAAGAATAAAAATAGTCACAAGTCCAAGAGGCTATCTGTCTCCTCGATCGTAGAGACCAGACTGGACGCCTCTCCCAAAGAAGTTGCTATAACAGATACTCTGGTTGATCAATAGTTCAGAGTTGAAGCTGAAGAAAGTCCTAAGGTTGTGGCTCAGCCTAGGAACCCTAGAAGAAAGTTGGTGAAAAAGTACATCCTTGTCAAGGAAGGAATACTTAAAGAAGAAGACAAAAAGATAGCCATTGAGAAGGGGCTATCCGAATCAAGATAAGAGAACACTGCTCAAGCTGAGGGGGAGCTACCTAAAGTTCTCACTCTAGAGAATGCTCTAGTTGAGGGGGAGCTACATGAATTTCTCACTCTAGAGAATGCTCCAGCTGAGGGGGAGCTACCTAAAGTTCTCACTCTAGAGAATGCTCCAGCTGAGGGGGAGCTATTTGAAATACAGATGGATGATCATGTTGAGGGGGAGCCTCGTGATACCTTATGTCAGAAGAGGCTGCTCCTGATGAAAATGAGAGCACCAGAGGAAGAAAGTCACAAGGAGGTAATTGATGTAGTGGAATCCTCAAAAGAAGACAGAGAAGAAGAAGAAGATGATGAGGTCTAGATCATAGTTATGGGCAATGATGGGTATATGAGAGCTAACTACAATCAGCTGTTCTCCTATCTACCCATGATGCCCTTTCATAAAGCTCAAATTCTCAACTCCTGGAATCACATGTTCTGGAGGTTCAAAGCATATCCAACAATCTCAGTGCTAGCTCATGGATTTCCAAACAACTTCAACTTTGCCAAACAACTAATCACAAAGGGCCCCTCTTCAAAGAATGAGCATGAGGTACTATCTATCCCAATCTTTTTCAGGGTTAATCATTATCCACCATCATTTTCAGCTAATTCTATGAATTCCCAAGCTGGTTGGAAGTGGTCCTCAATCCACTAAATCAATTCCCAGTTGCAGAATCCCAACATTCTATAGCTGATGAACCAAATATGCCTAACTTCATTTTGATTCCATCTCCTCTCATCTCTACGATTACTGACTCGAACCCAATCGTAGAGTCACACACATAAATCATAAAGCCACCTACTCAAGAAGCCCAAACACAAGCCCCTCCATTAGATATTCTCTCCTCTTCCTCAAATGAATATTTTAACCTTGATCTTGCTCTCTACACCTTGCAAGATCAATAAACAAGAGCACCTCTTCCTCCTCCAAACAATCCACAACTCTATGAACTCCTTTCAGATCTGCCCACCAAAACTGAGTTGTCAGAAGTGTCGAAAAAAGTGATCAAGGACATAGATAACAGTCTTGAATCTCACACTAAACTCATTCAAATGAGACTGACTAAAATAATCAATGCTACCAATGCTCTCCCAAGCACCCTAAGCTCTACACTCACAAAGACGCTTAGGGAGATCATAAAAGAGGTGCTTAAAAGCATAAATGACCGGGATCAGATCCACTTTCAAGCTGCTAAGAGACACAGGGATGTTGTTCTTCTCTTGCAAATAACTCAGGAGTCCCAAAACAAATTTATGATGGACAACATCACGAATCTACAAACTGCAGTAAAAGAATTCAAAGGATTTTTTATAAGCCAAGGGAAGCGGACTGACAATGTCCTGAACATCCTCCAATGAAGGGAAGCTCGATCTGTTGCTCTAATCAAAGAGAATCGAGAGGACATTGCTCAAACCCAGAGTCAACTCAATGAGCTTGTCCAAGGAATGACTCGCCTCTCAGAAGACATTCGAACCCTTGATGCTGACATAAAGGGGGAGAATAAAGGGAAAGGAGATCAAGGCAAAGGCAGATGCAGAGGCACATTCTTAGCTCAATCATCAAGGAGTCCTCCTCCAAGGCAGCATCACCAACAGACTCCACGATCTGGCCATCAAACTCAACGATCTGATCAGGAGCCAACTATCATGGCTCAACCATTAAGGAGTCAAGGGCCAACTCCCAGCTCATAAGAAGTGACCACAACAGGCCTAAAAATGCCAATTGGAGATCCTGCATTCATGAATAGGCATGATCACAATCCAAGACTAAGTCAAAGCGAGCTGGAAGATCTAGCCAGGAGAGACGAAGCCAACAGGAAAAGAAGGGCTGAGGAGTATGCCAATCCTCTAAGAGGAGGCAAAAGGCCGAAGAAATAAAGATAAGTTAAAATTTAAATTCTTATTTATGTAACTGAACTTAAATGTAATATCTATCTTCAAACATCAATAAATTCATGCTTATTCTCTAGAAATTTCAGATGTTCACTGAAATATTAAGTCATATTTACTTTCTAGAAATTGCATCTAGAAATTGATAATCATGATAACAAATCTCCTTGGTTATGTCAACATCAAATAGGGGGAGATTGTTGGGAAAGTGCATATTTTGATTTGATGTTTAAAGTAAATGCTCATGATTATATGTAAAGTCCTTCAAGGAATATATGTACAAGGACTTAGTGATAGATCAAATTTGTTAGGTTGATCTAAGCTTTTAATGTTTATCATTCTGTAAATGAATGTATAAATGAAGAGATCAAAGATATTAGGTTGATCTATATCTTGAGATGTAATAGATAGGCATCATAAAGATCATTGTCTATCAAGCTGATCAAGAGATTCCAGAAGCTAAGGCAGAATCGTAAAGCATCGAAGATCGTAGTGTGTCTACCTTGAAGGCCCTATCCAAAAATCATAGAGTGGTCCAGATGTTTGCCGAAGCAAACTCAGAGATCATAGTGTGCTCTCAGAAACGTAGAGTCTGCAAGACAAGCAAGTGAAGATCGTAGTGTGCCAGTCCTTAAGAGAAATTATAGTGTTCTCATTTGCTAACATCAGATCAAGCACCAAGGTGGCAAAACACCACGATCTAAATCGTAGAGTATCATCTGCCTATGTCAGAAGCATTGAGCCTTGACCATTTGTTTAAAGATAAATCTCAACAAATGTGGAATGAGTTATAAACATTGAAGTACTCACCAGTCCCAATGACATAAAAGATATCCTTAGTATACAATAAAGAAATGTATTGAAGAAGCTAAGGAAAGGACCATGGGTTAGAGGAAAACACCTTTTTAGGTGTTAGGTGAGAAAGCAGTCTGCTGTGTCAGTGGGCCAGTATGCAATTCAGAAGATGTGCATAAAAGTCTCCATCAAAGTTCAAAAATGTCAAACGCATTTAATGCTTCAACGGATGGCTTCAACGGATAGATTTCAAGGATCACATGTATGCAAAACATCTGCAGATGATTCAACTAAGCAAGCATTGAACAAAACACTGAAGAACACTCAACGCTCAACTCTACGATCTGAAAAAGAGAAAGCTTGCTCAGCTACTTAGTTCTTTCGAACAAGAGCTTAACGGCAACTGAGTAACACCAATCAAGAACTCATCAACTACTAATCAAGTGAAGTAAGAAGTTCCAAGTCAGAAGGACTTGAAGAGTTCTAAAGTGAACTATGAAGAACCAAGTTTGCTGGACTTGGAGAGTTCAAGAGTGAACTAAGAAGTACCTAGACTGCTGATCTAGAAGGAATCTGTGAGATTTAGAAAGTGTAAAAGATATCCTTAGAAGAGTGGACTAGGAGCTTTAAGTGCTCTAAACCACTTAAAATTGTTGTATCTATTGGATTCTTGTTATAACTGCTATAACTGCCTCACTCTCATTAACTCACTATATCTAAAAGGGAGAACAAACAAATCTTAATTCCGTTGTGCAAGTTTATTATCAAAACTAACAAAGTAAAACGAAAAAAAAATTTAAATATCTATTCAACCCCCTCTTCCAGATAACTATTGTGCCTCCGAGGACTTACATAATATATATAATAATAATACACTACTCCCTCCCGTGTTCATCGATTCTCCCCCCAAATGCTTCATTTTTCTTTATATGGGCCCACCACTTATTATTATATATATATATATATATATATATATACTAAATAACTTTCTACCAATTATTTTGAAAAATGGGTAGGTGGGGGTCCAAATAATATGCCAAAATTTAGAACAAATACTTCATAAAAATCCCATCAATATTTTTAACAACATTTATTCATCATTATTATAACTCGCAATATTAACAACCAGATCGTTCCCAGAAAAGAGGGGGCTTTCCGATAAGGATTTCTCCCTATTGGCGGTGCAATTAGGTGACCAAACCCCTTTCCTCGACAGAACTTTCTAGACATTGTTAATTATGCATATAATAATATGAATAACTTGTCATCTCAATTATTGATTTAATATTATATAAAATATTGACAATAATTGAATCAAATAACGTGAGATACTATGCAGCAATTACTGTAGTAATAATTGAATATAACTGAGTGACTTCTCACGTAAGCATCAATAATTAATACCATGTGTTACTATGCAACCACGCATATTACTGTACTTTTAACACCGGGTATTTCAATAGTTAACGGTAAAAATTTCGCCATTATTTTTATAAAAAGATATTTCTGTCGTTTTCTAACTCCGACAATAATTCTGTTGTGGGGTCCACCAATGATTGTGTCGTCGTACGAATATATCCTGTTAAAAAAACAATTTCCCGACCAATCGAATATTTTATAACAACTTGCATACTTTTGCAAAATTTATAAATATTACCCACAACTATAGCATTATAACAAATCCACACTATAATATTTTAAAATTTATTTTGAGAAAAATTCATCTTTATTCATAAAAGTTGGGGTCTTACAACCTCTCCTTCTTATGAAATTTTATCCTCGAAATTAGGGTACGTACCTGGTATGTCAAAGAGGTGAAGATACCTTGATTTCATTTCAGATTCTAACTCCTAGGTCATTTCCTCAACATCGTGGTTTCTCTATAAAACCTTGACTTGAAGTATAACCTTGGAGCGTAGAATATATTCCTTCTTATCCAAGATTTTAACAGGTACCTCTTCATACGTTAAATCTTCTGCTATTTCGTCCATTTTTAACTCAATAATGTGGTTTGGGTTTTCCATATATTTACGTAACATAGATATGTGAAAAACGTTATAAACACGAGACATACTTGGCGGTAAAACGAGTTTATAGGCCACAGTTCTTACTCGATCGAGGATTTCAAATGGGCCAATAAATCGAGGATTGAGCTTTCCTCTTTTTCCAAATCTTGTAACTCTTTTCCATGGAGCAACACGTAACAACACATGATCTCCAACATTGAATTCTACGTCCTTTCGATGAAGATCAACATAACTCTTTTATCGATCTTGTGAGGATTTTATATGTTGTCATATCATTTAAATCTTTTTCGTAGTCATAAGTACCAACTCCGGCCCCAACAACGTTGCTTCACCCACCTCATCCCAGCATACTAGATAACGACACTTGCGTCCATACAACACTTCGAATGGAGCCATGCCGACACTTGTTTGATAACTGTTATTGTAGGAGAATTCTACTAATGGAAAGAACTTGTCCCAACTTCCCTTGAAGTCAAGGACACAAAGTCTTAATAAATCTTTAAGAGTTTGAATAGTCCTATCCGACTGCCCGACTGTTTGAGGATGATATACCGAACTAAATCATAAATCCGTGCCCATAGCTTTTTGCAAACTAACCCAAAATTATGAAGTGAATCTTGGGTCTTGATCAGAAACTATGGATACTGGCATACCATTCAGTCTTACAATCTCATTTATGTATATACGAGCAAGACGTTCAAGTGAATAAGTTTCTCGTATAAGTAAGAAATGAGCAGACTTGGTCAATCTATCAACAATGACCCAAATTACATCTATGCCTTGAGAAACCTTGGGAAGACCAGTAACAAAATCCATGGTAATGTGCTCCCACTTCCATTCTGGAATTTTAAGTGGTTGCGACCTTTTGGAACTTGATGTTCCACCTTGACTCATTGACACGTTAAATGTTAGGGATTTCGGCACGAAAACACAATGGAATATAAAATTTTCAAAGCTAATTCCGAAACTCTAAAACAGGATCCATGCGAAAAACACATTAATTCAGTGGTTAGAAATTTATACCGATTATAGAAGCTAGAATTGATACGATTGAATCTCCAACGCAATCCAAACGAACTGCACCTCTACGATATCCACACGAACGTCTCGCGAACCATCACACGATCTGCTGTAAAAGAGCCGCGATACTAGCCACAAAGGATCGAGATTTTTTTGAACTTTTTCTCTCTAGTCTCTCTCTAAGAGCGGCTAGGGTTTTGGTTTTTGATTAATTGATAAAGTGGCTGATATATCATATATGTATATATATAGCTGTCAAAAGGAATTAATTAAAACCTAATTCCAGTAAAATCTAAATTATATATATATATATATATATATATTATATTAATTAAGTCTTACTTAATTAATATACATATATACAGATTATCCTATTAATTTAAATTCGTAATTTAAATATTATCAATCATATTGACATATTTAAATCTTACAATTTAAATTAATTCTCCTTTAATTACATTCTAAGTGTGTGACCCTATAAGTTATTATTACGTTGGCAATAATTTTAAAATCATATTATAAAATTATAAACAGTGAGAGACATCTAGTAATGCATCACTGCTACCCAAGTAATAATAAGATCGATGATTCGATGCAACTTTTTTGTGACCAATGTTTGAATGTAATTTAATCTTTTTAACCTTGACATCCTAGATTAAACTCGTGTCATGGAATGTGTCATACTCTTCATAATTTAATATGAGTTTTCTTGATCAATGGGTAGATTATATGAAATAAATAACTATTTGAGCATGACCATGCATTTCATTGTCCTACTCAATCAAGAGACCTATGGATATCACCCCTAATATATAGGAGGGTTAAATTCCATCTAGATCACTCATATTCCTCACACGATTCATGATGTACCCAATAATCACCTTTATAGTCCATCCTATTAAAGGGGACCTTTGATGATATCAAAGTACGTAAATTCCCGTGTAGTAATATAGTGATTTTAGGTTAGAGGATCATTACATCATTGTCATTATGAGAATTGCTAATGACACTTCGCATAATGCTCCACATAGAATTCTCATTGTGGGTCTGTCAAGTACATCGTTCTCTAACACGTACTTATGCATTGAATTAATATATCTTATATTTATGACTAATGAGATTTGGTTATCAGTCAATGCACATACTAGTCTCAATGTATCATTGTTGTCCCATCAACAATGATACTCGACTAGGGACATTTAAGAGCAATGATACTAATTGAAATTATATAATCTTACATTCAAGTCACATACTTGAAACTATATAATTTGTATCACTATTCTAAGGAATTTTATTATGTTAACATTTATATAACGCAGTAAATAAAATCATAATAAAATTATTCATTTATTTAATCAAATATAATATCAAAATATTAAGCAATTATATCAAATAATTGATCTATAGGGCACAAACTCTAACAGTCTCCCACATGCACTAGAGCCAACAACTCATGTATCTAATACTCATGGAACTAGTTTAATTTCAAGCTTAATTCGTTGTTACTTTCTCATTTTCATGTTCGTTTTTACTCGTTTCTTGTTCTTTTATGTGTAGGGTTGTCGTTGAGGCAAGTCGTGAAGAAATGGGGTTTTTTGGAGCAAAAGTGGAAGTAACTTGGAAAATGGCACAGTCAACTTGCAGAAGACACCCCCCCCCCGGGGCGAGTCCCTTTTTGCCTATGTACCCCCGCCGGGGTGGGGGGTCTTGTTCAAGTGACTCTCCTGTTGCTTGTTGAACTCTGCTGCCATATTGATTTGAGCATTCTGGTAGCATATGGACTCTAAAAAGGAGAGGATTTTGGCTGGGACTTGTGTGTGGGAGGCTATTTACTCAATTAACAATGAATTACACGACATAAGGCATATTATGAGGATAATTTCTACATTTTTGATAGCAAGCTTTGGAGGAGTATTTTGAAGAGATTTTCGGGACAATTGCAATTCTAGGCTACATGAAGGGTGTTCATCACTATTCTTCTCCTTAGTCTTTTATTTGTAATTGCAAGGATGTTTTTTTAAAGTATTTAGTTTTTATTTCATTCATTATGAACTAATTCACTTTTTAGGCTTATGATGGATCCTTAAGTGAAACAATAATTTTGTAGCTTTGATTTCCAGTTCAATAAAGTATTTCCAGTTTATCTATGTTAATTTGAGCGTGAATTTATGAATTGCATGATCAACAATTCTTTGTGGATTTGTATGGAATCGAGAGAGGATATTCGAATCTAGACTTAGTTAATATAGCACGTGTTCACGAATTTGTGAATACGAGAATCTTGATTTATGTTAAGGTAGAGATATGCTTGACATCGCATGTAATCGGATAGAGAACTTAATCTTAAACCTTCTTTAATTTCAGTTCACATAGAGATATAGTGAGTTGGTTAATTAAGGTGTTTAACTTATTTCTATCTAAATTGTGGATTTAAGTTAATACGGTATTAGTGCATCAAGAGGTGGCTAGTACTACATTCGTGTTCTTGATTAATAAATTGGGATAGTGAATTGAATTGGAATAAAAGTGTAGAAATCAACGTGAAGCTTAGGGTGAAATTATAAGTCTAATTCTCCATCAATTGTTTGAAATTACGAATTTTGATATTTGTGAATGTTTTGTTATAGTTTATTTATTTATTAATTTAGTTTCTATAATTTTAAACCATTGAATTGAATAGTTTAATAGAATTAGGATTATTAGGAAATTGATAATTGTGAAGTTAAATTTCTTCGTAATTTATCTCCGTGGGAATGATACTTTATTCATTACTATATTACTTGTTGACCACGTATACTTGCATGTTTTGAGTATATAGATTTTACCCAACAAGTTTTTGGCGCCGTTACCGGGGACAATTTAGTTTAGATTTTAATATTTTTACAATATAAGTTTCATTAGTCCAGTTTTACTTAAACACTTTTTTTTTGTTTTTGTTCTTCTTATTTCAGGGTTTTGACATTGGTTTATGCAAACACGATCCAAAAATCCAGACTTACTTCTTTTTGAGGACGACATTGAAAGAAGATTTCAGTGGTTAAGTAAGTGGATCAAGGAAATAAGGAATGAATTCAAAAACTCTGACATAGAAGAAGCGATGGATGCTGAAGATCAGAAAGCGTTAAGGGACTTCGCCACACCTAAGGTGACTGAACTGCAATCGAACATCACCAGGCCTGCAATTGCTGCAAATACATTCAAAATCAAGCCTGGGACGATTCAGATGATCCAGAATTCAGTTTAGTTTGGGGGATTGGCTAATGACGATCCGAATAAACATATAGTCAGCTTTTTGGATATTTGCAACACCTTCAGGTATAATGGGGTGTCAGATGATGCAGTGAGACTTCGCTTGTTCCCATTCACTTTACGGGACAAGGTGAAGAGTTGGTTACACTCACTACCGCCTGGATCGATAACCACGTTGGAAGACTTAGCTCAGAAATTCCTTGCCAAATTTTTCCCACTGACGAAAACTGCCAAAATGAGGAATGACATAACAATGTTTGAGAAGCAACATGGGGATTCGCTATATGAGGCATGGGAGAGACACAAGGAGTTACTCCAAAAGTGCCCGCAACATGGATTGCCTAAGTGGTTGCAAATGAATACTTTTTATAACGGACTACATTGGAATCTCAGAAGAAGTATTGATGCAGCGTCGGGTGGAGCGTTCATGGCTAAGAGTTATGAGGAAGCCTACAATTTGATTGAGACCATGGTGGCTAACAACTACCAGTGGCCCAGAACAAGAATGGAACAGATAAAGGCAGCTGGGGTGTTAGAAGTAGATGGAGTGACAGCAATACAAGCACAAATTTATGCGTTATCCAAGAAGTTGGATGACATGACAGGGGCTTAGGTACAACAGGTTGTAGTAGTATATGAATTGTGCGCGGGTGACCATCCTACAGATTAGTGTGCAATCAATCCAGCGTCCATGCAGTTCGTAGGGAGCTACAACATGGGTCCATATAATATGTACCAAAACACTTACAACTAGGGGAATAGGAACCACCCAAATTTCTCGTGGAGTAATAACCAGCAAAATCAAGCTCCACGACCATTATATCCCCCAGGTTTTCAGAATCATCAACAACCAGCTCAACATTAGGAAAGAAAATCAGATTTAGAGGAGTTGTTGTCGAAGTACATAAGTAGCAATGAGGTAGCAATGAAAAATCAAGTAGTGGCAATAAAGAACTTGGAAAATCAGATGGGGAAAATTGCCTTAGCATTAAATAACAGGCCACAAGGGACCCTACCGAGTGATACAGAGAGAAATCCGAAGGGGAACCACGAACAATGTCAGGCAATTATGTTGAGGAGTGGAACACATCTCGTTGGCAAAGATGTAGAAAATTCAACAATATCGGATGAAAAAGTTAACGACAGTAAAGTGGTTGAAGGAGACAAGGGTGAGGATAAGCAATGTGAGAAAACAAAGTTAGACGACAAACCAGTTGCACATCCTCTACCACCATTTCAGCAGAGGATCCAAAAACAGAAATTAGATAAGCAATTCGCGAAGTTTTTGGAAGTGTTTAAGAAACTCCATATTAATATCCCATTTGCAGAAGCCTTAGAGCAGATGCCGAGTTATGCGAAGTTCATGAAAGGGATTCTGTCAAGGAAAAAGAAATGGTAAGACTTCGAAACAGTGGCATTAACAAAGGAGTGTAGTGTGGTGTTACAACAGAAGTTGCCACCAAAGCTGAAAGACCCGGGGAGTTTCACTATTCCATGCACGATCGGGAACATGTCTTTTAATAAGTGCTTATGTGATTTGGGGGCGAGTGTGAACCTTATGCCATTGTCAGTATACACAGAATTGGGTTTGCCCGCACCAAAGCCTACGGATATTTCATTGCAGTTGGCGGATAGGTTAGTCACATATCCGAGAGGCATAGTAGAGGACATACTTGTTAAAGTGCATAAGTTTATATTCCCCGCGGACTTTATTATTCTGGATTTTGAAGAGGACAAGAACATCCTAATTATCTTAGGGAGACCTTTCTTGGCACAAAAAGGAGAACTTACTATGAGGGTCCAAGATCAAGAAATCAAATTTAACGTGTTCAAGGCCATGAAATTCCCCACGGATGAGGAAGAATGTTTTTGGATGGATATAATTGAGCAAATTATCAGTGAAGATATGGGCAAGAGTCTGGTAAACGATCCATTAGAAACAACATTATTGGGGGATAAAGAAGTCGATGACTCAGAAATTGTGGACTACTTACAAATGTTAGATTCATTGCCACAAGTTAGCCGATTCAGAGCACCATTTGAACTTTTACACACGGAGGAGATAACCACGAAAAAATTGAAATCGTCACTGGAGGAGCCACCAACTCTGGAACTCAAGCCATTCCCTAAACACCTCAGGTATGCGTATTTAGGCAGTTCAAATTCTTTACTTGTGATTATTTATGCTGCACTTAACGATTTACACGAATAAAAGTTGTCGAGGGTGCTTAAGGAACATAAAGCAGCGATAGGGTGGACGATCGCGGATATTAAGGGAATCGGCCCTTCATTTTGCATGCACAAGATTCTGATGGAAGATGATGTAAAACCGATGGTGGAGCAACAACGACGACTTAACTCGATTATGAAGGAAGTGGTAAAGAAGGAAATTCTAAAATTATTGGATGCCGGTATCATCTATCTGATTTCTGACAGTAAGTGGGTTAGTCTGGTTCATTGTGTGCCAAAAAAGGGGGAAATGACCGTGGTACAGAATGAGGATAACGAGTTAATTCCAACAAGAACAGTGACAGGTTGGAGGGTGTGCATCGATTATAGGAGGTTGAATAAGGCAACCTGAAAAGATCACTTTCTGCTACCCTTTATCGATCAAATGTTAGACAGATTAGCGGGACATGATTACTACTATTTATTGGATGGATACTCAGGCTATAACCAGATCGCCATAGCTCCCAAGGATCAAGAGAAGATTACATTTACGTGTTCTTTACTAAGACATTCACATTCGAGAGAATGTCATTTGGTTTGTGTAATGCACTGCTACCTTTCAATCTATTGTATGATGGCCATTTTCTCGCATATGGTGGAGAAAAACGTGAAGTCTTCATGGATGACTTTTTCGCTCTATGGAGAAAATTTTGATACTTGCCTAGGGAATTTGGTAATGGTGTTACAATGTCAAAGAGACTTAACCTTGTACTTAATCGGGAAAATGCCACTTCATGGTTGAGGAGGGCATAATTTTGGGCCATAAGGTATCGGCTCACGGACTGGAGGTCGACTAGGCTAAGCTAGAAACAATTGAGAAACTACCTCCACCAAGCTCAGTAAAAGGAATAAGAAGTTTTCTGGGACATGCTGGGTTCTACAGAAGGTTCATAAAGGACTTCTCTAAAATGGCAAAACCTTTGTGCAGTCTTTTAGAGAAGGACTCTGTGTTTAATTTTGATGAGGAATATAAGCCGGCGTTCGAGTTGTTGAAAAAGAAGTTAACTACAGCCCCCGTGATAGTCGCACCGGATTGGAATATGCCCTTTGAGCTGATGTGTGATGCAAGCGACTACGCGGTTGGGGCTATTTTGGGACAACGCCGAGAGAATGTATTTCACGCCATATATTATGCAAGCAAAACGCTCACGGAGGCTCAAATGAACTATAAAACCATGGAAAAGGAATTGCTTGCAGTGGTATATGCGTTTGACAAGTTCCGGGCATACTTGATCGGGACTAAGGTGATAGTCTACACGAACCATTCGGCTATTTGGTACCTAATTACAAAAAAAGATGCTAAGCCACGACTTATTCGATGGATTCTACTGCTACAAGAGTTTGATCTAGAAATAAAGGGTAGAAAGGGGACCGAGAATCAAGTCACCGATAACTTGTCTAGGCTGGAAAATCAAGGGAAATTGATAGAGGGCAAGTGCGAAATAAATGAATCATTTCCGGACGAGCAATTGTTTGGGATAAATGCAGAATTTCCTTGGTACGCGGATTATGCGAATTATTTAGTGAGCAACGTTCTTCCACCTGATCTCACAAGACAACATAAAAAGAAGTTTCTTCATGACGTAAAATGGTACATGTAGGACGAACCTTATTTGTTCAAGCAGTGCGCCGACAAAATGATTAGAAGGTGCATGCCCTACAGTGAAGTGAAGAACATTCTACATGAGTGCCACTCATCTGCATATGGCGAACATTACGGTAGTGAGAGGACAACAACAAAGGTACTGCAATCTGGGTTTTATTGGCCTACATTATTCAAGGATGCCCACCAATTTGTCAAAACTTGTGATAGATGTCAAAGGGTGGGCAACATTTCGAAAAGGAATGAGATGCCTCTACAAATGATTCTCGAAGTTGAAATTTTTGATGTATGGGGCATCGATTTCATGGGGCCATTCCCTTCCTCATTTTCCAATCAGTACATTTTACTTGCGGTGGACTATGTGTCAAGATGGGTTGAAGAAGTAGCACTACCTTCTAACGATGCTAAGGTGATCCTTAAATTTCTATAAAAAAACATTTTCATGAGGTTTGGCACACCAAGAGCAATTATAAGTGACGAAGGTAGTCACTTTTGCAATAAATCATTCATAGCTCTATCAGCGAGGTATGGGGTCAACCACAAGGTAGCGACGACGTATCACCCTCAAACCAGTGGACATGCTGAGGTGTCGAACAGGGAAGTCAAGAAAATATAAGAGAAAGTGGTGAATCCGAATCGTAAGGATTGGTCGCTCCGGTTGGATGATGCATTATGGGCATACCGGATTACGTACAAGACACCGATCAGGATGTCACCATATCAACTATTGTATAGAAAGGCGTGGCACTTACCAGTCAAGTTACAACATAAGGCTTATTGGGCAATTCAGAAACTCAATTTTGATCAAGCAGCTGTAGGGGAAAAGAGATTACTTCAACTAAATGAGCTCGATGAATTTTGCCTTCAAGCCTTTGAGAACACCAAGTTATACAAGGAAAAGGTCAAGAGATGTCACGACCAGAAAATTATGCGAAGAACATTCGAGCCGGGACAATCAGACCTTTTGTTCAACTCACGGCTGAGATTGTTCCTAGGAAAGCTCAAGTCGAGATGGTCGGGACCATTCACTATAAAGGTGTGTTCTCTCATGGAGCCGTTGAACTTTACAAATAAACTGCTAGAAACTTTCAAAGTCAACGGTCAATGGTTAAAGCACTATTAAAAGGCGAGTCCAACACTTGATGTCATCGTCATCACATTGTCCGACGCACCGTGAACAGGAAGTAGTCAAGCTGAACGACTTAAACTCAAGCGCTTATTGGGAGGCAACCCAATCTTTCATTTATTTGTCATATTTTCATTCATAATTGTAGAATATAGTTTCTATTAAGCTATTAGGTAGGTACTATATAGTAAACGTCTTGTTAATCTCCCAATATCGCTCAAATTTATCAATAATCTAATAACTTTTATGTTTCATGGCTTGCAGGATCGGAAAAATGCAGATTCAGTGACATAACATAAAGAAAAGAAGAGCAAATTGGCCAACTTACAGTGGGCATGCCCGCCGGGGCAGGCTCAATTAGCCTAGTACCCCCGTAGGGGCGGGGGTCCTAGAATATGGGCATACTTATTCGGCTGTCACACAGCCACACGCCCAAATATTTCATCTTCCTAATTGAATTCAAATACAATTTACTAATACAACTGTCGTGTACAATACGACAAAACATAACTGTGAGTTTGAATACAATTATTGTCTACTAGAGATTATACAAACTCAAAAGGAGTACTCATTACAATTGTTAACACACTATTTCACAGAATAGTGAGGACTACTAATACTATCCTCCGACCATCACTCCGCTCCCCGACTAGTCCCTCGCTATATTCTCATTTCCTCAAGAGAATAAAGGAAAGAAAGGGTGAGCTCAAATAGCCCAAGAAGAAATATTATGACTAAGATAATGCGTAATAAATTATCATTAGCCTTAAACAAAGGTTAAACCGATAAAAATAACAACATCAAGTTTAATCACATGAATAAGCAATCCATTAAAAAGAGTCAAGTAGAGAATAAATCTACTATCTTTTATGATTTAAAAGTTTTTCATCACTTTTATCACCGAGACTCAAATTTTAATAAATAATCCACATCATCCACCACAAGACTACTACCAAGGATATTCTTTAGTATCACTTCCACAATTATCCATGCACTACGGGCCAAGAATATTTGTGTATTCATTAATGGTCATGATCATGCCAACAACTGCCCATCAATGCACTACGGGCCAATGAGGACTTTTACCACATCATTTGTAACATTACTACCATGATTACAATCAATAATCCTCGGTCATAATCATACCAAGTCCATCTATGCACTACAAAATACCAATGACTTTCAACATAATATAAACATGAGGATGATGACAATGATATAAGAATTCAATAAAACAAGTTCAAGAATTAATTTATCCAGAACTAATAATGTCCAAATTGTCAACATGATACCGCTTTAGAGTAAAATTCAAGAATTCTTAAAGAATATTTCCATGAAAAGATATCGATGAAGCGCCAATATCAAGGATATTCTACTAATTTCATGGAGTATGAAGTCAAAACTTTTAACCAACCGAGTATAATCAAGAAGGGAATAACAAAAGAAATCACCATGCATGCGGTATTCACATATGATGTGTATTCCAATGTATAATAAATAATGGAACCAGTTAAGCAAATTCACAATCGATATGATGTTCCAATGTAATAATAAAGATTTTAACCAGTGTCCTGTAAAACAAGACAGAGATAGTATATTCCTACAGTAATAATAATAAAGATGGAACCAGTCCTGTAAAATAAAATGCAAAGACAGATATTCCAATAGAATAATAATAAAGATGGAACCAGTCCCACCAGAAAAATATGTGATATTCCAATGTAATAATAATAAAGACGGAATATTAGAAGAATGTCACCAAGTATAGGGTATCCACAGATAATCGGTTATTCCAATGTAATAATAAATAATGCAATAATGTAAGTTCTCTTTATGAATACAAAAGAAATAATATCCCTTACCGTAAAATAATACTTGAATATAAGAGTAGGGAAGTAATGTAATACTTTTCTATAGTTTCTTTATAATTTCTCTCTCTAGAGTTCAAAGAATTCGTAAGAAATAATGAAGGAATGAGCTTCTATTTATAGGAGAATCAAGGATACTATTGGATCTGCATAAAGAGAATTTAGATTTAAATCATTTGTCGAAATATAAATAAGATCAAGAATCTTTTTTTTTTTTCAAAGAGGTGGCCAATGAAAAATGAACACATGTTATTTTAAAAGTTTTGACCAATTAAAGATGCTCCATAATTTACAAGTTGCCAACATTCTCGCAGGATTGAAAGAAATTTGGCCAATAATGACCAAAGCTTGGAAAATTAATCCTAATCCTCGCCAAAATCACACATCACCCACCCACATATTAAATATATAAATATATATACTATATACATATACTAATATCACCATTAATCCCACCACCACAAATCATACACTACCCATCACCACACACGCCACTGATACTAATTCCCCACCAAAACAATTATCATCATATAAAACAAAAATACTTCCCACTCCACTTTTCCTCCCCCCACCCATATCCCCGCATTCCCATTCAACTCAAATCAATATTTATATATATATATATATATATATATATATATATATATATATATATACAATTACTATAGCAATAATTGAACAAAACTAAGTGACTTCTCACGTAAAGATCAATAATCAATACCGTAGTGCTACTATGCAACCACGCCAGATTATCATCATTTCTTTACTACCGAAAGTAGCTCAACAAGATTAATGGTAAAACTTCCGCCGTTATTTTCAATAAAAAATTTTTGTCGCTTTCAATCCGACAATAATTCGCTGTGGGGTCCACTAATGATTGTGTTGCCGCATTTAATATTCCCCGTTAAAACGAATATTCCCCAATTAATCGAATATTATATAACAACTTGCATACTTTGCAAAATTTATAAATATTACCTACAACTATAACATTATATCATAATATTCAAAATGATAATTATAGAAAATTCATCTTTATTCAAAAGTCAGGTTCTTACAACCTCCCTTCTTAAGAAATTTTGCCTCAAAATTAGGGTACGTACCTCAGTATATCGAAGAGGTAAAGATACCTTGATTTCATTTCGATTCTAACTCCCAAGTCATTTCCTCAACATCGTGGTTTCTCCATAACACTTTGACTTGAGGTATAACCTTGAGCGTAGAATATGTTCCTTCTTATCCAAGATTTGAACAGAACCTCTTCATATGTCAAATCTTCCGCTATTTCATCCGGTTCTAACTCAATAATGTGGTTCGGGTCTTTCACATATTTACGTAACATGGATATGTGAAAAAACGTTATGAACACGAGACATACTTGGCAGTAAAGCGAGTCTATAGGCCACGCCCTACTCGATCGAGGATTAAAATGGGCCAATGAATCGAGGATCGAGCTTTCCTCTCTTTCCAAATCTCGTAACTCCTTTCCATGGAGCAACACGTAACAACACATGATCTCCAATATCGAATTCCACGCCCTTTCGATGAAGATCAGCATAACTCTTTTGTCGATCATGTGAGGTTTTTATACGTTGTCGGATCGTTTGAATCTTTTTCGTAGTCATACGTACCAACTCTGGTCCCAACAACGTTGCTTCTCCCACCTCATCCCAGCATACTTAAGAATGACAGTTTCTTCCATACAACGCCTCGAATGGAGCCATGCCAATGCTTGCTTAATAACTAGTATTGTAGGAAAACTCCACCAATGGTAAGAACTTGTCCCAACTTCCTTTGAAATCAAGAACACAGAGTCTTAATAGATCCTCAAGAGTTTGAATAGTCCTCTCTAACTACCCGTCCCTCTGAAGATGATATGCCGAGCTAAATCGTAAATCTGTGCCCATAGCTTTTTGCAAACTAACCCAAAATCATGAAGTGAATATTGGGTCTCGATCAGAAACTATGGATACCGCATACCATGCGCCTTACAATCTTGTTTATGTACATACGAGCAAGACGCTCAAGTGTATAAGTTTCTCGATAAGTAAAGAAATGAGCGTACTTGGTCAATCTATCAACAATGACCCAAATCGCATCAATACCTTGAGAAACCTTAGGAAGACCAAAGAATGAAATCCATGGTAATGTGCTCCCACTTCCATTCTGAATTTCAAGTGGTTGTAATGGACCTTTTGGTACTTGATGCTCTTCTTTAACTCGCTGACAAGTTAGACACCTTGAGATAAATAAATACTATCTCTCTCTTCATATTGCTCCACCAAAATGTATGATGAATATCACGATACATTTTGGTACTCCCAGAATGGATTGCAAAAGGTGTGTTGTGCGCCTCCCATCATGATTTTATACTTTAAATCGTGGTCGTTAGAACACAAAAAGTCTGAGTCGACTCAAGTATTCCTTCTTCATCGATTCTTGCTTCCTAAGATAGCACCTTCTTGCACTTTCTTCATCATACGATCACCTCCGTGTCTATAGCTTGAGCAACTTTAACTTTATCAATTAAAGTTGGTTCTACTCAGATATTCATCATTATCACATGGGTCCCCGAGTCTTTATCTCTATCTCCATCCTTTGTAAGTCACACAAAATGGGCCTTTAGGTTGATAATATCGCACTCAGATTCTTGCATATGATCTTCTACTCAATGCGCCGCCTACCACGCTCGCTTTTCCGTGATGGTATTGGATGGTATGATCATAATCTTTCAACAGCTCAACCCAACGTCGTTGTCACATGTTGAGTTCCTTTTGAGTAAAGAAATATTTGAGGCTTTTATGATCCGTAAAGATCTCCACTTTTCCCCCATACAAGTAATGCCTCCAAATCTTTAAGTGAAAAGATAACAACCTTCCAACTCTAGATCATGAGTAGGATAATTCCTCTCATATTCTTTGAGTTGTCTTGAGGCATAGGCTATGACTTTTCCATGTTTCATGAGAACACATCCCAACCCTTTGCCCAAGCATCATCAGAGATGACAAATCCTCCGAGCCGATGGAATTGTCGAACCGGTCTTAAATGAGTCTCTCTCGAGTTCTTGAAAACTCTTTTCACATTCTTCACTCCAACCAAACTTTGTATCTTTCCGAGTCAATTGAAGTTAATGGAGTAGCGATTCGAGAAAAATCCTTCCACGAATCTCCGATAATAACCAAATAAACCAAGAAAGCTACGATTTCATCACTCGATTTAGGTTGCTCCCAAATTTGAATAACTTCAATCTTTGTTGGGTCAATAGATATTCCATGACTTGATACCACGTGCCCAAGGAATGCTACTTCCTCAAGCCGTAATTCGTGATTTCTTTAACTTGGCATAAAGCTTATATTCACGAAGCTTTTGGAGTGTCGTACCTCAAGTGTTGCTCATGATCTTCACGGCTTTTTGAATAAATAAGGATGTCATCAATAAAGACGACCACAAAGTGATCCAAATATTCCTTGAATACTTTGGTTCATCATATCCATGAAGGCAAAGAGGAGCATTAGTCAATCCAAAAGACATGACTAGAATTCATAATGCCCATACCGAGTTCTCGAAAGCCGCCTTTGAATGTCATCGGGTTCTAATCTTCAATTGGTGATATCCTAACGAAGATCAATCTTTAAAAAGAATTTGGCTCCTTGCAACCGGGTCAAACAGTCATCAATACGTGGTAATGGATACCTATTTTTGATGGTGACATGATTCAACTCCCCGATAATCAATACAAAGTCGATACTCCCATCTTTCTTCTTCACGAATAGAATGAGCACCCCAAGGAGAAGTACTAGGACGAATAAAGCCAATGTCTAACAATTCCTCGCAGTTGGGTCTTTAATCTCCTCGAAGTTCAATAGAGCCATTCGATATGGGGCTTTGAAATGGGTTTTGTATCGGGTTCAAGGTCGATACAAAATTCAATTTCACGCCTGGGGTAGCCAGAAGTTCTTCGAAATACGCCGTAAAATTTATTAACAATAGAAATATAATTCAAAATTGACGATTTTTTGTTTAGATCTATAACATGAGCTAAGAAAGCTTGACATCCATTTTTCAATAAACGAATAGCTTTATGGCTTGAGATGACCAAGTGATTGATTTTAATGGTTTGGTCGCTTGAATTCAGATAATAGGTTGATTAGAATATGAAAGCTAACAACCTTACGAAAACAATCAATTTTTGCATGATAAGTAGTTAACCAATCAATCCCTTGTAATCACATCAAATGCAAGTATTTTCAATGAAATAAGATCTATGGTGTAATGCGAGGGTACCGATTTGAACCAAACAAGACTTATAAATAGTGGATGTAATGAAGGTTTCTCCCAATGGAGTTTCCACAGATAAGTCAAAATCTAATTTCTCCTGAGTCAAATTTAATCGATGAGCGCAAGTAGAGAGAAATAAAAGAATGGGTAGAACCCAGATCAAATAAAGTATAGATTTCACTAGAGTTTATAATAAGCTTACCCATGATGACCTCATTCGGGTTCCTTGCTTTCGGGAGGTCACAACAAACATTATCCCTCAGACTACCGGGCTTGACTTTTCCGGGGACGACCTTTGGTGCCTCCATCCTAGTCAATTTGTCTTGGTGAACGACAAAAATCGGGCTAAGTGACCTTCTCTTCCACAATTATAACATGCTTTGGGCGACATCACGCAATTTGACCGATGTGTCCCTCCCTCCGCATTTGAAGCATATAATAGGTGGTCTTTCTCCTTCCTTAACAACAAGTCTTTGCCAGCTAACGCCTTTCCATCATCATTGAATCTCCTCTTCTTGAAATGTCCATTCTTATTATTTTGGCCCCGATTAACACCAAGTAGTTACCATTTCATCAAGGATTCCTCCATGATTGTTGTCACCGCTTCGATGATCGCTTCTCACCGGTATTATCATTTTTTACCGCTTCTTTTTAGTTGCGTTGACTCGTTATCGCGCTCCACCAATCGGAGAGCCCTATTTACAACATCCTCAATATAAACACAATTTATGAGAAATAAGATGTTGATGTATCTCCTCGCTTCAAACCTCTTAAAACATTCGCGGCCATTCTCTCTTCATTATCCACCAAGTGGGACGAAACCGAGATAACTCCGCAAATTTTGCCTCGATCATGACGACCTGGCCATATTGTTTTGCTCCAATTTGATAAACTCCACCTCCTTCATGTGACGAATACTTTCGAAAGTATTTGTCGTTGAATGCCTTTGAACTTCTCCCAAGACATCTTCAAGACGCAAGTTTGAGTACGTTTTACCAATTCCCACCAGTAATCTGCCTCTCCGCGCAACATAAAGGCAACAAAAGGAACCTTTTGCTCCTCCGAGCATCCCAAGACATCAAATATTTTGGTGATCTGATTTATCCATGCTTCCGCCATAAGTGGTTTTGGCTCTCCCTTAAACTCTGGTGGTCCCAGCTCTTTGAACTATTTAGCGGTGACCGCCCGAGAGTTTTCATTGTTTACACCTACATTTTGGATAGGAGCCGCTCTCGCCTGCTGTTGCATGAATTGCATAAAGCCTCTGAACAATCCATCATTCATCATTTGGTCAGTGTTGTTGTTTGCATGAGGATTGTCTCCTTCCTGATGCACATTATCCTGATTATTGATATGTGGTGAATCAACGGTCGCCTGTGTTCCATTGCTATTCTCAAAATTCTCGGATGTCATTTTTGGATACTGCAACAAAACAAAAGGTTAATTGACATGTAACATATTATCCCTATATTTTGACCGACCAAGTAAATACAAAAAAAAACTTAGGTAGGTCATACTAGCGAAGGAATTCCCCGGCTCTCCCCTCCTAGTTCTATTCTCACATCTTAGCCAGGGATCATATCCCTAAGCTTTGATACCAACTATGACGCCCCCAAAATTAGGTATACATCACTCATCTTGGGTCGCCGATACATGGTACAAAATTCAAATACAATTTACTAATACAACTCGCGTGTACAATACGACAAAAACATAATCGTGAGTTTGAATACAATTATTGTCTACTAGAGATTATACAAACTCAAAAGGAGTCCTCATTACAATTGTTAACACACTATTTCACGTAATAGTGAGGACTACTAATACTATCATCTCGTCCATCACTCCCGCTCCCCGACTAGTCCTCGCCTATATTCTCATTTCTCAAGAGAATAAAGAAAAGAAAGGGTGAGCTCAACTAGCCCAAGAAGAAATATTATGACTAAGATAATGCGTAATAAATTATCATTAGCCTTAAATAGTGTTAAACCGATATAATATAACAAACATCAAGTTTAATCAAGCAATGAACAAGCAATCCATTAAAAGAGTGATGTAGAGAATAAAATCTACTATATTTTATGATTTAAAAGTTTTTTTCATCACTTTTATCGCCGAGACTCACTTTTAATAAATAATCCACATCACCAAATCACCCCACTACTACGGCCAAGGATATTCTTTAGTATCACGACCACAATTATCCATGCACTACGGGCCAAGAATATTTGTGTATTCATTAATGGTCATGATCATGCCAACAACTCGTCCCATCAATGCACTACGGCCAATGAGGACTTTTACCACATCATTTGTAACATTACTACTCATGATTACAATCAATAATCCTCGGTCATAATCATACCAAGTCCATCTATGCATTACAGCCACGTATGACTTTCAACAACATATAAACATGAGGATGATGACAATGATATAAGAATTCAATAAAACAAGTTCAAGAATTAATTTATCCAGAACTAATAACGCCCAAATTGTCAACATGATATCGCTTTGTGAGTAAAATTCAAGAATGCTTAGAAGAATATTTCCATGAAAAGATATCGATGAAACGCCAATATCATGGATATTCCACTAATTTCATGGATTATAGAAGTCAAAGTTTTAACCAACAGAGTATAATAAAGAATGGAACAACAAAAGAAATCACCATGCATGCGGTATTTCACATGTATGTGTTTATTCCAATGTAATAATAATAAATGGAACCAAAGTCGTCAAAAAATTTGTACCGATGTGATGTTCCAACAGAGTAATAAAGATTTTAACCAGTCCGTAAAAAAAAACGCATGTATACAGATATTCCAATGTAATAATAATAAAGATGGAACCAGTCCCGCCAGAAAAACACACAAAAGTGATATTCCAAATGTAATAATAATAAAGATGGAACCAGTCCCAAGAAAATGCATGCATGTGATATTCCAATGTAATAATAATAAAGACTGTAATATTAGAAGAGTGTCACCAAGTATAGGGTATCCCATGAGATACAAAAGTTATTCCAATGTAATAATAAATAAAGGAATAATGTAAGTTCTCTTCATGAATAGAAAAGAAATAATACCCCTTACCGTAAAATTAACTGAATATAAGAGTAGGGAAGTAGCAAAATACTTTTTTTATAGTTTCTTTATAATTTCTCTCTCTAGAGTTTCAGTGAATTCATAAGAAATAATGAAGGAATGAGCTTCTATTTATAGGAGAATTGAAGGATACTATTGGACTGCATAAAGAGGAATTGAGATTTAAATCATTTGTTGAGTCACAAACATTAAGAATCTTTTTTTTTTTTCAAAGAGGTGGCCAATGAAAAAATGAACACATGTTACTTTAAAAGTTTTGAACAATTAAAGATGCTCCATAATTTACAAGTTGCCAACATTCTGCAGGATTGAAAGAAATTTGGCCAATAATGACCAGGCTTGGAAAATTAATCCGAATCCTGCCAAAATCACACATCACCCACCCACATATAAATATATATACTATACACACACTAATATCACCATTAATCCCACCACCACAAATCATACACTACCCATCACCCACACACGTCACTTGATACTAATTCCCCACCAAAAAAATTATCATCATATAAAACAAAAATACTTCCCACTCCACTTTCCCCCCCACCCCAATATCCCGCATTCCCACTCAAATCAATATTTAATATATACATATATATATTTATATATATATATATATAATAATTACTATAGCAATAATTGAACAAAACTAAGTGACTTCTCACGTAAGCATCAATAATCAATACCGTGCTACTACTACGCAACCACGCCAGACATCGCATTTTTTACTACCGAGTAGCTCAACAGTATTAATGGTAAAACTTCCGTCGTTATTTTCAATAAAATATTTTTGTCATTTTCTCAATCCGACAATAATTCTATTGTGGGGTCCACCAATGATTGTGCCATCGTACGAATATTCCTTGTTAAAACGAATATTCCCCGACCAATCGAATATTATATAACAACTTACGTACTTTGAAAAATTTATAAATATTACCCACAACTATAACATTATATCATAATATTCAAAAATGATAATTATAGAAAATTCATCTTTATTCAAAAAGGTGGGGTCTTATAGTACAAGTGTTCTGCACTATCCTGGTAACGTATGCATATATTTGTTTCCAATTTTATCCGTTGGAAAATGAATTATCGCATGAAAGGCATCTAAACACATAGTAATAATTATGTATGCTCAAATGACTTGATAAAAAATATTCAACATAGTAATTGTTAGTATTAAACCATGATGAACATAATGATGTGAAAAAATTTGACTTTTGAGACAGTCAAATTGGCACCTTTTTCTACTATTTCTTATCCTATTTGAGGACAAATGAGAAAAAGGTAAAAGGCAAAGTACTCCTGGTATTGAGGTTAACCTTATACATAGATGTTTTTGATTTTTAATGCATATATTATGTATATGACTTTGGGGCAGGTGTGCTACTGAATGGCCACCTAGTCATGCCTATGTGCATGTGGATAGTCCTATTTACAAAGGGGACTATGACAAAATTTTCTCAAAATTTAGGCATTTAATTAGTCATGCATTTTTAACTCTACGGTAGATGTATGTTAAAGTAATGCATGCATGCATGTAGTCATAAAATACATTTTGAAAAGCTCCAAGTCAGGAAATACCACACCCTTATTGTCCAGATATTATGGATTCAGATCAGCCGAGTAGTTCCCGTAGGACCACTTCTGGTGTACAGAGGAGGGCTTCTGAAGTGCCTCAACCACGTTCTGTTAGACAGCCTTGTCGATTAGTGGAGGCAGTGATACGTCCAGTCCAATTGAGGACCCCGCTCCTGCTATACATGTTCCCCGTAGGGAGCTCCTAAGTATTCAGGTGGCAAACCCAGAGCTTCTGGGTGACTTGAGCAAACATCCCTCGATGTACTTGCATGCTAACGAGGTATGACGTTAGATCTTGATCTTCCTTCTTTCCTAATGACGAAGAGTAAGGGATTTTGATGTTGATATGCATTTTATGCAGGTTCTCGGCTTCACTCAGCCTTGAGGGAATTGGTTTAGCATACGCTCCATATGATGACGCCGACGGATTGGCTGTTTATCACTGGTATGGAGTTTGGAGGGGCACCATTGCCTTGAATGGCAAAATATTACCCCTACTGCCGTGCTGGTCCTTTAAGCGTAGATGCTATGAGCGGGATTTTGAGTGAGCCCATGCCTGATGATGTCAGAGTCCGAGATCGCATTCTTCGGCGATTGTTCCTGATGATCATTAGAGGCTGCTTCATAGAAGATAACTCTTCTACGGTGTCGTTCGCTTTGATCAATGCCACTCATCATGTGGACCATATTGGAAAGTATGATTGGGGTTCATATACCTTTGCCTATTTCCTCCGGGGCATGCGTATGTGCTCACAGGGTTTGACTGAGGCTTGACTAGGATTGTACGCATTTCTGTTGGTGAGTATTTCTCTTGTCATTTCCCATTTATAGGTTAAGAGTGTTTACTGACAGCATCTGTTTTGCCATTGTTTTGATAGTTTTGGGCCTATGAGAAGCTCCCATGCTTCCGTCATATGAGTGTGTTAGGTTTAGATACCTATCCACGAGGACGACGATGGCATCATTCCATATTGGAGGAGGTCCCTGTAGTTGAGGGTTTCACTCACTGCCGCATGCAGCTGGAGTTGTTGACAGCTGATATCATCACATGGACTCCCTATTCTGGGGAACATTTGGCCATCAGTTTTGAGGATGGGTACCCGACTGGCGTCGAGTATGTGATCTCCACCCGTAGAGTTCCTCTCTTTACAGATGGAGGATGGGAGCTCTATTTAGGAGAACGTTCTATTAGGAGCACCACAGGGGAGATTCGCATGCCGATCTTGCCTCTTGCCAGGCGTCATTGGCCTGTATCATAGTCACCCGTCACTGATATCCCATTGTTGGGGTTTGACGGCTTTACATTATCAGAGGGTCTTTGCACTAAGGAGATATTCCAGCGTTGGTGATTACCTCGTACTATTGGAGCCCAGTCCCGCGCCACTAAGTTCATGGGGGATATGGTTCCAAGATCCGTGATGATGACGGATTGGATAGCCAATGTTCAATATTTGACTCATGGGACACAGATTGATAGTTTGACCTGACGACTAGACCAGTCACATTTTTTTATCCGGCATTTGGGCAGAGATCCGGCAGAGGTAGATTTGTTTGATCCTTTCAGCTCAGGCGCTGACCCCTCAGATGACCCATTTGGTTTTGACGGCGCAGATCCTCCTCTATATAGGCTTGACATCCCTGTTGATAGAGATCCAGTGACTCAGGAGGAGTTACATCAGGTGGACATGATTGATGATGTAGACATTGACACCATTGTCTTCTTCTGATGTGTATTCTCGTTATATCTTTTGATAGGCCTCTGTTAGCTATTGGGTGGTTGTGCCCCATTCTAGCTATATCTTTTGATAGGCCTCTGTTAGTAGTAGGGCATCTTTTCCCCATTCCCAGTATTTGTACCTGTACAGAGATGATGTATTAGATGTTGATATACTTAAGAATATATGCACAGTTTTTTCATTCCCCATAACATATTGCCATCTATTATCTGCAATGCATGTATCATGTTATGCATATTTATGTATGTTCAGAGATATTCAGCATTGACCCCTGGATGGTCTTATGAAATGGCCCGTACAGATGTCTTCTTCGACAGTTAACCGTATTTATCATACCCCACCATCATTGGTGGCATTAGGTATGTGATCGTGGTATGATAGCATGTCACCATCAGACAGGGTGACCATAGATCATTTGTTGCAGCATACTATGACCCTGTTGATGTTTCAGGATCATACATGATTCGTGGATTGCATGTTGGAGCACTGGGTACCGGAGAGGCAGGTTTTCTGATTTGGGACCCAGAAGTTGACTCCTACTCTGGAGGAGTATGCACGGTTGACGATGCTGCCACTAGACAGACCTTGCGTACATATGGCTTTGGGGGACATGAGTCGAAGGTTCATGACCCTCACTGCATTGAGGCGTAGGGTGGTACATGATGAGCTTACATCTGGCTACGTGATATCCCAGCATTTTCTGTTTGACAGATTTGGCTCTGAGGATAGTTATACACGAGATTCCGGGGATTTCACCGCACCGGAGGATCATTGGCGTCTAGCCGGGGTTGATGTACTGCTATTGGGTGTACTGTCGTATGTTTATATGCCACGGTACATGGATGAGATAGACATTGGAGTCATCATGGCAGTGAGAGCTCTCAGGTAGGGTCGTATAATTGTACCGATGATTATAGCGGTAGACTCGAGGTCGACCACGTCTCGCTACACTTATCCGACGTGAGTGTTCACGGCAAATTTCGGGCCATGCTATAATGCGTGTGGTTTATGTCATACTTGAGACTGATTGGTACCTTTAAATGGCATGGATATTGTTTCACCCATGATATAGCCATGTCATACTCCTTTTAGCCATCAGATATTGGGTAAAATCTAATTACGCACAACACGCAAGTATACGTGGTCAACAAGTAATAAAGTGAAAGTAGAGTATCGTTCCCACGAGGAATTATTTAATAAAAATCACCAAGTACTAACCCGTAACCAACTCAATCTTATTTAAACGAATGAATTTCAATTTATAAGTAAACTAATTCTAATTACCACTAGTTAAATTAAGATAATAGAGATTTAAGATCACAACTTCACTTATTGCTTCATTTAAGTTAACACACTTCTCATCAATTATTTTCTATCCTGAATTGTTAATCAAGAACACTAAAGCAGATAAAATCACCTCTCGATGCATAATACCCATACTCACTTAAATCCACAGATGATAGAATTAAGCAAGATACCCTAATTAAGTAATCCACTATATCTCTATGTGAATTACGTACAATTAAAAAGGATTTAAAGCACAAGTTCTCTATAAGATTACATATGGCGTAAAGGCATATCTCTATCCTAAACATGAATCATGAATTTCATCTTAGATGAAATCACAAACACATGCTATCATGATAAGATCTAAATCAATACTTCATCTCTCGAGTTCATATAGATTATCACGGTAATTGAAAGCTAGGCAATTAAGCAATTAAGTCCAAATCACAATAGATAATTCTCATAATAGAACATAATAATTGGTAGCGAAGCATATTAAAATAAACTACACAATAAGATCCATTTTAATCTCAAACAAAGAATTAGTTCATGATTGTTGAAGTAAAACTAAGAATCCACAATTGAATAATCATTAAAAGACAAAGATAGAAGAAGATAAGAAGATAGAATCAATTTTCTATAGATTTGACGTTCCCTCCTTGCTCCTACTTTGAATCTTCAATGGTCTCCAAGTTGCTTCATTCTCCAAAACTCATTAGAACTATGATTTTGATCTAATTATTCTATTCTAATCTAATTAAATCCTCTATCTAGTCTCTAATTTTCTCTAATCCTTGTAATTCTCCTCCTTTTATAAGTCTCTTTACATGTCTTTAAGTCCTTTTGGTAGTCCTCTTGGAAGTCCTTGAGTCAATCGGATCGAAATAATCCTTCCCGGACTCAACTTTGACCAAAATTTACATTTTCTGGGCATACCCCCGCCCCGGTGGGGGTCTAGGCTTGCTTTAGGCCTTCCCTGGCAGGCTAGGGGGCCTGCTTTGACGCTTGCATACCCACCCCAGCGGCGGTTTTGTGAAGGAAACTTTTTTACTCTGATGTCCTTTGGGAAATCGGCCATAACTTTTGATCCGGGAAAGGTTGCGAGGCATTCTACCTATCAAATCGAAGATATCGACGAGATCTACAACATTCATTCTTTAAGCGTTCAGAAATAATGGACGGATGAAGATTAAAATTGGGGTGGAAGTGACTGTTATGCAAATGGCCACCCAAAACAGTGACATTTGACGTCCGTTGGTACAAATGTCATAACTCTTGCATCCGAACTCCGATTGGAATGATTCAAGATGTTTTGAAAAGCTAAGAAGAAGCTCTAAAATGTAATCCAAGTTTCAAACCAAGAACATGAAATAAACATAAAAGCCCAAACGATGTCCGGATTGCTTTTCTTTGTATTTTCATACCAATTCTTTGCGATTTCAACTCCCAAGCATATAATCTACAAAATGAACACAAAATGCATGAAAAGTAACTAAGAAATATGAGATTAAGAAAATAATTCAAGTAATAGATACCGGATAAGTAGGTATAAAACCTACTTATCAAATACCCCCAAGCTTAAACCTTTGTTTGTCCTCAAGCAAAAACACAAAACAATAATGCAATGCAATGCAACTATTCTACACGCCTATGAATCTAGCAGTAATGACAGAAACAAGTCTATTCAACCGGCCTTAGAAAAATCAAGTAAACACGATAATACATCATATCAGAACTCATCAATAACTTCTCAATCAATAATTAAATCTTAGACTGTTATCAGGAATATAGTGCGTGTGTGCTCAACAACAATGTTAACTGATATAAAATCAAATTTAACACATAACAAGTCTTTTCGAAGGCATCATACAGTGTAAACTCAAGAAATCTAAAAATAAGCTAGATCCAACTAAAATCAAATAATTACCAATATCGCGGGTCAACATAGGATACTTATGCTTTATTTTTCATCTGCGGGGGCTTTTTGCTCTTATTTCCTGTTTTATTCATTTTTTTTTCTTTTGGTTTACATACACATAGCTATGCAATGTCTTATTTCCTTAGGCTTTTCAATGCTACCTTAACGAGCTTTCGACCAATGACTCCTGCACCATTAAGACCTTAGGGCGCTAGGTGTAAAGACAATCCCCTGAACTTACTTACTCAAGTAACAAAGGCCACAAAACTAGACAAGCATGCCACGGTATTTATTCATACTTTTTCTTTTTCTTTTTTTCCCCCCATTTTTTTCTTTTTTCTTTTTTTTATAGCTTATATACCCCAAATATTCCCCCAAACTTAGGTTCTTGTCTAACTTTAGCCATCACTATTTATTCCTGTCATTCTTTCATTCAAACTAGCATTATCCTTTAGAATCCCATTATGTATCAATTTAAACTCAATCAATCAACAAGTTGTTTTTACTGTGCTATCCTTATTATACCAGTTTCAAACAGAAAAAGACTCAATTCATAACAAGAAATCACATCAAAGCTCTAATAGTCAGTACTATACTTGTCTACCCAATTTTAATCTCAGCATTGGCCAAAACAAACTGTAAACTATCTAACAACTGGATTCATGTAAATGAACATAGTAACTAACTAATTATTATTTTTTGAGTTTTGTTTTTTGATTTTTTTTAAGATAGTGAATGCAAAAACTAAATGTAACTATATAAACTACAATGTAAATAACTAACTATATGCAATACGACACTAAAATGCCCCCAAACTTAAACTAGACATTGTCCTCAATGGCTGAAATAGAAAAAAGTAAAGCAGAGGACTTCCCTAAAAATATAGCAATCCTCCTCCTTGTTCGCTAAGTTTGGAGAATAGATTAGGCGCATGGAACAAATTGGGCACCACACTTGAATTTTACTTGAATAACCTTTTCATAATCTTTTGCCTGTCCATTGAACCTCCAATACCTACACTAAAGAGAGACAACATGGATTAGAATAACACTTGGATTGGTAAGAGAACTTAATAAGCAAATTAATTCCTATCTACTAAATAAACTAGTAACGCATATAAATATAAAAATTCCTAGGTTGCCTCCCAGTTAGCGCTTGAATTATAGTCTTTCAGCCTGACTTTGTCTGGTCAACGCTATCCAATTCCTCTTCGATAATTGAGGAACCCTCCATCCATCGAAATTAATATAGCTTTTGGTAGGTTCCCAATTTTGATGGCTAATTCATCTAAGTCACCTAGTATGCTCTGATTTGGTATGATCTCAATCAAGAACGTCCCATAGCTAGGTATTTTCTCCATTGTGTATGTGATCACTTTGGGGCATGGAAGCTTGTCACACAAAATGGGCTCATCGTCTATCTTCTCTGTCTCATCCCACCATGGATTCAAAATTGTACTCGCTCTTTTGTCATCAAGAGCTTCGCCAACGACATGACTACCAATTGGGCATGCTTTTGCAAATCTGACTGACTCTTTGTTCTTTGGTGGAGACCTATTTAGATCTTCGTCGACCTCTATTTCAATATCCCCAATTGTCTCCACATTTTCGATATCTTGTGGCTCATCCAGTCGCGTATTTGGTTCAGGTTTTCTGTCAATTTCGTCATCCATGTCATAAAGCCAAGTTTTTAGAGGAAGATTTCTTATGGATTTGGTCATTTGCTCTATCCGATCCGTAAGATTTTGAATTGACCTCGCTTGATTACGCATCTTCTCCTCATTTGCTGCTATAAACTAGGACCACAATTCCTCCAACCTTGAATTATCTGTCTCTTGTGACACTGGAGGTGGACATGAAAATTCCGGTGTGTATGATGGATTTAGAGCGTAATGTTGGTCATCATAATTATAGCTCCATGAAAAATCCGGGTGATACCCCCAATCTTGGTGATAGTTAGGATTAACGTAGTTATTGAGGTAATCACCACTATATTGTACCGGTTCAAAACTGACGGTGCATTGATGACTTTGATGACTTCCAGTACAATAATTGCAATTAACTGCTATCCTTCGATTACATTGGGCTGCAACAACGTCCAACCTCCTCGAAAGTGTCTCAAGTTGCGCTAATAATGCAGAAAATGCATTGAGACCATCAATCCCCGCTCCCCTTGGCTGAGTCATTCTCGTATACGGCCATTGATAATTAAATTCTGCCATGGTACCTAAAAAGAAAGAAAAATAGGAAGAGAATTAAATAAAAAGAAAAATATATATATTTAAATTAAGACTAATTTAATTGAAGCTAATATTGGCAAAATTATATTAACTAACTCCCCGGCAATGGCGCCTAAAACTTATTGGGTAAAATCTAATTATGCACAACACGCAAGTATACGTGGTCAACAAGTAATAAAGTGAAAGTAGAGTATCGTTCCCACGAGGAATTGTTTAATAAAAATCACCAAGTACTAACCTGTAACCAACTCAATCTTATTTAAACGAATGAATTTCAATTTATAAGTAAACTAATTCTAATTACCACTAGTTAAATTAAGATAATGGAGATTTAAGATCACAACTTCACTTATTACTTCATTTAAGTTAACATACTTCTCATCAATTATTTTCTATCCTGAATTGTTAATCAAGAATACTAAAGTAGATAAAACCACCTCTCGATGCATAATACCCATACTCACTTAAATCCACAGATGATAAAATTAAGCAAGACACCATAATTAACTAATCCACTATATCTCTATGTGAATTACAATTAAAAAGGATTTAAAGCACAAATTCTCTATAAGATTACATACGGTGTAAAGGCATATCTCTATCCTAAACATGAATCATGAATTTCATCTTAGATGAAATCACAAACACATGCTATCATGATAAGATCTAAATCAATACTTCATCTCTCGAGTTCATATAGATTTATCACGGTAATTGATAGCTAGGCAATTAAGCAATTAAGTCCAAATCACAATAGACAATTCTCATAATAGAACATAATAATTGGTAGGGATGCATATTAAAATAAACTACATAATAAGATCTATTGTAATCTCAAACAAAGAATTAGTTCATGATTATTGAATTAAAACTAAGAATCCATAATTGAATAATCATTAAAAGACAAAGATAGAAGAATATAAGAAGATAGAATCTATTGTCTGTAGATTTGACGCTCCCTCCTTGCTCCAACTTTGAATCTTCAATGGTCTCCAAGTTACTTCATTCTCCAAAACTCATTAGAACTATGATTTTGATCTAATTTACTCTATTCTAATCTAATTGAATCCTCTATCTAGTCTATAATCTCCTCTAATCCTTGTGATTCTTCTCCTTTTATAAGTCTCTTTACACGTCTTTAAGTCCTTTTGGAAGTCCTTGAGTCAATTAGATCTAAACAATCCTTCCCGGACTCAACTTTAACCAAAATTTGCATTTTCTCGCATTTTCTGGGCATACCCGCACCCCAGCGGGGGTCTAGGCTTGTTTTGGGCCCGCCTCGATGGGCTAGGGGCCTGCTTTGATGCTTGCATTCCCACCCCAGTGGCGTTTTTGTGAAGGAAACTTTTTTGCTCTGACGTCCTTTGGGAAATCGGCCATAACTTTTGATCTGGGAAACGTTACGAGGCCTGCTACCTATCAAATCGAAGATATCGACGAGATATACAACTTTTATTCTTTAAGAGTTTAGAAATAATGGACGGATAAAGGTCTAAATTGGGCTGTAAGGGACTGCTATGCAAATGGCCACCCAAAACAGTGACGTTCGACGTCTATTGGTACAAATGTCATAACTCTTGCATCCGAACTCCGATTAGAATGATTCAAGATATTTCGGAAAGCTAAGAAGAAGCTCTACAATCTAATACAATTTCCAAACCAAGAACATGAAATAAACATAAAAGTGCAAACGATGTCTGGATTGCTTTTCTTTGCGTTTTTATACCAATTCTTTGCTATTTCAACTCCCAAGCATATAATCTATAAAATGAACACAAAATGCATGAAAAGTAACTAAGAAACATGAGATTAAGCAAATAATTCAAGTAATAGATACCAGATAAATAGGTATAAAACCTACTTATCACCATCAGAGTGTACATATTCTATGTCTTGGTTTATGTTCTTGGTAGATATTAGGGATCCGTTTAGCATATTGCCGTGCTTGAGGCTTAGCTCACCTTACAACTTTATTACTCATGATCTGGGCATGGACTATCTCCCTCTGGCTGGCTTGAGGGGCATGACTACCTACCACCCGCTGGCCGTGATGTCGCAGTTTGACCAGTTTCAGGATTTTCATCCTTTCGAGGGGGCGTTAGGTCAGCGTTCAGCTTCTCGGTATCTTTCAGTAGAGGACCGATCCTGTGTGTATGCTTGTTGGGATCAGCGTGAGATAGCTAGATTTTCTGTGAGCCATCCGGGTTGTTTTGCAGAGTATTCCGCATGGATGGAGACAGAGATTTTATCGGTTGCGGTAGTATCCACATTACCGGATAGTGAGACAGATGATGGAGAGCCCATGGATGACGTTGATTCCCACTTCGAGGAGGAGCTGGTTGTCGGGTTGCCAACATTTCCCTTGGATTCTCCCAGTATTAGTACTGTTGTGATTCAACATTTAGCACAGTACTTTGAGCAGAGTCTTCACCTGATGACTTTTGAGAGAGACCAGGCTAGAGTCTTGATGTTGACTGCCCTTGATGGGAGAAACGCAACTCTTTTAGAGAGAGATGAGGCATTAGCTCACAGAGATTTCGCTGTCGTTGAGCGGGATGAGGCCAGATCAGCTAGAGATGCAGTGATAGTTGAGCGAGATAGTGCCATATCTGCCTGGGATGTAGCCATAATAGATAGTACTGCAGTGAGGTTCCTTACCACTAGCATGATTGTAGAGATGAGTACTTACATCGATGAGCATATGGTCACCATGCAGATGGTTGTAAATCTGTTGGGTTGTGTGGATATTCTCGTACAAGAGACCACAGCTTCGCCTCCTTCTTTTGAGAGGGATGCCATATTGGGCTTGTTAGCTCGCATATACCCTGACTTGTAGATGGGCTTGTACTTTCCTACACAGACTAGTTTAGCCATTTTGTCATGTACAATTTACATTGTGTATATCAAACAACATTATATATAGCAGGGAAATATATTTTTGATCACTTCCCTTTTAGATATGCTTTGCTACTTGCTTGATATTTTGCATGCTGCTTAAGGGCTTGTGATCTTGATGTATTCTGAATTCCTCCTTGAAGGATGGACATTGAGATGTCTCTGGACAGTTCAGAATGGATCATTGATCTGTGTGTATCCCTACCATCTTTGGTGTCTTGGGACTGGTTTTTGTATGGAAATATGGAGAGGAGTGTGGCTTTCCTCTCTAAGATTGACCGAACCACAGATGGTCGCCAGTACCCCTATTCAGGAGGAGCCTAGTTAATTCCTTATCTTATGACTTGGTGTTGCTCTTCAAGGTATAGCCGCAGCTTAGATTGTCGTTGAATCTCCTATTTGGGAGGAGTTCAGGTAATTCCATCCCTTTGGTCTGAAGTCAATGAAATGTAGTGGATTGAAGGATGATCCCAGTACTAGTTGACAAGTTTTTATGTTTTGGTAGAGGGTAAGACCGCACTATGAATGGCTGCCTACGTACTGCTATTGAAGAGGAGATCAGGTCTGCATAGTTCGAACCTGGTGTAAGAGGTTCAACGTTGTATGTGGCAGAAATGGTGTAGGAATGTTTTTGTAAGGAAAATGGTGGAAATGTTTTTGTTGTTTTTTATTTTATTGCGACCGGGCCATATGAAATGGTTTCATATGTACTCCTATTGAAGAGGAGATCAGGTCGACGTAGTTCCCCCCTCAGGGCGAGTGGAAAAGCGTGATCCCATGTGCAGGTCATATTACGGGGATGAGAAAGTTTAATCTTAGGTTGAGGATAAATTGTAGATATGAGAAGTTTGATCCCATGTATGGGTAGCCAAACTATAAACGCGAGAGGTTCAATCCGTAGTGGGATGACCTAAGTCGTAGGAACGCAGAGAAGCCATGCTACTGGCTTGAAAATTATGTTTCCCTGAGGGGCAAAGCGTAGAAGAGTTGTATGTGGTAAGAGGGTTAAAAAACTGAAATGACTGGTGATCTGATGGTCCACCACTAGGATGTTTGCTTGATGGTAACTTCAGATATAGTACTGTTTCACGGCATCCGAGTTGATGAGTTGTAGAAATTCATCGCCGTCCATTTCTTGCAATCTGAGAGCGTCTCCTGTCAATACTTCCTTGACAACAAACGGGCCTTTCCATTTAGGAGCAAATTTTCCCTTAGATTGATCTTGGTTGTCAATGATCTTCTTCAAAACCAAGTCAAGTTGTTTAAACTACCGTAGTCGGACTTTTTTGTTGTAGGATCTGGCGATCCTTTGTTGATATAACTGACCATGGAAGATAGTCGCGGTTTGCCTTTCGTCTATTAGAGACAATTGGTGATACCTGTCTTGTACCCATTGATCTTCATCCAGCTGAGCGTCTATCAACACTCTGAGGGATTCCATTTCTACTTCTATGGGGAGCACTACTTCCATCCCATAGGTTAATGCGTAGGGGGTTACCCCAGTGGAGGTACGCATTGAGGTTCTGTAGGCTAATAGAGTAAGAGACAATAGGTCAGGTCAATCTTTATGGTTGGCGGACATCTTTTGCATGATCTTCTTGATGTTTTTGTTAGCCACTTCAGCAACACCATTCATCTTCAGACGATAGATGACAGAGTTAAGATGTTTGATGTGGAATTTACTGCATAATTCCTCCATCATTTTGTTGTTGAGGTTCTTAGCATTGTCTGACACAATCACCTCTGGTTGTCCATATCGACAAATGACATTTTTTTCTGATGAAAGCAATGATGATTTCTTTGGTAACCCTGGGGAAGGAGGCTGCTTCTACCCATTTGGTGAAGTAGTCGATCATGGTGAAGATAAATCGATGTCCATTACTGGCTTTAGGCTCAATGGGTCCAATAACGTCCATTCCCCACATTGAGAAGGGCCAAGGTGAACTCATAGTGTGGAGTTCCCGTGGAGGGGCGTGTATAGCATTCCCATGAATTTGACACTGATAACATCTCCTAAAGTGGTCATTACAGTCAGCTTTGAGAGATAGCCAGTAATGTCCTGTCCTGAGGACTTTCTTGACAAGGAGGGGGCCACTCATGTGGGGGCCACAGACTCCACCGTGGATTTCATCCATAAGCCTTTGTGCCTGACCTTTATCTAAACATATGAGGAGACCTAGTCCAGCATCTCTTTTGTAGAGCGCATCTCCACTCAGGTAGATTTTCATAGCAATTCTATGGATCCTCCTTTTCTCAGTAGGGCTCGCCACAGCGAGTGTAGATCCATCTAGTAAATATTCCTTGATATTCTGATACCAAGGATGCTGGATGGGAGGTAGCTCATCTGATACTTCTCCAACATAATTCCCATAGGTTGGGGCCATGTGCAGGGAAATTATGAGGCTTGGCAAGTGTCCTTTGTCTGACATGAGAATTAAGTAGGCCAAAGTTGCTAATGCGTCTGTAAAGTCATTCCTATTACGAGGAATGTGTAGAAAGGAGATTTCTTCGAACTCCAAAACCATTTGTAAAACTTGTCGATGGTAAGGCAGCAAATGTAGTTCCTTGGTTTGATAGATTCTGGTGGATTGTCTGATTACCAACTCTGAATCTCTAAAGACAATTAACCGTCTGACGTCCATTGAACGGACAAGTTTTAGCCCCATGAGACAGCCTTCATACTCAACTGTGTTATTGGTGCTGACAAACTGCAATTTGATGGCGACGGATATCGCTCCCGTGCGAGATACTAGAACCGCTTCGCTCCAGCTCTCCGAACCTTCCATATTAACAGCTCCATCAAAATACATCATCCATGTTTGGCGTGTATCGTACTGATGGAGTTGATGAACTGTCATTACTCCCTCATCGGGGAAATAGGTTTCCAAGGGTTTGAAATCCCCTGAAGGTGTAGCGGCCAGTTGATCCGCAATTCCTTGACCTTTGATAGACTTTTGCATCACATATACGATGCCAAATTATTGTAGGATCAACTGCCATTTGGACAGTCGGCAATTTAACATGGGTTTATTGAACACGTACTTGAGAGGATCCACGCGGGATATGAGATGGGTTGTGTGACCATGGAGGTAATGCTGTAATCTCATGGACGCCCATGCTAAAGCACAACAGGTCTTCTCAATCAGAGTGTACTTGTGTTCACTACTTCTTTGAATCTTTTCTTTGAGGTAATAGATAGCTCGTTCTTGGCCTCTATCGTATTTCTGTCCCAGCATGCAACCCATGGCATTGTCACTTATGGACAGGTACATGAACAGGGGAACATCATCCCTGGGTGGTACCAAAATAGGAGCTTTGGCTAGCTGTTCTTTAAATGCGAGGAAGGCATTTTGGCACTCATTATTCCATTTCAGGTTGCTGTGAGTTGAGAGATAAACCTGCTAATGAAGTTGATTCTTCCCAAAAATCCCTATATTTCCTTCTATATCTGAGGAATGGGCATTTCTGTGATGGCCTGGATTTTGGTAGGATCCAGCTCAATCCCTTTGTGGCTAACTAGAAATCCTAGCAACTTTCTCAATTTAACGCCAAAGGCGCACTTTGTTGGATTCAACTTCAAGTTGTATTTATGCAACCTGTTGAATAGCATTCTGAGATGGTCTAAGTGGTCATCCTCCTTCCGGGATTTGACAATGATGTCATCCATATAGATCTCGATCTCTTTGTGCATTAAGTCGTGGAAGAGAGCCATCATAGCTCGCTTATAGGTGGCTCCGGCATTGATGAGGCCGAATGACAATCGACTATAGCAAAAGGTTCCCCAAGGCATGATGAAAGCAGTTTTCTCATGATCTTCCTCAGCAACCATTATCTGATGGTACCCCGCAAAGCAATCATCAAAGGAGTACATGCAGTATTGAGCAGTATTGTCAATGAGAATGTGGATAAATGGCACGGGAAAGCTATCTTTTAAGCAAGCTTTGTTCAAGTCCCGATAATCCATGCAAACTCGCACCTTGCCTCTGGGTTTAGGCACGGGAACAATGTTGGATATCCACTCAGGATATGTGGACACCATGATGATGCCAGCTTGAAATTGTTTCATAATTTCTTCTTTTACCTTTAAACTCCACTCTGGTTTTAATCCCTTGAGCTTTTGTTTGACTGGCTTGAATCCCTCTTTAATGGGAAGGCGATGAAGAACAATGTCAGTGGACAAACCCACCATGTCTTCACGAGACCATGCAAACACATCCTGGAATTGGGTTAATAGCGTAACTATGTCATTCCGCTGGTTTGGGGTAAGGTCTGAACCAATCTGGATTAACTTAGGGCTTTCTAAGGTTTCGAGATTGAAAGAAGTGGTTTGGTCAAGGTTGGGTTTAGGTTTATCTTTGACCCATTCTTGAATTTTTGGAGGCACCTCAATGTCCTCATGTACTTCCATCAAGGCTGGATTCATCTCTACATCAAATGTACAATCCTTGTGGAGAAGAGGCACCGTATCAGCAAGTACAGGCACATCTAAATTCAGGGTCCTGAAACAAAATATGCTTTAACTTAGTATATATGAAATGTTTTGAACATACACAGTGTTAGCATGTACTGACAAAATAAACTGCTAATACTGTATAGAAAAGTAAGCAGTTATGATATCTACAGAACAGAAAGAGTTTCTATCCATTTTACCCTTGTCGATCAATGCAAGGAGTTCTGCTCCAATTGGCAAGGGCAAAGTCTGGATGGACTGCAGTGATGGAGGGGTTGTCATCATCCTCCTTCTCCCGAATGATGGCTAGTACGTTTGGGCAATCATCGTCTGGGGTGTATCTATTTTTATGTTCATCATGAACTATGATGCGTATGCTTGACATCATCCGGATGATGTCTTGCTTGATTCTTCATTCTTCCTCTTCCATTGCGGGATCTGGAACAAAGACTTCTTTCTCCTTTACCGGTACCGGCTTGGGAAATAACATAGCCATAATACTGGCTGGCACCTTTACAGGAGGTTGTGTGTACTCAGACTTTGAAGGCAAAGATAAACGCCGTGTGCTTGAAGCTGAAGGAATCTGCTGATGCTTATGAGGATTCCTATGTCTAGAAATGCCAGAATAGCCTAGTCCAGCTGTTCCAGTTTGCTTGGTTAATTGAATTGGGTACTTAATACCCTGGCGATCTTTACCCAGCCCTTGTCCCAGCTGATGACCCAATGACATCATTTCTTGAGTAGCCGGCATTACTTCAGCAGAAATCTTGGGTGTGAAGCCCCAAAATAGGTATACATCACCCATCTTGGGTCGCCAAATACCTGGTACAGAATACAAATACAAACTTAATTATACAACTAGAGCTGAGAGTTTTTACATGAATATTATCTCATAGACAGTATCCAAACTCAAATTCAATCCTCATTACATTTATTATCACACTAAATAGTGAGGATTACTAAAACAACCATCTCAAACCATCACTCCATTCCCCAACTAGTCACGGCTATGTTCTCATTTCCTGAAGAGAATAATGAAAGCAAAAGGGTAGGCTCAACTAGCCCAGTAAGAAATATTATGACTAAGATAATGCAGAATAAGTTATCGTTAGCCTTCAATAATGTTAAACTGATAGAATCTAATAGACAACAAGTTTAACTACAGCGGAACAAGCAATCCAATAGAAGAGTCAAGCTCAGCATGATAGTATTAGTAGTCCTCACTATTCTGTGAAATAGTGTGTTAACAATTGTAATGAGGACTCCTTTTGAGTTTGTATAATCTCTAGTAGACAATAATTGTATTCAAACTCATAGTTATGTTTTGTCGTATTGTACACGACAGTTGTATTAGTAAATTGTATTTGAATTCTGTACCATGTATTAGTAAATTGTATTTGAGATAATGTTATAGTTGTGAGTAGTATTTATAAATTTTTCAAAGTATGCAAGTTGTTATAAAATATTCGATTGATCGGGGAATATTCGTTTTAACAGGGAATATTCATACGACGACACAATCATTGGTGGACCCCACAACGGAAGTATTATCGTAGTTAGAAAATGACATAATTATCTTTTTATAAAAATAACGGTGAAATTGTTACCGTTAAAACTGTTGAACTACCCTATTAGTAAAAGTAAAAGAATACGATGTCGTGTTACATAAGTAGTAGCACTTGGTATTGATTATTGATGCTTACGTGAGAAGTCACTCAGTTATACTCAATTATTGCTACAGTAATTGTTGCATCATATCTCTCATATTATTGATTCAATTATTGTCACAGTATCATCTATATAATATGTTATATTATTTAATCAATAATTGAGACTGTAAAGTTATTCATATTATTAATTGCAATATTGACAATGTCTAGAAGTTCTGTCAAGGAGAGGTTTGGTCACCTAATTGCGCGCCAATAAGGAGAAATCCTTATCGAAAAGCCCCCTCTTTCCTGGGAACGACCTTGTTGTTAAATATTATGAGTTATAATATTAATGATGAATAAGTTCGTGTTGATTAAAGATGAAATGGATAGTTCCATTGAGTTGGAATTATTAGTGTTAGTAAAAATCGACATTTGTTTCGATAATAATTGATGTCTGGAAGTTACACTCACCAGTCGGGTAATTAATCGGATAAATGAGCAATTAATTGCAATTAATTCACATGATTATAACTATTTGTTCACATGTGTGTACTATTGATTCACATTCTTGTACTATTAGGGGAGTTGGTGCAAGATTGATAATACTTGCATGACTAAGTTAAAAATGGAAGTATAGATGGAGGTACTATACTGTAATTCGTATTTTCAAATGATTATAACTATTGATTCACATGAATGAACTATTGATTCACATTATTTACTATTAGGGGAGGTGGTGCAAGTTTGATAATACTTGCAAGACTAAATTAAAAATGAAGAAAAAGAGGAAGGTGTTATACTGTAATATTTCGAGCCCCAAAATGTGCAATTATCGAAACTATAGTTTCCTATAAATAGAAGCTCATTCTTCCTTCATTTCTCACCAATTCACTAAAGCTATAGAGCAATTATTATAGAGAGAAATTATAGAGAGAAAGAAGAAGAGAAGTCTGCTACCTCACTATTCCAGTATCTTGTTTCTTCTGAGGTAAGGGATATTATTATTATGGTAAGGGGTATTATTCTTTCGTATTCATGAAGAGAGTTATTTTCTTTCAATACTCGTAAGGGTTGTTATTCCATTCTTTATTATTATGTTGGAATAACCTGTCTATGCGAAGTACCGCATATATGGTGAAATTCTTCTGTTATTTTATTCTTTATTATTCTGTTGGAATAACCTGTCTGTGCGGTCTATCGCATGCCTGGTGAATTCAGTTGTTATTCCATTCTTTATTATTCTGTTGGAATATCCTGTCTGTATGGATTACGCATGACCTGATTCCATTCTTTATTATTCTGTTGGAATATCCTGTTTGTGCGGTCTATCGCATGCATGGTGAATTCTTCTATTATTCCATTCTTTATTATTTTGTTGGAATAACCTATCTACGCGGACTACCGCATGCATGGTGAATGACCTTTCGTATTCATTCTTTATTAAATTGTGGAAATGATTTATCTCACGGATTACCGCCGATTTGATGAAAATCCATTTGTAGTTTCGTATATTCTATTATACTCGTATGAGATATCATTTCTTTTGTAATCGTCATGAAATATCATTTTATTTGGTATTTTATTTACGAGTTACTATTCACCCTATTACTATTCACTCTAGTATTATTCACTCGGGTATTCGGGGCACTTTTAGGTAGCTGAGTCTTCATGTTCATGAGTTACTATTCACGGGTTACTATTCACCCAAATTACTATTCACCTGAATATTATTCACTCGGGTATTTGGGGTACTTTTCATGTCGGGGTACTATTCACAAGGTACTATTCCCAAAGCACTATTCACTGGGTACTATTCACGGGGTACTATTTACCCGAAAAATATATTTCTTTTCTGTCCAAATTATTTTTGGTACATGAATATTATTCTTGAATTTTACTCTACAAAGCAGTATCATGTTGACAATTTGGACGTTATTGATTTCTAGATAAATTAAATTATAAATCTTTAAAATTTATCATTGAACTTGTTTTATTGAATTATTATATCATTGTCATCATCCTCATGCTTATATTGTGATGAAAGTCATCTTTGCCTTACGTGCATAGAAGGACTTGGTATGATTATGACTAGGGATTATTCGGTATAATCATGACCGTAATGTAACGAATGATGTGATAAAAGTCCTCATCGGCCCGTAGTGCATTGATGGACAGTTATTGATATGATTATAACCAGGGATTATTCGGTATAATCATGACCATTGATGATTACATGAATATCATTGGCCGTAGTGCAGGGATGATTCGATGATGTGGTTTATTTATTAAGCTGAGTCTCAGCGATAAAGTTGATGAAAAACGTTTTAAATCATAGAAGATAGTAGATTTTATGCTCTACTTGACTCTTATAATGGATTGCTTATTTCCGCTGCAGTTGTTGATCTAAAACTTGTTGTCTATTGTATTCTAACAGTTGTTATACTGTTGAAGGCTAAGGATAGCTTATTCTGCATTATCTTAGTCATAATATTTCTTACTGGGCTAGTTGAGCTTACCCTTTCTTTCACTATTATCTTCAGGAAATGAGAATATAGCTGGGACGAGTCAGGAAATGCAGTGATGATCCATGATAAGTGGCTTTAGTAGTCCTCACTATTCTGTGAAATAGTGTGATAATAATTGTAATGAGGACTCCATAGAGACTGGATATTGTCTAGAAGGCAATATTCTTGTTTAAACTCTCAGCTATGTTTTGTCGTATTTTGCACGACAGTTGTATTAAAGAAGTTTGTATGTGATTTATGTACCATGTATTTGGCGACAAAAGATAGGTGATGTATACCTATTTTGGGGGCGTCACATGATATCTACTATCATCTATGATTTAAAAAGGTTTTCATCAACTTTATCGCTGAGACTCAGCTAAATAAATAAACCACATAATCGAATCATCCCTGGACTACGGGCCAAGAATATTCATGTAATCATCAATGGTCATGATTATACCGAATAATCCCTGGTCATAATCATACCAACACCTTTCCATCAATGCATTACAGGCCAATAAGAATTTTTACCACATCATTTATAACATTACGGGTCAAGATTATACCAAATGATCCTTGGTAATAATCATACCAATCAACAGTCAATCTATGCACGTAAGCTAAAGATGACTTTCATCACAATAATAGCATGAGGATGATGACAACGATATAAGAATTCAATCAAACGAGATCAAGGATAACTATTAAAGACTTTAAATTTATCAAGAGTTTAAGAATATCTAAATTGTCAAAATGATACTGCTTTGTGGAGTAAAATTCAAGAATAATATTCATGTATCAAAAATAATCTTGGACAGAAAAGAAATCAATTTTTTTTTATCGTGAATAGTACTTCAGATGAATAGTACCCGAGTGAATAGTAACCCATCATGAAAAATGCCCTGAATACCCGAGTGAATAATATTTGAGTGAATAGTAACCCGTGAATAGTACCCCATCATGAAAAGTGCCTCGAATACCCGAGTGAATAATATTCTAGTGAATAGTAATAGGTGAATAGTAACCCGTGAATAGTACCCCGGGTGAAAATATTGATATTTAATAAGAAAGTTTAGATCAGTATTCTAATGAAACGATACTGGATGAAGCGCAAAACTTCAAGGATATCCCACTAATTTCAAGGATTATAGAAGCAATACTTACCATAGTAAGTTCAGATTTAAGAATATGAAAAGAAATAACATACGAAACTGCAAATGGATTTTCACCCGTCATACAGTACGTAATCCGCGTAGACGGGTTATTCTGACATATTAATGGATGAATACAAAAAATAGTATTCCTTATGAATACGAAAGGAATAATACCCCTTATGAATACAAAGAAATAACATCCCTTACGAATTCAACAAATAATATCCCTTACGAATATTGAACGAAGACAACATTCCTTACGAATACGAAGAATAATATCGTAAGCGAATATGAAATAAATAACACCCCTTACGAATACAACAAATAATATCCCTTACGAATATTGAACGAAGATAATATTCCTTACGAATACGAAGAATAATATCGTAAGCGAATATGAAATAAATAACACCCCTTACGAATACAACAAATAATATCTCTTACCTTAGTAGAAGACTGGATACAGCAATAGTGAAGTAGAAGAATAATCTTCTTCTTACTCTCTATAGTTTATCTCTTTATAGTTTCTTTTGTGAGTCTCAATGAATTGGTGAGAATGAAAGAATAATTAAGCTTCTATTTATAGAGAAATGACTAAATAGTAACTAATTCACGAACGGTCCAGATTGATTTACTATTAGAACGCACGGTCCAGATTGATTACTATTAAAACCACAACCAACCGTCCATATTGATTTACTTTTTAAACCACCACCGACGGTCCAGATTTATTTACTATTAAAACCACCATCGACAATCCAGATTGATTTACTATTAAAACCAACATCGACGGTCAAGATTGATTTACTATTAAAACCACCACCAATGGTCCAGATTGATTTACTATTAAAACCACCACCAATGGTCCAGATTGATTTAACTTATTACACTTTAGTACCCCTAAAGTTTTCCAAGTTTGCATTATTCCCCTCTAATTTTGTAATTCACCTATCTTCAATATACACATTCTTAATACTTCAACAATTATTCATCATTAATATTATAACTCACAATATTTAACAACCAGATCATTCACAGGAAAGAGGGGGCTTTTCGATAAGGATTTCTCCCTATTGGCGCGCAATTAGGTGACCAAACCTTTCCTCGACATAACTTTCTAGACATCGTCAATATTGCAAATATGAATACCTTTATTGTCTCAATTATTGATTTAATAATATAAAATATTATGCAGATGATACTGTGACAATAATTGAATCAAATAACGTGAGATACTATGCAACAATTACTGTAGGAATAATTGAGTAAACTGAGTGGCTTCTTACGTAAGCATCAATAATCAATACCGTGTGCTACTATGCAACCACGTGTATTACTGTACTTTTACTACTGGGTAGTTCAACAGTTAACGGTAAAACTTTTGAAGTTATTTTTATAAAAAGATATTTCTGTTGTTTTCTAACTCCAACAATAATTTTGTTGTGGGGTCCATAATTGATTGTGCCGTAGTACGAATATTTTCTGTTTAAAACGAATATTTCTCGACCAGTCAAATAATTTATAACAACTTGCATACTTTGCAAAATTTATAAATATTACCCACAACTATAACATTATATCAAAACCACACCATAATATTCAATAATATATTTCGAGAAAAATTAATCTTTATTTATGGAAGTTGGGGTCTTACAACCTCCCCTTCTAATGAAATTCCGTCTTCAAAATTAGGGTACATACCTGGTATGTCGAAGAGGTGAGGATACTTTGATTTCATTACAGATTCTAACTCCAATGTCATTTCCTCAACATCGTGGTTTCTCCACAAAACTTTGACTTAAGGTATAACCTTGGAGCGTAAAATATGCTCATTCTTATCCATGATTTTAACAAGTACCTCTTCATACATTAAATCTTCTGCTATCTCGTCCAGTTCTAATTCAATAATATGGTTTGGGTCTTCCACAAATTTACGTAACATAGATATGTGAAAAACATTATGAACACGAGACATACTTGGCGGTAAGGCGAGTCTATAAGCCATAGTTCCTACTCGAGGATTTTGAATGGCCCATGAATCGAGGATTGAGCTTTCCTCTCTTTCCAAATCATGTAACTCATTTCTATGGAGCAACACGTAACAACACATGTTCTCCAACATTTAATTCCACATCTTTACAATGAAGATCAACATAACTCTTTTGTCGATCTTGTGAAGTTTTTATACGTTGTCGGATCATTTGAATCTTTTCTATAGTCATACGTACCAACTCCGGTCCTAACAACGTTGCTTTACCCACCTCGTCCTAACGTACTGGAGAACGACACTTGCGTCCATACAACGCCTCAAATGGAGCCATGCCAATACTTGCTTGATAACTTTTGTTGTAGGAGAATTCTACTAATGGCAATAACTTGTCCCAACTTCCCTTTAAGTCAAGGACACAGAGTCTTAATAGATCTTCAAGAGTTTGAATAGTCCTCTCTGACTGCCCGTCCGTTTGAGGATGATATGCCGAACTAAATCATAAATTCGTGCCCATAGCTTTTCGCAAACTAACCAAAAATCGTGAAGTGAATCTTGGGTCTCGATCAGAAACTTTGGATACTGGCATGCCATGCAGTCTTACAATCTCATTTATGTACATACGAGCAAGACGTTCAAGTGAATAAGTTTCTCGTATAGGTAATAAATGAGCAGACTTGGTCAATCTATCAATAATGACCCAAATCGCATCAATGCCTTGAGAAACCTTGGGAAGACCAATAACGAAATCCATGGTAGTGTGCTCCAACTTCCATTCTGGAATTTTAAGTGGTTGCAATGGACCTTTTGGCACTTGATGCTCCGCCTTGACTCGTTGACAAGTTAGATACCTTGAGATAAACTCCGCTACCTCTCTCTTCATATTGCTCCACCAAAATATATGTCGAAGATCACGATACATCTTGGTACTCCCAGGATGGATTGCAACAGTGTGTTGTGCGCCTCCATCATTATCTTATACTTTAAATCAGGGTCGTTTGGAACACAAAGTCTGGAGTTGTCTCGTAGTATTCCTTCTTCATCGATTCTTGCTTCTGAAATAGCACCTTCTTGTATTATCTTCTTCATACGCATCAGCTCTAGGTCCGTAGCTTGAGAAGCTTTAACTTTATCGATTAAAGTCAGTTCCACTAGCATATTCGCTATCTTCACGTAGGTTCTTAGAGTCTTTAACTTTGTCTCCATCTTTTGTAAGTCGTACGAGATGGGTCTTTGTGTTAACAATATCGCACTCGTAAACACAAATGATCTTCTACTCAATGCGTTAGCTACCACATTCGCTTTTCTAAGATGGTATTCAACGCAAATAATCTTCTACTCAACGTCTTTGGCGCATGTTAAGTTCATTCTGGGTGAAGAAATTTTTGAGGGTTTTGTATCGGATTCAAGGTTGATACAAAATTCGATTTCATGCTCTGGGGGTAGGCTAGGAAATTCTTCAGGGAATATGTCAGGAAATTTATTAATAATAGGAATATCATTCAAATCTGACGTATTTTTATTTAAATCTGTGACATGGGCAAAGAAAGCTTTACATCCGTTTTTTAATAAACGAATAGCTTTATGGCTTGATATGACAATTATTGACTTTAGTGGTTTGGTTGAATTCGCATAATAGGTTGGTTAGGAATATGAAAGCTAACAACCTTACGAAAACAATAGATTTTAGCATGATTAGTAGTTAACCAATCAATTCCTAAAATCACATCGAATTTAAGTATTTTCAAAGAGATAAGATCGACAGGTAATGTGAAATTGTCGATTTGAATCAAACAAGATTTATAAACAGTGGAGGTGACGAAGGTTTCCCCCAACGGAGTTTCAACAGATAAGTCAAAGTCTAATTTCTCCAGAGTCAAATTTAAACGTTGAGCGCAAGTAGGAGAAATAAAAGAATGGGTAGAACTGGTATCAAATAAGGTATATACTTCTCTAGAGTTTAAGATGAGCTTACCCGTGATCACCTAGTTCGGATTCCTCGCTTTTTGGGAGGTTATAACAAACGCTCTCCCTTGAACTACCAGTTTTGTCTTGTCTGGGATGACCTTTGATGCCTCCATCGCAGCTGGACTTGACTTTGGTGCATGACAAATTTGGGCTAGGTGACCTTCTCTTCCATAATTGTAACATGTTTTGGACTGCTGCGTACAGTTTGGACTAATGTGTCCCTCCCCTCCATATTTTTAACATACGACTGGCGGTCGTTCTCCTTCCTTAACAACAGGTGATGGTGCTGACGTCTTTCCATCATTATTAAATCTCCATTTCTATTATCTTGGCCATGATTACCACCGGAGTGGTTACCATTTCTGGCATGTTGATTCCCTCCACGTTTGTTGTCATTGTTTCTGTGACTGCTACCACTGGTAGTATCGCTTTGTCGGCTACTATCTCTTGGTTGGATTGACTCATTATCACGTTCTAATAACTGAGCCCTATTTACAACATCTGAACACAAACACAGTTTGTGAGAAATTAAGTATTGACTTATCTCGGGTTTCAAACCTCTTAGAAACATCCGCACCATTCTCTCTTCATTATCAACCAAGTGAGGCGCAAACTGGACAACTCAGCAAACTTAGCTTTGTACTGTGACACGGTCATATTGTTTTGCTCCAACTTGATAAACTTCACCTCCTTAATGTGACGAATACTTTCGAGAAAGTACTTGTCGTTGAACAGCTCTTGGAACTTCTCCCAAGATATTTTGAGTGCAGCAGGCTGAGTACGTTTTACTAATTCCCACCAGTAATCTGTCTCTCCTCTCAACATAAAGGTGGCAAAGGGAACCTTTTGCTCCTTAGAGCATCCCAATACTTCTAATATCTTGGTGATCTGCTTTATCCACGTCTCCGCCTTAAGTGGTTCTCGCTTTCCCCAAAACTCTGATGGTCCCAACTCCTTGAATTGCTTAGCGGTGACCATCTGTGAGTTGCCAATGTTTCCGCTTGCATTTTGAACACGAGCCGCTCTCGCCTGATGTTGCATGAATTGCATAAAACCTCTGAACATCCCATTGTTCATCATTTGATCGGTGTTGTTGTTTACCTGAGGATTATTATCTTCCTGTTGCACATAATCCTGGGTATTGATCATTGGTGACTCAACGGTCTCATGTGTTTCATTGTTGATCTCAACATTTTTAGATGTCATTTTCAAACACTGCCACAAAATAAGGGTTAATTGACATGTCACATATTATCCCTATACTCTGACCGACCAATTAAATACCAAATAAACTTAGGTAGGTCATACTAGCGAAGGAATTCCCCGTCTCTTCCCTCCTAGACCTTGTCTCACATCTCAACCATGGATCATATCCCTAAGCTTTGATACCAACTGTGACGCCCCCAAAATAGGTATACATCACTCATCTTGGGTCACCAAATACATGGTACAGAATACAAATACAAACTTAATTATATAACTAGAGCTAAGAGTTTTTACATGAATATTGTCTCATAGACAGTATCCAAACTCAAATTCAATCCTCATTACATTTATTATCACACTAAATAGTGAGGATTACTAAAACAGCAATCTCGGACCATCACTCCGTTCCTCGACTAGTCCCGGTTATGTTCTCATTTCCTGAAGAGAATAATGAAAGCAAAAGGGTGAGCTCAACTAGCCCAGTAAGAAATATTATGACTAAGATAATGAAGAATAAGTTATCGTTAGCCTTCAACAATGTTAAACTGATAGAATATAATTGACAACAAGTTTAACTTCAGTGGAACAAGCAATCCAATAAAAGAGTCAAGTAGAGCATGATATCTACTATCTTCTATTATTTAAAAAGGTTTTCATCAACTTTATCGCTGAGACTCAGCTAAATAGATAAACCACATAATCGAATCATCCCTGCACTATAGGCTAATGATATTCATGTAATCATCTATGGTCATGATTATACCGAATAATCCTTGGTCATAATCATACCAACAACTTTCCATCAATGCATTACAGGCCAATGAGAATTTTTACCACATCATTTATAACATTACGTGTCATGATTATACCGAATGATCCCTGATAATAATCATACCAATCAACAGTCCATCTATGCACGTAAGCCAAAGATGACTTTCATCACAATATAAGCATGAGGATGATGACAATGATATAAGAATTCAATCAAACTAGATCAAGGATAACTATTAAAGACTTTAAATTTATCCAGAGTTTAAAAATATCAAAATTGTCAACATGATACTGCTTTGTGGAGTAAAATTCAAGAATAATATTCATGTATCAAAAATAATCTTGGACAGAAAAGAAAACAATTTTTTTTATCGTGAATAGTACTCTGGATGAATAGTACTCGAGTGAATAGTACCCCGTGAATAGTAACCCGGTATGAAAAGTGCCCCGAATACCCGAGTGAATAATATTTGAGTAAATAGTAACTTGGTGAATAGTACCCCAGCATGAAAGTGCCTCAAATACCCGAGTGAATAATATTCTAGTGAATAGTAATCGGGTGAATAATAACCCGTGAATAGTACCCCGGGTGAAAATATTGATATTTAATAAGAAAGTTTAGATCAATATTCCAATGAAACGATACTGGATGAAGTACAAAACTTCAAGGATATCCCACTAATTTCAGGGATTATAGAAGCAATACTTACCATAGTAAGTTCAGATTTAAGAATATGAAAAGAAATAACATACGAAATTGCAAATGGATTTTCACCCGTCAAACGATACGTAATCCGCGTAGACAGGTTATTTTGACATATTAATGGATGAATACAAAAAATAGTATTCCTTATGAATATGAAAGGAATAATACCCCTTATGAATACAAAGAAATTACATCCCTTACGAATGCAACAAATAATATCCCTTACGAATATTGAACGAAGACAACATTCCTTACGAATACGAAGAATAATATTGTAAGCGAATATGAAATAAATAACACCCCTTACGAATACAACAAATAATATCCCTTACGAATATTGAACGAAGATAATATTCCTTACGAATACGAAGAATAAAATCGTAAGCGAATATGAAATAAATAACACCCTTTACGAATACAACAAATAATATCCCTTACGAATATTGAACGAAGATAATATTCCTTACGAATACGAAGAATAATATCGTAAGCGAATATGAAATAAATAACACCCCTTACGAATACAACAAATAATATCCCTTACCTTAGTAGAAGATTGAATACTGCAATAGTGAAGTAGCAAAATAATCTTCTTCTTGTTCTCTATAGTTTCTCTCTCTATAGTTTCTCTTGTGAGTATCAGTGAATTGGTGAGAATGAAAGAAGAATTAAGCTTCTGTTTATAGAGAAATGACTAAATAGTAACTAATTCATGAACGATCCAGATTAATTTACTATTAGAATAGACAGTCCAGATTGATTACAATTAAAACCACAACCGACGGTCCATATTGATTTACTTTTAAAACCACCACCGACGTTCCAGATTGATTTACTATTAAAACCACCACCGACGGTCCAGATTGATTTACTATTAAAACCACCATCGATAATCCATATTGATTTACTATTAAAACCACCATCAACGGTCCATGTTGATTACTATTAAAACCACCACCAATGGTCCATATTTATTTAACTTATTACACTTTAGTACCCTAAAGTTTTCCAAGTTTGCATTATTCCCCACTAACTTTTGTAATTCACCTATCTTCAATAAACACATTCTTAATACTTCAACAATTATTCATCATTAATATTATAACTCACAATATTTAACAACCAGATCATTCACAGGAAAGAGGGGGCTTTCCGTTAAAGATTTCTCCCTATTGGCGTGTAATTAGGTGACCAAACCTCTACTCGACAGAACTTTCTAGACATCATTAATATTGCAAATATGAATAACATTATTGTCTCAATTATTGATTTAATAATATAAAATATTATGTAGATGATACTGGGACAATAATTGAATAAAATAACCTGAGATATTATGCAATAATTACTGTAGCAATAATTGAGTAAACTGAGTGGCTTCTTACGTAAGCATCAATAATCAATACCGTGTGATACTATGCAACCACGCGTATTACTGTACTTTTACCACCGGGTAGTTCAACAGTTAACGGTAAAACTTTTGAAGTTATTTTTATAAATAGATATTTTTGTTGTTTTCTAACTCTAACAATAATTTTGTTGTGGAGTCCACCAATGATTATGCCGTCGTACGAATATTTTCTGTTTAAAATGAATATTCCCCGACCAATCGAATATTTTATGACAACTTGCATACTTTGCAAAATTTATAAATATTACCCACAACTATAACATTATATCAAAACCACACCATAATATTCAAAAATATATTTCGAGAAAAATTAATCTTTATTTATGAATGTTGGGGTCTTACATTTGGCAGTCCACTGTAAGCGTTCTTACACTTTCTAAAGCCTTTATCCACTACTTTGCACACACAGTTCTGCACGTTGAGTCGTGTCGTGTTATAGTGTGTATTCCCTAACTTCGCCCAAGTGGCTTTTATTTCTTTTGTATATATATATATATATATATATATATATATATATATATATATATATATATATATATATATATATATATATGACTAACATTATCGAGTTATGGCTCGATTGAGCCTCAGACTCACGTCCCTAGACATTTATTTGCTTATATATACATATATATATATATATATATATATATATATATATATATCTACATTTCATCGAGACCTAGAGTTTACTTCGTGGCCTTTTACAGCTTTTTTTATATTTCGTCCCGCCTGGAGTTTACTTCGTGGCGGTTGATCATTTTTATTGCTTTATTTACAGTTCATCCCGCCTGGAGTTTACTTTGTGGCGGTTGATCGTCTTTACTGCTTTATTTACATTTCTGATCCCCTATGGAGGTGTTTCGTTGTGGTTGATCATGTCTCTCTATAAATATTTATCGCTTTTATATATTTACATTTTCGATCCCCCATTGAGGTGTTTCGTGGTGGGTGATCATGTCTGTATATATATATTTATAAATTTTATATATAACTGCTTACAACTTTCATATAAATTGCTACATAATGTGAGCCTATGAATCATGTGATCACAGATTCAGTCTACTGAATCTAGATTCGGTTCCCATGATGGACATTTTCAGCTGTACATGGCTTGTAAATTACTCGGTACTGCTATGTATATTATTTTCTCGAAGATGCTTCGCATCTCGAAAATAAAAGAAATCAAGCCGAACACCTAATAAAATGGAAGTAATAAAGGCCTAAATTACTATTGAGCACAAGGGTTTGAAAAACCTATGTTTTACAAAATGTCATTGCTATATCTTGTTTAAAACTGTATTTTTACACAAATTCAAACCCTTTGTATATATGTGCAAACGAGGAATAACACTACTTTCAAATAATTGCACATTGATCCACACACAAACACACATTGATATAACAGTTTAATTGAAAAGTGGCGGTCACCGTGGCAACACAGATGTCGGGGGGTGCCTAACACCTTCCCTCCGCATAACCAAGTCTAGGGACCCTAACGAATCTCAATTTCACAGACTCGTTAAGCAGTGTCACATCACTGGGTTAATGTGCAAATCTTTTCTTGATTGTGTTGGTACAACCATTTAAAAAACCAACTGGCAACTCTTATAGTCTAATCGTCGACATATACATGTCAGAACTTTTCATAACTTATTTTTTCAAACAAATCTCACCTAATATGGGAACACCAAAAGACAAGAACAGAAAAGGGACAAATAAAAATCCAGACGTCGAGAGGTGGCGACTCTGCTGGGGACACCAGTAAGAGGAATTAAGCCGTTATTACAAACTTTTCAAAACTGTTATATGCTTGTGTACGGATGTTGCATTTACATTTGATGGATGTGTACGAATGCATTACTTATTGTACTTAATGTTTTACACTATATCTGCTTGTGATCTTAGTACTTCGCACATGTCATCATTTTCATAAACGGTGAGACACGTTGTATGTGAATGTATGTTGTGTGGTTCCTCCTTCAGGAGGCTATCCTGTCGGTGTTTGATTATTGGACTCGTAGGAAGACTAATTCCAACAAGGCTCAGGAAAGGCACAACCCAAATTCACTCCAGTTGAAAGATCGGATTAGCTTCCCGTCGAGTAAATTGCGATGATTTGGGAACCTTCATGCCAAAAAGTCGCGAGAGTAGCCTAAGATAGGTCGGCCTCTGATAAACCAAACGCGGAGGAAAGTCTCTTCATACTTTCCCATTTTCAAATTACTCGTAATTTCAATTACTTGTAATTTCATTCCATATTGATCTCCATGTAATGGGAAATATGAAGAAATATGTGTGCACGCATATTTACATGATATCCTGTATTACAAACAGCTAACATCTGTTTTGCAGGATAATACTCGTAAAACGGATACATCATATAGCATGTAAACATTTATACAGTCCCTAAAACTAAATTACGTCAGTTTTTCACAAGGAAATAATCGAACCTATTACCTGGTCAAAGTCCAAAAAGGTCACGAGCCTACCACCAATTATGTCTTCATCTGACCAGACTAATCTTAATCCAGTCTCCCGTGAAGAATTTGGCAGATTATGTAAACAAATCACAGATTTTGTTGTTCCGCTTAAAGAACTACACCAGTCGACTCAGGGTACAAGGATACCCGTACATACTAAATCCTCTGCACATGGAGGAACACAAGGTACATACAAAGAAGCTCCCGTACCTGACACTCAGTTGGATATAACCAACAAAATTCATGATACCACCCATCTCAAAGAAAATCTATACACCGGTGATATCAGAAAAAAAGTCCTTCAGATGGAAGATACCATCATTTCCATCAAAGGAATTAGAGCACATGGGAGTGTTTCATATACAAACCTTTGTATATTCCCTAGGGTGCATTATCCAAAAATGTTCAAGACTCCTGACTTTGAAAAGTATGACGGGTTAGGGGACCCTTACAAAAAATTGAAGGTATTCATTGGAGAACTCAGTTCCTATGCCGAGGACGAGAAGCTCAGAATGCAGCTATTTCAGAAAAGCCTCACTGGAGAAGCCCGACCGTGGTATACCAGATTAGACAATTCAAAGATCCATAGCTGGGAGGAGCTAGCTCATGCCTTCCTCAGTCAGTACAACTTCCAGTCTCAGATAGCCCATGACCAGTACCAAATTACTAAAGTCAGGAAACAAACCAATGATTCTTTCAGAGAGTATGCTCAAAGGTGGAGGCGCCTTGCTGCTCAAGTTGATCCATTTATGAATGAGTCAGAGATGATGATGACCTTCATAGACATACAAGAAGCTCCTTTCTACGAGAGAGTCTTAGCTAGTATTGGCAAACCATTCTCTAAAATGATTAAACATGTGGAGATGGCTGAGATGGGATTGAAGTTAAGAATGATTGAAGACCTAGCTACCCTTAAAGCAGTTGCTGAGCACATCCAGTTCGGAAAAAATGGAAATAACCCTCGGAATGTCCATAAAAAGAAAGAGGAGGATGTTTCCTTGATACTACAAGGTCAGAAAGGCAGTCAGAATATGCCTATCCAAAGGAGAAACTACTTTCCCTTTCAAGCACAGTCTTCAAACCCTCCATTACCTAAGGGTGGAGAAATCAAACGCACTCGAGTGTTCACACACCTAGGGGACTCAATCGAGAACATTCTCAATCTTCTGACCACTCAGAAGAAAATTAAAATTACTCATCTTCTTCCACCAGCAAACCCGAGTGGGAGAGATTTCAATGCTAGTTGGAAATGTGCTTATCATGCTGAAGCTCCGGGACATGATACTCATGACTGTTGGGCCTTGAAACACAAGATCCAAGATTTAATAGACATCGGTGAGATTGTGGTCACTAAACTCGATCAACCCCATGTGCAAGACAACCCTCTTCCTCAACACAAAGAAGAAGAGGTCAATATGATAAATTGGAGCAGTGGACAGAGTTCCAGTTTTCATGGTGGATCTTCCCAGACCAACAAGGATAGTGCTGACAAGTGGGACTATGCAAAATTCCAGTTTACGATGGAACAGAAAATGAATGCTCTGCGTGATCAACTTAACCAATTGGCAGAACTGGTGGTCCATCAGCATCAAGTCACGCGCTAATTATTTAGTCAGAAGAATGCTAGTCTCCTTCCTCTTGTCATGAACACTCCACCACATACTCCAGAAAGGGAAACATTGGAGGATAAAATTACAAAAAGAGCAAATGCCAAGGCCTGTCAGGATTTTTCCAACAAAAGGGAATTTACATACCTAGTCCAACCGATGGAAGAAATACTGCAGATGCTGATGCATGAAGGAAGAATTACGGCTCTGCTACCTCCAATCAGCCCGCGGTCAAGACAGTTTGATTTCAATGGAGTGTGCCAGTATCACTCCCAATCTCGCGGTCATAACACAAAAGAATACTGGGCACTCCGCCACCTTATTCAGAATTTAATTGACATCAGTGTCTTATAAATGGCAGACGATGATGTTGTTGTACTAGAGAGTGGGGACGCGTTTCCTACAAAGTGGAAGGAGGTCATAGCAGTTGTATCTTCTAAGACAGATGCAGCTACTCCCTCACAAATAATCCAACCAACTCAACTCAAAGGGGTTGCCAATTCTTTACAAGTGGCTACGCTAGAGCCAATTATCTTTCCATGTAGACCGCAATATCATGTTGTCAGCGTACAGAAAGTTCTACGGAATTATGGAGGGGCTGAAGGATTCACGTCTAATATGACTACTGCAGTGTCGAAGGATAATCCAGTGTATCTTCCCCAATGGGTGATGAAATCTACCATCAAGTCAAAGGGGAAGATATCCCGAGAAAAGGTGGAAGAATTTCTCTGTACTATGGGCCATAATGAAGCCAAGGTGGTTTTAAGCTTAAGATAAGCTCCACATCAAATTTCTATACTGGACTTGGTTTTCTCCTCTGAAGATGACATGAAGGTATTACTCAAGGTTTTGGAAGAAGCCCAACTGCCTAAGTCAATAGATGTTAAGAAATTCCAGCACATGGTGGATCACATTTTTAACAACAATGTGATATCTTTTACTGATGATGATATACCTCCAGAAGGGACCAGTCATTGCAAGTCGTTGCACATAGCTGTTTTATATTTCGGATACATGGTGGGATGAGTTTTTATAGACGGAGGGTCATCTTTGAATATCTATGCTTATGCCACTTTGGTGAAGATGAATATCAATCTGAACAAAATTCGAAGAAGCCATACAATCATTAAAGCTTTCGACGGATCCCGACGGAACGCTGTCGGAGAGATTGAACTACCAGTGGAGATAGGTCCACATACATTCATGCACATCTTTTCACATGCTCAAAATAGATACAGGATACAACCTGATCTTGGGAAGACCATGGATTCATATGGTCGGGGTTGTCCCCTCCACCCTTCATCAACAACTTAAATACATTATCAACAATAGCCTAGTCACTGTTGACGCTAAGCCAAAATGTCCTGAACAAGGTGACATACCCCTCATTAGCTTCAATTAAGAAGTTGAGCCGGTCAGATTTCATGCCCTGGAGGTGAGCAACACTCACTACTATCCTGTTGGGGCGCCACCTCTCATACCCCAAATTTCTGCCGAAGTAATGTCGGCCACTCAAGAAATGATGTCATTGGGTTATCAACCTGGACAAGGGTTGGGCAAAGATAATCAGGGCATCAAGCGCCCCATTCAAGTTCCCAGTCAAATAGGGACATCTAGACTACGCTATACTGCTAGTTCCAGTCGCAGGAATCCTCATAAGCACAAACAGATTCCTTCAACCTCAGCCACACGACGATTTTCTCCACCTACAGTTCCTGAGCCTATACGGTGTCCGATAAAGGTGTCTGCCCAAGTAATCGCTATGCTATTCCCTAAACCGATACCGGTAAAAGGGAAAGAAGTCTTGGTTCCAAATCCCGAAGTGGAAGAAGAGGAACGAAGACTTAAATAAGACATCGTCAGAATAATGTCAAACGTACGCATCATTGTCCATGATGATCACACGAACAGATACACCCAGACGATGATTGCCCATACGTAATGGTCATCATTCGGGAAAAGGAGGAAGATGACAACCCCTCCATCATTGCAGTCCATCAAGACTTCACCCTTGACAATTAGAGCAAAACGCCTTTCATTGGTAGACAAGGGTAAAATGTGCAGAAACTCCTTCTGCCCTGTATATAATAATAACTGCTTACTTTTCTGTACAATATTAGCAGTTGTTTTGTTAGTACATGCTAACACTTTGTATGATTGAACAGTTTCATATATATTAAGTGAAAGCATATTTTGTTTCAGGACTCTGAATTTAGATGTGCCTATACTTGCTGATAAGGTGCCTTTTCTCCACAAGGATTGTAACTTTGATGAAAAGTTGGACTCAGACTTAATGAAAATACAAGAGGACATTGAGATACCTTAGGAGATCAAAGAATGGGTCGAAGACAAACCCAAACCAAACCTTGATCAAACCACTTCCTTCAATCTCGGAAGCATAGAAAGCCCTAAACTAATCCAGATTGGTACAGACCTCACTCCAAACAAAAGGAATGATATGGTTGCACTATTAACCCAATTCTAGGGATGTGTTTGCATAGTCTTATGAAGACATGGTGGGTTTGTCCACTGACATTGTCATTCATCGCCTCCCCATCAAAGAGGGATTCAAGCCAGTCAGGCAGAAGCTCAAGCGATTAAAACCTGAATGGAGTTTAAAGGTTAAAGAGGAAATTGTGAAACAATTTCAAGCATGCATCATCATGGTGTCCACATACCATGAATGGCTATCCAACATAGTCCCCGTGGCTAAACTATGAGGGAAGGTGCGGGTTTGCATGGATTACCAGGATCTGAATAAAGCTTTCCTTAAAGATAGCTTTCCCGTGCCATTTATCCACGTTCTCATTGACAACACTACTCAATACGACATGTACTCCTTTACTGATTGCTTCGCGGGGTACCATAAAATCATGGTTGCTGAAGAGGATCGTGAGAAAGTTGCATTCATCACTCCTTGGGGAACCTTTTTCTATAGACGGTTGTCGTTCGGCCTCATCAATGCCATAGTTACCTACCAGCAAGCCATGATGACTCTTTTCCGTGATTTAATGCATAAAGAGATAGAGATCATTGTGCATGACATCATTGTTAAGTCCCGGAAAGAGGAATACCACCTAGACCATCTTAGAAAGCTCTTCAACATGTTGCGTAAGTACAACTTGAAGTTGAATGCGCTTTGGCATTAAATCAGTAAAGTTGTTAGGATTCCTAGTCAGCTACAAGGGGATTGAGCTGGATCCCACCGAAATCCAAGCCATCACGGAAATGCCCATTCCTCAGACAGAGAAGGAAATACGGGGATTTTTGGGAAGAATCAACTTCATTAGCAGGTTCATTTCTCAACTCACAGCAACTTGTGAGCCTATATTCAAATTATTAAGGAAGAACTCCTTCATGAAGTGGAATGATGAGTGCCATAAGGCCTTCCTTACAATCAAAGAATAGCTAGTCAAAGCTCCTGTTTTGGTACCACCCATGGATGATGTTCCTATGTTCATGTACCTGTCTATAAGTGACAATGCCATGAGCTGCATGCTGGGATAGAAAAATGATAGAAGCCAAGAGTGAGCTATCTACTACCTCTGCAAAAGATTCAGCAACAGTGAACACAAGAACACTCTGATTGAGAAGACTTGTTGTGCTTTAGCATGGGCTTCCATGAGGTTACAACATTACCTCCATGGTCACACAACCCATCTTATATCCCGCATGGATCCTCTCAAGTACGTGTTCAGTAAACCCATATTAAATTGTCGACTGTCCAGATGGCAGTTGATCCTACAACAGTTTGACATCGTCTACATGACGCAAAAGTCCATTAAAGGACAAGGAATTGCGGATCAACTGGCCACCGCACCTTCAGGGGACTTCAAACCCTTGGAAACATACTTCCTCGATTTAGGGGTAATGGAAATTCAGCAACACCATCAGTACGATGCACACCAAACATGGAAGATGTATTTTGATGGAGCTGTAAACATGAAAGGTTCTGGGGCTGGAGCAGTTCTAGTATCCATTACAGGGGAGTAGCATCTCATCGCCGTCAAATTGCAGTTTGCCAACACCAACAACACAACTAAGTATGAAGGTTGTATCATGGGGATAAAACTTGCCCAATCAATGGGCATCAGATGGTTAACTGTCTTCGAAGATTCTGAGTTGGTAATCAGTTAAACCACATGAGTCTATCACACTAAAGGTCTACATTTGCTACCTTACCATCGACAGGTTCTACAGATTGCTTCAGAGTTTGAAGAAATATCCTTCCTCCACATTCCTCGGAATAGGAATGATTTTACGGATGCACTAGCAACCTTGGCCTCCTTAATCAACATACTTGATAAGGAAAACATGCTAACCATCACATTTGCCCAACAAAAGGCTCCAGCCTATGGGAATTATATTGGAGAAGTATCGGATGAGCTACCTCCCATCCAACACCCTTGGTATCAGTATATCAAGGAGTACTTACAAGATGGATCTACACCCGCTGAGGCGAGCCTGACTGAAAGAAGGCTGATTCATCGTCTAGCTATGAAATTCAACCTGAGCAGAGATGCACTCTATAAAAGAGATGCATGACTAGAAAAGGACCAAGCTCAGAGGCTTATGGATGAGATCCATGGTGGAGTATGTGGCCCACACATGAGCGACCCCCTACTTGTTAAGAAAATCCTCAGAACAGGGCATTACTGGCTCTCTCTCAAAGCTGACTGTGATGATCATGTCAATAGATGTTATCAGTGCCAAATTCATAGGAATGCTATCCACACCCCTCCACGAGAGCTCCACAATATGAGTTCACCTTGTCCCTTCTCAATGTGGGGAATGGACGTGATCGGGCTCATCGAGCCCAAAGCCAGTAATGGGCATCGGTTTATCTTTACCATGATCGACTACTTCACCAAGTGGGTAAAATCAGCCTCTTTCCCCATAGTTACCAAAGAAGTTAATGCTTTCATCAGAAACAATGTCATTTATCGATATGGACAACTAGAGGAAATTGTGTCAGACAATGCTAAGAACCTCAACAATAAAATGGAGGAGTTGTGTAGTAAATTCCACCCCAAACATCTCAACTCCGTCATCTACCATCCAAAGATGAATGGTGTTGTTAAAGCGGCTAATAAAAATATCAAAAAAATAATGCAAAAGATGTCCGCCAACCACAAAGGATGGCTTAAGTTATTGCTTCTGACTCTATTAGCCTACAAAATGTCAATGCACATTTCCATTGGGGTAACAACCTACGCATTAACCTACGGGATAGAAGCAGTGCTCCCCATAGAAGTGGAAATGGAATGTAACGACCAGAGAAAATCGAATTTTTGAGAATTAAATTTTTAATTTTATTAAATGAATTTAATTAATTATTTATGGAGAAAGCTAATCGAACGTCGTTCTCTGACCTATAAATGTCAGAATATCGTAGGATTTTGGCTACATGGTAGAATTAAAGTGTTTGAATTTTCAAGATGAAAATAAAAGCTTTCCGAGAAATTTTTCAAAAAACACTATTCACGCATTTCTACTCGGGAATTATTTTTGAAATTCTGAGAAATACGTAACGATAGAATATCGAGGTGAGATGGAATATCATATAATAATTTTCAGTTATGGAAAATGTAATATTTCACTTGTGGACTTAAAACCTAACGTTTAAGGAAAATGATTTACGAGAAGCAAATGTAATGCGATTAATGAATTAAGAGATGATTGTATAATACGTAGGTATTGTACAAGGTAGAGAATACGAGTATGATACGAGGTATTATACGAGTACGTATGAATGATGGTATATCGTATATATTAAATAAATATACGATGGGAATACGAGATGAATACGTGATTATACGTTATAATGCTTTAAGCTCAATGTATTGAATTTGTAGAATTGGTAGGATTTGTTAAGTATTATGTGAGCCAAGTATTGAATGGTTAAGTCCAATGTAAATTTATTAATGTAAGCCCAATGTTTGTTTAATTACAAGCCCAAAGTAATTTAATGTGCAAGCCCAATGATTAAGTAAGTTAATTAAGCTAAGGCCCAAAGTAAATATCCAATGGGTAAGAACCATGGAGCAACCCATGGGTGATTCAAAGTGATGAGCAAGTAACTTAGTGGCTAAGTTATGTGATTAGCAAGAATACTTAAGGGTTAAGTAAATGTGGTGATCAAGTATTGGATATATATTGTAATGACCAAGTATTTTAAGTGGGGAGCAAGATAACTTAGAGGCTAAGTGTTGTGGTAGCCAAGTTTACTTAAGGGATAGGTAATGAATAGTAAGGAGGTGGAGGATTTAATGACTAACCTACCCTCACTTTGAGATGCCTATAAATAGAGAGCTTTGCATTCATTTGTTGGTTGTTCAAAATTCATTCAACTCCTCTCAAGCTAAACAACTTATTTGGTTGAGAGAATAAGCACTTATAAAGTTAGACTTTCTTTGTTAGCCTTTCCATCTATAACTTATAGCTTATTAGTTAGAGAGAGTAAGTGAGAATAAGCTAGAAAGTTAACCTTTGAAGTTCAAGAATCAAGAAGGAGATTAAAGATTTACCAAGTGTTATTCAAAAATAAGTGATCTTAAACCATGTTTCTTTCTCTCTTCCATTGATAGAGAAGGGGGTATTGGTAGAACAAGCATTCTAAGAAGGGGTTGAAATGACGAATCAAATGGCTTAAGTCTTAATAAGCCGTATACGTAATGAATAAGAAATCCAAACCAATAATAAGTTATGAATTCATAAGGAACGTATATGAACTTTTCATATGTTTTCTTAAAAAGATGGTATGATAATAAGAAGCAAGGATGGTGGTTAAATGATTGAAGCCATAGGAAATCATGAGAAAGGAAGTCATAAGTTATGAGAAATGGAAATATAAGTAGTTTATATTTTCATAAGTTAAAAATTCACAATGAACTAGTAATAACTTATCATGTTTATAAGTTAATAAAGCATGAATGTCAAGATATTAATATGATGGATTGAATCCAAGTGAAATGTTGTATAAATCTTAAGTAACGAAGTTTCGCCGGAATTCACACGATTAGACGACAATCGTCGAATTCATGAAATTCTCGGAATGGAAGTCGAACTTTGATATTGAGCTTAGAAAGATTGGTTTTCAATGGAGATAAGTCATATTTGTTATTATAGAGTTGCGGACTCAAAAATGGCCGGATTCCGACTTAGAACAAAGAAATGAGCGTTGAACGTTCACGAACGTTTATCGTTTTCATTAAAAATAGACTAATAGGTGAAATTTTAGCAAATGAAGTCGAATAGATAAAATTCTAGCTTGAACGCATAGAGTACGTAAATTGTGAACCGTAGGCTCTTGAACAAGCCAATTCGGACTTATAACGAAGAAGTTACGAGTCCGGGAATCCCGCAAAGTTGAAAATCATTAAAACTATTCGTGGCTCGAGTCCGGCGCATGCGCGACTCCAAGCTTAAATGACCGGTGCCGCAGCGTCAAAGTGAGCTTCAGACCTTGCAAACTCGTGCCAAAGACCAGGAGTCCAGATCTCAAGCCCTAATAAAGCGGCCTTGCATGACAACACAACAAAGATCACCAGCATGCATATCAGGTCTTAAAAGCTAGACAATAAAGAAATGTTTACAAGTAGAAGATGAAGGAAATTGTTGAGTAACGAACTAATGAACTTAATTAAACATTATCAAGTCATAATTGAACCCCAAGTATGATCACTTAGGGTTAAAAGAAAGTTAATTGAAGATGAGCATAAATGATATTCAATGTTAATACTTCACCAATGACGATCGAAGTTTCGATTAATAACGTCTGACGTTAGTAAAAGCCGTGAGGAAGGATAATTAACTTGAACCGAGTTGTATTAACGAAATAATTTCACTTAAGTATAAAAGAAGCGAAGTTAAATAAGAATGATGTAAAAGAACAACGGAAAGCCGGAACCAATAAATAACAAATCTAATACGGGATTAGATTAAGAAGAAGGGTAAGATTATTTAGGAACTAAATATGTTCATTCATGACCTAATATGGTATGTTATGTGCTTATGTGTTGTAGAAATTGTAAAGGCTCAAAGGAAATGTAATTGTACTGTAGCAGACGTTGAAGGCAAGTTTTTCTTAAACGCTTGTCTAACCTTTGTGTTAGCCAGGTTTTCAAAATGATTCACGTTATGAGATGCATGTATGATTTCAAAGAAAGGGTCAAAGCCAGTTTTAACTCGGCTAGACTAATCTTGATAGATTGACTAATTTCTTTATAAGTCTTTTAATATAGAATTGCTAACGCTGTCCTATGCCAACTCTTTGGTACGGATTCAAGGTAAGCCTGAATATGTATAAACAAATGTATTTTCATCGAGTGTTCGATGGGCACGTGAGGTTGCCACAACTTTAACGTACACACATTTAATGGATGTAGTGTTGATAAACATAAGGTACTATAAGATGATCACCTAGATGTACTTGTAAGCTATGCCGGACTTACAGACTTCGTGCCGGGTTGTCCTTTTCAAAAAAACTATAAGACGTTCACGTCTTGAACTAGAATTGATGATTCATGGAATATTGTTATTGAAAAATGTTTTAAAGGAAAAAGGAAAGCTAGTTTTGAATTATTGATAGTACTTCGTAACTATCATCCAGTTATTGAAGATATACAATTCCTATGTTTCAAGCATGCTTTTAAAATGAAATTGTTGTACTTGATGAGCTTGTTATGCTCATTCTTGCTTGAACCATATGAATGCAGTATAGACGATATGACCAAGAGATTCGACAAGGATAAAGCGAAGACTAAAGCAAGTTTATAGCTTACCTATGTAATAGTATAGGTTTGTAATGATAATATTTGATATTATGACAAAAGCAAATGTAATGGTTATAATACTACCTGGGGAATGGTAGTATTATTTTGGAATATATATATATATATATATATATATATATATATAAGACAGATTCATTCTTTTGAGGCTTTTCAATTGAATGTTTGTGTGAACTGTAGCACCGTGGAGCACCATCTGTCGGGTTGAAAGAGACCCGAATTTGGGGGCGTCACAGGTTGGTATCAAAGCATTAGGTTATAAAACTTAAGGGGGGGAGAACCTTAGGCTAATAACCTCGTTAAAGAAGAGAAGTTCGAAGGAAGAAAAAAAAACTTGAGCTTTACTCGAGTTGAATGAGTCAATAAGGTGTTGCAAAAACTAAGTACCTAAAGATTTAAAAGATGGAAAGTAACCCTAAATAAATTAAATGTGATTTGTGCTTATACGATTCTGTGTTATGTACTAATCAACATATATTATTATTATAAGATGTCGATCGATAGCTTGATGTATAGAGATATACACGCGGTGAGCGAAGAGCTTGTGAAATGGGTAGAGCACAGTACTTATCTTGGGGTGGTGGAGGTACCATTAGTGATTCTAGAGGAGTTTGGAGGCGGAGGAGTACTTTTCCCGAGGAAGACTACTCCGAGGAGATGGATATATCGTCATACCTTAGTATGATGAATGATGTAGAGGAAGAAAGAGAGGTAACATCGGTTACTACGGTGGTACCTACATTGGAGTCATCGCCTCCAGATGCAATGGAAGCCTTGTGTCTGGCAACGCAACGAGAATGTGCAATGAGGTGCGATTATGCGGAATCGAGTGAAGAGATTAGTTATCTCCATGAAGCTAAGATGGCTGCAGAAGCAGATTTTTTGTTAGAGCATGATAAGCAGGTGCTTATGGCATAACAGGCTAGGAATTATAAGGCAGAGGCCGATGAGCTTCGTAGAGATCTGGGGGAGAAGGACCGGAAGATATCACGGATGTCTTACATCCATGAGAGTGCACATAAGGATTTCATTCTGAAGGTTGCTTGTTATTCCATTGAGTCAGGACAAACCCGTCATATGATTAGTCGGGATACTGTAGCAATGATTGCAAATGAGAAACACGAGGATGTTGTTATGCATTATTAGAAATCTAAAGTTATAAGTATGTGTGTAGTGACGTAAAACCCTCTTTTTTATATAATAGGGTAGTCTTTTGTAAATCCCAACTTTTGTGAAGTTCAATTGCCGAATAGAAAATGTAATAGCTTTTGTCTATGAAAACAAATTGTAAATAGTTTCAAACTATGAAGAAGCATATGAATATAATGAAGTTTTCATGGAAATGAATTGTTATGATGCGATTTGGTATGTGGCGATTAATACCGAAGTAAGTATATTGATAATAACGAAATTTTAATTAATCTAAAAATATCGCCAGGGAGAAGATAACGTAATAAGGAAGCGGAATCACATAATGATAATTAATGGGGTCAAAACAACCCTATGCAAGAGTTCGTTAAGTTATTAACGGCTGCATTTACCCAAACCGGGGGTAAAGTACCCGCGAAAACCTAAGGTAGCTAGAACGATTACCTTTAAAGAGTTTAGAAGCATAGGTCCGCCGGAGTTCAAAGGAACGACGGACCCAATCGAGGCCCATACCTGGGGTAAAAGAAATAAAGAAGGCGTTTGTTATTACAAGCGTAGGTGAGATGCAGAAGTTTTCTTTTGTGACTTACACGAGGAAGAGTGAAGCCAACTTTTGGTAGAAGGCTCACCGGGTGGGGGTTAGAAAGAGATCTGATAGCGTGGAAACAATTCAAGAAGGTTTTCCTTGGGAATTATTTCCCTACAAATATGTGAGGGAAGATAGAGATTGATTTCTTAGAACTTAAGGAAGGGGATATGATATTTCCCCAGTACGCGACAAAATTCAAATGAATTGGCAAGGTTTGTTTCATATCAAGTGGACACGGGGGAGGTGAAGGCTCGTAGGTTGGAGCAGGGCCTAAGACCCTAGCTCTATAGTGGGATTTTGGTGATCTAGAGTGTTTCCTATGGGATCATTATGGAGAAAGTGATTATTGCATAAGGTGATAGTGAGTTGTAGACTCAATACCACAAAGAGGGAAAAGATGAGAGCAAGAGAGAGGGAGGAACCAAGGTAGAGAATTGTAGTGGCAGTATGCCAAAAGATGAAAATTTTAACTCAAGGAATCTTTGAAGTGGGACAAGGGGATCCTAAGTGAAGGATCGAGGTGTGTAAGACATGTTGAAAGACTTATCTAGGAGTCTGTCTGGAAGGGATTATAAATACTTTTAAAACATTAAGATAGAGGAGGAGGGATAAATTTTCGTTAATTATATTCATGAAAATGGTTTCATGAATAATAGAAGTAAGCAAGTATCGGTAGATAAGTTCCGATTAATGTCGAGAGGATTTGAGGAAATTCTCGGTATGAATGGGTTGATTAACCATATAACTATAATAAATTGTTATAAGAAAAGTGTGAAACTTTAGTTTTCTCAGAAAATCAAAGTTAGTAAATTACGGTAATAAAATACCGCGACATTATTATTGTCGAACCATGACGCAAGTTAGGTTGGTGTTAAGGAAGAGGATGAGTCGTTACGGTTGCATATCGACTATCGTAGGAGGAATAAGTTAGCAGTTAATAATAAATACCCTTGGCCCAGGATCGATGATCTATTTGGTGAGTTGAGAGGGGCAAAGAATATTTCCAAAAATAGATTTGTGTACGGGGTATAGTCGGTTGGAAGTAAGAAAGAAAGAGGAGGTACCATTAGCATCACAGGATGTAAGAGAAAGGTTAATTGCGGCACCTGTATTGTCTTTATCAGATGATACGGGAAATTTGTAGTGTATCTCAATGTTCGCATAGATGACATGATTGCGTGCTCTTATAGCATGGCAATGTCATTGTGTATGCATCACGCCAGTTAAAGGGTTATGAGGAGGTCTATCCTACTTATGATCTATAATTGGCAGCAGTAGTTTTTGAATTAAAAATATGAAGATAGTATTTATACGGAGAGAAGCGTGAGATATACACGGACTCTAAGAGTCTGAAATATATCTCCACACAGAAGAGTTGAATATGTAGTAGAGAGAGGACTGTGATATCTTATATCATTCAGGGAAGGTAAACGTTGTAGCTGACGCGTTAAGTAGGAGGGGTAGGGAAAGCTATCGATGCTAACGACTCAGAATGAGTTAATAACGGAAATGGTAAGATCAGAGTTAGAAGTTAAATTACGGAATGAAGGGGTAGAATTGTTATTTAAAATGTAGACTCAATTCACGATAATGAAATGAGTTAATGAAGTACAACTAGGTAATGAGGAATGTTAGCAAATGAAGAAGATGACGCAGGATAAGTAGAAGACTAAGTATAGTCTTATTTTGTGGGAGGAATTTGAGTTCCAGATAAGTACGAGTTAAAAGAAGAATTAATAAAAGAAAGCTCGCGTAATGTGTTAGTAAGTGTTTAACTTCCAACTCAAATTGTTAACCGAAAGTGATAAGTCATGTGTGAAAGGATAATACCTTCGATGAAAGTGAAATGGAAGAACCCCAATGTCGAAGAAGCATTTTGGGAACTCGAGATTAAAATAAAGGAAAAATTATCCTCTGTGGTGTAGGTATTATTAGCGAGAATCTTGGGACAGAATCCTTATAAGGAGGAAAGAGTGTAACGCCCCGAGAAAATCGGAATTTTGAGAATTAAATTTTTATTTTTATTAAATGAATTTAATTAATTATTTATGGAGTAAGCTAATCGAACGTCGTTCTCTGACCTATAAATGTCACAATGTCGTAGGATTTTGGCTACATGGTAGAATTAAAGTGTTTGAATTTTCAAGACGAAAATAAAAGCTTTTCGAGAAATTTTTCAAAAAACACTATTCACGCATTTCTACTCGGGAATTATTTTTGAACTTCCGAGAAATACGTAATGATAGAATATCGAGGTGAGATGGAATATCCAATAATATTTCAGTTATGGAAAATGTAATATTTCGCTTGTGGACATAAAACCTAACGTTTAAGGAAAATATTTATGAGAAGGAAATATAATGCGATTAATGAATTAAGAGATGATTGTATAATACGTAGGTATTGTATGAGGTAGAGAATACGAGTATGATACGAGATATTATACGAGTACGTATGAATGATGGTATATCATATATATTGAATAAATATACGAGGGGAATACGAGATGAATACGTGATTATACGTTATAAGGCTTTAAGCTCAATGTATTGAATTTGTAGAATTGGTAGGATTTGTTAAGTATTATGTGAGCCAAGTATTGAATGGTTAAGTCCAATGTGAATTTATTAATGTAAGCCCAATGTTTTTTTAATTACAAGCCCAAGGTAATTTAATGTGCAAGCCTAATGATTAAGTAAGTTAATTAAGCTAAGGCCCAAAGTAAATATCCAATGGGTAAGAACCATGGAGCAACCCATGGGTGATTCAAAGTGATGAGCAAGTAACTTAGTGGCTAAGTTATGTGATTAGCAAGAATACTTAAGGGTTAAGTAAATGTGGTGATCAAGTATTGGATATATATTGTAATGACCAAGTATTTTAAGTGGGGAGCAAGATAACTTAGAGGCTAAGTGTTGTGGTAGCCAAGTCTACTTAAGGGCTAGGTAATGAATAGTAAGGAGGTGGAGGATTTAATGACTAATCTACCCTCACTTTGAGATGCCTATAAATAGAGAGCTTTGCCTTCATTTGTTGGTTGTTCAAAATTCATCCAACTCCTCTCAAGCTAAACAACTTATTTGGTTGAGAGAATAAGCACTTATAAAGTTAGACTTTTTTTGTTAGCCTTTCCACCTATAACTTATAGCTTATTGGTTAGAGAGAGTAAGTGAGAATAAGCTAGCAAGTTAACCTTTGAAGTTCAAGAATCAAGAAGGAGATTAAAGATTTACCAAGTGTTATTCAAAAGTAAGTGATCTTAAACCATGTTTCTTTCTCTCTTCCATTGATAGAGAAGGGGGTATTGGTAGAACAAGCATGCTAAGAAGGGGTTGAAATGACGAATCAAATGGCTTAAGTCTTAATAAGCCGTATACGTAATGAATAAGAAATCCAAACCAATAATAAATTATGAATTCATAAGGAACGTATATGAACTTTTCATATGTTTTCTTAAAAAGATGGTATGATAATAAGAAGCAAGGATGGTGGTTAAAAGATTGAAGCCATAGGAAATCATGAGAAAAGAAGTCATAAGTTATGAGAAATGGAAATATAAGTAGTTTATATTTTCATAAGTTACAAATTCACAATGAACTAGTAATCACTTATCATGTTTATAAGTTAATGAAGTATGAATGTCAAGATATTAATATGATGGATTTAATCCAAGTGAAATGGTCTATAAATCTCAAGTAACGAAGTTTCGCCAGAATTCACACGATTAGACGACAATCGTCAAATTCATGAAATTCTCAGAATGGAAGTTGAACTTTGATATTGAGCTTGGAAACATTGGTTTTCAATGGAGACAAGTCGTATTTGTCATTATAGAGTTGTGGACTCAAAAATGGTCAGATTCTGACTTACAACGAAGAAATGAGCGTTGAACGTTCACGAACATTTATCGTTTTCGTTAAAAATAGACTAATAGGTGAAATTTTAGCAAACGAAGTCGAATAGATAAAATTCTTGCATGAACGCACAACAAAGGATCACCGGCGCAGCAACGCCAGTCTTAAAAGCGAGACAATAAAGAAATGTTTACAAGTAGAAGATGAAGGGAAATTGTTGAGTAACGAACTAATGATGTGACGCCCCCAAAATAGGTATACATCACCCATTCTGAGTTGCCAATAACATGGTACAGAAATAACTACAACTTTATTGTTACAACATATAAACTGTGAGTTTAAATATAGATATTGCCATCAAGACAATATCCACATACAAATAAATCCTCATCATAATTATTGATACATTATTTTACAAAAATGGTGAGGACTACTAAACAACTTTCTAAAACCATCATTCCATACCCCACCTCGTACTTTCTACATTCTCGCCTCCCGAGAAGAAAAATGGAACAAAAAAGAAAAAGGTGAGCTCAACTAACCCGATAAAGAATATTATGACTAAGATAATACGAGAACAAATTATCGTTAGTCTTCAACGAGGAAAAATCTAATAGAATACAATAGACAACAAGTTTTAAAATCAATACTCATGATGGAAAATATTAATTCATAGAAGAGTTACGTAGAGGATGAAATCTACTAATATCTATGAATTTAACAAATTCATCAATATTTTTATCCTGTAACATCAATCAATATATATCCGAAATCATATATTCATCCTTGCACTACGTGGCCGAGGATATTCATCGATTAGTCATGTTCATCTAAACACTGCTCATCTTTGCACTTTCACTGGGCCAAAGATATTCATCGAAATCATTCATCTTTGCACTCTGAGCCAAAGATATTCATCGAAAATCAATCATCTTTGTACTACGGCCAAAGATATTCAATAATATCATCATTTAAGATGAAGATGATGAAATTTTTTTTTTTTTTTAAGCGAATCGAATCCAAAGAAACAAAATGACAAGGATTAAGGATTAAGGATTAGTACTTTGTTTTATCCACGTCCAAAAATACCTCAAAAATAATCATAGTGGTGTAAAATTCAAGAATGATCAAAACATGGATACAATCAAAACTCCATATCCACAATAGATATTTTGACGAAAAGGAAAATTTTTCATTTTTAGATGAATAGTCTTGTATTAAGTGAATAGTCTGTGATATCGTGAATAGTGCCGTATATCGTAAATAGTAACTCAAACACCAAAAGTTCCAAATTTGATAAAAACTTCGATCAATATTTCGACATAATGATATTGAAGAAATAATATCATTCTGAAAAATAATAATATCCCTTACCTAGAAATATCGGTACTTATATATTTGAAGCACTTGACATCTGAGCTATGACTTGAACTTGCACCATCAGTATAACAATACTCAAAATACTCACAAGAATACGCTCGACAATATAGAGAGAAAACTTGGGTTACGGTGTGATTTTCAATTCTAACCTAAGCACCCTATTTATAGGAAATTGCTTAGAACACCAAAGCGAGAAAATTAATATATAATATATATATATATATATATATATATATATAAATTTTCTTACGCACACTAAAATGAGATTCAAATATCATTTAGCCACTAATAGTCAACTACATCAAAAAATGTTTTTCATAATTATTTAATTTAAAACTCCAAAAAATAATAATTAATTAATCCTAACTTCAATAATTCATAATAAATAACTCTTTTATCGGAAAAATTGAAACCCGCATGTTTTCATAGGAAATTCCATTATCTACAACTTTCTGAAGGAAGTTTTCCAAATTCCAAACATAAATTGACCAAAATCCACAAACGAAGCGATTTTACGGTGCTATAATCAAATTTCAGTCAAAGAAATGGGGTCCACCGACATGAAAAACATGTTTTAAATATTTTGGTAACAAAAATACTCCTCCTCCACATATACTCATATATCCCACATTCATCGTAAAAATATCATCATTATTATATTATTAAAATATAATAATATATTTAAATGAATTATTTTATCAGAAAAAAATAAAATTTCAATTTTCAACAATTGTCACATTAAAAATTTTCTCCATCTATATCCACATAAAATCAATATTTTCCTCATCATATGAATCAATAATTAATTATTCACAAATAATATTACAGAATCACAATATTGACAACCAAGCAGTTCCTCGAGAGAGGGGCTTTCCAATAAAATTTCTCCTTCTTGGCAAGCGCATTAGGTGACCAAACCTCTCCTTAGACGAACTTTCTAGACATTGCCAATAATGTTATCTAATAATATTATTCGGATAATATGAATTATTAGCTTCGATAATGAAAAAATCTTGTGTAATGACAATTATTGAAACAATGACAGATATAAAATATCAACGCAACAATTATTGAACCAATAAAATCTTGAGCGATAATTACTTTAACCATTATTGAGTAGTGCGTTCTTACGTAAGAGTCAATAATTGGTGTAATACCGTGTGCTACTGTGCAACAACGCGTATTACTGTGTTTTAACCACCGGGTATTCCAACAGTGTAAACGGTAACAACTACGCCGTTATTTTTAAACAACTTATATTTGTCGTTTTCTTCCTCCAATAGCTTTCCGTTATAGGGTCCACACATGGGCATTTGCTATCGTCGTATTTAATATTCTCCGACATCTGAATATTCCACGACCAAACGAATATTCCCCGACAACAATGAATATTTTATAACCACTTGCTTATTTTGTAAAATTTGCGCATTTTACCCATAGCTAACCGCATTAATCAAATCAACCCTTACTATTTCAAAATAATAAATAAAGGAAATTCCATTTTATTTATAAAAAATTTGGGGTCTTACAACCTCCCCTCCTTATGAAATTTCGTCCTCGAAATTGACGTACGTACCTGGTGTTTCAAAAAGATGAAGATACCTCGCTTTCATTTCCGTTTCCAACTCTCAGGTCATTTCCTCTATAGCATGGTTTCTCCACAAAACATTAACATGTGGTATGACCTTTACTGCCAGTAGGACATACTCCTTCATATCCAAGATCTTAACAGGTACCTCTTAAACGTTAAGTCTTGACTATCTCGTCTGGTTCTAACTCAATGATGTTATTGAATTCGTCCACATATTTACGTAACATCGATGCGTAAAAAAATGTTATAAACACGCGACATACTTGGTAGTAAAAGCGAGTCTATAGGCCACGATTTCTACTCGATCGAGAATGAATTAATAAATCAAAGGTTTGAGCTTTCTTCTCTTCATTGACTCTTACTTCTAGAATAACGCCTTCTTGCACCTTCTTCTTTATATTCATCACTCCAGTGCGTAGCTTGGCGGCTTTAACATTATCGATTAAAATCGATTCTACTCAGTATATCATCACGTGAGTCCTAGAGTCTTTAACTCTATCTTCATCATTTGTAAGTTATCTGAAATGAGTCTTTGTGTTATCAACATCGCACTTGTAAACGCATACAATCTTCTACTCAACCCTTCAGCTACCACGTTCGCTCTTCTACGATAATATTGAATGTTACGATCATAATCTTCAACAGCTCGAGCCAACGTCTTTGGCGCATGATACGTTCATTTAGTTAAAGAAATATCTAAGGGTTTAGGAAATAGGTTTTGTACTAGGTCAATACAAAATTCGATTTCTCGCTCTAGGGTAGGCTAGAAGTCATCAGGATTACGTCAGAAAATTTATTAACGATAGAAATATCATTCAAAACTGTGACTCTCATCCAAAACTTGGATAACGCATCACATTGATACCTAACAACTTGCCATCGTCATTCACAACGTCTCCTACGAAAAGTCTCGACTTCATGCATTCCACACAGGAAGTCAACAACGAAAACTCGGGGCTCTTTACTTATGGCTTGATATGACAATAATTGACTTTAGTGGTTTGGTTATTTTGAATTACATAATAGGTTGGTTAGGAGTATGAAAGCTAAAAACCTTACAAAAAGCATGATGAGTAGTTAACCAATCGATTCCAAAAATCACATCCATGCAAATATTTTCAAAGAGATAAGATCGACAGGTAACGTGAAAGTGTTGATTTGAATCAAACAAGATTTATAAATAGTAGAGGTAACGAAGGCTCCTACTAACGAAGTTTCAACCAATAAGTCAAAGTTTAACTTCTACGGAGTCAAATTTAAACGTTGAACACAACTAGGTGAAATAAAAGAGTGAGTAGAACCAGTGATCTAACACGGTATAGACTTGAGAACTTATGATTAACTTACCCGTGATAATTTTATTCGGGTTCCTCGTCACAAAAAATGCTCTCTCTTAAACTCTACCTTTTGGCTTATCTGGGACATCCTTTTGAGTCACCGTCCTCCCATTGAACTATGTTTTTGCTCTCATTCTGATCATGACGATATGTCCTTCCTTTCCACAATTATAGCATACCTTGAACTGTTGTGGGCGGTTGGGTGATATGTCCTTCTTTCCCGCATTTGTAGCATATAATGGGTGGTCGTTCCCTCCCTTGGAACCGATTCTTTGCTAAGCCAGACGTCTTCACATGGTCATTGTTGAACCTTCTTTTCTTGAAATGTCCACTGAGTCACCTCTCCTATTATCATGGCCACGATTACCACCCGAGTGGTTCTGCCTTTGTCCGTATTCTTTCCTCTCATTGGTTATCATCATTACGATGATTCTAGTCATGGAAATATGACCACAGTTGTGGTCCCTCGGTTGAACATACTCGTTATCACGCTCTAATATTTGAGCCTGCTTTACAACATCCGAATATAAAGAAAAGTTATGAGAGATAAGATATTATCGAATCTCGGGTTTAGACCCCTCTAAACATCTGCGTCATTCGTTCCTCATTTTCCACCAAATGAGGTGCAAACTGACAACTCATAAACTTAGCCTCGTATTGAGACACCGTCATGTTGTTACGCTCGATCTAATAAAATCCACTTCCTTCATATGATGAACACTTTCGTGGAAAGTATTTATCATTAAATAGTTTCTGAAACGTCTCCCAAGACATCTTGGCCTTGTTGATGGATGGATCGCTTCACGATTCCCACCGATGATCTGCCTTCGCCCACGGAACATAAAGGTGGCGAATGGAACCTTCTGTTCCTCCGTGCATCCCAAGACATCGAATATCTTGGTAATTTGCTTGACCCACATTTCTGCCTTGATCGGATCCGGCTTTCCATGGAAATCTGGTGGTCCTAACTCCTTGAACTGCTTGACTATGACAGACCGCGCGTTACTATCATTTCCACCCGTATTATGGACAGGAGCTGCCTTCGCTCGTTGTTGCATGAATTGCTCCTTAAACTGCTTAGCGGTGACCATCCAAGAGTTATCAATGTTTTTACCTGCATTTTGGACAGGAGCTGCCTTCGCCTGTTGTTGCATGAATTGCATAAAGCCTCTGACCATCCCATCATTCACCATTTCATCGGTGTTATTATTTTTATGAGGATTGTTGTCCTCTGTTTGCATATTATCCTCGATTATTGATGCATGGAGACTCAACGGTCTCCTGTGCTCCATTCTTATCTCAACATTTTCTTGATGCCATTTTCAAATCACTTACAAAAACAAGGGTTAATTAAACAAATTAACATATCACATAATATCCCTATATTATGATAGAAGTAACAAATAAGCTTAGGTAGGACACACTTAGCGAAGGATTTACTCGTCTCTCCCCTCCTAGTTCTATTCCCCGATCTCATGAAATCATATCCCTAAGCTCGATACCAACCTGTGGCGCCCCAAAATAGGTATACATCACCCATTCTGAGTCGCCAATAACATGGTACAGAAATAACTACAACTTTATTGGTACAACAAATAAACTGTGAGTTTAAATACAGATATTGCCATCTAGACAATATCCACATACAAATAAATCCTCATCGTAATTATTGATACATTATTTTACAAAAATGGTGAGGACTACTAAACAACTTTCTAAAACCATCATTCTATACCCCGACTCGTACTCGCTACATTCTCGCCTCCTTAGAAGAAAAATGGAACAAAAAGGAAAAGGGTGAGCTCAACTAGCCCAGTAAAGAATATTATGACTAAGATAATACAGAACAAATTATCGTTAGTCTTCAACAGGGAAAAATCTAATAGAATACAATAGACAACAAGTTTTAAAATCAATACTCATGATGGAAAATATTAATTCATAGAAAAGTTACGTAGAGGATGAAATCTACTAATATCTATGAATTTAACAGTCCATCATCAATATTTTTATCCCTGTAACATCAATCAATATATATCTGAAATCATATATTCATCCTTTCACTACAGGCCAAGGATATTCATCAGTTGGTCATGTTCATCTAAACACCTGTTCATCTTTGCACTATGGGCCAAAGATATTCATCAGAAATCATTCATCTTTGCACTACATGCCAAAGATATTCAATAATATCGTCATTTAAGACTGAGGATGATGAAAATTTTTTTTTTTTAAAGAAACGAATCCAGTGAAACAAAATGACAAGGATTAAGGATTAAGGATTCGTACTTTGTTTTATCCACGTCCAAAAATACCTCAAAAATAATCATAGTGGTGTAAAATTCAAGAATGATCAAAACATGGATACAATCAAAACCTGTATCCACAATAGATATTTTGGACGAAAAGGAAAATTTTCATTTTTCGACGAATAGTGCCGTATTCGTGAATAGTACCTTATCGTGAATAGTGCCTTATCGTAAATAGTAACTCAGACACCAAAAGTTCCAAATTTGATAAAACTTGGATCAATATTTGACATAATGATATTGAAGAAATAATATCATTACGAAAAAAATATCCCTTACCTCGAAGATCGGTTACTTATAATCTGAAACACCTTGATCACAAAAGCTATGACTTGAACTTGCACCGAGTATAGCAATACTCAAAATATACTCAAAATACTCACAAGAATACGCTCGACAATATAGAGAGAAAACTTGATTTAAATGTGATTTTCAATTCTAACCTAAGCACCTATTTATAAGAAATTGCTTAGAACACCAAAGCAGAAAATTTAATATAATAATAATATATATATAAATTTTCTTACGCACACTAAATGAGATTCAAATATCAGCTAGCCACCAATAGTCAACTACATCAAAAAAACGTTTTTCATAATTATTTAATTTAAAACTCCAAAAAAATAATAATTAATTAATCCAGAACTTCAATAATTCATAATAAATAACTCTTTTGTCAGAAAAATTCGAAACTCGCATGTTTTCATAGGAAATTCCATTATCTACAACTTTACAGAAGGAAGTTTTTCCAAATTCCAAACATAAATTGACCAAAATCCACAAACGGGCGATTTTACAGGCTATAATCAAATTTCAGTCAAGAAATGGGGTTCACCGACATGAAAAACATGTTTTAAATATTTTTGGTAACAAAAATACTCCTCCTCCACATATACTCATATATCCCACATTCATCGTAAAAATATCATCATTATTATATTATTAAAATATAATAATATATTTAAATGAATTATTTTATCAGAAAAAAATAAAATTTCAATTTTCAACAATTGTCACATTAAAAATTTTCTCCATCTATATCCACATAAAATCAATATTTTCCTCATCATATGAATCAATAATTAATTATTCACAAATAATATTACGAGAATCACAATATTGACAACCAAGCGGTTCCGGGAAAGAGGGGCTTTCAATAAGAATTTCTCCTTCTTGGCGGCGCAATTAGGTGACCAAACCTCTCCTTAGAATGTAACTTTCTAGACATTGCCAATAATGTTATCTAATAATATTATTCAGATAATATGAATTATTGCTTCGATAATGAAAAATCTTCGTAATGACAATTATTGAAACAACAAAGAATATAAAATATCAACGCAACAATTATTGAACCAATAAAATACTTTGAATAAAGAATTACTCTAACCATTATTGAGTAGTGCGTTCTTACGTAAGAGTCGATAATTGGTGTAATCTGCATGTCTTCTTGTGCAACAACGCGACATTCGTGTGTTTTAACCACCGGTATTCCAACGATTATAAAGCAGTAACAACTACTGTAGTTATTTTTAAACAACTTATATTTGTCGTTTTCTTCCTCCAATCGCTTTTTAGTTATGGGCCCACACATGGGCTTGCTTATTTGTCGTCTAATATTCTCCGACAAAGATTTAATATTCCACGACCAAACGAATATTCCCCGACAACAATGAATATTTTATAACCACTTGCTTATTTTGTAAAATTTGCGCATTTTACCCATAGCTAACCGCATTAATCAAATCAACCCTTACTATTTCAAAATAATAAATAAAGGAAATTCCATTTTATTTATAAAAAAATTCGGGGTCTTACAAATGAACTTAATTAAACATTATCAAGTCATAATTGAACCCCAAGTATGATCACTTAGGGTTAAAAGAAAGTTAATTGAAGATGAACGCAAATGATATTCAATGTTAATACTTCACCAATTACGATCGAGTTTCGATTAATAACGTACGGACGTTAGTAAGGCGTGAGGAAGGATAATTAACTCGAACCGAGTTGTATTAATGAAATAATTTCACTTAAGTATAAGAGAACGAATTTAGTAATAATGATGTAAAAGAACGATGAAAAGCCGGAACCAATAAATAACAAATCTAATATGGGATTAGATTGAGAAGAAGGGTAAGATTATTTAGGAAATAAGTATGTTCATTCATGACCTAATATAGTATGTTATGTGCTTATGTGTTGTAGAAACTGTAAAGGCTCAAAGGAAACTTAATTGTACTGTAGCAGACGCTGAAGGCAAGTTTTTCTTAAACGCTAGTCTAACCTTCGTGTTAGCCAGGTTTTCAAAATGATTCACGTTATGAGATGCATGTATGATTTCAAAGAAAGGGTTGAAGCCAGTTTTAACTCGGCTAGACTAATCTTGATAGATTGACTAATTTCTTTATAAGTCTTTCAATATAGAATTCTTAACGCTATCCTATGCCAACTCTTTGGTACAGATTCAAGGTAAGCCTGAATATGTATAAACAAATGTATTTTCATCGAGTATTCGATGGGCACGTGAGGTTGCCACAACTTAAATGTACACACGTTTAATGGATGTAGTGTTGATCAACATAGGGTACTATAGGCTGATCACCTAGATGTACTCGTAAGCTATGCCGGACTTACGGACTTCGTGTCGGGTTGTCCTTTTCAAAAAAACTATAAGACGTTCACGTCTTGAACTAGAATTGATGATTCATGGAATATTGTTATTGAAAAACGTTTTGAAGGAAAAAGGAAAGCTATTTTGAATTATTGATAGTACTTCGTAACTATCATCCAGTTATTGAAGATATACAATTCCTATGTTTCAAGCATGCTTTTAAAATGAAATTGTTGTACTTGCTGAGCTTGGTATGCTCATTCTTGCTTGAACCATATGAATGCAGCTTAGAAGATATGACCAAGAGATTCGACAAGGATAAAGCGAAGGCTAAAGCAATTTTGTAGCTTACCTATGTAATAGTATATGTTTGTAATGATAATATTTGATATTATGACAAAAGCAAATGTAACGGTTATAATGAACCTGGGGAATGGTAGTATTATTTCGGAATATATATATATATAAGACAGATTCATTCTTTTGAGGCTTTTCAATTGAATGTTTGTGTGAACTGTAGCACCGTGGAGCACCGTCTGTCGGGTTGAAAGGGACCCGAATTTGGGGGCGTCACATGGAATCCCTTAGAGTGTTCATAGACGCTCAGCTAGATGAAGACCAATTGGTACAAGATAAGTATCACCAATTGTCTTTAATAGAGGAAAGGAGTGTCGATGCTATCTTCTACGGTCAGCTATATCAACAAAGGATCGCCAGGACCTAAAACAAAAAAGTCCTACTACGGCAGTTTAAACAACATGATTTGGTTTTGAAGAAGGTCATTGACAACCAAGATCAGTCTATGGGAAAATTCGTCCCTAATTGAGAAGGCACGTTTATTGTCAAGGAGGCATTAACAGGAGGTGCTCTTAGATTATAGGAAATGGACGGCGATGAATTTCCACGGCTTATCAACTCAGACACCGTGAAACGGTACTATGTCTGAGGTCACCATCAAGAAAACATCCTGGTTTTGGATCATCAGATCCCCAGTCATTTCAGGTTTTCTAACCCTTCACTACATACAACTTCTCTTCACACTCATCTGCCCCATTAGGGACAAACACATTATCTAACCAGAAGCCTGGTTTCGAATCACCACATCTTTTTCTCAACTTGGTTTTGAACCCTTACTCATCTCCGATTATCCCACCAGGGATTGAACCTTTCACACCTGAAGTTTTACCCCACTAGGGATAAGACTTTTCACACCCGCAGTTTATCCTGTACATGGGATTAAACTTTCTCACCCGCAGTTTGTCCTGAACATGGGATCAAACTTTTCATTGGCGGCAAACCGTCCCGCACATGGGGCGAACTACGCCGACTTGATCTCCTTGATACACGGGAGTACGTAGGCAGCCATATTTTATATGGTCCGGTCGCAATAAAACAAAAACAAAAAAAACATTTCTACACCCTTCTCATTACAAAAACAAAAACAACAAAAACATATCTACACCCTTCTCATTACAAAAACAAAACAACAAAAAAAAATCTCTACACCCTTGTTGCCACATACAACGTTGAACATCCACATCAGGTTCGAACTACGCAGACCTGATCTCCTCTTCAATATGACTACATAGGCAGCCATTCATGGTTCGGTCTTCCTCCCTACCAAAATAAAAACACTTGTCAATGGTACTGGGATCATTCTTCAATCCATTACATTTCATCGACTTCAAACCAAAGGGATGGAACTACCTGACCTCCCCATGTAAACTGGAGACTCAGCGACCATCTATGCTGCGGTTGATTCCTCAAAGAGCAACACCAATCCATAAGAGATGGAACTAACTAGGCTCCCCATACAAAGGAGTACCAATGACCATCTGTGGTGCGGTCAACCTCAGAGATGAAAGACAAATTCATCTCTACATTTACATATAGAAAACCAGTCCCAGGACACCAAAGATGGTAGGGAATACACACAGATCAACGATCCATTCTGAAATATCCAGAGACAACTCAATGTCCATCCATCAAGGAGGAATTCAGAATACATCAAGATGACAACCCCTGAAGAAACATGCAAATATCAAGAAATAAACAAGACATAACTAAAAGGGAAGTGATCAAAAATATATTTCCCTGCTTTATATATAATGCGATGCCCCCAAAACAGGAATACATCACCTATTCTGAGTCGCCAAATACATGGTACAGAATATAAATACAATCTTAAATATACAACATGAGCTGTGAGTTTGAATACAAATATTGTTTACTAGAGAGTATACAAACTCAAAAAGAGTCCTCATTATTATTATTATCACACTATTTCACAGAATAGTGAGGACTACTAATGCAAACATCTAGGACCATCACTCTGTTCCCCGACTAGTCCCAGCTATGATCTCATTTCCTGAAGAGAACAGTGAAAGAAAGGGTGAGCTCAACTAGCCCAGTAAGAAATATTATGACTAAGATAATGCAGAATAAATTATCATTAGCCTTCAACAGTATAACAACTGATAGAATATAATAGCCAACAAGTTTTAGATCAAAAACTGCAGCGGAATAAACAATCCATTGGAAGAGTCAAGCAAAATATAAAATCTACTATATTCTATGATTTAAAAAGTTTTTCACCAACTTTATCGCTGACACTCAACTTAATAAATAATCCACATCATTAACTCATCCATGCACTATAGGCCAAGAATATTTTTAGTATCATGACCATGAATTATCCATGCAGTACAGGCCAAAGATAATCGTGTTTTCATCAATGGTCCTGATCATGCCATAAAATAATTCATCTTTGAACCCTTGACCGAAGAGAATCCATAGCCATAATCATACCAAAAACTGTCCATCAATGCACTACGGGCCAGTGAGGACTTTTACCACATCATTTGTAACATTACGGTCATGATTACACCGAATAATCCCTAGTCATAATCATACCAAGTCCATCTATGCACTTTCTGGGCCACGAGATGACTTTCAATAAAATATAAACATGAGGATGATGACAATGATATAAGAATTCAATAAAACAAGTTCAAGAATTAATTTATCCAGGAACGAATAATGTCCAAATTGTCAACATGATACTACTTTATAGTGTAAAATTCAAGAATGCTTAGAAGAATATTTCCATGAAAAGATATTGGATGAAGCACAAATATCAAGGATATTCCACTAATTTCATGGAGTATAGAAGTCAAAACTTTAACCAACTGAGTATAATAAAGAATTGAATAACAAAAGAAATCACCATGTATGCGGTACTTCGTATAGACAGGTTATTCCAACAGAATACTAAATAACGGAACCAGGTCAGGCGAAATTCGTACCGACAAGATGTTCCAACAGAATAACAATAAAGATGGAACCAGGTCCCACGTGAAAAGCGCATGCAGACGATATATTCAAACAGAATAATAATAAAGATTTAACCAAGTCCGCGTAAAAGCGCATAAACGAGGATATTCCAACAGAATAATAAAAAGATTTAATCAGGTCCGGTAAAATGCATGAGCAGGATATTCCAACAAAATAATAAAAAGCAGAACCAGGTCCGGCGTAGAAACGTCATGGTACGAGGATATTCCAAATGAATAATAAGGAATAGAATAATAGAAGAATTTCAAAGCAAGTATGCGGTATTAGATGAAAAAGTTATTCCAACATAATAACAAAGAATGGAATAATAGAAGTTCTCTTCATGAAGAGGAAAGAAAGAAATAATACTAAATCGACGTCGGGATTTTTGGGTGTCCCTTTCCGTTACTTGTTCCTTGGTGTTCTCATTTTAGGTGAGGTTTGTTTGAAAAAAACAAGTGAAAAAGGTCCGACATGTATAATGTCGACGATGGACTGTTAAGAGTCGCCATTGGTTTTTAAATGGTTGTACCAACACAACCGAGAAAAGGTCACATTGACCCAAATGATGTGACAATCGATATACTGCCTGAAAACGAGATTCGTTAAAGGGTCCGGGGACTTGGTTATGCGGGGAAGGTGTTAGGCACCCCCCGATATCCGTGTTACCACGGTGACCACCTCTTTTCAAGAAACTATTATCTGAGTGTGTGTGTGTGTGTGTCGGTCAATGTGCTGTTATATAGAAGTTGTGCGAGGCCTCGTTCGAACCTATATACACAGGGTTTGAATTTATGTAAAAATTTAGTTTTTAGCAAGATATGGCAATGATGTTTTGTAAAAGAGGTTTTTTAAACCCTGATGCTCAATAGGAGTTGAGACCTTTTACACTCCCATTTTATTAAGTGATCGTCTTAATTGATTTTATTTGATGGATGCGAGGCATCCGTATAAAAATAATGTATCCAAAAATAATGCCGACTTCCTCGTGGGTATGGAAACCATCTGAGGAAATACAGACATGGCAGAATAATTTACAAGCTGCTTACAGCTGAAAATGTCCATCACGGGAACCGAATTTAGATCCAATGGGATGAATCTATGATCACATGATTCCTAGGCGCACAGAATATTGCAATTTGTATAAAAGCAATAAGCAGGTATACATATAAAAGCGGTATATATATATATACAGACATGATCACCAACCACGAAGCACCATCATGGGGGATCAGAAATATAAATAAAGCTATTCAAAGCTATCAACCGTCACGGAGGAAACTCTAGACGGGACAAAAGCGTAAATAAAGGCAGAAAAGTGATCAACCGCCACGAAGGAACTCTAGGCGGGATTTAAATATATATATATATATATATATATATATATATATATATATATCAAAGTAGTAAATGCTCTGGATGTAAAATTAGGGCTCATCGAAACGAGTTCGACCACGTTCATATATATATATATATATATAAAAGCGAGTAAACGCACTGCATCGAAGTCAGGCCCATCGAACAAAGTCCGGCACACAGGTTGATATATATAAGTATATATATATATATATATTAAAGCGGTAAAAGCTCCGGCATCAAAATCAGGCTCAATCGAGGCATAACTCGATAATGTTAGTCAATATATATATATATATATATATATATATATATATATATATCTGACCGAATGAAACCACGTCTCAAGTCTGGCAAAAAAGCAAGCAACACGACTCTCAACGTGTAGAAGAGTGTGTGCAAAGATGAAGAAAAGACTCTAAAGTGTGTGAGAAGGCTTACAATGACCGATAAAAGGGCTTCTATATATTTAGAGTGGGTAAACACTTGGCTTTTTGTGGGTATAAAAGAGGCTATATACGAGCTCACAGGTGTTTAAAAGTGAGAAAATACAATGTATGGCAAGTGCAGAGCAAATTGTGCAGGGTTTCCCTGTCTTTTTTCTGTTAGAAAATCAGCACCCCAAGCCCCATATTTATAAAGGTGGGAGCAGAGGTCTACCTCTGACACCTAGTAGCAGTGTACTGCTGGTGCCGGAAAGTGCCCGGCAGGTGGGTCCCTCTTAGTGTCAAAAGACGACGTCTGTATTTCACACTCGGTCGCTCATAACTTTCAATCCGGGAGTCCGATGGAAGCGTGCCATATCATTCCGGAAAGCTCTTTACGAGAGCTACACAATGATATATGATTTGACCTTTTTTGATTCTAGGAAGATGGATCCATGACCAAAATGGCATTCCGGGTTTCAGTTAAATGGTCCAGATTGAGCCGCTTATGTAGTCTATACTCAAAGTTAAGATATGGTTCTTGTGGGACTTTCTTTGAAGCATTTTGAGTTGACATGAGTGTATTTGATTTGAAGTGAAGTTGAGTTGGAAAAATGACCATTTTTCCCCTCCTGGGGTTATCTCCAGTTTTTGCGCCGTTGTAGCAGTCGTTTCTCAAGGTTATCTCTGAGGTTGACTTGATGTTGACTTTGACTGTCGTTAGGGTTATCTCTGAGGTTAGCTTAACCTCCTGGGGCTATCTCCAGGCTTTGATCTTGATCCTTCGGGATCATCTCCGAGGTTGAAACTGACTTTCTCGGGATTATCTCTGGGGTTGGAACAGGATTTCCCGGGGCTATCTCCGGGGTTGGATTTGGTTACTCCCAGATTCCGATCCAGGGTTTGATGATGAACTTTCGGTAGTATCCGGTATGGATTTGGATTGTCTTTTAGGGTTCCCTCTTAAAAGACGAATATGTCCTCCTGCAATGTTAGTAACAGTAGAAGAAAATTTCGAGTGTCTACAGATGCCCCTCTTTATCATGTTCATGCAATGCAATGGAATGGACATGATAAAGATTAGTAGACACTTGAAACATGACAAGATATTTTTAATGATGTAAATTGGAATGTAGTGAATGTTTATGATGAATGTGACAATGTTTTTGCAAATCGTAGTTCGTAAATTGCACATCGTATTTTACACATCGCACATCGCTTTTCGCATTTGGCCAAATCGCACTTCACAACTTACACATCGCATTTCACATATCGTATTTCACATATCGCATCATAAATCGCATATCGCAAACCGCATATCGCATATCGTAAATCGCAATGTAATGAAAATTATGATGAATGTTAAAATGTATTTGCAAATTGCTTTACCTTTTATCGATCATTGTTGCTACAGATGCTGGTGTTGACTCCATTGGTTTGGCATATAATCGCTAATGCTTGTTTGATGAAGATAAGTTGAGATGTTTTCCACATCTCTGATGGGGATGACGTTCTGAAATCACCAGGCTCTCCCGATGTATTCGCTGATAGTTGCAACGGTAACTATCCTGCTGATTGCCAAACTTTTCCAGCTCTCACTCGAACGGTGGTATACGAAGCTTTCATCGCTGAACTGTGTTGATGTCGCGTTGTATTGATGGAAATGGTTTAGAATACCAGATCTTCCAATATCTTCGCTGATGTAATATTCCACGGATTACTTCACTAGACTTCGCCTGATATTATATTGATGACAACCACCAGATGTCTCATCCTTTTTGAGGTGATTTGGAGTCTCATTTCTCTGTTGGGTACTTGTGCCCCATTTCCTTAAGCATTTGATTCGCAACCCGGCTGAACTGATGGCCTGAATGCCGCTGATATCCCTGGAGGGTGTAATTCATTCTTTCGATGCCCATATTTGAACGTCAGTGTAGAGGCCTTAGCTTGTGAGGACAAAACGCATGTTGATGGTGTAGATTTCATTCGCTAGGCCTTTCGTTGTTGACCTTCTGCTTCTGAGTTAAGAACTTTTTTGATGAGAAGCTTGATCTCGCCTTAAACTCCTTTCATTTCTTGGAATTGGAAAAATACCCCAGTCTTTTCGCATGTTGATGTTGAGGGTTCATATGAGAAACTCTCTTTGTTGATGAAGTCGCGAGTGAATAATACCCGAATCGTCACTAAGATGATGATGGACCATGCTGATGGCGCTGACTGGTGCATTTTCCACTTTAGGATGGTTGATAAATTCCCCAGTGTTGAGTTGTCGCTGCTTACGAGATTGCCCCAATCTTGTTGTAAGGGACCCAATATCCGGTTGTCACCAATTTTGAAATTACCCCAGTCTCGCTTATTGTTTGGGATAGTTGCTTTGATAGATGAGCTGATAAGACGCCGAGATCGCAAGAGGCTTTTACATATGTACCATCTGGTGAACAGGTAGTGGATGTGGGCTTTGAGTTTGACAGCTCTTTCTGGTAAAGATGTTGCTTTGTTAGAGAGATGATGCTCTAACTCATAGGGATATCATTGTTCTTTGAAATGCGGATGCCGTTATATCCACCCGAGATATCGCATGTAGTTGGCAGTGGATCTGTTGGCTCGTGTAGAAACCCTTGGGTAGGAGATCACGGTGTTACCTCCTTCTTCTAAGGGAATTCATGTTGGACTTGATAGCTTTGCATATACAATTGATTTGTAGATGGGCTTGTATTTTCTGCATGCACTAGCTTAGCCATTTTGTCATGTACAGTACACATTGTATATATCAAACAACATTATATATGGCAGGGAAATATATGTTGATTCACTTCCCTTTTAGTTATGCCTTGCTACTTGCTTGATATTCGCTTATTTCTCCAGGACATTGTGATCTGGATGTATTCTGAACTCCTCTTGATGGATGGACGTTGAGATGTCTCGTGATTTTCGAATGGATCGTCGATCCGTGTATTCCCTACCATCTTTGGTGTCTTGGGACTTGTTTACGTATGTGGTTATGGATAGGAGTATGTTTGTTTTTGTTTTTCTATGGTAAGACCGGACCATATAACATGGCTGCCTACGTACTCCCGTGTATTGGGGAGATCAGGTCGACGTAGTTCGCCCCTCAGGGTGAGTTGAAAAGCGTGATCCCATGAGCGGTGTCGATCATGGGAAGAGAAAGTTTGATCCTAGGTTGAGGATAAACTAAAGGTGTGAAAAGTTTGATCCCATGTATGGGCAGCCAAACTGCAAACGTAAGAGGTTCAATTCACGGTGAGATGACCTAAGTGGTATGATCGTAGTGAAGTCAGGCTGATGGCTTGAAAGGATGTTTCCCTGAGGGGCAAAGCGTGGAAAGGAGTTGTATGTGGTAAAGGGTTAAAGAACCGGAATGACTGGTGATCTGATGATCCAAAACCAGGATGTCCGCTTGATGGAACCTTAGACATAGTACCGTTTCATGGTGTCCGACATGATGAGTTGTGGAAATTCATCGACGTCCATTTCTTGCAATCTGAGAGCGCCTCCTGTCAATACTTCTTTGACAATAAACGGGCCTTCCCAGTTAGGAGCTATTTTTCCTTTGGCCTGATCTTGGTTGTCAAGAATCTTCTTCAGAACTAAGTCATGTTGTTTAAATTGTCGTAGCCGGACTTTTTTGTTGTAGGATCTGGCGATCCTTTGCTGATATAGCTGACCATGGAAGATAGCCGCGGTTCGCCTTTTGTCTATCAGAGACAATTGGTGATACTTGTCTTGTACCCATTGGTTTTCATCTAGTCGAAGTCCGATCAACACTCGAGAGATTCCATCTCAACTTCTATAGGGGAGCACTTGATTCCATCCCATAGGTTAAAGCGTGAGGGGTTGCCCGGTTGAGTACGCATTGTGGTCCTCAGAGGGCTAACGAGTCGAGAGGCAATAGGTCGCCAATCTTTGTGGTTGGTGACATCTTTTGCATAATCTTCTTGATATTTTTGTTAGCCGCTTAACAAAGACCTTTGTTCATCTTCGGACGATTGATGACAGAGTTAAGATGTTTGATGTGGAATCTACTACATAATTCCTCCATCATTTTGTTGTTGAGGTTTTTGGCATTGTCTGACACAATCACCTCTGGTTGTCTATATCGACAAACGACATTGTTTCTGATGAAAGAAATGATGACTTCTTTAGTGACCCTGGGGAAGGAGGCTGCTTCTACCCACTTGGTGAAGTAGTCGATCATGGTGAAGATAAATCGGTGACCATTACTGGCTTTAGGCTCGATGGGCCCGATAACGTCCATTCCCCACATTGAGAAGGCCCAAGGCGAACTCATATTGTGGAGCTCCCATGGAGGGGCGTGTATAACATTCCCATGAATCTTGTAGTGATAGCATCTTTTGACGTGGTCATTGCAATCAGCCTTGAGAGATAGCTAATAATGTCCCGTCCTGAGGACTTTCTTAACAAGGAGGGGGCCACAGACTCTACCATGGATTTAATCCATAAGGCTTTGGGCTTGATCTTTGTCTAGACACCTGAGGAGACCCAGTCCTGCATCTCTTTTGTAGAGCGCATCTCCACTCAGGTAGAACTTCATAGCAAGTCGATGGATCCGCCTTTTCTCAGTCAGGCTAGCCTCATCGAGTGTAGATCCATCTCGCAGATATTCCTTGATATGATGATACCAAGGAGGTTGGATGGGAGGTAGCTCATCCGATACTTCTCCAACGTAATTCCCATAAGCTGGGGCCTTGTGCTGGGAAATTGTGATGCTTGGCAAGTGTTCCTTGTCTGATATACAAATCAAGGAGGCCAAAGTTGCTAATACGTTCGCGAATTCATTCATATTACGAGGAATGTGTATAAAGGAGATTTCTTCGAACTTCAAAGCCATCTTTAAGACCTGCCGATGGTAAGGCAGTAAGTGAAGTTCCTTTGTTTGATAGACTTCGGTGGATTGTCTGATTACCAACTTCGAATCTCCAAGGACAGTTAACCGCTTGATGCCCATTGAACGGGAAAGTTTTAGCCCCATGAGACAACCTTCATACTCAGCCGTATTGATGGTGCTGATAAACTGTAATTTGGCGGCAACGGGATATTGCTCTCCCGTATCATATATTAGAATTGCTCCAGCTCCAGAGCCTTCCATATTAACAGATCCATCAAAATACATCTTTTATGATTGGCGTGTATTGTACTGATGGTGTTGCTGCACTATCATTACTCCTTCATCAGGGAAATATGTTGCCAAGGGTTTGAAATCCCCTGAAGGTGCGGCGGCCAGTTGATCTGCGATTCCTTGACCTTTGATGGACTTTTGAGTCACATATACGATGTCAAATTGTTGTACGATCAACTGCCCTCTGGACAGCCAGAAATTCAACATGGGTTTGTTGAACACGTACTTGAGAGGATCCACTCGGGATATGAGATGGGTTGTGTGACCATGTAGGTAATAATGTAACCTCATGGAAGCCCATGCTAAAGCACAACACGCGCTTCCCGATCGAGTGTACTTGTGTTCACCGTCTTTGAACCTTTTTTTTCGAGGTAATAGATGCTCGTTCTTGGCCTCTATCGTCTTTCTGTCTCAAAGATCTGACCCATGGCATTGTCACTTATGGACAGTACATGAACAGGGGAACATCATCCTCGGGTGGTACCAAGACAGAGAGCTTGACTAGCTATTTCTTGATTGTAAGGAAGGCATTCGCACTCATCATTCCATTTCATGGAGGAGTTCTTCCTTAATAACTTGAAGATTGGCTCACAAGGTTGTTTGTGAGTTTGGAGATAAACCTCCGATGAAGTTGATCCTTCCCAAAAATCCCCGTATTTCCTTCTCTGTCTGAGGAATGGGCATTTCCGTGATGGCTTGGATTTTGGTAGGATCCAGCCCAATCCCTTTGTGGCTGACTAGAAATCCTAGCAACTTGCCTGACTTGACGCCAAAGGCGCACTTAGCTGGATTCAACTTCAAGTTGTACTTACGCAACCTGTTGAACAACTTTCTGAGATGGTCTAGATGGTCATCCTCCTTCAGGGACTTGACAATGATGTCATCCATGTAGATCTCAATCTCTTTATGCATTAAGTCATCGAAAAGAGCCATCATAGCTCATTGATAGGTAACTCCGGCATTGATGAGGCCGAATGACAACCGTCTATAGCAAAAAGTTCCCCAAGGAGTGATGAAAGCAGTCTTCTCACGACCTTCCTCGGCAACCATGATCTGATGGTACCCCGTAAAGCAATCAGCAAAGGATTACATGTCGTATTGCACAGTATTGTCAATGAGAATGTGGATAAATGGCACGGGAAAGCTATCTTTTAAGCAAGCTTTGTTCAAGTCCCGGTAATCCACGCAAACTCGCACCTTCCCTCCAGGTTTAGGCATGGGTACAATGTTGGATATCCACTCAGGATATGTAGACACCATGATGATGCCGGCTTGAAATTGTTTCACAATTTCTTCTTTCACCTTTAAACTCCACTCGGTTTCAATCACCGAGCTTTTGCTTCGATCGGGCTTAAATCCTCTTTAATAGGAAGGCGATGAAGGACAATGTCAAATGACAAACCCACCATGTCTTCATGAGACCATGCAAACACATCCCGGAATTGGGTTAATAAGCGTAACCATGTCATTCCGTTGGTTTGGGGTAAGGTCTGAACCAATCTGGATTAACTTAAGGCTTTTTAAAGTTTCGAGATTAAAAGAAGTGGTTTGATCAAGGTTAGGTTTGGGTTTGTCTCTGACCCATTCTTGAATTTCTGGAGGCACCTCAATTTCATCCTGGAGATCCATCAAGGCTGAATTCATCTCTACATCAAAGGTACAATCCTTGTGTAAGAGAGGCAACGTATCCGCAAGTACAGGCAAATCTAAATTTAGAGTCCTGAAACAAAATATGCTTTCACTTAGTATATATGAAATGCGTTGATTATACATAATATTAGTCTATACTGGCAAAATAATCTGCTAATACTGTACAGAAAAGTAAGCAGTTATTGTATCTACAGGGCAGAAAAGAATTTCTGCCTGCTTTACCCTTGTCGACCCAAGCAAGGAATGTTGTTCCAATTGGTAAGGGTAAAGTCTGGGTGGACCGCAGTGATGGAGAGATTGTCATCATCCTCCTTGTCCTGAATGATGGCCATTACGTCAGGGCAATCATCATCTGGAGTGTATCTATTGGTATGTTCATTATGGATGATGATGCGCATGCCCGACATTATTCGGACACTGTTTTCCTTGATTCTCCACTCCTCTTCTTCGATTGCGGGATCTGGAATAACGATTTTCTTTTCCTCCACTGGTTTCAGCTTAGGAAATAACATGGCCATGACATTGGCTGGCACCTTTACTGGAGGTTGTGCGGACTCAGAGTTTGAAGGCGAAGCCGAACGCCACATGGTTGAAGCTGAATGAATCTGTTGATGCTTATGAGGATTCCTCGTGACTAGAGTGGCGTAATAGCCTAGTCCAAATTGCTCCAACTTGCTTGGTTAAGAAAATGGGTCTTCGGATACCGCCGTCTTTACCCAACCCTTGTCCTGGCTTATGTCCCAACGACACCATTTCTTGAGTGGTTGACATCAGCTCAGCAGAAATGTGGGGTTCGGGCAATGGTTCTCCAATAGCGTGGTATTGGGTCTACGTCCAATAGCGTGGTATTCCAAAGCATGAAAACTGACTGGATCTACGTCTGCATTTGCATTGATGAACGACACGTCCCCGTGTGGAGGACACTCCGGCTCAGCGTTGACTGTGACCTGGCTATTGTTGATAATGTACTTCAATTGTTGGTGAAGGGTGGAGGGGACTGCCCCTGCCATGTGGATCCATGGTCGTCCCAAGAGCAGGTTGTATCCCAAATCTATCTTGAGCACGTGGAAGGATACGCAGAATGTATGAGGGCCAATTTCGATTGGCAGCTCAATTACGCCAACCGAGTTACGGCGGGCTCCATCAAAAGCTTTGATGATAGTATGGCTACTCCGAATTCGGTTGAGATTGATATTCATCTTCACCAAGGTGGCATATGGGTAGATATTCAGAGAGGAACCTCCATCTATTAATACTCCAGCCACCATATATCCGGAGGATAAGATCGCAATGTGCAACGGTTTGCAATGACCTGTCCCTTCGGATGGTATGTCATCATCAGTGAAGGATATCACATTGTTGTTGAAAATGTGATCAACCATGTGTTGAAACTTTTCCGTATCCACTAATGTCGGGAGATAGGCTTTTTCTAGAACCTTTAACAAGACCTTCCGGTGATTCTCGGAAGTGAGGACCAAGTCTAAAATGGATATCTGTGGTGGAGTTCTTTCAAGCTTAAAACCACCGAGACTTCGTTATGACCCACAACGCGGAGGAATTTTTCAATCTTCTCCGTGGGTATTTTCCCCTTTGATTTAGGGGTGGGTTTTCCTCACCCGATGGGGAAGATACAGTGGATTTTCCTTTGACACTGCAGTAGTGGTATGTGAGGTGGATCCTTCACCTTCTCCATAATTTCACAGAACCTTGCGCAAGCTAACAATAGGATATTGTGCTCTGCACGACAAGTTGATTGGCTCGGGAGCGACCACTTTCAAAGGATTATTTCCTCCTTTGAGTTGAATTATCGGTGTTGTGAACAAAGTATTAATCCCTTAAACTTCAGTGGATATAACTGCTACTATGCTTTTCCACTTAGTAGGGCCTGTATTCTCACTTGCACGTAACACAGTGTCATTATCTGCCAGGCGCAGTACACCACTGTCGATTAGATTTTGAATAAGGTGGCGGAGTTCCCAAAGATTCTTCCGTCTTTGTGGATGCATGAGGACCGGGAGTGGTATTGACACACTCCATCAGAGTTAAACCGTCGCGAACGAGGGTTGATTAGAGGTAGAAGGGAACTGATCCTTCCTTCATTGATTAACATGTGAAGGATTTCTTCCATGGGTTGGCCCAAATAGGTGAATTCCCGTTTGTTGGCGAAATTCTGACGGGCTTTGGCATTTGCTCTCTTCGTCACTTTGTCTTCCAGCATTTCATTTTCTGAAAGTGACGAGGGAATATTCATGACGATTGGTAGGAGACTGGCATGCTTCTGGCTGATTAATTGCCGAGTCACTTGATGCTGATAAGTCACCAGTTCCGCCAATTGCTCAATTTGTTTGCAGAGAGCTTTGATCTTTCATTCCATCGTGAATTTGAACTTGGCATAATCCAATCTGTCATCATCGTCTTTGATGGTCTGGGAGGAATCACAGCCGAAGTTGGAACTCTGTCCACTGCTCCAATTAATCATGTTGACTTCTTCTTCTTTGTGTTGAGGAAGAGGGTTGTCTTGTACGTGAGGCTGATCGGGTTTAACGACTACGATCTCTCCATTATCTATTAGGTCCTGGATCTTGTGTTTCAAGGCCCAACAATCCTGAGTATCATGCCCAGGTGCCCCGGCATGATAAGCACATTTCCTAGCAGCATTGAAACCATGTCCATTAGGGCTGGCTGGTGGAAGAAGATGCGTAATTTTCTTCTATGTTGTCAGAAGATTAAGAATGTTTTTGAGGGTATCCCCTAAGGGTGTAAACACTCGATGGAGTTTGACTTCTCCACCTTTTGGTACTGGAGGGTTTGCAGACTGTGCTGGAAAGGGAGTGTAGTTTCTCCTTTGAATAGGCATGTTTTGATTACCTTTTTGCCCCTATAGTATTAGGAAAATATCCTCTTGTTTCTTTTTATGGACCCTCCGGGGGTTGTTCCCATAATTTCCAGATTGGATATGATCGATGAATGACCTTGAGTGCAAATTAGGTCTTGAATCTTTCCTGATTTTAATCCCATTTCAGCCATATCCCCATGTTTAACCATTTCAAAAAATGGTTTGCCTATGCCGGTTAAAACTCTCTCATAGAAGGGAGCTTCTTGTATATATATGAATGTCATGACCATTTCTGATTATGACATGGCAGGACTAACTTGGGCAGCCAGGCGTCTCCACCTCTGGGCATACTCTCTGAAAGACTCGTTGGACTGTTTCTTGATCTTCGTGTCGATACCGATCAGAGCCATTTGAGTTTAAAAAGCGTATTGAGTGAGTGAGGAAGGCATGTGCTAGCTCTTCCTGGTTGGGATTTTGGAGTTGTCTAATCTTGTGTACCACTTAACCAAGCTTCACCAGCTTAGACTTTTTGGAATAATTGCATTTTGAGTTTTCATCCTCCTGCATAGGATCCAGCCTCCAATAAAGATTTTTAAATGTGTATAAGGATCCCCTAACCCGGCCATATTTTTTCAAAGTCGAGAGTTTAAATTTTTACGGATAGTGAACACCGTGAAAAATACATTGATCGACAAGATATGAAATACTCCCCGTGTGTTCCAATTCCTTTGATAGCGCGAAGGTCTCTTCCATTTGAGGACTTTCTTTTGATGTCACCATTGTTCTGGATCTCCAAAGTGGAATGGGCAACATCATGAGTTTTGTTGGTCGATATCCAACTGTGGCTCTGGTATGGTAATGACCGGAATTCCTCTTTGTGTGGAGGGCTCAGTATGTACGGGTATTTTCTGACCCTGTGTAGACTGGTGTAATTTTTTTAATAGAACAACCAAATATGTAATCTGTTTGCTTAACCCGTCGAATTCTTTGTGAGAAACTGGATTAAGTTCAGTCTGGTCGGATGATAACATGATTTACTGTAGGCCTGTTGCCTTTTTGGACTTTGACTGGGTAGTAGGTCCGATTGATTCCCTGCGAAAGACTAGCATAGTTTAGTCTTTAGGGAAGGTGTATAATGACATGCTATGTGATGTGTCCATTTTAGGAATTTTATCCTGCAAAATGGGTGTCAGCTGTTTGTAGCTTGTATGTGGACATATTGCTTCATATTTCTCATTACATGGAGATATATATGGAATGAAAATACAAGTAACTGTGTTTACAAGTAATTAACATGAGAGCATGAAGAGACTTTCCTTCGTTTGGGTTTATCAGAGGCTGACCTATCTTAGGTTACTCTCGCGGCTTTTTGGCATGAAGGTTCCCAAATCATCGCAATCTACTAGGCGGAAGTTAATCCTATCTTTCAATCGAGCGAATTTGGGTGGTGCCTTTCCGAGCCTCGGAGAATTAGTCTTCTCACGAGTCCAGTATTCAAACACCGACTGGATAGCCTCCTGGTGGAGGGACCATACAACATACATTCACATACATCGCGTCTCACCGTATAAAATGATGACATGTGCGAAGCACTAATATCATAAGCAGTTTATAGTGCGAAGCACTAACATCACACGCAGATATGATGCAAAGAACTAAGCTCAAACAAGACATGCATTCGTACACATTCGTCCAATGTAAATGCAACATCCACACAAGAGCATATAACAGTTTTGAAAAAATTGTAGTAGCGGCTTAAGTCCTCTTACTGTAGTCCCAAAGCAGAATCGCCACCGCCGACGCCGATATTTTTGGGTGTCCTTTCACATTTGTTCCTTGGTGTTCTCATTTTAGGTGAGATTTGTTTGAAAAAACAAGTGAAAAAGGTCTGACATGTATAATGTCGACGATGGACTATTAAGAGTCGCCAGTTGGTTTTTTAAATGGTTGTACCAACACAACCGAGAAAAAAGGTTTGCACATTGACCCAAAGTGATGTGACATCGATATACTGCCGGGTGGAATCGAGATTCGATTAACGGTCCGGGGACTTGGTTATGCGGGGGAAGGTGTTAGGCACCCCGACATCCGTGTTACCACGGTGGACCGCCTCTTTTCAAGAAACTATTATCCGAGTGTGTGTGTGTGGGTCAATGTGTCAAGATATGGAAGTTGTGCGAGGCCTCGTTCAACCTACATACATGTGGTTTGAATTTATGTAAAAATTCAGTTTTTAGCAAGATATGGCAATGATGTTTTATAAAAGAGGTTTTTTAAACCCTGATGCTCAATAGGAGTTGAGACCTTTTACACTCCCATTTTATTAAGTGATCGGCTTAATTGATTTTATTTGACGGATGCGAGGCATCCGTATAAAAATAATGTATCCAAAAATAATGCCGACTTCTTCGTGGGTATGGAAACCATCTAAAGAAATACAGACATCGCAGAATAATTTACAAGCTGCTTATAGCTGAAAATGTCCATCACGGGAACCGAATCTAGATCCAATGGGATGAATCTGTGATCACATGATTCCTAGGCGCACAGAATATTGCAATTTGTATAAAAGCAATAAGCAGGTGTATATATAAAAGCGGTAAATATATATATATATATATATATATATATACAGACATGATCACCAACCACGAAGCACCTCCATGGGGGATCAGAAATATAAATAAAGCTATTAAAAGCTATCAACCGTCAGGAGGAAACTTGAAAGTGATAAAACGTAAATAAAGTTGTAAAGTGATCAACCGCCACGAAGGGAACTCAGCAGATTTAAATATATATATATATATATATATATATATATATATATATATGTGTGTGTGTGTGTGTGTGTGTGTGTGTGTGTGTGTGTATAAAGTAATAAATGCTCCGGATGAAAATCTGTGCTCATCGAAATGTAGTTCACCAGTTCATATATATATATATATATATATATATATATATATATATATATAAGTGAGTAAACGCACTGCATCAAGTTCAGGCTCATCGAACAAAGTCCGACACACATAGTTGATATATATAAGTATATATATATATATATAAAAGAGAATAAACGCTCCTAATCAAGTTTAGGCTCATCGAACAAAGTCCGACAGATAGTTAATATATATACGTATATATATATATATATATATATATATATATATATATATATATATATATATTAAAGCAAGAACGCTCCGCATCAAGTTCTAGGCTCATTCGAGGCATAACTCGATAATGTTAGTCAATATATATATAAATATATATATATATATAATATATATATACAGACTGGAATGAAACCACGGACCGAAGTCCGGGCAAAAGCAAGCAACACGACTCTCAACGTGTAGAAGGGTGTGTGCAAAGATGAAGAGAAAGACTCGAAAGTGTGTGAGAAGGCTTACAGCTGACTGATAAAAGGGCTTCTATATATTTAGAGTGGGTAAACACTGGGCTTTTGTGGGTATAAAAGAGGCTATATATGAGCTCACAGGTGTTTAAAAGTGAGAAAACACACTGTATGGCAAGTGCAGAGCAAATTGTGTAGGGTTTCCCCGTCTTTTTTCTCTTAGAAAATCAGCACCCCAAGTCCCATATTTATAGAGATGGGAGCCACAGGTCTACCTGTGGCACCTAGTAGCAGGTGTACCTGCGGCTGCCCATGGTGCCCCGGGCAGTGTGGGTCCCGCCGTGTCGAAGTACGTACGCGTTGTTCGCTCGGTCGCTCATAACTTTCAATCCGGGAGTCCGATGGAAGCGTGCCATATCATTCCGGAAAGCTCTTTCCGAGAGCTACACAATGATATATGATTTGAACTTTTTTGATTCTAGGAAGATGGGTCCATGACCAAAATGTCATTCCCGGGTTTCCGTCAGAAAGTCCGTTGAGCCGTTTTGCGTCTGCGCTCGGAAGTTAAGATATGGTTCTTGTGGGACTTCCTTTGAATCATTTTGAGTTGACATGAGTGTATTTGATTTGAAGTGATGTTGAGTTGGCAAAATGACCATTTTGCCCTCCCGGTTATCTCCTGCTTTATGATTATAGCAATGCGTTTCTCGGGGTTATCTCTGAGGTTGACTTGATGTTGACTTTGGTATCGTCGCCGTATATCTCTGAGGTTGGCTTGACCTCCTGGGGCTATCTCCAGGCTTTGATCTTGATCCTTCGAGGTCATCTCCGAGGTTGAAACTGACTTTCCCGGGGGGTTGGAACAGGATTTCCCGGGGCTATCTCCGAGGTTGGATTTGGTTACTCCCAGATTGCGATTCGGGGTTTGATGATGGATTTGGATTATCTTTCAGGGTACCCTCTTAAAAGACGAATCTGTCCTCCTACAATGTTAGTAACAGTAGAAGAAAATTTCGAGTGTCTACAATACCCCTTTCGAATACAACAAATAATATTCCCTACCTTAGAAAAAAATGGATACTGGAATAGTGAGGTAGCAGACTTCTCTTCTTCTTTCTCTCTATAATTTCTCTTTATAATAATTGCTCTAAAGCTTTTGTGAATTGGTGAGAAATGAAGGAAGACTGAGCTTCTATTTATAGGAAAATATAGTTTCGATAATTGCACGTTTTGGGGCTCGAAATATTATAGTATAATACCTTCCTCTTTTTCTTCATTTTTAATTTAGTCCTGCAAGTATTATCAAACTTGCACCAACTCCCCTAATAGTAAATAATGTGAATCAATAGTAAATCATGTGACTCAATAGTTCTAATCATGTGATAAAAACAATTCAAAGATAGTACCTCCATCTATACCTCCATTTTAACTTAGTCATGCAAGTATTATCAATTTTGCACCAACTCCCCTAATAGTACCAGAATGTGATTCAATAGTACACACATGTGAACCAATAGTTATATAAGCATGTCAATTAGTAGCAATTAATTGCTCATTTATCCGATAAATTACCCGATTTATCAATATAACCCCAGCACATCAATTATCATCTAATAGATGTCGATTTTCACTAACACAAACAATTCCAACATAATGAAACTATTTTTATCAACAATATAAATTTTGAAATTTCAAGTTTGACTTTTTCAGAAAAAGTCAACTGTTGACTTTTTCACCCAAATAGTGAATCTCGAAAAATTTTGTGTTTATAGACTATTTTTACTAATTTCTTCGTTCCGGACTCAAATATCACGTCCGCGTCTCCAAATTCAACTCCGAACACAACTTCAATTTTAAAAATATTCATCATTAATATTATAACTCACAATATTTAACAACCAGGTCGTTCCCAGGAAAGAGGGGGCTTTTCGATAAGGATTTCTCCTTATCAAGCCGCAATTAGGTGACCAAACCTCTCCTTGATGTAACTTCTAGACATTGTCAATATTGCAACTAATAATATGAATAACTTTGTCGTCTCAATTATTGATTTAATAATATAACATATTATGCAGATGATACTGTGACAATAATTGAATCAATAATATGAGAGATATGATGCAAAGAATTCTCGTAGCAATAATTGAGTATAATTGAGTGACTTCATGTAAGCATCAATAATTAATACCGTATGCTACTATGCAACCACGCCAGACATCGTACTTTTAACACCGGGTGTTTCAACAGCTAACTGTAAAACTTCCACCGTTATTTTCAGAAAGTATTTTTGTCATTTTCTCAATCCGACAATAATTCCGTTGCGGGGTCCACCATTGATTGTACCGTCATACGGATATTCCCTGACAAAAAGAATATTCCCTGACCAATCGAATATTATATTACAACTTGCGTACTTTGCAAAATTTATAAATATAACCCACAACTATAACATTATATCAAATCCACACCATAATATTTAAAAAATTATTTTGAGAAAATTAAATATTTATTCATAAAATATGGGGTTTCACATATAATGCTATTTGATATATACAATATGAACTGTACATGACAAAATGGCTAAGTTAGTCTGTGCAGGAAAATAAAAGCCCGTCTACAAATCAGTGTATATGCGAGTTATCAAGCCCAACATAGTATCCCTCTCAAAAGAAGGAGGTAACACTGTGGTCTCTTGTACAAGGGTATCCACACGAGCTAGAGGGTCTACATGTCATGCATTGGTATTTTCCCAAACACAGGGTACTATATCTCTTGTAAATGAGATATACGACATGTTGTAGGAGTTATTGACAACATAGACTGTTGGCAGTAACTCCAACAGAGTATCCTCACCAGGAAGGACCGATGATGGAATATGTTATACACATCCTCAACAGACAAAACAAATCCCCGCAAAATCTCTTGTAAATGAGAGATACGTCATCAGTGAAAGTCTGTACCAAGGATTAAGGGCTTTGGTGTCAATCCCAACGTTAATATACTGGAAGTTCAGGGTAGCTTTGGATCATGCGTCCAAACAGTTTATCAGGGTGGTCATGGATAACCATGTTCCCGGTAGAAGTCAAGGGGAGCCGACAATCATCCTACCATGTTGGAGAATAATCCAACAAACCACATACAATTGCATCATGCTGTTGTACATTGCATCATGATTATCGTGTTACATTTCAAGTGTCTAGTATTCTTTATCCTATCTATGCCATTGCATTGCATGAATATGATAAAGAGGGGCATTTGTAGACACTCAAAAGTTTCTACATACCTGTTACTAACATTGAAGGAGGGCAAAAATGTCTTTCAGAGATAACCCTGGAAGACATCTCAGTTCAATCCCAGAAACAACTTTGGGATATTCAGTTATTACCATCTCGGAGATAACTCCGAGACATCCAGCTCAGTCCCGGAAACAACACCGGGAGTTTCAATTTCAACCTCAGAGATAACCTCGAGGAGTGCAGTTCAAATACCGAAAATTACACCGGAGAAGACCATTTAATCTCAGAGATAACCCCGAGATACTCAGTCTCGGTCCCGAAAATAACACTGGGAAAGATTATATCAAACCTCGGAGACACCCCTAGGTATGTAGTTGCAGTTCCAGAGATAATCCCAAAAATGCTTGTTTCAAACCCATACAAACATCTTCAAACACTCGACAATGACCCTGAGGAACTCGTTCCCCAAAGCCCAGAGATAACCCTAGGAAGTAAGGCATACCTCAGAGTCAACCCTGATGACGGTCAACACCTGCAGCAGTCGAATCTCAGAGATAACCTTGAAAGTTCTGAAAGTCCTGAAAGTTCGAGCGAACAACATGTTGCATGTGTGCACGTACTTCGAGACGGTGAGACCCATGGAACCTGGGGCACCCCAGGCTACCGCAGGTACACCTACGGCTCCCGTTCTCTATAAATAGAGGGCTTGGGCAGCCATTTTGTATAGAGAAAATGCGAGGAAGCCTTGTCCAATTTGCTCTGTACACACTATAAACTGAGTGCTTTCTCATTTTAAACACTTGTGAGGTTATATATTGCTATATTTTTACCGGCGGGAGCTGAGTGTTCATCCCTTTAAAGTCATTGAAGTCTTCTTTGGCAGTCCACTGTAAGCCTTCTTACACTTTCTAAAGCCTTTCTCCACTACTGTGCACACATAGTTCTACACGTTGAGAGTCGTGTTCCGTGTGTATGACTGAACTTCGGTCAGTGACTTTTATTTCTTTATATATATATATATATATATATATATATATATATATATATATATATATATATCGATAAATCGTTAAAATGATGAACCGAGCCGGGATCGATATATATCTTGTGCGTTTACCGCTTATATATATATTTACATTTCTGTCAGGCTTGGAGTTTTCTTCGTGGCCTTTTACAGCTTTCTTTACATTTCATCCCGCCTGGAGTTTACTTCGTGGCGGTTGATCATTTTTATTGCTTTATTTACATTTCGTCCCACCTGGAATTTACTTCATGGTGGTTGATCGTCTTTACTGCTTTATTTACATTTCTGATCCCCCATGGAGGTGCTTCGTGGTGGTTGATCATGTCTCTCTATATATATTTATAGCTTTTATATATAACTGCTTACAACTTTCATATAAATTGCTACATCATTTGAGCCTAGAAATCATGTGATCACAGATTCAGTCTACTGAATCTAGATTTGGTTCCCGTGATGGATATTTTTAGTTGTACATGGCTTATAAATTACTCGGTACTGCTATGTATATTATTTTCTCGAAGATGCTTCGCATATCAAAAATAAAAGCAATCAAGCCGAACACCTAATAAAATGGAAGTATCAAAGTCCTCAATTACTATTGAGCGCAAAGATTTAAAAAACCTCTTTTTTACAAAACATCATTGCTATATCTTTTTTAAAAAAGAATTTTTACATAAATTCAAACCCTTTGTATATAGGTGCAAATGAGGCATAACACTACTTTCAAATAATTGCACATTGATCCACACACACACACACATATTCATATAACAGTTTAATTGAAAAGTGACGGTCATCGTGGCAACACGGATGTCGGGGGGTGCGTAACACCTTCCCTCCGCATAACCAAGTCCCCGGACCCTAACGAATATCGGTTTTATAGACTTGTTAAGCAGTGTCACATCATTGGGTCAATGTGAAAATCTTTTCTCGGTTGTGTTGGTACAACCATTTAAAAAACCAACTAGTGGCTCTTATAGTCCAATCGTCAACATATACATGGCGGACCTTTTCACAACTTGTTTTTTCAAACAAATCTCACCTAACATGAGAATACAAAAAGACAAGAACAGAAAAGGGACAAATAAAAATCCCGACGTCGACATGATTTTTATCCACTTACTTAGCCTTTGAAACCTTTTCTCGATATCGTCCTCAAAAGGAAGCAAGTCTGGGTTTTTGGACCGAGTTTGCATAAACTGACTTCACGAATCTGAAATAAGAAAGAACAAAACAAAATAAAAATGTTTAAGTAAAACTGAACTAATTAAACTGATATTGCAAAATATTAAAATCTATACTAAATCCCCGGCAACGACACCAAAAACTTGTTGGGTAAAATCTATATACGCTCACACGCAAGTGTACGTGGTCAACAAGTAATAAAGTGTAAGTCAAGTATCGTTCCCACAGAGACTTAATAAGAAATAAATCCTAACAATTACTAACTTTATATTAATCCAAAACTTATTAAACTATCCAATCCAAAGATTATAATTATTAATAACTAAAAAACATAAAAATACTAAGTAATCAAGAAACTCAAAAGATGTAATTTCAAACAAATACTAGAGAATTAGACTTACAACTTCACTTTAAGTATCACTTCACTTATTACACCCTAATTCCAGTTCAACTCACTATCCCAATTTATTAATCAAGAACACTAAAGTAGAACTAACCACCTCTCGATGCACTAAAACCATATTAACTTAAATCCACAAATTAGATATAATTAAGTTAAACACCTTAATCGGCTAATTCACTATATCTATATGTAAATTACAATCAAAGAAGATTTAATTTTAAGTTCTTTATCTGATTACATGTGACAACTCGAGAATTTGGATAATTTAGTAAAATCTTAAATGATTGATTTAAGGTCAAATAATAGACCTGAGCGGAAAAAATAAGTGTATGCATTTGATGTTATTAGGATGGAATTTTGAGGATTTCAAAATTTAAGTGAAGGCTTATAGGTGAATTATTTAGGATTAAGTGTTTTTGTGATTAAGTTACGTATACGAGAATGTGGTTAATGGTCAAGGTTGACGGATAAATTATATCTCAGAAACAAACCCTAAGAATATATTAAAACAACAATGTTCGATTAGAAAACCCTAGTCGATAAGAAAAACCCTAGAAATCGGTTACGGAAACCCTAGTTTTAGTTAAAGAATCCAAACCTAATTCAAATTGCATGAAACCCTAAATCGAACTTAATGGCATAAGTGTAAATAATTATAAGATTAATTAGGGTTAATCTTAACAAATTGATTACAAAACCCTAATTCCAAATCAAACCCTAATACTTGATCTCGAAAACCCTAGTTTTAGATTACGATAAATTGAGCCCTAATGGGGAAATTAATGGAGAATTATAATGCTCTACGCTATTATTATAATATTAATTAGGGTAACAACTTAATTAATTAGCAAAACCCTAATTTCAAATTATCGAACTTAAATTTTTAAATCGAACCCTAATGATGGATTTGAAACCCTAATTTATAAATGGGAAAATGAAAGTGTTAATTTAATATTTTAATGTTAATTAGGATATATTAATTCTAATTTAATGTTAAGTAATTAGAAAACCCTAATCTAATTACGAAAATTTAATTTCTATATTAGAAAATTTATTTTCTATTTAGAAACCCTAAATTTATGGGTTGAAAACCCTAATGACGATTTTGACCCTAATTGCTTAATTAGCGATTGTATTAGGAAATGCTTAATCCTAATTAGTAAAATTTAATTTATCATTAAGAAATTTTAATATAATTAGAAAATTCTAATTATAATTTGGAAATATTAAATTTCTATTTTTAAAAATCTAAATTTGGAAATTTTAGAAAATCAAATTGTTAAACTTGAGGTTCAAACCCTAAATTCCAAAAATTTTCAAACCCTAAACCCTCTCAAACCCTAAACCCTAAGGGTTTGGACCATTTACTAAAATGCCATTAAAATTAGAATGGAAAAGACTAAATTACCCTTTGTTGCATTATGGGACATTGCTTGTAAATCTAGACCTATGGAGAGTTGTTGAACCAAACCCTAGCTTAGCCTTTGACAAAATCCAACCAACCAAATAAAATTGATCGGATCAAAGCAACATGTAAATTTTTTTATAAATTAAAGAGAGAAATGCTACTTTATTTTTCATTTGAGCCAAAGCTTTCTCTCTAAGATTTGAAATTTGAAAGAGAAATGGAGAGATAAGTTAAGATGATATCATATCTCGACTTAGCGAAGAATGATTCAAAGAATCGATTCAAGAAAATCAAGCTCAAAAGGTATATGAACCCTAATTTTAAAAATTCTTAGATTTGATGTTATTTGTTGTAATTTGTTGTTGAAAGATGTGTATTTGAGGTGTCATTTGATGATCTAGGTTGTTAAAACTCGAGATCCATATCATTTTGATGCTCGAAATTAAAGTTTATAAAAATCTGGAAAAGTGAAAAATTGAGGTCTGACAACGAATGTCAGGGCCTCTAGATCTTTGTCTGTTAATGTTTAGGTGTGTTTAATGTTGTAGATCTGTTCTTTGCTGTTAGCTCTTGGATCTGAGACTTGAATCAAGTCCAGATCAAGTCTAGATCGTGAGTTACAAGCGGTCAAAGGTCGTTGACCGATCACATTTTTGGATTTCTGGCAAAACCGAAACTTCGGATCATCCGGAAGCTTTTACGTGCTTCTTGGATCTTCCTATGTTCTTACCGCTTAGGCTAAGTTGTTGATTGTTTAGTGTAGTGCGATATAGACTACATGTTAAAATAATTAGAACACCTAGATCATAAGCTGGAATGGTAGGAAATTATGGTCAAAGTATTATTGACCAAATCTGTTCAAAACAATCTGGAAAAAACCATTTGTTCAAGAACGATTCTTAACCAATCGTTGATGGCTTGAATCTTGTTGATCTGTTGTTGTTGAACTCGGATCGTGTTAGGTAATTGTTCCTTGACATAGTGACTATACATTTGAACCATAATATTACATATAAAATGACCGAACCTAGATTTAATCGAGCCATAAAATGGCCACTCGAACTGTCTGGAAATGGGAAACCCATAATCCTTGCGGAGCCTCGACATCGACTTTAATGAGACTTAGATCTTGCGATTATGTTGTTATTTGGTCCTATGGTTGTTATATAATTGTAGTACTACATAAATACTACAACATAAGAACAATTACTAGCCCGTAAAGTAGGAAAACAAAGTTTTAAAACTTGGTCAAACCTACCCACTTTCGATCATCGACATGAATTTCAGGTTTTGGGACCAAGAACACCAAGAACACACTTATAGCGACACTTTTTGTGTCGCTTAAGAATACCCTTTTAAGCACAGTTTATTATTATTTTTTCGAAAATGATTTAAAAATTAGAAAAAATGGTTTTAAATTATTAAAAATACTAAATAAATTATGAAAAATTATTTTAAAATATGAAAAATAGTTTTTAACTATTTTGAGTATATTTTGAAAATATTTAATATTTTTGGAATATAAATGGTATTTATTTATTTAATTATATATTAAATAAATTATTTAAAAATAGTTTTAATTCATGAAAAATCATGAAAATAATATTATGGTAAAAGAAAATATTTTAAGTTATTTTGATGACTTTTAATATTTTATGATAAATTTCATTAATAAATTATTATTAATGGTAATTAATTTATTTAATTAATATATTAAATAAATTAAGGAAAAATAGAATTAATGTTTTAAAATCATTTAAAAATGATTTAAGTGTTGTAAAAATATTTTAAGTTATAAAATATAACTTTTGATATTTTGGCATAGAAATATTAATATTTTAATATTAATATTAATTATCGGATAATGGATTTAAGTGTTTAAAAATCAAATAATTATGATTTTAAGGTATTAAAATATTTTGAAATATTATAATTACATTATAATATTATGTAAGGATTTTCATTAATATTTTATATTAAATGAATATTAATGATTAAGGAATTATGCTTGTATTTAATTTATTTAAATACGATATTAATGATTGAAAAATCGGGATAAATGATATTAATTATCCAAAAATTATTACGAGCTAGGAAAAATGTTTGATGATCGAGAAAATTATCTCGTGATAATTGTTAGGCGTTTAAGCGAGTTTAATTGAACTTAAACTCGAGTATTGTCCGAATTAGACCGTCGGGATGATAGAATTATGTCGGTTTCAACTCGAACTTTGAAATAGTTTGACGATATTAAGTCTTATGTGTTTTGTATAGACTGATAGGGTTATGTGTTATGTGTTTAGGTTATTCTGTGTATATAAATATAACAGTATTATATTGTGATGATATTATTCTAATATTGGAGATCTATATTATTAATATTAGGTCTTCGGATAAAGCGTTATAAATTGCGTTGCGGTAATCAACGGTTCAGGCAAGTTTGTTTTTACTTTAACTCTACTAAGAGTGTTTTATTCAAGCTTATGGTTAAATCATTCTTGATTGCCATGAAAATTGTACTCTGTGTATTGCTTGCATGTATAAGTCAGGTATGAAAGGCTGATCACCTTCATTACCAATTGATTCAGAAATGTTTGTTCATGTTTAAAACTTGTTCAGTCAAAAGTTTGTTCCTGCTAGTTCTCAATTATATTGATGAATTATAGCCAGCTTATTATTCATACTCTTCAATCATGATATATTCCTATATTGTTGTATTTAAACTTGCTGGGCAACTTTCATGCTCACCCTTGCTATATCATGATAAAACATTGCAGATAAGGCGAATGCGTTTAGGATCTGAGAAAAAGGTTAATGCCAAGTACGACTTTGGAATAAATTGTCTGACTATTTTGTAATAGTATAGTTGAATAATATCTTATCTGATAGATAGCTTATGATTTGTGTTTAAGTTAAGGTTACTCGACCTTGGGGAATAATGTGTAATGTAATGTATAAACAATTTATGTTTATATCTTCCGCAATTAGTAATAGAAAGATTAGTCTAGGATCCGAGGTGATTTGGGGCTGAATTGGGGATGCTACAGTTGGTATCAAAGCTGTTGGTTATGAATCTTAGGTAGTAATACTTGAGACCAATAACCGCAGTGATTAGGATTAAGTACTAACTCAAATCTAGTTAGTGTGTCGAAAAGATTCAAAGACGAATCTCGGTAAGTTGTAAAGATACAGAGTTCCCTAACTCGTAATAAGGTTGAGCAATGTAAGTGGTGAATAGATAAAGTCTAAAATGACTAAAAGTTCAGTGATAGGAGATCGTAAAACAAAACGATCATAGTCATAGAATTTAATCGTAATATATACGATGAGATCACCCCGTGATCTGTTAAGGTTATGACAGCCAGAAAGAATCAATCTAATGATTGAAAAGTTTAAAACAAGATTGTTGTGTGAATGGTACAGATTCAGAAAAGGATTATGAATACGGATTAAATGAAATTTACATATTGAGAAGGGGGTTAAGTATTAGGTGGGGATTTCAATGAGGACTCGTGTTGTTGAATCGAGTTGTATGATTTCTTGTATGGCGGGGAATTGTACTTGGTGTAAAAACTACTTAGTTGGTGGCATTAGTAATATTGAAATGTTGTGTCACGCTTAGTTGTTATATACGAGATAAATAGGTCATAGGTAGAGAATATAGGATTAAGTACGAGTTCTTAGAACTCATACTTATGTGACATTCTTGACTCATAGTTATATGAAATGTTTATGAGCCCTCAAATGTGTCGTCTGGACGCCAAAGGTCGACTAGGGTAAGTTAAATAAACTCATATAATTGTGGCGAGTTATGAACTCATAAGTGTGGTTTTATGAATCGGGTATAGTTATGTGAATGGAGTGTTAAGGATAATAGGAATAGATAGAATGTTTAAGCAAATGATCATTAGTGGAGACTTAGGTTTTCCTAAACTCCTAGCTATGCTAAACTTCAAATTTTGACATCAAGCTAAATCGCGCACTATGTGCCTTTTAAAAAAAAAATGTAGACTCGTAACCATTTTTGAAAGCGGTTTAAAATATGATCTATGCTACTTATTTCAACTAGACTCAAATGATTTGAAATATCCAAATTTGTTTTTAATTATCACTCATGTACCATGTAACCTGGTGCAGAGATGATAAAAATGATAGAGTCATCAATGCAGTATTACTTAGTGTGAATTTGACATAAAGTCACTATTCCACTATGGTATAATGTAGAATTACAAAATCACCAAATGACGAAATCCTCAACGGAATTTGTAAATACAAGATGCGGCATCATGACGTCATTCTCAAAAATGTTTTCAAAAAAAAAAAATTTAATTTGCCAACGGGGTTTGGCTACACCTAAATAATTCGATTGAATTGAATTATTGATATGAGTCTATGCTATTTGATTCAGCTAGACTAATGTTATGAAAACTCTAAGTGTTCATTGAAAAAAAAAAATATTTCTCGAACCAAATTGTTTTGATGCGGAATCCTATAATAAAGACCGAGGTGAACAATGTTGTTTGGATAAATAATCCAATCGAGAAGCGTAAATATTCATGACACATAATTAATCGTTATGCATGGCGTAAAGTACGATAGGCTAATCACCTAAAAGTACTATTAATGGTAGTTTACCTTCTTTGTGATTGTAAACATACCAAGTAATGTATTGTTTTATTGATGATCACTCACTAGTTAAAACTAAGTGTTCATGGTCTATACGACCCCTCAGCACAATTTGAAAACTTTTACTCTGGTGAGTGGTGTATTGGGTAGCATGTGATATGTGTGAATGGTGTAAGCTATTTGGTATCCGCTGTAAGGTGTAAGGTGAATTTCGGGGACGAAATTCTTAGAAGGAGGGTGAATGTGACAACTTGAGAATTTGGATAATTTAGTAAAATCTTAAATGATTGATTTAAGGTCAAATAATGAACTGAGCAGAAAAATAAGTGTATGCATTTGATGTTATTAGGATGGAATTTTGAGGATTTCAAAATTTCGTGAAGGCTTATAGGTGAATTATTCAGATTAAGTGTTTTTGTGATTAAGTTACGTATATGGTAATGTGGTTAATGGTCAAGGTCGAGGTTGACCAGATAAATTATATCCGTAACAAACCCTAAGAATATATTAAAAACAACAATGTTCGATTTAAAAACCCTAACGTTTAATAAAAACCCTAAAATCGGTTACGAAAACCTAGTTTGATTTAGAATCAAAATCCTAATTCGATGCATGAAACCCTAAATCGGAACTTAATGGCATAAGTGTAAATAATTATAAGATTAATTAGGGTTAATCTTAACAAATTGATTACAAAACCCTAATTCCAAATCTGAGACCCTAATACTTGATCCGAAAACCCTAGTTTGATTTCGATAAATTGAAGCCCTAATGCAGGAAATTAATGGAGAATTATAATGCTCTCATCTACTATTATTATAATATTAATTAGGTAACAGCTTAATTAATTAGCAAACCCTAATTTCAAATTATCGAACTTAAAATTTTCCGTCGAGAAACCCTAATGATGGATTTGAAAACCCTAATTTATAATTAGGAAAAATGAAAGTGTTAATTTAATATTTTAATGTTAATTAGGATATATTAATCCTAATTTAATGTTAAGTAATTATGAAAAACCTAATCTAATTACGAATATTTAATTTCTATATTAAGAAAATTATTTTCTATTAGAAACCCTAAATTTATGGTTTATAAACCCTAATGACGATTTTGACCCTAATTGCTTAATTAGCGATTGTAATTAGGAAATGTTAATCCTAATTAGTAAGATTTAAAGTTATGATTAAGAAATTTTAATATAATTAGAAAATCCTAATTATAATTTAGAAATATTAAATTTCTATTTTTGAAAATCTAAATTTGGAAATTTTAGAAAATCAAATTGTTAAACTTGAGGGTTCAAACCCTAAATTCTAAAAATTTTCCAAACCCTAAACCCTAACGAACCCTAAACCCTAAGGGTTTGGACATTTACTAAAAATGCCATTAAAATTAGAATGGAAAAGACTAAACTACCCTTTGTTGCATTATGGGACATTGCTTGTAAATCTAGACCTATGGAGAGTTGTTGAACCAAACCCTAGCATAGCCTTTGACAAAATCCAACCAACCAAAATTAGAAAATGATCGATTAAAAGCAACATGTAATTTTTTTATAAATTAAAGAGAGAGAAATGCTACTTTATTTTTCATTTGAGCCAAAGCTTTCTCTCTCTAAGATTTCAAAATTTGAAAGAGAAATGGAGAGATAAGTTAAGATGATATCATATCTCAGCTTAGCAAGAACAGATTCAAAGAATCAGATTCAAGAAAATCAAGCATAAAGGTATATGAACCCTAATTTTAAAAATTCTTGATTTTGATGTTAAATGTTGTAATTTGTTGTTGAAAGTTGTGTATTTGAGTGTCATTTGATGATCCGGGTTGTTAAAACTCGGATCCATATCATCTAGATGCTCAAATCTAAAGTTTATAAAAATCTGGGAAAGTGAAAATTGAGGTCCGACAACGAATGTCGTGGCATCTAGATCTTTAATCATTAATGTTTAGGTGTGTTTAATGTTGTAGATCCGTTTTCTTCTTTGTTAGCTCTTGGATCTCGAGACTTGAATCAAGTCCGATCAAGTCTAGATCGTGAGTTACAAGCGGTCGAAGGTCGTTGACCGATCACATTTTCTGGATTTACAGGCAAAACCGAAACTTCGAGATCGTCTGACAAGCTTTTACGTGCTTCGGATCTTCCTATGTTTCTTTATTTAGGCTAAGTTGTTGATTGTTTAGTGTAGTGCGGGATATAGACTACATGTTAAAATAATTAGAACACCTAGATCATAACTGGAATGGCGAGGAAATTATGGTCAAAGTATCATTGACCAAATCTTTCAAGAACAACTGGAAAAAACCAGTTGTTCAACAACAGATTCTTAACCAATCGTTAATGAAGCTTGAATCTTGTTGATCTGTTGATGTTGAACTCGGATCGTGTTAGGTAATTGTTCCTTGACATAGTGACTATACATTTGAACCATAATATTACATATAAAATGATGGAACCTAGATTTAATCGAGCCATAAAATGGCCACTCGAACTGTCTCGAAATCACTGGAAACCCGAAATCCTCAAAGAGAGCTCGACAACGACTTTTAATCGACTTAATATCTTCGATTATGTTGTTAATTTATATCCTGATATATAATTGTTTTTAGTACATAAATACTACATTATAAGAACAATTAACTATCAAACGCCTTGAAAAGTAGGAAAAACAAAGTTTTAACTTGGTCAAAATACCCACTTGGTCATTGACATGAATTTTTGGGGTTTGGGCTCAAGAACACCAAGAACACAATTAAGCGACACTTTTTATGCTATAAGGCCCCTTAATGACAGTTTATTATTATTATTTTTAGAAAATGATTAAAAATTAAAAAAATGGTTTTAAATTATTAAAAATACTATATAAATTATGAAAAATTATTTTAAAGTATAAAAATAGTTTTTAACTATTTTGAGTATATTTTAAAATATTTAATATTTTTGGAATATAAATGGTATTTATTTATTTAATTATTATATTAAATAAATTATTTAAAATAGTTTTAATTCATGAAAAATCATGAAAAATAATATTATTGTAAAAGAAAATATTTTAAGTTATTTTTGATGACTTTTAATATTTTATGATAAATTTCATTAATAAATTATTATTAATGGTAATTAATTTATTTAATTAATATATTAAATAAATTAAGGAAAAATAGAATTAATGTTTTAAAAATCATTTAAAAATGATTGAAGTGTTGTAAAAATATTTTAAGTTATAAAATATAACTTTTGATATTTTGGCATTAAAATATTAATATTTTAATATTAATATTAATTATCGGATAATGGATTTAAGTGTTTAAAAATCAAATAATTATGATTTTAAGGTATTAAAAATATTTTGAAATATTATAATTACATTATAATATTATGTAAGGATTTTCATTAATATTTTATATTAAATGAATATTAATGATTAAGGAATTATGCGGTATTTAATTTATTTAAATACGATATTAATGATTGAAAAATCGGGATAAATGATATTAATTATCCAAAATTATTACGAGCTCTGGGAAAATGTTTTGGTGATCGAAAAAATTATCTCATGATAATTGTTAGGTGTTTAAGAGTTTAAGCGAACTTAAACTTGAGTATTGTCCGACTAGATCAGTCGGGATGATAGAATTATGTTAGAGTTTAAGTCGGTTTAAATAGTTTGACACGATATTAAGTCTTATGTGTTGTATATAGATTATAGGGTTATGTGTTATGTGTTTAGGTTATTACGTGTATATAAATATAATAGTATTATACTGTGATGATATTATTCTAATATTGGAGATCTATATTATTAATATTAGGTCTTCGGATAAAGCGTTATAAATTGTGTTGCGGTAATCAACGGTTCAGGCAAGTTTGTTTTTACTTAACTCTACTAAGAGTGTTTTATTCAAGCTTATGGTTAAATCATTGCTGATTGCCATGAAAATTGTACTCTGTACATCTTGCATGTATAACTCGGTATGAAAGGTCGATCACCTTCATTACCAATTGATTCGAAATGTTTGTTCATGTTTAAAACTTGTTCACCAAAAGTTTGTTCTGCTTAGTTCTCAATTATATTGATGAATTATAGCCAGCTTATTATTCATACTCTTCAATCATGATATATTCCTATATTGTTGTATTTAAACTTGCTGGGCAACTTTCATGCTCACCCTTGCTATATCATGATAAAACATTGCAGATAAGGCGAATGCGTTCGGATACAGGAAAAGGTTAATGCCAAGTACAGCTTGGAATAAATTGTACGACTATTTTGTAATAGTATAGTTGAATAATATCTTATCTGATAGATAGCTTATGATTTGTGTTTAAGTTAAGGTTACTCGACCTTGGGGAATAATGTGTAATGTAATGTATAAACAATTTATGTTTATATCTTCCATAATTAGTAATAGAAAAATTATTAAAGACATCATCCCAATTACAAGTAAGGAATTAAAGAAAAGAATGATATCCAGAACCACCCTTCTTCTCTAACTTTAATCTGCAATTATCGTGAAAATAAACCTTCAAGAACTTCCTCTACTGCTCTTGCTCCAATTCAAGCTTCAAAGATGTTAATTGATTCAAATGATTTCCCCTTTTAGTTGTTGTTGTTGTATTTCTTGCCTAAGACACGTATTCTGACTTTAATTCCATGCCCAATTGAGTTCTAAGCCATGCCAACCACTAACCTTCACGTTCACTACATCAGTTCAAATGAAACAAGAGTCTGGCTTTCCCGTACCCCCACCCCGATGGGGGTTTTGCTTTATAAATGTCCTTCTAATGAACTATGCTCTTATTAGTTGGCTAAGCACCCTTGCCCGTTGCTGGGTTTTATGTAGTAGAATGTTAAGCTAACGGCTACCCTTACATCTTTGTCCAAGTTAAGCTCTTTCCTTGCCAAGTTTCACATTAAATTCTCCTTTTAAGCCCATATGCCACGCCACCACACATGAACACAAAATAACACTAAACAAGTAAAACGAAACATAAATACAAAGAATTAACACAGTTTAAGCTCAAATAAGAAGCTGATTTATAGGTATTAAACCCACTCATCACATATTGACAGCTTGACCTAGCAGTTTGACCGAATGCATTTTTTCATCTGGCATTTGGGCAGAGATCTCTCCGAGGAAAATTCTTTTGATCCTTCTAGCTTAGGGGCTGGCCCTTCAGGTGGCCCATATTAAGATGGTTTTGTCGGTGCAGATCCTCTGTTGTATTGGCCTGATATCCCTCTTGGCGGAGATCTAGTGACTCAAGAGGAGTTACATCAGATGGATAGGTTGGATGATGTAGACATCAACACTATTGACCTCTTCTGATGTATTTCTCATTATATCTTTTAATGGGCATCTGTTAGATATTGGGTGGTTGTACCCCATTCTCATTATATCTTTCGATAGGCATTTATTAGTTGTTGGGCAGTTGTGCCCCATTTACCTGTATTTTCCAGCTGTATACAGAGATGATGTATTTAGATGATGATGTACTTAGGAATGCATGTATATTATTTTCCATTCCCTACATCATATTGCCATCTATTGCTTATCAGACATGTATTATGTTATACATATGTATGTCCAGAGATGTTCAACATTGACCCCTGGATGGTCTTATGACATGACCCTACAGATGTCTTCATTGACAGTTAGCTGCATTGATCATACCCCACCAGTATTGGTGGCCTCCTGTTTAAGATCGTCGGGTGACCGTACATCAACTGTTGTAGCACTCTATGACCCTCATGATGTTCTAGGTTCCATTGGGTTTTGTAGAGGGCATGCTAGAGCACTGGGTACTAGATAGGCAGGTGTTCCGGTTTGAGACCCAGGAGTTGACTCCTACCTTGGAGGAGTACGAGTGACAGACAAATTTGTCGTTGGACATGCCTTATGCTCGGATGGCTGTAGGAGATATGAGCTGACAGTTTATGACCCTCACTGGTTTGAGGCACGGAGTTGCCATGGATGAGATCTCCTCAGGGCATGTAGTGCCCATGCATTTTTTGATTGACATATTTGCCTCTTTGGACAGTTATGTACATCACTCTAGGGATTTCACCACATCGGAGGATGATTGACGTATTCCCAAAGTAGATGTACTCTTGATGTGTATAGTGGATTATTTGTACATGCCACTGTATATGGACCATTTAGACATCGGCGTGGTTATGGCAGTGCGGGCTCTCCGGGAGGGATATACCATTTTACCAATGATTATGGCAGAGACCTTGAGGTCGGCCACGTATTGCCACACCCATCCTGTAGGGGTATTTTCAGGCAGTTCGGTCTTATTATACGTGTGGTTTATGACACACTTGAGATCGATTAACATATTTTGACGCTATGTGTATTGTTTTTTCCATAAGATAGCCATGTCTTACACGTTTTAGCCGGCAGAGTGTACATACACTACTTCTTGGTCAGTTTTCTTGGCAGGGATTGAGGGTCCATTTGATATTCTGTCGTGTTCAGGGCTTAGTTCTCCCTACAAATTCATCATTATTGCATCTGGCATGGATTATATTCCTCTGACTGGTTTGACAGGCGTGACCACTTATCATCCATTGGCTGTGATGGCATAGTTTGACCAGTTTTAGGATGTTCATCCCTTCGACGGGGCATTGTGTCTGTATTTGTCATCTCACATTTTGTCAGTAGAAGATTTGTCCATGGTTTATGCCTGTTGGGCCCAGCATGAGAGGGCTTATTCTACAGTGTATTCTGCATGGCTGGAGGCAATGATTACATCGGTTGGGGTTGTATCCACAGAGTCGGGGATTGATTCTAACAGTGGGGAGCCTATGGATGACACTGATTCTCCCATTGAGGATGAGCTATTTTCTAGGTTGACAAAAACTCTAGTTAATTCCCCCAGTATTAATGCTACTGTGACTCCACATTTTGTAGAGTATTTAGAGCAGAGTCTTCATCTGATGACATTTGAGAGGGATCAGGATAGGGCCTTGATGTTGACAGCTCTTTTTGGTAGAGATGTCGCTCTAGTTGAGAGAGATGATGCTTTAGATAATAGAGACACCACTGTTGCTGAGCGGGACGAGGCTAGATCATCTAGAGATGCTGTTGTTATTGAGCAGGATGGTGCTATATCTTCCCGAGATGTCACTATTACATATAGTACTGCATTGAGGTCCCATACTGCTGATATCATTGCAGAGATGAACACGTTCATTAATGAGCATAGTGTCACCATGTAGATAGCTATGGATCTCTTGGCTCGTGTAGATACCCTATAGACACTCGAAATTTTGTTTTCCTATTACTAAGTATGCAGAAGGACAAAAATGTCTTTTTCACACTCAAGAGATAACAATGGAGGACCACAGCATCAATTCCGACCCCGGGAGATACAGTTTCCCACCCTGGAGATAACCCCAGGAAATCAATTTCTAACCCCGGAGATAACCCCGGGGGATCAAGTTCAAAGCCTGGAGATAACCCCAGGAGGTCAAGCCAACCTCATAGATAACCCTGAGGACAGTCAAAGTCAACATCAGGTCAACTTTAGAGATAACCTTGAGAAAAGATTGCTACAACTGCGTGAAAACCGAAGATAACCCCATGAGGGGAAAATGGTCACACGCTTCTACTGAGTCACTTAATCCTTTATACCCTAGCAATAGGATTTCCTTGAAGTCTTTGGCGTTCGTCGTTCGATTATCTGGTTGATCTTCCACGGCTGGTTTTTGTTTTCGTCTCGGTGGCATAATCATAAACTATTTTTCATTTCCTTATATTCTAAGCCTCATCGTATACGTTCGACATATAACACAAAATTTTCTACTCAAATAATCATGTATTCCAAAATATTAGATTTTGAAACTTGGTTTACTATATTAACCACTATTTAGATAAATATCTGCTATCTTTATACCAACTTACTTCATTAATCCAACATAGACTCATATTCATAGCACTTATCATATCATAACACATATTGCTTTAAACATCAGCTATCCCTTTGTGACTACGAAAGTCGGGATTTAAAATCTTGATCAACATAAAAGTTGAAAATAGTTCATTACTTATCACACACATTACATAACACAACATAACCCATACTACCTATTTACTAAGCCTTCTTTCTTGGACAGCTTTTCGCCTGATGATCTTTCTTTCCACAAACAAAACACGAACCTGGTTCTAAATAAGGACAATAATGAGAGGTATGTCCCTCACGTCCGCAAACATAACATTTCATTTTCCTTTTCTTCTTATTGGGTCTTTCTAATTCATAGTCTCCTATCTTTCTTTTTCCCTTATCTCTCGGAGCTGCACACGAAGTGTTGCTTGAGGCTCCCATCTGATCAATTTGGATCTTAAGCTTATCCTATTCTTCCATTGTTTCTATTAATGCCTGACGTAGCAACTTTTCTATTTCCCACAACCTTTCCAGTGAAGAAACCTTGTTCTCCAGATCCTGCACCTTTGTTGATGCTTGAGCAGCTTCAACTTTAGTGTCTGAATCACTATCTGTCAAATCCACCATTTTTGGATCTGATGCTACGTTTTCTACGATAGCCACCTCGTCCGACTTGAGTTCCTTGTGAGCCTCTATTTCAGCTATTGGCCTCGATATTAGCTCGGGGGTATGGATCTGATCCTTCTTATTCCACATATCTTTTCCACCAGACATCTACATACATAAGTTACCCTGATTAGAATATAGTATATATACACAGAAATCAAGAGTTTTATATACGTTGTCTCTTATTTTGTTTGACGATAAATTTATTCAATTCTCATCAACGCCTATCTTTCTCTGCCGAAAGGCAGCTCCATCCACTTTGCATTGAATCGCATAAAGGCGATGTCTAAAGCCTGCTCCAAGGTATATATCTTGGTGTCTTTGGCTTCTATCTCAACCTTCAACTGTCCTATCTGTATCTCTCTCTGCTCCAACCTCCCTCGTAACTCGGCTAACTCCATCTGTGCTTGGTGAGTAGTGTCCTTGTACTGCTGTTCCAAAATCTGGAGAGTACGATTCTATGTCTCCTCCTGCTCAGCTCTAACCTTTAAGTCGTCGTTCCTAACTATCAAATCTCTTATCATCTCACTGTCTGTGTACTCCTCGCTAGAGTCCATCGTCTCTTGGGTCAAGGAATTACTATCTTGACTTTCGTCATCTATCCTATGACCACAATAAACGAGGCAACATTAGTACTGAAATAAAATATGTTCATCGATAAAATGAAGGAATGTTTTATTTAGTACCACTTGATGAATCTTCTCGACTCATCATCTATCTAACAGATCCTATAATTCTTCACCAGAGTACTTCGTCTCTTGGTTCACTGAATATCTATCGTAACTTTTGTCCTCCATTCAACTAAGGTTATAACCTAGGTTTCACATTCCTAACGTTTATAACATACAGCTTTGATACCAACCTGTGGCGACCCCAAATCCGGATACTTGAAACCCGAACTCGGTTCTCCACGATACCATTTCTTTAAGCTGAATAATACTAAATAATAATATAATTTGAACTTAATTTACATACATCAAAGTTTACTTTTCCCAGGTACATGACCTTCAAAATACATTCCTTACAATACCTGACAATAGATTCCATTGTCTTACTAACTATAACCATTAACTCATACTAATTCTCATTCGAACAACTTTTCTTTCCCTTTATGCGTGCCTGAACCTTCAGGTTGCTCATACGTAACAGAAAATATTTAATTTAAGCAAGGATAAGCATTTGAGTTCCCAGCAAGTAATATCAATTATATATATATAAGCTGAAGGAATATAAGTATTCTCTTTACATAACACTTCAACAACGAATCGAAAGTTGTGAAGTAATCTGTACTGATAAAAAGTTCACATAACAACTCTCTTCCAAATTATTTAAATTTGGCTCTTGCTCTACCCATAAATAGGGTTTAAGAAACATACTATGAACATTCTTTTTCATTTTCGAAAAGGTTTAGCAGAAATCCATCCATAATGGCCAAATAACTTTACTTACAGAGCGGTGGTCGATAGATTGTACCTGTATTGATCAATACTACATAACTCTGAGCGAAATTCATCGTTTTTTATTTTGTCACTTCCAGTAGCGCAAAAATCTTCCCATATAGGGATGTTCATACATGCACAGTTCCAAACCCAAGGTTTTTAATCTTGCTCAACAATAATATGTAATTCAACATATATATATATATATATATATATATATATATATATATACGGAGTAATTGACAAAGGTGTATCAACATGTGAATAAATGCCATGATTATCCAGTGGGGACACTTGTACAACCATTTAGAAATCAACTTAACGTAATATATATACGAGCTAACATGTTGATAATCAAAGCGTACATAATCATGCAGAGAATAGAATAATTACGAAACTTCTTACTCATGTCCATTGCATAAAGAAAATGCAAAGGTAGGATACTTTTTGATTTCTTTGATTACAAATCTCAACTTAGGTTTTATCTCTTTTCACAACCTATCAATAATCGGATCATTCGTTCGATTAGAATAATATATCATAACACATAATACTCACATCTATTACGATTGAGACATAGTCTAATCACGTCATCACATAATCGCGGTGATCATACTTTTAGTTCATATTACATACATTTTTCAAATATCTCATCCATGTTCTTACAAAGAGCCTTTTTCTTTCTTTTATAAAATTTCGACATTTGTCGGCGACGTCTTGCAAGCGACTTTATCGGGTAATTAATGAAGTCTAAGACTCTTATTACAGATCTCAACATCGGTCATTTTATTTTTAAATGACTTAAAATAATTTTAAAGCTTTTATGATATTTTATAAATGCATTTTCAAACATCGGAATCATAATTAAATGATTTATCAAACAATTCTATTATCATATTAATTATTAATGAAACCATTGCCAAAATATAAAAGTTATTTATAATAACTCAAACTATTTTTAAAACATTTATATTACCCTTAAATGATTTTTAACATAATTAAAATCATTTTAAATAATTACCATTAATATTTAAATATTAATGTACTATTTATCCAAATATTAAAAGTCATTAATTATAACTTAAAATATTTTTAAATCCTTAATATCCTCTTTAAATGATTTTTAAATAAATTAAACCATTTTTAAACTATTTATAAATATTAAATAATCTTAATATCACAAATCATTAACTAAATATCATTAATATATAATTATTAAAGAAATTATCTTCTAAATATTAAAAGTTATATTTTATAACTCAAAATATCTTTAAATACTTTATTTTCATCTAAAATGATTTTTAAAATATTAAAATCATTTTTAAACTAATAAATAACTTTAATATCATTAATATTAATTAATTAATGAAATTCATCACAAAATATTAAAAGTCATCACAAATAACTTAAAATATTTTCTTATACCATAAAATAATTTTTCATGATTTTTCATGAATTAAAACTATTTTAAATCATTTATTTAATATTATAATTAAATAAATAAATACCTTTATATTCCAAATATATTAAATATTTATGAAATATACTCAAAATAATTAAATATTATTTTTGGACTTTAAAATAATTTTTTCGAAATTTAAAATCTAATTTTTTAATTTTTAAATCATTTTCTAATTTCGAGAAATTGAAAATTTAAAATAATTCAAATCTGTCGTGAAAGGGCCTAGTAGCGAGCAGTCATATCTACATATAGGTGTTCTTTATCTCAAGAACAACTTTGTCGGGAAGGCGTGTGAGGGACTACTTTGGTGAAGAATAACTTTGTGCTCTTAACGAATCAGGACATCTATGACTTGGATCTTGTAGAGGAAATACGGAATACTGATAACCAACAATCATTACTTCTAAACAACATCATATCTCGGAGAAATTAGCCATCAAAATAGTCATCCGGAGTGTTCTTCGTGAAAAGCGATTCGTGATGCCTACTTTGGGCCTCTATAACTTGACGATCGTGTAATGTTTATGTGATCTATCAACTCCAGTGTATAGAAAACATATAGGACTACAACTTTAACACTTATCATCATCATAACAACAAGAAATCAAGCAGCTAAAGTATGGTCAAACCTTGTCAGAAAAATCAACACTTAGAAAATTCAGAACGCCGAATTTTTCGATCCAATCTTAATCAACCCACTTTGACCTTAAATAACTCTTAATCCATAATATATATGGACCTGATTCTTTTGGAGGTTAAATACCACATAACAAGTTACACATAACAACCTTTAAATAACAAAACTCATGATCGAACAAAGAGTTATAGCCTTTGACATTTGGTGAAAAATAACAGAATTCAGTTTTTCCAACTTGCTTAAATCTTCAAATCCGTGCACTTTGATGTTATGGGTCTGTGTTTTTACAACCCAGAACATTAATAGACTTCCTATTACACAACTTTAAACAATCAATTGCATCAATTAACATAGAATCGAAAGATTTCAAAATTAGGGAATTTCATACCTTTTCTAGCTTCGATTTCTGATTTTTTTGGCTTTGATGCTTCTTATTTGTTGTTTGTAATGGTTGGTCTTTGATTAGGAGCTTATGGGTAAGAGAATTTCGGAGGTTTGGTCTAGAGAGAATGAAGCTAAGTGTTGTGCACAATTTTAGTGTATAATGAGGACTTTCTCTATCTCCATCTATATAAATCATGTAAGCAATCATGTAATGGTTGATTGATGGTAATAATCACAGATCCATAAGTGAATTCTAGATTGAATGGCGGATTTGTGGTGATTGGTAACACAATAATGCACAAATAATTCACCAATAATGCACTAAAGAAGTGGACAAAAGGGCAAAATGGTAATTTCCCCTCCAATAATTGATTTCTTCCTTTAATAATGCACAAGGGCATTTTGGACTTCTCTCTTTCACTAGTAAGGGCATTATAGACATTACCCATAACCATTAGGGTTTATCACTTTAGATTTTAAAATTCCATAAATAATATAACTAATAATACACTAAAAGGGTATTTTGGTAATTTCACATATAATTTCATTGGCATTTTTGTACATAGCAATTAAATGTAGTATTTAATCACTAGATGGTAATTTTATCATTTACCAATTACTTCCATCCTTTGGTAAATTAAAACTTTTATACATTAACATCGTAATTAAACCCGGTAATTTAAAATTAGGGTTTTTGATTGAAAAATTAGGGTTCTATAATTAAGGTTTCTTAACGCCATCAATTAGGGTTTCTAATTGACCATTAGGGTTCTCTAATTATCTGTGTATGTTACTAACACAGTCATTACAATCTCTAACTTCAACCGATTAAGGTTATAATAATTAGAGTTTGTCTAATTATCGGTAAAAAAAATAGTAATTAGGGTTTTCTTCTAATTACTGAGACATTACGTGTACACACGATAACTTCATATGCAGATCACCACTCGGTCATTTCTCATAACCGAGTTTAATAATTAGGGTTTCACACACCGCAAGATCTTGTCTTATGACCTAATCAATAGTCATTTTCGATATTATCTCATCACTACATACACACGTTACATAATTATTGTCTTCAGTAAAATCATTATAACAATAATATAATATTATTATTCTCATCTCTTGATCACAATCCCAATTCGGGATTTGGATCTCATATCGACTTATTCTTCGTATTACCGACGATCGATAATCAAGTTAAAATAATTAACTTAAATATTACGAACAATTCATATAATAAAATATTTATTATATAAATCTAATTGTCACTTTATATATTATTTCCAATCATGTTTTCATGGAAAATAATTAATAAAAACATTTAAAACTACGAGAATTAATTACCATAACAATATAATTTGTGGTAATTAATTACTCCAAAATATTCTAATTTTTCAAGTAATAAATATATTTGTATCTATCGTTCACATTACTAGACGCTTATTCTCGTCATTAAATAATAAAAAAAATTTATATGTAAAATTTCTTATTTATTTTTATAGAAAATTTGGAGTTGTCACAAGAGTCGTGTTGCGTGTGTATGCCTGGACTTCGGTCTATGGCTTTTATTTCTTTTTGTATATATATATTTATATTATATATATATATACTAACATTATCGAGTTATGCCTCGATTGAGCCTGGATTTACATCCGGAGCATTTATTGCTTATATATATACTTATATATAAACTGTTGTCGAACTCTTTTCGATGAGCCTGGATTTACATCTAGAGCATTTAATGCTTTTGTATATATATAAATAAACTCTGTTTGATTGAGCCTGGATTTCACATCCGGTGCGTTTACCGCTTATATATATATATATATATCCTCGATCACGAATTAACGAAACGAGCCTGGATCGATATATATCTAGTGCGTTTATCACTTTTATATAAATATATATTTACATTTTAGTCAGGTCTGGAGTTTACTTCGAGGCCTTTTACTGCTTTATTTACATTTCTGTTCGCCTTGGAGTTTACTTCGTGGCCTTTTACAGCTTTATTTACATTTTGTCCCGCCTGGAGGTTACTTCGAGGCGGTTGATCGTTTTATTGGTTTATTTATATTTTCTCAATCCCCCATGGAGGTGCTTCGTGGTGGTTGATTATCTGTATATATATATTTACTACTTATATATATATACATATAACTGTTTACAGCTTTCATACAAATTGCTACATCATGTGAGCCTAGGAATCATGTGATCACAGATTCAGTCTACTGAATCTAGATTCGATTCTCATGAAGGACTTTTTTAGCTGTACACGACTTGTAAATTATTTAGTGTTTGAATTTCCTTAGACGACTCTCATGCTCATAAGGAGTTTGGCACTACTATGTATATTATTTTCTCGAAGATGTTTCGTATCTCAAAAATAAAAACAATCAAGCCGAACACATAATAAAATGGAAGTATCAAAGGCCTCAATTACTATTGAGCACAAGAGTTTGAAAAAACCTCTTTTTATAAAATATCACTGCATTTTTATATAGAAATTCAAACCCTTTGTATATAGGTGCGAACGAGGCATAACACTACTTCCAAATAATTGCACATTGATCCACACACACACACACATTCATATAACAGTTTAAATAAAAAGTAGCGCACTTATCCATTAATTTGTAGATTAGCTTGGATTTTCTTGCACATGCTAGCTTAGCCATTTTTGTCATGTAAATGACACATTATATATATCAAAAAATATTATATGGCAATGAAATATATTTTGATTTACTTCCCTTTTAGTTATGCCTTGCTACTTGCTTGATAGTTGCATGTTCCTCCAGGGCTTATGATCTTGATGTATACTGAACTCCCCCTTGATGGATGGTCATTGAGATGTCTCAGGATCTTTCAGAATGGATTATTGGTCTTTGTATTCCCTACCCTTTGGTGTCTTGGGACTGGTTTCTGTATGTGTTTACGGAGAGGATTGCGGCTTTCCTCTCTGAGGTTGACCGCCCCACAGATGGTTGCCGATACTCCATTGTATTGAGGAGTCCAGGTAGTTCCATCTCTCATGGATTACTGTTTCTCTTGGTGGACTAAACCACAACTTAGATGGTCATCGGTTCTCCCATTAGCATCGGGAGACCATGTAATTCCATATTCCCTTTGGTCTAAGTCGATGATGTGTGGTTTGAAGGTTTAAAGGATGATCTGAGTACCATTGATAAGTTTTTATGTTTTGGTAAGGGGTTAGACCGAACCATTAATGGTTGCCTACATACTCCCATTGATGAGGGGATATCAGGTCAATGTAGTTCAAACCTAGTGTGAAAAGGTTCAATGTTGTAAGTGGTCAAAAGGGTGTAAAGAGAATTTTTTGTTGTTTTTGTAATTTCTGTAGTTTGACCGGACCATAAAAATTGATGCCTACGTACTCCCGTGTATTGGGGAGATCAAGTCTTTATAGTTCGCCCCTAGTGGGACAGACTGCAGATGTGAAAAGTTTTATCCCTAGTGGGACAAATTGAATGTGTTAAATGTTTGATCCCTGGTGGGACAAATTAAAGGTGTGAAATGTTTGATCCCAAGTGGGACAAAGTGAAGGTGTGAAATGTTTGATCCCGAGTGGGACAAACTGAAGGTGTGAAATGTTTGATCCCGAGTGGGACAAACTGAAGGTGTGAAGATTTTATATAATGAGAAAGGTTTTGAAAACCTGAATTGACTAATGATCTGGTGATCCAAAACCAAGATACTGGTTTGCTGGTAACTTCAGACATAGTACCGTTTCACGGTGTCCGATGATTTGTGGAAATTCATCGCTATCTATCTCTTGTAATCTGAGGGCTCCTCCTGTTAATACCTCCTTGACAACAAATAAGCCTTCCCAGTTTGGGGTGAATTTTTCTTTAGACTGATCTTGGTTGTTAAGAACCTTCTTCAAGACCAAGTCATGTTACTTGAACTGCCGTAGTCAAACTTTTTTGTTGTAGGATCTAGCGATCCTCTATTGGTATAGCTGACCATGGAAGATGGATGCCACCCGCCTTTCATATATTAGAGATAATTAGTAGTACCGATCTTATAAGTATTGGTCTTCATCCAGCTGACCGTCTATCAACACTCTGAGAGATTCCATTTCCACCTCTATAGAAGCACCGCTTCCATTCCATAGGTTAATGGTGAGGGTTTGCCCGGTGGAAGTCTTGCATTGACGCTCAGAGGCTAATAGAGTCGGGAGGCAATAAGTCAGGCCATCCTTTGTGGTTGGCGGACATCTTTTGCATTATCTTTTTGATATTATTATTAGTCGCTTCAACAACATCATTCATCTTTGGACAATAGATGACTGATTTGAGATGTTTGATGTGGAATTTACTGCATAACTCCTCCATCCTTTGGTTGTTGAGGTTTTTGGCATTGTCTGATATAATCACCTCTGGTTGTCCATATCGATAAATGGCATTGTTTTTTATGAAACTAATGATCACCTCTTTAGTAACCCTAGGGGAAGAGGCTGTTTCTACCCACTTGGTGAAGTAGTCGATCATGGTGAAGATAAACCGATGACCATTGCTGGCTTTGGGCTTGATGGGCCCGATCATGTCCATTCCCCACATTGAGAAGGGCCAAGGTGAACTCATATTGTGGAGCTCCCTCGGAGGGGTGTGTATAACATTTCCATGAATTTGGCATTGGTAACATCTCTTGACGTGATCATCACAGTCAGCCTTGAGAGAGAGCCAGAAATGCCCTGTTCTTAGGATTTTCTTGACATGTAGAGGGTCACTCATGTGTGGGCCGCATACTCCACCATGGATTTCATCCATGAGCCTCTGAGCTTGGTCTTCTTCTAGACATCTGAGAAGACCTAATCATGCATCTCTTTTGTAGAGTGCATCTCCGCTCAGGTATAATTTTATAGTCATTCGATGGATCCACTTTCTTTCAGCCTGACTCACCTCAGCGGGTGTAGATCCATCTCACAGATACTCCTTGATATGCTGATACCAAGGGTGTTGGATGGCAGGCAGCTCATCTGATATTTCTTCAATGTAGTTCCTATAGGCTGGAGCCTTTTGCAGGGCAAATGTGATGTTTAACATGTCTTCCTTATCATGTATGTTGATTAAGGAGGGCAAAGTTGCTAGTGCATCCGCAAAGTCATTCCTATTCTGAGGAATGTGGAGGAAGGATATTTCTTTAAACTCCGAAGCCATCTAGATAACTTGTCGATGGTAAGGTAATAAGTAGTTTTTATACCTACTTATCCAGTATTTGTTACTTGAATTAGTTGCTTAAACTCATGCTTCTTAGTTACTTTTCATGCATTTTGTGTTCATTTTGTAGATTATACGCTTGGGAGCTATGTGAGCGACTATTGGTATGAAATCACAAAGAATTGGTCTAAAATTGCAAAGAAAAGCAATCCGGACATCGTTTCGACTTTCATGTTTATTTCATGTTCTTGGCTTGGAACTTGGATTATATTGTAGATCTTCTTCTTAGCTTTTTGGAACATCTGGAATCATTCTATTCAGAGTTCGGATGCAAGAGTTATGATCTTTGTACAAACGGACGTTGAACTTCACTATTTTGGGTGACCATTTGCATAACAGTCACTTCCAGCCCAATTTTGACCTTCATCCGTCCGTTATTTCTCAATTCTTAAAAAATAAAAGTTGTAGAGCTCGTCGATATCTTTGATTTGATAGGTGGCGGGCCTCGTAACTCTTACCAAATCAAACGTTATTACCGCTTTACCAGAGGACACTACAGCAAAAAAAGGATGCCTGCTGGGGCGGGCTTTTACTATACAAAACCCCCGCTTGGGTGGGGGTAGAAGCTGCAAAATAGTGGGTATGCCAGTCGGGACGGGCCCTTTAAGCCTTATACCCCCCGTCGGGGCAGCGGGATGCGCAGAAAAGTCATTTTTTATCTAAATTTGAGTTCAAGAAGGATTGGTTCGATCCGATTGACTCAAGGACTTCCAAGAGGACTTAAAGACTTATAAAGAGACATATTAAAGGAGGAGAATCACAAGGATTAAGAGGGAGAGAGAGGATTCCATTAGATTAGATTAGAGTAGAATAGGAGAAAATACTAGTTCTTATGAGATTTGGAGATTGAAGCAACGTGGAGACCATTGAAGATTCAAAGTAAGAGCCAGGAGGGAGCTTCAAATCTGCAGACAACAGATTCTATCTTCTTATCTTCTTCTATCTTTGTCTTTTAATGTGTATTCAAGTGTGGATTCTTAGTTTTAATTCAATGAACTAATTCTTTGTTTGAGATTACAATGGATCTTATTGTGTAGTTTATTTTAATATGCTTCATTATCAATTATTATGTTCTATTATGTGGATTGTCTATTGTGATTTGGACTTAATTGCGTAATTTCCTAACTAACAATTACTGTGATAATCTATATGAACTCGAGAGATGAAATTTAGATCTAGATCTGATCATGATATCATGTGTTTGTGATTTCTGCATAGATGGAATTCATGATTCGTGTTTAGGATATAGATATGCCTTTACGCCATATGTAATCTTATAGAGAACTTGTGATTTAAATCCTTTTTAATTTTAATTCACATAGCGATATAGTGGATTAGTTAATTAAGGTGTCTTACTTAATTTTATCATCTGTGGATTTAACTAAGTATGGGTATTATGCATCGAGAGGTGGTTTTATCTGCTTTAGTGTTCTTGATTAACAATTCAGGATAGAGAATAATTGATGAGAAGTGTGTTAACTTAAATGAAGCAATAAGTGAAGTTGTGATCTTAAATCTCCATAATCTTAATTTAACTAGTGGTAATTAGAATTAGTTTACTTATAAATTGAAATTCATTCGTTTAAATAAGATTGAGTTGGTTACGGGTTAGTACTTGGTGATTTTTATTAAACAATTCCTCGTGGGAACGATACTCTACTTTCACTTTATTACTTGTTGACCACGTATACTTGCGTGTTGTGCGTAATTTGATTTTATCCAACATAAGGCAACAAATGTAGCTCTTTGGTGTGATAGATCCCAGTGGTTTGTCTGATTACCAGTTTGGAATCTCCAAAGACAGTTAACTGTCTGATGCCCATGGATTGGGCTGCCATGATACAACCCTCATACTCAACTGTGTTGATGGTGCTGGCAAACTTCAATTTGACGGCAACGAGATACTGCTCCCCCGAAATGGATACCAGAACTGCTCCAGCTCCAAAACCTTCCATATTTATAGCTCCATCAAAATATATATTCAATGGTTGGTGTGTATCATCCTGATGGTGTTGCTGAACTTTCATTACCCCTTCATCGGGGAAGTATATTTCCAAAGGTTTGAAATCCCCTGAAGGTGCAGCGGCCAGTTGCTCTGCAATTCCTTGAACTTTGATAGACTTTTGAGTCATATAGATGATGTTAAATTGTTGTAGGACCAACTTCCATTTGGATATTTGACAATTCAACAAGGGTTTGCTAAACACATACTTAAGAGGATCCACGTGGGATATGAGATAGGTTGTGTGACCATGGAGATAATGTTGTAATCTCATGGAAGCCCATGCTATAGCATAAAATGTTTTCTCAATCAGAGTGTACTTGTGTTCACTGATGCTGAATCTCTTGCTGAGGTAATAAATAGCTCTTTCTTGGCCTCTATAATCTTTCTGCCCCAACATGCAGCCCATGACATTGTCATTGATTGACATGTACATAAACAGGGGAACACCATCCCTGGGAGGTACCAAAATAGGAGCTTTGACTAGCTGATCTTTGATGGAAATGAAGGCTTTTTGACACTCTTTATTCCATTTCTTGGAGGAGTTCTTCCTTAACAACTACAAGATAGGCTCACAGGTTGTTGTGAGTTGAGATATAAATCGACTGATGAAGTTGATTTTTCCAAAAAAATCCCCGTATTTCTCTCTCTGTCTGGGGTATGGGCATTTTTGTAATGGCTTGCATTTTTGCAGGATCTAGCTCAATGCCTTTGTGACTTACTAGGAATCCTAGCAATTTACCTGATTTGACGCCAAAGGCACATTTGGCTGGGTTCAGCTTCAAGTTATACTTACGCAACCGACTGAAGAGCTTTTTGAGTTTATCTAGGCAGTCTTTCTCCCTTCGGGACTTGGCAATGATGTCATCCACATAGATTTCTATCTCTTTGTGCATTAGATCATGGAAAAGAGCCATCATGGCTCGCTGATAGGTAGCTCCGACATTGATGAGGCTGAATGACAACCGTCTGTAGGAAAAGGTTCCCTAGGGAGTGCTGAATGAAGTTTTCTCACGATCCTCTTCAGCAACCATGATTTAACGGTACCTCGCAAAGCAGTCAGCAAAGGAGTACATGTCATACTGAGTTATATTATCAATGAGTATGTGGATGAATGGTACGGGAAAGCTATCTTTGGGACAAGCTTTGTTTAGATCCCTGTAATCAATGAAAACTCTCACCTTCCCTCCGGGTTTAGGCATGGGGACTATGTTGGATAGCCACTCAGGGTATGTTGATACCATGATGATTCCAGCTTGAAATTGTTTCATAATTTCTTCTTTGACTTTTAAACTCCACTCATGTTTTAATCGCCCGAGTTTCTGCCTGACTGGCTTAAATCCCTATTTGATGGGAAGGCGAAGAATGACGATGTTAGTTGAAAAACCGACCATGTCTTCATGAGACCATGCAAACACATCCTGGAATTGGGTCAATAGAGTAACCATGTCATTCCTTTGGTTTGGAGTAAGGTCCGTACCAATCTAGATTTGTGTTTTGACTCTAGTTGAAGAATTGTATTTAGTACTTCATTGATGGATATCATTATTAATATTTTGAAGTCATTAATGCTCTGTTTATTTATTTAGAGGTTTGTTATGCTTTGTGCGTGACCTCCCTTTCCTATTCGGGAATGGGGTGTTACATCAATGGCCATATTCGAGTATGACTTAACCAAGGGATACAAGGATTGATGGACTCAATGCAGTTTCTGTATTGTCAATACAACTTGAAACACTTTCGAAGAGGTTGGACGTTGTTGTAGCCCAATGTATTTGAAAGATAGCAGTAGTTTGTAATTATTCTGTTGGCAATCATCCGCGTCATCAATGCACCGTCAGTTTTAGACCGGTACAATATGGTGGTGGCTACCTCGACTAGTATGCATATCCTTACAACTATCAAGGTTGGGGGTATCACCCGAATTATTCAGAGAGCTATAATCATCAAGATCAATTCTATGCTTCAAGTCTAGCATACCCACCATAAATCTCGTGTCCACCTCCATTGCCACAGAAAGAAAGTTCAAAGTTAGAGAAATTCATGTCTCAACTCATAGCAAACCAAGAGGAGGTGATAATGAGTCATGAAATGTCGAGCCAAAATGTTAAGGAATAATTCATTAATACCTCAACCAATGGTCCTCAATACAGGAATTCCAAGACTGAAATAGATAATTTAAGATTGGAGGATTTGTGGTCCAAGTTCATAGCGTCAAATGAGGAGAGAAGGATTGAGCAAGAGATGTCAATTCAAAATCTTGAGAGCCAGATAGAGTAAATGTTCAAATCCTTAAACAATTGTCCTTAAAATACTAGGATTTGTGACATGGATTTTGAGACTGATGGTGAGCCCGAGCCAAATCTACAACTGGATGAGCTACAAGATGTCCAAAAAGGAGAGACAAGTGGGGATAAGGAAAATGAGGACATCAAAGATCTATCTGTAAGTGCTAATGAAGATGAGCTGATTGTATTAGTTCCATAAATGCCTTCTCTACCAAATATCAAGGATCCAATCAATTTTGCAAAACCCTACCCGCTTGGTAGTCACATCGTCAGTAAAGATCTTTGTGACACGAGAGCTAGCTAATGAGTGAGATTTATACCCGCGAATCCATCACTCTAAACCTTAAGAAGTTTCTTGTTTATCTTATTTTATACTGCTTTAATATATTTATTGCTATTATTTGGCATAAAAGTTCTTTGCAGGGATTATTAGGTCATTTCCAACTATTTAAGGGCAAAATTATCATTTTTATGCAACCGGCGCCCCAGCGTAATTTTTCTATACAAAGGGGGTGCTACAGCGCGACTTATTGAATATGCAGCCTTGACTTGCGTTGTAGCGCCTGTCCAAGGCATTAAAGGTAGCGCCACCTTCGGTCTCCAGGTAGAAAGTATTGTTTAATGACCTAAGTGGCTTATCATTTTCATATTATTCATCAGCAGCTTCCATAGGAGATTATCAAATATTTGAAATAGTTGAGAAAGCTAAAAAGCGTAGAAGAGAAAGAAGTTGGTAATTCAAGTCTTCCCAGTTCATTGATTCCTTCATTGCTTGGATTCTACACTGCGAAGAGAAGAGTTGGAGCTAGAAAACTTCATAAGAGGAGTTTTCTTTATCCAAATCTTTCATTCATATGTGTATTTTGAGCATGTTGAATACATTGATAATGTTTATTAGTTCTATAATTATGAACTAATTACATTTCTAGGATTACAATGTAACCTAATAATTAGCTTAATTGAATTTTTATCCTATTTATTATAATGAATCATGTTTGAATGGGTTGTTATATTTCTTGCTTATTTATTTATTGCTTGGCTAAGGAATTAATATAAGTATTAATTGATATTTGAAAATGGATTTTAATTCCTAACCCTAAATATAATAACACTTATTATGACCATGCCTATGGGAATGAGAGCATATATTCCATAATAGAATAGGAATATGTTTATTTGCCTTGTGTAACCATTGACATTAAGCTTAATGACCCTTAGTCTAGTTATTTTCACCATAGGAATATTATGATTTATTTAGCTAAAGGATTTGCATTTGACCACCAGAAGAGACTTATGTGTACTTTATGTTCTCGGTTGGCCATTCTTGTGATTTGTTAGTTAAATTGAGAGTTAGGAGATTAGATGAAGCATTAGGGGAGTTGTAATCCTAGATTGCCATATTTGATACAACTCGATCTCATATTTTACTGTTTTAATCATATAGTTTAAACATACCATCTTTATTTAATTGTTTAAACAAGACCGAATTGATATAATTTTAGTATATGAATATCGTTAGTACTTTGTCCTCGTGGGTTCGACACTCATCTTATCACTGTATTACGTGTTAGACCCACGAATACTTGAACGTGTTTAGTGATCGGTAATTTTAACTAATAGGTTTTTGGCGACGTTGCTGGGAACTTAGTATTATTTATCTTTCAATATTAATACTAATTCAAAACGATGTTAATTTAAACTTATTTATCTGTTTAATCTTTTTCTCAAGTATTCTTGACTGTGTATGCCTCCTCATAGGAATCGGAATATAATACCTCTTGATTCTGAGGTACACAGAACTTTTAGATGACTGAGAAGAGAAAGAACTTGGGAAATACCTACTCCAATTATAATGGCCGAGGAAATTCAAAAATCTCTATGGGAGTATGCCATGCCACACATCACAGATATTCAAACGAGCATTCTAAGACCCGCGATTCAAGAAAATAACTTTGAAATCAAACAAGATACAATTCAAATGATAGTAAACAATGTTCAATTTGGAGGGATGCCGAATGATGACCCGAACGATCATTTGATAAACTTCTTGGAAATATGTGATACTTTCAAATGCAACGGAGTATCCGATGATGCTATCAGACTCAGACTGTTCCCATTTACTCTTCGGGAAAAATCCAAGAGTTGGTTATATGCACTTCCTCCGGGTTCCATTACCACATGGGCTGGCTTGGCTCATAAATTCATGGAAAAGTTCTTTCCGCTCGCGAAAATAGCAAGGCTCAGATATTATATCACATCCTTCATAAAATTTGAATTTGAATCTCTTTACGACTTGTGGGAGCAATTTAACGACTTATTGAGACGATGTCCACACCATGGATTGCCTGAATGGCTTCTAATTCAGACCTTCTATTACGGATTCTCTTGTTCTACTCGTTCGAGTATTGATTCCACGTCTAGTGGGGCCTTTATGTCAAAGCACCATGCTGAAAGATATGAGTTGGTGGAGACCATAGCTGCGAACTGTTATCAGTGCCTAACGATTGGCAAGCACCATGAAAAGTGGCAGGGGTGTACGAGGTTGATCTGATTACGACATTTAATCGTCTCACCGAAGTTTTCTTTACTAAAAGACTTGACGTTATGGGGGTGAAAATAGTGCAAAGTGTAGCTTCGCCATGTGAATTGTGTGCGGGGAGCCTCCCTATTGATCAGTGCACCATTAGCCTTAAATTAGTTCAGTTTGTCTCAAATTACGGGTGGCAGCAGAATTCCAATCTTCCCACACACTACCACCCTAGGCTGAGAAATCACCCAAATTTCTCATTGAGTAATAATAACAACAACCAAGCCCAAACCTCTACCGCCAAACAAATATATTCCAATCATCTAGGTTTTCAATCTCAGAATCAACACCAACAACATCCACAAGGCTTTTACCAACCCCCACCTCCACATGATAGAAAGCCTAGTTTGGAAGATCTCCTCTCGAGATATATTGCTCAGAATAAAACAAGGAGCAATAATCAAGAGGTGTCCATCCAAAATTTGGAAGTCCAAATAGGACAAATGATAACTACTTTGAATAGCCTTCCTTTAGGAACCTTGCCAAGTGACACGGATGTCAACCCAAAATGAGAGGGCAAGGAGCAGTACAAGGTAGTCACTCTCCGAAGTGGCAAGACAATGAATGAAAATGGAGGAGAGACCTCGACAGTTCTGCAGGAAGTTTTTGTAGAGGAAAGCAATGTTGAGCCAATTTGTGATAAGTCTAGGGGAGAAGAGAATGCGCAGGAGGAAACTACAATACCAACCCCGATTGTTAGCAAGCCTAGTCTTGTAGTTCAACTGTTACCATTTCCCTAATGCCTTCAGAAACAAAAGCTTGTTAAACAATTCTCGAAATTCTTAGAAGTTTTCAAGAAACTTCACATCAATATCCCATTTGCGGAGGCGCTGGAATAAATGCCCAGCTATGTGAAATTCATGAAGGACATCTTATCCAAGAAGAGGAAAATGGGGGACTATGAGATAATGGCACTTACTGAGGAATGTAGTGCAATTCTACAGAACAAGCTTCCACCTAAGTTAAAAGACCCTGAGAGCTTCACTATACCATGCACTATTGGGGCTCAATTCATTGGAAAAACCCATTCCGACTTAGGAGCTAGCATCAATCTGATCCCCCAATCTATTTACAAGAAGTTGGGGTAGAATGAGGCCAAGCATACCAGTGTGACTCTGTAATTGGCCGATAGATCCCTCACTTATCTAAAGGGGATTATGGAAGATGTGCTTTTCAAAGTGGACAAGTTCATCTTCCCCACTGATTTTATTATTCATGACTTCGAGGAGGATAAGGAGGTCCTTATTATCTTAGGCATACCATTTCTAGCAACGGGCAGGACATTAATAGATGTGCAGAAGAGGGAACTCACAATGAGAATATAAGACTAGGAAGTAACGCTTAATATCTTTAGTTCTATGAAGTACCCCAGTGCCTTTGAAGATTTCTTCCGAGTCAATGTGATTGACGAAGCTGTACGAGAAGTATTCTCTGAAAACTGCCTTTCTGACTCGCTTGAGGCCATTTTGATTGGTGCAAGTAATGTGGAAGAGCCTACTCATCTCGAGTATGTTTAGTGGTTGGATGCACCCCAGAGTTTAGTGGTTGGATGCACCCCCGAGATCAAATCAGTTCAAGCAATAATTTGAATCTTTGAATGAACAAGAAGCATCTACCTCCCAGTCACAACCCTCAATTATAGAACCACCTGTGCTTGATCTAAAGCCATTTCCAAGCCATTTGCGGTATGCCTATCTAGGTGAATCATCCACCTTTCCAGTTATAGTTTCTATATCATTAGATGAGGCACATGGAGAGAAGCTCGTTCATGTTCTCAAATAGTACAAAATAGCTTTGGGGTGGTCTTTCTCAGATATAAAGGGTATCAGTCCCTCTTTTTGCATGCATAAAATCTTCCTCGAGTAGGGTTCTAAGCCTTCTATTGAACATTAGAGGCGGTTGAACCCCATCATGAAAGAGGTGGTCAGAAAGGAAATACTCAAGTTATTTGATGCGGGCATCATCTACCTGATCTTTGATTGTCCATGGGTTAGTCTAATACAATGTGTGCCAAAGAATGGGCGACATGACGGTGGTTCCTAATGAGAATAATGAGCTTATTCCCTCACGGACAGTGACTGGATGGAGGGTATGTATGGACTAAAGAAAACTGAACAAGTCCGCTTGTAAGGATCACTTCCCTCTGCCTTTCATTAACCGAATGCTCGATAGACTCGCTGGGCATGAATTCTATTGTCTTTTGGATGGGTACTCGGGTTACAATCAAATTGCAATAGCACCCGAAGACCAGGAGAAAAAAACATGTACATGTCCATATGGGACCTTTGCCTTCCGAAAAATGTCTTTCGAGCTATGTAATGTTCCTATAACATTTTAACGTTGTATGATGTCCATCATTTCTGATATGGTGGAACAAACACTCGAGGTGTTTATGGATGATTTCTCTATTTTTGGGAGTTCATTTGAGGCATGTCTATAAATTTTGACTATAGTTATGAAAAGATGTTTAGAGACTAACCTTTTTTAAATTGGGAGAAATGTCATTTTATGGTGAGAGGGGGGATTATTCTGAGGCATAGAGTGTCTACTAGTAGGATTGAAGTAGACAGAGAAAAAATTAATGTTATTGATAATCTTCCACCATCATCATTAATAAAAGGAGTAAGGAGTTTTATTGGGCACACAGGATTTTATAGGCGGTTCATCAAAGACTTCTCTAAAATTACCTAGCCGCTCTATAGCCTATTAGAAAAGATATATTTTTTAAGATTGATGAGGCTTGCCAAGAAGCATTTAAACTATTAAAGGAGAAACTCGTCTCAACTCCTATTGTAGTGGCCTTTAACTAAACCTTCCCTTTTGAACTCATGTGCGACGCTAGAGCTTATGCTATTGGGGCAGTGTTGGGGAAATTCTTGAATGATGTGAAACATTATCTCTGGGGCACACCATTTCTGTTCAAACATTGTGTAGACCAAATTCTGCGACGATGTCCGCCCGAGGGAGAAATCGAGGGTGTGCTCCATCATTGTTATTCATCTAACTATGGAGAGCATTTTGGTGGGCAAAGAACAGCAACGAAGGTGATCTAATTAGGTATCTACTGGCCTTTATTTAAGGATGCTCATCTATATGTATCATGATGCGATAATTGCCAAAGAGTAGGAACCATTTCAAAAAGGCATGAAATGCCTCTGAAAAATATTCTTAAGGTAGAACTGTTTGATATTTAGGGCATAAACTTCATAGGCCCATTTCTGTCCTCTTATAACAATATGTATATACTAGTCGATGTAGACTATATATCCAAATGGGTGGAAGCCATTGCTTTGCCTACTAACGATGCCAATGCCGTGCTTAATTTCTTGAGGAATAATATTTTTACCCGATTTGGCACTCCTTGGGTAATTATTAGTGACGAGGGCTCGTATGTCTGCAATAAGTACTTTGAAGCCCTTCTTTCAAAATATGGGGTTTCCAATAAAATTGTCACCGCATATCATCTGCAAACTAGTGGACAAATGGAGGTATCGAATAGGGAAGTCAAGTGGATATTAGAAAAGATTGTGAACCCTAACTTGAAGGATTGGTCTAAGATGTTGGATGATGCATTGTGGGCGTATCGCAGTACCTACAAAACACCTATCGGAATGTCTCCGTATACGCTTGTTTATGCCATCTCCTCGTTGAGTTGGAGAACAGTGCGTATTGGGCGATTCCAAAGCTCAACTTTAATTTGGATGCAACGGGTGAGAAAAGGCTATTACAACTTAATGAATTAGACGAGTTTCGGCTCCAAGCATATGAAAAATGTAAAGTTGTACAAGGAGAAAATGAAGCGGTGGCATGACAAAAAGATAGTTGAAAGAGAGTTTGAACCAGGGCAAAAAGTGCTTCTCTTCAACTCCCAACTGAAACTTTTTTTGGGGAAATTGAAGTCCCAATGGTCGAGGCCACTCAAAATAGTGAAGGTATATCCACATGGTGCGATTTAGGTTGAAGACCCAAACTCTAACAAAACTTTCAAAGTAAATGGTCAATGCCTTAAGCACTACTGGGCGGTGACGTCGACCATCAAATGACTTCCATTACACTTGGTGACCCGGTATGAGCCGGGGGAATAGTCAAGCCGATGACTTTAAAACAAGTGCTCGGTGGGGAGGCAACCCCATCTCAATATAATTTTTCTACCCTTTTCCTTTTTTGCCTAATGTTAATAGTATATTTTGCCTATGAATGATCGTTTAGTAACGTTAGTAGATTTTGTTAGTTTTACAAACATTTTTGACATTAGCTTGTGTTTTATTTCTTATATAGTTCATTTTGTGTATAATGTATGTGTGTGACCAAAATGAAGTTTTGATATAGTTATACGTTTGAACTTGTGGTATAACTTTTATTCTAATGCTTAGGCTCAATGAGAAGTTCAGTTTGGCATGCTAGTTGTTCCATGTGATTTCTAAGTGCCTATTACAAGAGTGTTTGGTTTGTGGTACCTAGTGTCTAGTTAGTTTCATTGAGTTTAGTATAAGTATGTTTTTGGTTCTAGCCATGTTATATAGCTTTATTAAGTTTTGGTATGTATATTTACGTCCTTCGGTAAAAAGAAATTGTGGTCTAAGTTACGCTTGTGATTTAACCTCAAAAATATTCCTGTGCATCGGGACAAGCGTCGCGGTACCATCACTTTACACTTCAAGTCGCTCCCCAATGCCTCACTCAAAGTCCATATTTAAGGTACCATGCTGCAGCGCCTCAAAAGGCCTATCACCAAGCGCCGCATCGCCTAAATCTCCCCAACCTACTGCTACCTTACGTCGTGGTGCACCAGTTTGTTATTGGTCTCGCGCCGCAGCGCCTCGGTAAATTCTAGTATTAAGAGACGACGCCATAGCGCTGGTAGCAAATTTTTTTTTTTTAAAACACTCAAAACTCGGCATCCAAGGCCATATCAACCCTTTCTCTCGACAGATCTCAGCGCCCAGCCGAGCCCTTATTTCCCCAAGCCCTAATTTTGACTTGATAACACATCCTCGACCAAATTGAACCCCATTCGATTTCTCACATCACAGATTGATCACACAATATTAGCTATAAAGCTTGGGTTCTTCATGTGAAGGTATTTGGGATATCTATTCTTCTCCACAAAAACTCTAGTTTAAATTGAACTTTGAGTTTTAATTCATATTGGATTTGAGGATTATTTTTCCAACCGTTTATCTATGTGATTGATTTCCACTGAGGGAAATCGGGTTAGAGGGCATTCAAGCAAGCTTTGTCAAAGTGAAGTTAGGAAGCAAAACACTAGGTGTTCGACAAATTGCCTGAGTGAACTTTTGAGTTGTTTTAGGTAGATTTTGCTAGGATTTTGCTGGGATTGCTGTTAGGATTTCTTTGCCACTCAGAGGTTTGCATATTAGCTTCGGATTTTGGGTTCATTTTGATAGTTCGACAAAGCTAAGTTAAGGAGGATTTTGTTGGGTTTCTTTGGGCACACTTGGGCAGTCTCCTTGACATTGATTTGAGTTTGGCATCTATAAACACTCGAAATTTTATGTACACCTGTAACTGACATTGCAGGAGGACAAATTCGTCTTTTAAGAGGGAACCCTGAAAGGCAATCCATATCCATACCGGATACTACCAGAAATTCAGCGTCAACCCCAGAGCACACACTGGGAGTAACAATTCCAACCTCGGAGATAGCCCCGGCGTGTGCAGATCCAATACTAGAACACACACCAGAGAAGACCGATTAATCTCGAAGAAAACCCCGAGGTATCCAGTCCCAGTCCCAACCATGGGAATAGCCACCAACCTTGGTGATAACCCCAAGGAATGCAGTTTCAGCGATAACCCCGGAAATGCTTGTCTCAAATGCGACCAACTTCAATCTCGGCGCTCACAACGAGATACACTATACCAACCCGGTGATAACACCGGGAGGACATGCACACCTCAAAGATGACAATGAGGACCTTCAACAAATGCAGTAGTCCAATCTCAGCGAAGCTCTGAGCAACGTCTTCTTTATCAGCCCAATCCAGCGATAACACCGGTAAGGGGCAACATTGTCATCTCACCAACACGATGCCATGCCACATTGTCTCAACATCTCTACACCACGATGTCCCACAAGACTAACCAATCCCGGGTGACTATTGTGCGGGGTAACGGATAAAATTTGGAGCTTGAAGACCGGAGGGCATCGTCCCATCTTCAATGACTTCATACAAACTCTAATCCCATGCCATTGTACAACTCTCGACAACGGCAGTCCGAAATAGGTCCTGTATACCTCAATCGGATGCCCGAATTGCACTTCTGAAAGTTCGAGTGGACATTACAGTCCCCGAGTGCACGTACTACGAGATGATCCTATCCGAGAAACTCAGGCCCACCCAGGTTGCATCTGGTACACCTACGGCTCTGCCTCAGGTACACCTGCAGCTCCACCCTCTATAAATAGAGGGCTTGGGGTGGCCATTTTGCAAGAGAAAACGGCGAGGAAGCCCTGCCCAATTTGCTCTGCACTCACCCCATGCATTGTACTTTCTCATTTTAAACACATGTGAGCTCATGTATAGCATCTTTTGTACCTACAAAAGCCAGTGTTTACCCACTCTAAAGATATAAAAGTCTTCTTTGGCGGTCAACTGTAAGCCTTCTCACACACCTTAGAGTCTTTCTTCATCTCTCGCACACACCCTTCTTCACGCTGAGAGTCGTGTTTACAGATTCGTTGCTTGGGACTTTGGTCCATGGTTTTGTTTGAGCTTGTATATATATATATATATATATATATATATATATATATATATATATATATATATTTATATATATTGACTAACATTATCGAGTTATGCCTCGATTGAGCCTGAATTTGATGCGGTCTGGAGCGTTTAATTGCTTTTATATATATATGAGCGTGTGTGTAGCCGAACTTTGTTCGATGAGCCTGAACTTTGGTCCAAAGCGTTTATTGCCTTAATATATATATATATATATATATATATATATTAGCGTATGTAATTACTCATTTGATAAGCACGGATTTTACATCCGGTGCGTTTACTCTACTTTTATATATATATATACTTATATATATGAACTGTTGTCGAACTCTGTTTGATGAGACTGGATTTAACATCCGGTGCGTTTACTATGCTTATATATATATATATATATACATATATATATATACCTTTATATTTGAACTGTTATTGAACTCTGTTCGATGAGCCTGGATTTCACATCTGGTGCGTTTACTCGCTTATATATAAATATATATATATATATTTAAACTATTGTCGAATTCTATTCGATGAGCCTAGATTTTACATCCTGCATTTATTACTTTTATATATATATATATATATATATATATATATATATATATATATATATATATATATATATTTTCATCCTGCTGAGTTTCCTTCTTTGCGATTGATCGTTTTTACGATTTTATTTACATTTCGTCCCTTTGAGTTTCCTTACGTGGCGGTTGATAGTATTCTGTTGTATTTTACGTTTAAATCACTTTGGAGTTTCCTCCGTGGCGGTTGATAGCTTTTACAGCTTTATTTACATTTCCGATCCCCCATGGAGGTGCTTCGTGGTTGGTGATCATGTCTATATATATATATTTACAGCTTTTATATATATACCTGCTTACTGCTTTCATACAAATTATGCGGTATCATATACGCCTAGGAATCATGTGATCATATTCAAATTTCATTGGATCTAGATTCGGTTCCGTGATGGACATTTTCAAATTGTAAGCAACTTGTAAATTATTATCACGCTGTGTCTCAATTTCCTCGGATGGTTTCCATACCAATGAGGAAGTCAAAGATTATTTTGTACATTATTTTCGTGCAGATTCCTTGCATCCAGAAAATAAAATCAATCAATAGTACACTTAATAAAATGGGAGTGTAAAGGTCTCAATTACTATTGAGCATCAAAGTTTGAAAAACCTCTTTTATAAAACATCACTGCCATATCTTGCTTAAAATTGAATTTTTACATAAATTCAAACCCTGTGTATATAGGTGCGAATGAGGCCTCACACTACTTCCAAATAACAACACATTGACCCACACACACATACATTTAGATAATAGTTTCTTGAAAAGAGGCAGTCACCGTGGTAATACGGATGTCGGGGGGTGCCTAACACCTTCCCTCCGCATAACCAAGTCCCCGGACCCTAATGAATCTCGATTTCTCCGACCCGTTTAGCAGTGTCACATCACTGGGTTAATGTGCAAACCTTTTCTCGGTTGTTTTGGTAGAACCATTTAATAAACCAACTGGCGACTCTTAACAGTCCCATCGTCGACATTATATATGTCGGACCTTTTTCACTTGTTTTTTCAAACAAATCTCACCTAAAATGAGAACACCAAAGAACAAGTAATGGAAAGGGACATCTAAAAATCCCAACGTCGACAGGTGGCGACTCTGCTGGGGACTCCAGTAAGAGGACTTAAGCCGCTATTTTAATCTTTTCAAAACTGTTATCTGTTTGTGTGTGGATATTGCATTTACATTTGATGAATGTGTACGAATGCATTTCTTGATTGCACTTAGTACTTCGCACCATAACTGCTTGTGATATTAGTGCTTCGCACCATATCTGTGTGTGATATTAGTGCTTCGCACATGTCATCATTTTCATACGGTGAGACACGATGTATGTGAATGTATGTTGTGTGGTCCCTCCACCAGGAGGCTATCCCGTCGGTGTTTGATTACTGGACTCCTGAGAAAACTAATTCTCCGAGACTCAGGAAAGATACCACCCAAATTCGCTCTAGTTGAAAGACCGGATTAACTTCCCGTCAAGTAAATTGCGATGATTTGGGAACCTTCATGCCAAAAAGCCGCGAGAGTAACCTAAGATAGGTCAGCCTCTGATAAACCCAAAAATGGATGAAAGTCTCTTCATGCTATCTCATTTCAATTACTTGTAAACACAATTACTTGTAATTACATTCCATATATATATATATCTCCATGTAATGAGAAATATGAAGAAATGTGTACATATACATATTTTAAGTAACATGCTACAAACAGATGACATCCGTTTTGCAGGATAAAATTCCTAAAATGGACACATCACATAGCATGTTATTATATACATTCCCTAAAGACTAAACTATGCAAGTCTTTCGCAAGGAACCAATCGGACCTACTACCCGGTCAAAGTCCAAAAAGGCCACAGCCCTACAGTCAATAATGTCTTCATCCGACGAGACTGAACTTAATCCAGTTTCTCGCAAAGAATTCGACGAATTAAGCAAGCAAATTACAGATTTGGCTGTTCTGCTCAAAGAATTACACTAGTCTAATCAGGGTCCAAAAATACCCGTACATACTGAATCCTCCACACAAGGAGGAACCCAGATCATTACAATACCTAAACTATAGTTGGATACGACCAACAAAACTCATGATGCTGCCCATCCCATTAGAGACCCAGACACTGGTGACATTAAAAAGAAAGTCCTTCAAATGGAAGAGACCCTTCGTGCTATCGAAGGAATTGGAACACACGGGAGTGTTTCATATGTTGATCTTTGCATTTTCCCTGGTGTTCATTATCCAGAAAAGTTTAAAACTCCTGACTTTGAAAAATATGATGGGTTAGGAGATCCTTACACACATTTAAAAGTGTTTATTGGAGAACTTGGATCTTATGCAGAAGACGAAAAGCTCAGAATGCAATTGTTCCAAAAGAGTCTAACTAGAGAAGCCCGTTCATGGTACACAAGATTAGACAACTCTAAGATCCATAGCTGGGAAGAGCTAGCACATGCTTTCCTCACTCAATACAGCTTTCAATCTCAGATGGCTCCTGATCGGTATCAAATTACCAAGATCAAGAAATAGTCTAACTAGTCTTTCGGAGAGTATGCTCAAAGGTGGAGACGCCTGGCTGCCCAAGTTAGTCCTTCCATGATAGAATCAGAGATGGTCATGACTTTCATAGACATATAAGAAGCGCCTTTCTATGAAAGAGTCTTAGCTGGCATCGACAAACCATTTTCTGAAATGGTTAAACACGGGGAGATGGCTGAGATGGGATTGAAGTCCGGAAAAATTCAAGACCTAGCTGCCCTTAAAGCTGTTGCTGATCACATCCAGTCCAAAAATTATGGAAACAACCCCCGTAGGGTCCATAAAAAGAAAGAAGAAGATGCTTCCCTGATACTACAGGGTCAAAAAGGCAATCAGAACATGCCTATTCAAAGGAGAAACTACACTCCCTTTCAAGCACAGTCTGCGAACCCTCCAATACCAAAAGGTGGAGAATTCAAACGCCCTCGAGTGTTTACACCCTTGGGGGATACCCTCGAGAACATTCTCAATCTTCTGACAACACGGAAGAAAATTACACATCTCCTTCCACCAGCCAGCTCTAATGGACGAGGTTTCAATGCTGCTCGAAAATGTGTTTATCATGCCGGGGCACCTGGACATGATACTCTGGATTGTTGGGCCTTGAAACAAAAGATCCAGGATTTGATAGACAATGGGGAAATCGTGGTCACCAAACCAGATCAGCCTCACGTTCAAGACAACCCTCTTCCTCAACACAAAGAAGAAGAGGTTAACATGATAAATTGGAGTAATGGACAGAATTCCAATTTCAACTGTGAATCCTCCTAGACCCTCAAAGACGGTGATGACAAATGGGATTATGCCAAGTTCTAGTTCACAATGGAACAAAAGATAAATGCTTTAGGTAAACAAATTGAACAATTGGCAGAATTGGTGACTTATCAGCATCAAGTGACTCGTCAATTAATCAGCCAGGAGCATGCCAGTCTCCTACCTCTTGTCATGAATGTTCCCTCGTCACTTTCAGAAAATGAAATGTTGGAAGACAAAGTGACAAAGAGAGAAAATGCCAAAGCCCATCGGGATTTTGCCAACAAAAGGGAATTCACCTATTTGGGCCAACCTATGGAGGAAATCCTTCATATGTTAATCAATGAAGGAAGGATCAGTTCCTTCTACCTCCAATCAACCCCGATTCGTATGATGCACACTCGATGGAGTATGTCAATATCACTCCCAGTCTCGCGGTCACAGCACATAAGAATGTTGTTCACTCTGCCACCTTATCCAAAATCTAATTAACAGTGGTGTCCTGCGCCTAGCGGACGACGATACTGTGTTACGTGCAAGTGAGAATTCAGGTCCTACAAAATGGAAGAGTGTAGTAGCAGTCATATCCACTGAAACTGATGGGGTTAACAAATCACTCACAATGCCAATAATTCAACTCAAGGGAAGCTACAATCCTTTGAAAGTGGCCACCCCTGAGCCAATCAACTTGTCGTGCATAGCACAATATCATATTGTTAGCTTGGGCAAAGTTCCGTGGAATTATGGAGAAGGTGAAGGATCCACCTCACATACAACTGCTATAGTGTCGAAGGAAAATCTACTGTATCTTCCCCAATGGGTGATGAAGCCTACCATCAAATCAAAGGGGAAAATACCCATGGAGAAGATTGAAAAATTCCTCCGCACTATGGGCCATAATGAAGCCACGGTGGTTTTAAGCTTGAAATAAGCTCCACAACAAATATCAATTTTGGACCTGGTCCTAACTTTCGAGGCTCCCCGGAAGGTCTTGCTAAAGGTTTTAGAAGAAGCCTATCTACCGACATCAGTTGATACGAAAAAATTCCAACATCTGGTTGATCACATTTTCAACAATAATGTGATATCCTTCACTGATGACAACATACCACCTGAAGGGACCGGTCATTGTAAACTATTGTATATTGCGGTCTTGTCCTCCCGATACATGCTAGCTGGAGTCTTGATAGATGGAGGTTCATCTCTAAATATCTGTCCATACGCTACCTTGGTGAAGATGAATATCAATCTCAACCGAATTCGGAGTACCCATACTATCATCAAAGCTTTCGATGGAGCCCATCAGAATTCGGTCGAAGTAATTGATCTGTCAATCGAAATTGGTCCTCATACATTCTGCGTGTCTTTCAATGATCTCAAGATAGATTCAGGATACAACCTACTCTTGGGACGACCATGGATTCATATGGCTGGGGTAGTCCCCTACACTCTTCATCAACAGTTGAAATACATTATCAATAATAGCCTAGTCACGGTCAACGCTAAACCAGAGATTCCTCAGCATGGAGACATGTCATTCATCAATGCCAATGTAGACGTTGAACCATTCAGTTTTCATGCTTTGGAAGTAAGCAATACCCAATACCATGCTATTGGAATGCCATTGCCCGAACCCAAAATTTCTACCGAGGTATTGTCGGCTACTCAAGAAATGATGTCATTGGGTCATAAGCCGGGACAAGGGCTGGGTAAAGATTGCCAGGGTATTAAGTACCCAATTCAATTAACCAAGTAAACTGGAATAGCTGGACTAGGCTATTCTTCTAGTTCTAGTCACAGGAATCCTCATAAGCATCAGCAGATTCCTTCAGCTTCAACCATGCGGCGTTTACCTTCGCCTTCAAACTCTGAGTCTGCACAACCTCCTGTAAAGATGCCAGCCAATGTCATGGCTATGTTATTTCCCAAGCCGGTACCGGTAAAGGAGAAAGAAGTCTTTGTTCCAAATCCCGCAGTGGAAGAGGAGGAGCGAAGAATCAAGTAAGACGTCATCCGAATGATGTCAGGCATACGCATCATCATTCATGGTGAACATACCAACAGATCTACCCCAGACGATGATTGCCCAGACGTAATGACCATCATTCGGGATAGGGAGGATGATGAAATCCCTCCATCACTGCAGTCCACCTGGACTTTGCCCTTGCCAATTAGAACAACACTCCTTTCATTTGTCGTCAAGGGTAAAGCGGGCAGAAACTCTTTCTGCCCTGTATATATAATAATAACTGCTTACTTTTTTGTACAGTATTAGCAGTTTATTTTGATAGTATATGCTAACACTATGTATGATCAACACATTTCATATATTCTAAGTGAAAGCATATTTTGTTTCAAGACTCTAAATTTAGATGTGCCTGTACTAGCTGATACGGTGCCACTTCTCCACAAGGATTGTACCTTTGATGTAGAGATGAATTCATCCTTGATGGATATACAGGATGACATTGAGGTGCCTCCAAAAATTCAAGAATGGGTCAAAGACAAACCCAAACCCAACCTTGATCAAACCACTTCTTTCAATCTCGGAACCTTAGAAAGCCCTAACTTAATCCAGATTGGTTCAGACCTTGCCCCAAACCAACGGAATGACATGGTTACACTATTAACCCAATTCCAGGATGTGTTTGAATTGTCTCATGAAGACATGGTGGGTTTGTCCACTGACATTGTCCTTCATCGCCTTCCCATTAAAGAGGGATTTAAACCAGTCAAGCAAAAGCTCAGGCGATTGAAACCTGAGTGGAGTTTAAAGGTGAAAGAAGAAATCATGAAACAATTTCAAGCTGGCATCATCATGGTGTCTACATATCCTGAGTGGATATCCAACATTATGCCCGAGCCTAAACCCAGAGGGAAGGTACGAGTTTGCGTGGATTACCGGGACTTGAACAAAGCTTACTTGAAAGGTAGCTTTCCCGTGCCATTTATCCACATTCTTATTGACAATATTGCGCAATACGACATGTACTCTTTTGCTGATTGCTTTGTGGGGTATCATTAGATCATGGTTGCTGAGGAAGATCATGAGAAAACTTCTTTCATCATGCCTTGGGGAACCTTTTTCTATAGACGGTTGTCATTCGTCCTCATCAATGCCGGAGCTACCTATCAACGAGCTATGATGGCTCTTTTCCATGACTTAATGCACAAAGAGATCGAGATCTACATGGATGACATCATTGTCAAGTCCCGGAAGGAGGATGACCATATAGACCATCTCAGAAAGTTGTTCAACAGGTTGCGTAAGTACAACTTGAAGTTGAATCTAGCTAAATGCGCATTTGGCGTTAAATCAGGCAAGTTACTAGGATTTCTAGTTAGCCACAAAGGGATTGAGCTGGACCCTGTCAAAATCCAAACCATCACGAAAATGCCCATTCCTCAAACAGAAAAGGAAATACGGGGATTTTTAGGAAGAATCAACTTCATTAGCAGGTTTATCTCTCAACTCACAGCAACCTGTGAGCCAATCTTCAAGCTATTAAGGAAGAACTCATCCATGAAATGGAATGATGAGTGTCAAAATGCCTTCCTTACAATTAAAGATGTGACACCCCCAAATCCGGGTACTTCAATTCCACGGAATTTGGTATTCACTGAACAAATATCATTTATTTATCTACCCATAATAAATGCAAACCATGCAATAGATAGAATAGAAATCTTCCCCTTAAGGGTTACAACATCCGAATAATAAAATACAATCCCAGGTTAAACTAACCTTAAACATCTATGCGGAATCATAAACAATAAGTCTTAACAACATCATTAAATCAAGTCTTAAACAAATACATCATCAAATAAACAACAAGTCTTCATCACTTGCTAACTTTGCCCTTGCCTTTACTAGTGGAAGGTTCATCAGTTCTTTCATTCTTAACTGCAATGTTATTATTAAGCAAGATTGAGCACTATTGCCTGAAGTATAATAATGAAATAACGATTATAATAACATGCGAGTAAATCAAAGACATCTGAATAAAAGCTCAACTTTTGAATCAAGAATGAATAGCAAGAATCAAAAGAATTCTGAGGGTCATAAGACCTTGAACTATGTCCTAGGTTATCAAGGGTTATACTTGAAACCTTTAACAGTCATAAGACTATGGACCTTTCTACTCGTACTTACGGGGATCGACCACTTAGTACCATCATCGCACAATATCTTAATGCTAATGCATAAGTAAATCCCTTTGCAGGGTTGTTCATCTCAGTTTGACATTCGAGTCCGCACCAAAGGAAGTTTGGTTTGGATAATTCATTAAGGGTTTTGAAATTTAGAACGCTCATCAACTATGGACTAGTCGAATCAATAAGGGTTCGCTAGTCTAATAAGGTTAAATAATAATGATATTCAAATTGAATAATAATCTTAAGGAGTATACAATAGAACGATTATTCTATAACAAAATCATACTTTGAAAAGATAGTCAATCTTTAATATAATAATTCGAACTTGAATAATAGTAATGATAATTACTCGAGGTAAATAATAAACTTGAACAATAATGACAAGTAGGGTTAGGAAACTTGCCTCGTGCGTAGATTACACTTTAACTAAGCACGTTCTTTGAATTTAATCCTACATACCATTCACATTCATAATACCAGTTAATTATAACTTAACTAATCATCATAAACTCATTCTCTTTGTCTACTTTGATTATTAACTATACTTAGTTAATTATCAAACTTATTGTCACATAATAACACTTCATGAATAATAAGCTACTTATGAAATCAATAATTCAATCCACATGTAATTATGTTATTTACATGCTAAGTATCTATTTTAACATCTCATTATACTTATAACATAATTTTATGTTCATTACATTAAGTTAACATCACATTCATGGACTTTAACACTTTAAAAATTCCATCTCTGAACTTTCTGGAGAGTGGCGTTACGGCGCCACTGTTGTATTTCAAGGCTTCATTTTCGGCATGGTAGCTTGAGACTGATATTACTGTTACTTGTGGTATGCTATGGCGTAGGTATGGTCATAAGAGGCTTGAGTGCATGCATGTGGCAATGAGAAATAGATTACGCAATTCGCGAAAATTGCAGAACACAGCCCAAAAACTCTAATTAAATTACTACTACACGAAATTAATCATATACACATGTTATAATTCATGCATAAACGTAACCCAACATTTATAGAATGGTTTTAACCCATTAAAACACATAATCACAGAACTAAAATATGTGAATTTCACTAACTTTGATGTTCTTGGAGGTTTTGAAAATAAAACATGAAAATTGATACTATGGATCCGTAATAACATTGAATCCGTTCGTTTAAAGTTTGGTCTCTTCGTATCAACATGCATAATCTAATGAGAGTGGGAATTTTATAAAAACATTTATGTTTGACACATTAAAGTTACGAATAAGGGCCATATGGCCAAAACCCAAACTCTGTAAATTTTTGAAATAGCAAGTCATCGTATTATGAAACTTATGATATGGAATCATGCAATATATATATATAAAACATGTTATACTACTCGTATTATTACATATATCCATATAATAACACAATTTCTCAATTACAGAGACATAACAGAGGTTTTAAAAGCCATTTCCATGAAAACTAATTGACGTGAAATATAAATTGGATTGAAGAAAATTACCCAAGCGTACATGAACAAGGATAACAATTCTCTCTATTTCAAATACAATTTCCCAAACTTTCTCAATAAATTCTCAACTCTCTCTCTCTCTTCCCTCTTTGTTTTATGTCAGACTTAGCCAAATAATGAAAAGGAGAAAAGAAGGCGTCGATATAAGAAAACTGACGCGCTGAGTGGTCAGTTAACCCAATAATGGGTAACTACTCCAACTCCCCATAAGGCCTTGTTTGGCTAGCAAAATAGATTTAAAACCATTTAATTTAATAAAGCTTTATTATATAGTTTAATTAATGTCACACTCCTTATAAAATAACCCAATATTTTATTTAATTTACTTAAAATAAATAAAATAACTTCTCATAAATTCATATAGTCACATAAATACTTTTCTCATTAATAAATAATGTCAAATTATTAACTCTCTAATTAATAAATAAATTAATTAAATAACATCATGCTTAATTAAATATTTCTTTTAATACAATAAGCTCACATAATGACATACTTCTATAATAAAAATTCTCCACATTAATTTAATAATGTAACACATATAATTAAATTAATCTACCACAACTGCATCAATTAATTATTTAATCTAATAATTAAATCATCAAAAATATTTATTTACTTCAATAAATATTAAGATTATATTTCAAAAATCTTGTTCGTCACATCTTTCCCCCCTTAAAAGGATTTTGTCCCTAGAATCACGACTCAATATATTCGACCCGTTACATTCTCCACCCCTTACAAAGATTCTGTCCCCAGAATCGCTTACACATAATTAAGTAAATAAATGAGGGTAATTCTTCATCATATTCTCTTGAGTTCCCACGTAGCTTCTTCTTCATTGTGGTTCCTCCAAATTACCTTAATGTAAGGTATAACTTTATTTCGATAACTTGTTCTTTTCGGTTGACAATTTGGACGGAATTTCTTCGTAAAGATAAGTCTTTCTCAAAATGCAGGGTTCGTATTCAATTACATGCTTGTAATCGATTTGTAGGGTCGTAATACGTAAAACATGGAAGACGTTGTGGACATTCTCAAGTCTTTGGAGGTAAGGCTACCTCGTACTTTCAACTTCTCCGATTCTTCTCGATTACTTTCAAAGGGTCCAATGAATCTTGGGCTCAATTTTCCTTTCTTTCCTAACTCGATCTTCCCCTTCCGTGGAGAGACCTTCAAGAAAACATAACTACCGATTCAAACTCGATATTTTTACAATGTATCAACAGATTTCTTCCATCCGATCTTGAGCGGCTACCAGTCGTGCTCGGATCACTTTGACTATTTCTGCCATCTGCTGTACCAATTCTGGCCCTAGCAATTGTCTTTCACCAACTTCATCCCAGTAAAGCGGAGTTCTGCACTTTCTGCCGTATAATGCTTCGTAAGGTGGCATGCCAATACTAGCGTGGTAACTGTTGTTGTAGCCAAACTCTACTAATGGTAGGTGATCATCCCAATTTCCTTTAAAGTCCATCACACAGGCTCTTAGCATATCCTCTAATGTTTGAATCGTTCTCTCGCTCTGCCCGTCTATTTGAGGGTGGTAAGCTGTACTCATTCGCAATTGCGTACCCATACATTCTTGAAGACGTTTCTAGAAATTTGATGTGAAGCGCGGATCCCTATCTAAAACAATTGATACCAGAACTCCGTGCCTCGAAACAATCTCTTTTACATAAAGCCTTGCCAACTGATCTAAGTTGAATCTTATTTTGATCGGAAGGAAGTGTGCAGATTTCATCAATCGGTCAACGATAACCCATACTGCGTCGTAGCCTTTCTGAGTCGTCGAAAGGCCAACCACGAAGTCCATTGTAATATGTTCCCATTTCCATTCTGGGATCTCTATCAGTTGTAGTAATCCACTAGGTCTCTGATGTTCTGCCTTCACTTTCTGACAGGTCAGACACTTGGCAACACATTCTACAACATCACGTTTCAAATTCGGCCACCAGAAATGTTGTCGAAGATCTTGGTACATTTTGGAACTACCAGGATCTATTGAATATCGTGAACTATGAGCCTCGCTCAAAATTTCTTCCTTAATCTCTTGTACTGGCGGTACCCAAATTCTACTCTCAAGTCTCAGTATTCCTTCCTTATCCATCTTAAATCTTGGTTCGGTTCCTTCAGATATCTTCTTTGTCACCTTTTTACATTCTTCGTCCTAAAGCTAAGCCTCCTTAACTTTATCCAGTAGGGTGGTACCAGATTGCATCTGAAATAGCTTCTCATCAATTTCCATAGGATATTTCACCTCTAACTCCAGTTTTTCCATTTCTGAAATTAGCTCCTCCTGAGCAGTTAACATCATCAATTTCTCACGACCCTTTCTACTTAAGGCGTCGGCAACTACATTTGCTTTTCCCGGATGGTATAAAATCTCACAATCGTAATCCTTAATTAATTCCAACCATCTTCTTTGACACATATTCAAATCTTTCTGCGTGAAAATATATTTCAGACTCTTGTGGTCCGTATATATTTCACACTTCTCCCCGTAAAGTTAGTGCCTCCAAATTTTCAAAGCAAAAATAACTGCAGCTAACTCCAAATCATGGGTCGGGTATCCCTTCTCGTAATCCTTCAACTGTCGTGATGCATACGTAATGACTTTGCCGTTTTGCATCAGCACACAGCCAAGTCCTTTATGCGACGCATCACTATAAACAACAAAATTTCATGTATCATCCGGAAGAGATAACACAGGGGTCGTACTCAACCTCTTCTTCAATTCTTGAAAACTTTCCTCACACTTATCCGTCCAAATAAATTTCACAGCTTTACGAGTTAAATTCGTTAATGGAGTTGCGATCTTGGAAAAGTCTTGTATGAATCTTCTATAATATCCTGTTAATCCAAGAAAACTTCTTACTTCTGACGGCATTCTCGGTTGATCCTAGTTAATCACAGCTTTGACTTTTGATGGATCTACCGAAATTCCGTTTTTATCGATCACGTGACCAAGAAATTGTACTCGCTCGATCCAGAATTCGCATTTCAAAAATTTAGCGTACAACTTCTCCCTTCTCAATACTTCCAACGTTAACCTCAAATGTTCTTCGTGTTCTTCCTTGGTTTTCGAATAAACCAAAATGTCATCTATAAATACCACCACAAATTTGTCCAAAAATGACTTGAACACACCATTCATTATTCCCACAAATGTTGCAGGAGCATTCGTAATACCAAACGACATTACTAAGAATTTGTAGTGACCATATCGCGTTCTGAACGCTGTCTTCGTTACATCCTCTGGTCTCACTTCAATTGATGATAACCGCTTCTCAAATCTATCTTGGAAAAGTGTCTTGCTCCCTATAATTGATCAAACAGGTCATCGATCCTCGGTAATAGATATATGTTCTTCATCGTGACCTTATTCAGTTCTCTGTAGTCAATGCAAAGTCGCATCGATCCATCCTTCTTTTTTCACAAACAACACCGGCGCTCCCCACGACCATATGCTCGGTTGAATGTACTTCTTGTCCAACAATTCTTGTAGTTGTACCATTAATTCTTTCATCTCTACCGATGCCATTCGGTATGGTGCCTTCGATATTGGAGCGATTACTCGCCGCCTAAATCGATCACAAAATCTACTTCTATCCGTGGAAGTCCCGTAAATCGTCTGGAAATACGTCGACGAAATCCCTCACAATCGGTATCTCTTCTACCTTTGGATTCTTTTTTCGACTGTCAACTATGTAAGCTAAGTATCCTACATAGCCTTGTCTTAATAACTTCCTGGCCTACATCATCGTCAGACAACTAGCTTGTCTAGGCGACTTGATACCATAAAACACAACCTTTGACAGAGTCATAAGGTTAATACGCTTCTTTTGGCAATCAATTACAGCTCCGTAATTGAATAACCAGTCCATTCCCAAAATAACGTCAAATTCCCCAAGTTGAATAGGGATAAGATCTACGTTCATGATATTACCCTTAATATCCACTCTACAATTCTTATGTACGTACTTAACATGGATTATTTCTCTATTCACAATTTCTATGTTCATGGGGTAATCTAATTCATTCTTAGGAAAATCTAAATTCTTGGCAAAATCATCGGATATAAAGGAACAAGTAGCACCCGAATCAAATAATACGTAAGCATTAACTTTATTGATCGGAATGATACATGACACCACATCACGGGATTGAACTGCATCTTGCACCGTCATGTTGAAAGTTTGGGCGGTCGGTCGGTTCGTTGCGGTTAGTCCGGTGATGGTTAAGGCATTTCCATTGTTGTTTCCCCGGTTTCCTCCTGATCCTGAACCTCCCGATCCCTTCTTGGGACAATCTCTTGCCAGATGCTCCTTCGAACCACAAGTAAAACAAGCACCCTTCTTTGGGTTTGGACAGTTTGGTGTTATGTGGCCTTCCTGACCACAATTGTAGCACACTCTTTTTCCTTTCATACAAACTCCCGGATGGGCTTTCCATAGTCGGGCATGCTTCGATTCTTTTCTTCCGATTACCTTGTTGATTCCCATGATGATGAGTCATCATTCCACCTTTTCTTCTGATTGAAATTTCCACCTCCTGTGCCATTTCTACTGGCCTTGTTATTAATTTCACCTTCATTCTTCTTCTTCTTTTGATCTTGATTGTACTTGGTCACCGCATCGCTTCCTCCTTCAGCGAAGATGGCCTTTTCCAGTACTCCGACAAATGTGTTTATCTGAAAAATTGAAACCTTGTTGTACACCCAAGGCTTTAGTCCTTGTTCGAATCTTTTGGCTTATCTTTCGTCCGTGTGTACTTGGTACGGGGCGAACCTCGCTAACTCATTGACTTTAGCCGCATAGTCAGGTACACTCATGTTTCCCTTCTTCAGTTCCAAAAATTGATCTTCCATCTGATTCTGCGAACTAGTTGGGAAATACATTTAGAAAAACATCTCTTTAAATCTTTCCCACGTAATTACATCACCTCCTCCTCGCACTTTATTTGCTTGCCACCAGAGCTAGCTAGCCTCGACTTCTTGACATAAACGCGTTGCAAAGCGGTCTTTTGGTCTTCTAAACCTAGCAACGTCGAAAACCTTCTCCATTTCCATCACCCAAGTTTGAGCCTTGATTGGGTTCATGGGACCTTTGAATTCAGCGATCCCACCGCCTTTGAAGTCTTTAAACGTTGTGTTTGGTGGAGCTTGCGGTTGATTATTCATGGCTCCGGTCGAGAAGTTAACCAACTATCGCATTTAGATTAGCGTTAGCATTATTGTTTATTATTGGTTGACTCTTCCCGAGTCGGTTGACGTTGTTGTCTTCTCCTCATGGCATTTTTCTCGTTAAATAAACGCTTATTAGAACTTTATTTATTTCTCTAAATAGTTAAGGCATTACTTAACAATTTAACATACTCATTTAACATATCATCTCAAACAACTTTATATATTTTCATTCAAATCAAAAGTTTTAACATCAAACTATAGCATCACTGCTATTTACATCAACTATCCTGGAATAAAGAATCCACAGGATTGAAAACATTAAAATATTCCTTCGTTCATAACCACGTCAGAATTTACATCTAAAACTAATTTAAGTTCTTTACATAATTAAATAAATCATATCACTGTCGGTCAAGGTACTCATTAGCCTTGCTACGCTCCTCTTCTAAGATGCGATACATCGTCCTACGATCCATCATGTACAATGGTAGTCCTTCGAACTGGATTGGGTACCTCAAAACTCGATCTTGAGTCTCATTCATTACCTTATTAAGTGTAGAGTACGTTTCCCCAATCTTCGCTTTCTTTGCACGACTATCATCCTCTCGCGACGATCACCGACGTGATTCTCTTACCCACCCTTTCCTCTCATATGTTCACCTTTCGGAGGTTTCCTTCAGCTCCTTCTTCAGCTTCTCTATCTCCTCGGTCTTATCTTCAGTTTGACCCTTCTTATGGACCAAATCCCATTCTACATTTGCCAGTCGAGAGTGAAGAGTCGAAATTTCCTCTCTTCGCTTCTGAGTAATATCTTTGAATAACCGCTCACTCAACAAATCTCGGACTCGTCTTGTAACTCCACGCTATGGTCGTATAACGTGTCATACATCTCAACATCAACGGTGTCTTGGTGGTAACTCCTCTTCTTCCTCTTCCTCTTCCTCAACAAATTCCTCCTCAGGATCTTCCTCAGGATCAGTGTCAGGTTCATGCTCCTGACCAACAATGGTGATCAATGGAGATGACTCCCTCTGTATCAGTTGCTCCCTAACGACATGAATGTCTCGGGGCTCCTCCTCAGTAGGTACTATAGGTACCGGGGCTCTTCCTCCCCAGCTTGACTAGCTTCTCCAACATTCGACATCCTGACAACAAAATTTTAAGTTTTAGTTACTAAGTCGTATCATCTAACGCATACTTTAACACATAAATACATAAGGTCTTTTATTATCTTCAATGAATTACAGAAATTCATTTCCTATCCTGCTGATCGCCAAACGTTTCTGGTTCCCACTCGAATGGTGGTATACGAAGCTTTCATCGCTGAAATATCTTGATGTTGCGCTGAATTCCAATGGTTTAAGAATCTCGGATCCTCCGATACCTTCATTTGAAGTATTCCACGGATTACGCCACTAGACTTCACCTGATGTTACGCTAGATCACTGTTGGGTGCTTGTGCCCCATTTCCTTAAAGCGCTTGATTCAGAAAATCTCTACCGAACTAATGACTTGAATGTCGCTGAAATCTCTGGAGGGTGTAACTCATTCTTTCGCTGCCCAGATTTGAACGTCGGTGTATAGGTCTCGATTTGTGAGAATTTGGCGCTGGTTGACAAATTTAATGGTGAGGATTTCATTCGCTAGACCTTTTGTTATTGGGCTCCTGCTTTTGCTGAGAGACTTGATCCCGCCTTAAGATCATTCCATTTCTTGGAATTAGACAAATGCCCCAGTCCTTTCACATGTTGATGCCGAGGGTTCATATGATAAACTCTCTTTGTTGATGAAGTCGCGAGTGAATAATATCTGAATCGCCATTGAGATGCTGATGGACCATGCTGATGGCGCTAACTGGTGCATTTTCCATTTTAGGATGTTTGATAAATTCCCCAGTGTTGAGTTGTCACTGCTTTCGAGATTTCCCCCAATCTTGTTTTAAGGGATCCAATGTCCGGTTGTCACCAATTTTGAAATTGTCCTAGCCTCGCTTGTTATCTGGGATAGTTACTTTGATAGATGAGATGATAAGATGCCGAGATCGCAAGAGGCTTTTACATCTGTACCATCTGGTGAACATGTAGTGGATGTGGGCTTTGATGTTGACAGCTCTTTCTGGTAAAGATGTCACTTTGTTGGAGAGATGATGCTCTAACTCATAGGGATATCGTTGTTGCTGAGAGGGATGACGTTATATCCACCCGAGATATCGCATGTAGTTGGCAGTGGATCTGTTGGCTCATGTAGAAACCCTTGGGTAGGAGATCACAGTATTACCTCCTTCTTCTGAGAGGGAATTCATGTTGGACTTGATAGACCGCATATACACTGATTTGTAGATGGGCTTGTATTTTCCTGCACAGACTAGCTTAGCCATTTTGTCATGTATAGTACACATTGTATATATCAAACAACATTATATATGGCAGAGAAATATATGTTGATTCACTTCCCTTTTAGCTGTGCCTTGCTACTTGCTTGATATTCACTTATTTCTCCAGGACTTTGTGATCTGGATGTATTCTGAACTCCTCCTTGATGAATGGACAGTGAGATGTCACAGGATTTTCAGAATGGATCATCGATCTGTGTGTATTCCCTACCATCTTTGCTTGGGACTTGTTTCTATATGTGGCTATGCATAGGAGTGAGTTTGTTTTTGTTTTTCTGTGGTGAGACCGGACCATATAACATGGTCGCCACGTGCATTCCCGTGTATTAGGGAGATCGTCGACGAAGTTCGCCCCTCGTATGATGTAAAAAGCGTAATCCCATGTGCAGGTCAGAGTGCGGGGAGGAGAAAGTTTAATCCTAGGTTGAGGATAAACGGAAGGTATGAGAAGTTTGATCCCAGGTATGGGTAGCCAAACTGCAAGTGTGAGAGGTTCAATCCGCGGTGGGATGACCTAAGTCGTAGGAACACAAAGGAGAAAGCCAGGCTGCTGGCTTGAAAAATATGTTTTCGTGAGGGGCAAAGTGTAAGAAAGTTGTATGTGGTAAAGGGTTAAAGAACCGGAATGACTAGTGATCTGATTATCCAAAATCAGGATGTTCGTTTGATGGTGACCTTAGACATAGTACTATTTCACGGTGTCCTACATGATAAGCTGTGGAAATTCATCGCCGTCCATTTCCTGTAATCTGAAAATGCCTCCTGTCAATACTTCCTTGCCAACAAACGGGCCTTCCCAGTTTGGAGCGAATTTTCCTTTAGACTGAGCTTGGTTGTCAATGATCTTCTTCAAAACCAAATCATGTTGTTTTGAACTGCCGTAGTTGGACTTCTCTGTTGTAGGATCTTCTTTACAAGTTGAGGGTCGCTCATGTCTGGGCCACATACTACACCATGGCTCTCATCCATGAGTCTATGAGCTTGGTCCTCGTCCAGACATCTGAGGAGACCTCGCTTACGCATCTCTTTTCGTGATAAAGGCATCTCGGCCAGTAGAATTTTATAGTAAGTTGATGGATCTGCCTTTTCTCAGTCGGGCTCGCCTAAGCGAGTGTAGATCCATCTTGTAAGTACTTCTTGATGTGTTGATACCAATGATGTTGGGTGGGAGGTAGGTCATCCAATACTTTTCAATGGAATTCCCATAGGCTGGCACTTTTTGTTGCGCAAATTTGAGGGTTGACATGTCTTCCTTGTCATGTATGTTGATCAAGGAGGCCAAGGTTTCTAGCGTATCTGCAAAATCATTCCTATTTCGAGGAATATTGAGGAATGATTTTTCTTCAAACTTCGAAGCCATCTGTAGAACCTGCCGATGATAAGGCAGCAACTGTAGAACCTTTTGAAGAGAATTTTTCTTTTTCTTTTTTCTCTTTTTATTTTCTCTTTTTATTTTCTTTTTTTATTAGATCGTGGAAAAGAGCCATACGGCTCACTAATAGGTAGCTCCGGCATTGATGAGGCCGAATGACAATCGTCTGTAGCAAAGGGCTCCCCAAAGCGTGATGAATGAAGTTTTCTCATTATCATCTTTAATAACCATGATTTGATGGTACCCCGCGGAGCAATCAGCAAAGGAGTACATGTCCTATCGAGCTGTATTGTCAATGAGTATGTGGATTAACGGTACATGAAAGTTATCTTTGAGGAAAGCTTTATTCAAATCTCTAATCCACACAACTCGCACCTCCCTTCCTTGGTTTAAGACGGGACTATGTTGGATAGCCATTTAGGGTATGTTGACATCATGATGATGTTTCTTGAAATTGTTTCACAATTTCTTCTTTAACTTTAACTTCCACTCGTGTTTCAATCGCCGAAGCTTCACTGAACGGCTTGAATCCCCTTCATGGGAAGGCGATGAATGATAATGTCCGTATAAACCGACCATGTCTTCCTGAGACCATGCAAACACATCCTATAATAGGGTCAATAGAGTAACCATGTCATTCCTTTGGTTTTGAGTGAGGTCTGTACCAATTTGGATTTGTTTGGGGTTTTCTAAGGTTCCGAGGTTTAAAAGAGGTGGTTTGATCAAGATTTCACTTGGGTTTGTCTTTTGACCCATTCTTTGATCTCCTGAGGTATCTCATAGTCCTCTTGTATTTCCATCAAGTCTGAGTCCAACTTTACATCAAAGTTACAGTCCTTGTGGAGAATAGGCACCTCATCAGCAAGTACAGGCACATCTAAATTCAGAGTCCTGAAACAAAATATGCTTCCACTTAGTATATAACATTGTTCAATCACACAAAGTGTTAGCCTATAATGACAAAAGTAACTGCTAATACTGTACAGAAAAAGTAAGCAGTTATTGCAATCTACAAGGCAGAGAGAGTTTCTTCCCTTTTTACCCTCATTGGCAAATGCAAGGAGTGCTGCTTCAATTGTCGAGGGCAAAGTTTTGGTGGATTGGAGTGATGGAGGGGCTATCATCAACCTCCTTCTCCCGAATGATGACCATTACGTCTGGGCAATCATCATTTGGGGTGTAAGTGTTTGAGAAGTGTTTATTTGGGTTTTTATTTGGTTTGACCGCACCATTAATGGTTTCCTACGTACTCCTATTGAAGAGGAGATCAGGTCTTTCGTAGTTCAAGCTTTGGTTTGAAAAGGTTCAAAGGGGTAAGTGGTGAGAAGAGTGTAGAGATGTTTTTTCTTTTTTATTTATTTACATGCATGGAAAATAAAAGGCATATTACGAAGAAAGTGATACCGTTCCAACACTTTCTGGAATTCGCATCTTCATCCCCTGGATCTACATCTTCTCAGCTAGTTGAGGCCTGATAGTCCAGTTGTCAGTGGTAATGTCGCCTTCAGGGCTCATGATAGAGGTTACCCCTTGATTCTGAATGTCTTCGCTTATGGCCATAACTTGATCGCTTCCTGATTCAATACATTCCTCAGGGACGCATTGGAAAAAGGGATGAACTCTGGATTCTTTAATGGGTTGGATTCCCCGACAATCTCACCACCTTTTTCTTCATCTATTCCTTCGCCTTCTTCATGGGTTTCAAATGATTCAACCATGAAATCTCCCTCGAACTGTTGTTGCATTTCTTGCAAAGAACTTTCCTTTTTGGTTTTTTCTTCCTTGGAAAGGATTAGTATTTCCTCTGCATCATCCAAGGTGATAAGATCAAGAACGTGGTTGATATCTTGGAACCATGGGACATTTGATGTTGGTGGGGGAATCTCCTTTGGGGATGCCTTTGTCTCTTCTGTCACTTCTTGCATCAGGATCAGTCCACCTTGTGATCTGGTAGAATTGTCGCTCATAGCCTTCACCTCATTTGAATTGCTTGTCTCGAATGGACATCTTAAGCTTTTTATTTCCTTTTCGCCTTTTTTGGTCTTGGGAAATTCTATATCCAGCTCTCCATTTTCAACGAGATCCTGGATTTTATGTCGCAAAGACCAGCATTCTTCAGTTGTATACCCAAGTGAGTTAGAATGGTAGAGACATATCTTGGTGGAGTTATAACTCTTTATCTTGGGTTTTATAGGAGGCATCAACTCAGTAATCCTTCCTTTTGCTTATCAGAAAGTATAGTATTTCTTCTTTGGATTTGCTCAGAGGGGTGAATTTTCGGACTCTTTTGGAGGTTGTTTGATCTTTCATCTTTGATAATCCGCATTCCCTCGATCGGTTCTTCCGTTGGCGAGATCTTCTAGCAATTTAATCATCCCCATTTTCTTGTATTTTTAGCCTGCTTTGATCTTCTTCATTTAGCTGGCTCATCGTGGAGTCCTTTTTCTCTTGGCTTTCGGATAGTTGAGTGAAAAATTGCCTTGTTTCCTGATGTTGGAGCACTATCAGCTTAGCCAGCAGGTTCACTTGATTCTGGATCGCATCTAATTTTTGCATTACTAGCATACCCTCCTCCGAGTTTTCCCACTTTAGGACATTTGTTATGCGCTTTTGCGGGTATTCCTCCATCCTTCGTATGTACTTACGAATAGGATACATTTCAGCGCTTCCTGACCCGATCATGTTTACTTCTTCCGTATCATGTCGCAATGGAAGGTCTGTGTTGATATTTTGTTGGTCAGGTTGTTAGACCACAATACTGCTACTTTCGATCATATTTTTGAATCTTATGTTTTAAGGACCAACAATCCTGTGTATCGTGTCCTAGAGACCCTGAGTGGTAAGCACATCTCGGATTGATTGTATCTTTTCTCCCGGTTCCGGGGTGGAGCTAGTTCGGTAATTTTCTTGCGATCCATTAATATCGCCAATACATGTTCAAGGGAATCACCCAGTGGAGTGAATACCCGATTTTCCGTTCTTTCACATTTTCTTTTCCTGTCTGGGTATTGGTTGAATGCAGCATGTTGTGGAGATGGCGATTGTCTTGCATTTTCCAAATTGGGGGGACTGTAGTTTGGTCTCATAGCTTGCCCTCAGATAACAAGGGATACATGTTCATTGCCTTTTATCGGCAACCCTTAGGATCGTTCGCATACGTTCCAGTTTGTATATGCTTGGCGACTGCTTCCAAGGCAGTGAAGTCTTTAATCTTGCTTGCCTTCAGGCCCATCTCTGCCATTTCGCCGTGTTTGATCATTTCCGCAAATGGCTTTCCTATGCCTGCTAGGATCCTCTCATTGTAAGGAGCCTCTTAGATATCAATAAATGTCATTACCATCTCAGTTTCTATCATTGATGGAATGACTTGCGCTGCTAGATGTCTCCACCTTTGAGCATATTCTCGGAAAGATTCAGTACTTTGCTTTTTCACTATAGTCACTTGATATCGATCTGGTGCCATTTGTGATTGAAAACTCATCTTGATTTAGAAAGGCGTAAATAATTCTTCCCATTATGGATTTTGGCATTGTCAAGTCGAGCATACCAGTGCTTTAGCTTCTCCAAAGAGACTCTTTTGAAAAAGTTGCATTCGAGGCTTTCATTTTCAAAGATAAGACCTCGAGTATAGGTGCGTATAGGGATCGCCATTTGCCCATTGTATTTTTTCAAACTCGACTTTGAATTTGGTAAGATATTGAGCCCCCGGGAATATACAGAGATCCGAATAGGTGCCACTCCCATAATTTCCAAATCCTTTAATCGAATTTGGATGGTATCCTCCATTTCTTGGACTTTCTTTCTTATATCCCCAGTTTCTCGATCATCCTTGAGATTTGTGATTTCTTTATTGGAATGAGGTTTAGGTATCTTGGTTTCCATCTTTTTACCAATGCCCTGACTGCCCCCCTAGTGTGAAGGACTCTGGTTGAGTAGGCATTGTCTGGCCATGCATATTTTTACTTTGTTCTTTAAGAAAGACCACCAATTCTGCTATCTGATTCCTTAATCCTTCAAACTCCTCTCGGGAAACAGGAGTAGGATTAGGTTGGCCCGGTGTATCCATGTCTAACGGTGGGATCAGTACCTTCTTGGACTTTAAACGGGTAACGAGAATGATTGCTTCCCTGCGAAAGACTTACATAGTTTAGTCTTTAGGAAATGTATATAATAACATGCTATGTGACATGTTCATTTTAGGAATTTTATCCTGCAAAACTGATGTCAGCTGTTTGTAGCATATTAAATATGTATGTGTACACATTTCTTCATATTTCTCATTACATGGAGATAGATATAGAATGTAATTACAAGTAATTGTGTTTACAAGTAATTTGAAATGAGAGCATGAAGAGACTTTCCTCCATTTTGGGTTTATAACAGGCTGACCTATCTTAGGTTACTCTCGCGGCTTTTTGGCATGAAGGTTCCCAAATCATCGCAATCTACTAGACGGGAAGTTAATTCGGTCTTTCAATTGAGCTTAATTTGGTGGTGCCTTTCCTCGAGCCTCGGAGAATAAGGCTTCTCGAGTCCAAGAATCAAACACCGACGGATAGCCTCCCATGGAGGGACCACACAACATATATTCACATACATCGTGATCTCACCGTATGAAATGATGACATGTGCGAAGCACTAATATCACAGCAGCTTTATAAAGTATGAAGCACTAATTTCACAAGCGCTTATGGTGCGAAGCACTAGCATCACAAGGCGAGCATGGTGCGAAGCACTAAGTGCAATAAGGAAATGTATTCATACACATTCATCAAATGTAAATGCAACATCCACACACAAGCAGAGATAACAGCTTTTGAAAGATTGTAATAATGCGGCTTAAGTCTTCTTATCGAGTCCCCAAAGAGAGTCGCCACCGTCGACGCGTGGGGATTTTGTGTGTCCCTTTCCATTACTTGTTCTTTGGTGTTCTCATTTTAGGTGAGATTTGTGTGAAAAAACAAGTGAAAAAGGTCCAACATGTATAATGTCGACGATGGACTGTTAAGAGTCGCCAGTTGGTTTTTTAAATGGTTGTACCAACAAAACCGAGAAAAGGTTTGCACATTGACCAAGTGATGTGACAGTGCTAAACGGATCGGTGAAACCGAGATTCATTAAGGTCCGGGGATTTGGTTATGCAGGGGGAAGGGTTTAGGCACCTCCCGACATCCGTGTTACCATGGTGACCGCCTCTTTTCAAGAAAATATTATCTAAGTGTGTGTGTGGGTCAATGTGCTGTTATTTGGAAGTTGTACGAGGCCTCGTTCGAACCTATATACACAGGGTTTGAATTTATGTAAAAATTCAGTTTTTAGCAAGATATGGCAGTGATGTTTTATAAAAGAGGTTTTTTTAAACCTTGATGCTCAATAGGAATTGAGACCTTTTACACTCCCATTTTATTAAGTGATCGACTTGATTGATTTTATTTGACGGATGCCAGACATCCGTATAAAAATAATGTACAAAGATAATGCCGACTTCCTCGTGGGTATGGAAACCATCTGAGTAAATTTAGACACCGCAGAATAATTTACAAGCTGCTTACAGCTAAAAATGTCAATCACGGGAACCGAATCTAGATTCAATGGGATGAATCTGTGATCACATGATTCCTTGGCTCACAAAATATCGCATTTTTTATATGAAAGCGAAGAAGCATGTATATATATAAAAAGTCAGAATATATATATACGCATGAGGATCACCAACCACGTAAGCACCTCCATGGGGGATCAAAATGTAAATAAAGTTGTAGATACTACCAACCACCACGTAAGGAAACTCTAGGCGGATGTAATGTAAATAAAGTCAGAATATGCGGCCAATCGCCAACGAAGTAAACTCTAGGCAGGACGAAATGTAAAGAAAGTTGTAAAAGCGATCAACCACCACGAAGTAAACTCCAGGTGGGAAAAAAAATAGATATATATAAGCAATAAAAGCACCGGATGTGAAATCTAGGCTCATCGAACAGAGTTCGACCATAGTTCATATATATAAGTATATATATATATAAGCGAATAAACGCACTGGATATAAAATCCAGGCTCATCGAACAAAGTCCCACCACGCAATATATATATATATATATATATATATATATATATATATATATATATATATATATATATATATATATATATAAAAGCGAGTAAACGCACTTGCATCAAGTTCAGGCCCATCGAACAAAGTCCTACCACAGCTTCATATATATATATATATATATATATATATATATATATATAAAAATATATATATATATATATATATATAAAGCGAGTAAACGCAGACAGTATCAAGTCTAGGCTCAATCGAGGCATAACTAGATAATGTTAGTCAATATATATTTAATATATATATATATATATATATATATATATATATATTTATATATATATATACAGATCGAAATGAAACCACTAATCAAGTCCTGCAAAAGCAAGCAACACGACTCTCAACGTGTAGAGGGTGTGTGCAAAGATGAAGAGAAAGACTCTAAAGTGTGTGAGAAGGCTTATAGCTAACTCGATAAAGAAGGCTTCTATATCTTTATAATGGGTAAACACAGGCTTTTGTGGGTACAAAAAAGGCTATATATGAGCTCACTGTGTTTGAAAGTGAGAAAATACATCAGTATGGCAAGTGCAGAGCAAATTGTGCGGAGGTTTCCCGTGTTTTTCTCTTAGAAAATCAAAGACCCCAAGCCCCATATTTATAGAGGTGGGAGCCAGCAGTCTACTTCACGAAGACCTAGTAGCAGTGTACATGCTGGTGCGCCTCGGTGTGCCCCAGGCAAAGGTGGGTCCCACCGTGTCGAAGCACGACGCTACTGCTCGCTTCTGGCCGCTCTTAACTTTTAATCCGGGAGTCCAATGGAAGCGTGCCATACCATTCTGGAAAGCTCTTTCCGAGAGCTACACAATGATATATGATTTGACCTTTTTTTATTCCAGGAAGATGGGTCCATAACTAAAATGGCATTCTCGGGCTCCGCTACCAATCAGTGAGCTGCTTTTGTGTAGTTTCATTCAAGTTAAGATATCGCTCTTGTGGGACTTCCTTTGATGTATTTTGAGTGTATATGATTTGAAGTGAAGTTGATTTGGCAAAATGACCATTTTTCCCCTCCCGGGGTTATCTCCGATTTTCGCACAACAGAAAGTAGCCAAGCTTTCAAGGTTATCTCCGAGGTTGGCTTTCTTGTTGACTCTGACTATCCTTAGGGTCATCTCTGAGGTTGGCTTGACCTATTCCCATGGTTGGGACTGAGACTGGATACCTCGGGGTCATCTCCGAGATTAATCGGTCTTCTCTGGTGTGTGGTCCGGTATTGTATCTGCAGCCTCGGGGTTATCTTCGAGGTTGATTTGGTTGCTCCAGATCACGATCCCGGGGTTTGATGATGAACTTCCTGGTATCCAAGATGGATTTGGATTGTCTTCGTGGTTCCTCTTAAAAGACGAATCTGTCCTCCTGCAATGTTAGTAGTAGTAGAAGAAAATTTTGAGTGTCTACAGCAAACATGTAGCAAGTGTGGAAAGACTCATGCGGGAGAATGCATGGTGTGGAAGAATGTGTGGTTCAACTGTAAACATGAAGGACATATTTCCCTACATTGTCCTAAGCTGAATAAGAACGGGTCAAGGACATATTCATGTTGGAGAACGGGTCACGGATTTAGCAAGTGTCCCAGTAAGAAGAAGACTGTTGAAGGAAGTGGGCGATAGACAACTTAGAGATATGCAGTAGTATCTTTTGGTAGTAGGTTATGATATTATTGATTATAATATCGAGAATCGTGTGTAAGCATATGTAAATATAAATATGTTTGTATGAATCAAATATTTATTTTCTATATGAATATAAGATTAAGATTAATTTGTGTGTTCTTAAAACTCATACTTATGGTAAGTTAATGACTCATAATTATATGAAATATTTTGAACCCCTCAGCGAATGGACACCAAAGGTCTAACTAGGATAAGTTCATACACTCATATAATTGTGGCAAGTTCCTGAACTCATAAGTGTGGTAAGTTTGACGAACTGGGAATAACTATGTGTGAATGGAGAATTGTAACTTTTTGTGTAAAGTTATGTTGTTAATCCTGATATGATTTTAAAAGGGATAGTAATATGTGTTAAGTGTCGACGTCGGGATTTTGAATGTCCCTTTCCGTTACTTGTTCTTTGGTGTTCTCATTTTAGGTGAGATTTGTTTGAAAAAACAAGTGAAAAAGGTCTGACATGTATAATGTCGACGATGGACTGTTAAGAGTCGCCAGTCGGTTTTTTAAATGGTTGTACCAACACAACCGATAAAATGTTTGCACATTGACCTAGTGATGTAACACTACTAGACGGGTCGGTGAAACCGAGATTCATTAGGGTCCGGGGACTTGATTATGCGGAAGAAAGGTGTTAAGCACCCCCCGACATCCGTGTTACCACGGTGACCGCCTCTTTTCAAGAAACTATTATCTGAATGTGTGTGTGTGTGGGTCAATGTACTGTTATTTGGAAGTAGTGCGAGGCCTCGTTCGCACCTATATACACAGGGTTTGAATTTATGTAAAAGTTCAGTGTTAAGCAAGATATGGCAGTGATATTTTATAAAAGCGATTTTTTCAAACCCTGATGCTCAATAGTAATTGAGACCTTTTACACTTCCATTTTATTAAGTGTTCGGCTTGATTGATTTTATTTTTGAGATGCGAAGAATCTATAAAAAAATAATGTACAAAATAATGCCGACTTCCTCGTTGGTATGAAAACCATCTGAGGAAATTCAGACACCGCAGAATAATTTACAAGTCGCTTACAAATTGAAAATGTCCATCACGGGAACCGAATCTAGATCCAATAGGCTGAATCTGTGATCACATGATTCCTAGGCGCACATGATACCGCAATTTGTATGAAAGCAATAAGCAGGTATATATATAAAAGCTATAAACATATATATACAGACATAATCACCAACCACGAAGCACCTCCATGGGTGATCAGAAATGTAAATAAAGCTATAAAAAGCTATCAACAACCACGAAGGAAACTCCAGGTGGGACAAAACGTAAATAAACCTATAAAGCTATCAACCACCACGGAGGGAACTCCAGGTGGGACAAAATGTAAATAAAGCTATACAAAACAATCAATTGCCACGAAGTGAACTCCAGGCAGGACGAAACGTAAAGAAAGCTGTAAAAGCGATCAACCACCATGAAGTAAACTCCAAGTGAGACGAATATATATATATATATATATATATATATAAGTGATAAACGCACCAGATGTAAAATCCAGGCTCATCGAACAGACTTCGACAACAGTTCATATGTATAAGTATATATATATATATATATATATATAAAAGCGGTAAACGCACCGGATATAAAATCCAGTCTCATCGAACAAAGTTCGACAACAGCTTCATATATATAGGTATATATATATATAAATCGGATAAACGCATTCTGGATGTAAAATCTGTGCTCATCGAATGTAGTCCCACACACGCTTAATATATATATATATATATATATATATATATATATATATATATTAAAGAAGTAAACGCTCCCGAACGAAGTCTAGGCTCATCGAACAAAGTTCGACATATAGTTCATATATATATAAATATATATATAAGAAAATAAACGCCTGCATCAAGTTTAGGCTCAATCGAGGCATAACTCGATAATTTTAGTCCATATATATATATATATATATATATATATATATATATATATATATATATATATATACAACTGAATAAAACAATGGATCAAGTCCTGCAAACACACGCAACACGACTCTCAATGTGAAGAAGGGTGTGTGCAAAGATGAAGAGAAAGGCTTTAAAGTGTGTGAGAAGGCTTACAGTGGGCTACCAAAGAAGGCTTCTATATCTTTAAAGTGGATGAAACTCGGCTCCCACCGATACAAAAGTAGCTATATATGAGCTCACAAGTGTTTAAAATAGGAAAGCACACAATATATTGCAAGTACGGACCAAATTTGACAAGGTTTCCTCGCTCTTTCTCTCCTTAAAATGGCCACCCCAAGCCCTCTATTTATAGAGGGGGGAGCCGCAGGTGTACCTGAGGCTTCCTGTTGCCCTGAAGTTTCTTAGGTCGAGTTGTCTCGTAAGACGTGCAACGTAGGCACGCGCAATGTCCGCTCGAACTTTTAGAATTGCAATCCGGGCATCCGACTGAGGTATACAGGACCTATTTTGGACCACCGTTGTCGAGAGTTGTACAATGGCATGGGATTAGAGTTTTTACGAAGTCATTGAAGATGGGACGATGCCCTCCGGTCTTCAAACTTCAAATTTTATCCGTTACCCCATACAATAGTCAGTCAGGATTGGTTTTCCTTGATTATTGTGGGACATCGTTGTGTAGAGATGTGTGTATGAAATGTTGAGACGCCGTGATGTAGCTTTAGAGTGGCGAGATGATGCCTTTGCCCCTCACCAGAGTTATCGCCATTAATGATAAAGCGACGTTGCTTTCGGGTTATTACTAAGATTGGACCGCCGTAGTGTCAAAGGTCCTCAGTGTCAACTCTAAGGGGTGCATGTCCTCCCGGTGTTATCTTCGGGTTGGTACTGGGTGTCTTGTTGTGAGCGCTAAGATTGAAGCTGGTTGCATTTGAAACAAACATTTCCGGGGTTATCTCCAGAACTGCATTCCTTGGGGGTGATCACCAAGGTCGGTTGTTATTCCCATGATTGGGACTGAGACTGGATACCTCGAGGTTATCTCCGAGATTAATCGGTCTTCTCCGGTGTGTGTTCCGGTATTGGATCTGCACGCCTCGGGGTTATCTCCGAGGTTGGAGTTGTTACTCCCACTGTGTGTTATGGGGTTGATGCTGAACTTCCGGTAGTATCCGTAATGGATATGAATTATCTTCCAGGGTTCCCTCTTGAAAGATTTAATCATGCCTCCTCCGCAATATTAGTTTACTGGTGTGTGCATAAAATTTCGAGTGTTCATGATGCCCTCTTTATCATACTCATGCAATGCAATGCATGGGTAGGATAAAGAATCCTAGACACTTGAAATGCCCTAAGACAAACATGATACTATATATAGCAACATGATGCAAATGTATGATGCATGTGTGCGGGGTTGTTGCCCAACATGATGTGGATGATTGCTGAATCCTTGTAATGTTTACCGAAGATTGGCAAATATGACCTGATCGGATGTGTGATATAAATCTGTTAGGATGTTGATGTTGGAGTTATCACCAAAGTCATGAATCTTTGATACCAACTTAATCCCGATGAGGTACCTCTTATGTGTAAGAGATTTGTGGGGATAAAGCTTTGTCTATTTGAGGATGTGTATAATATATTCCATCATCGATCCTCCTTGATGATGTTGACCTTTCCTGGTTTGTATCGCCAGGATATGTCAAGATTCTGCTGGATTTACTGCCAACAGTAGATGCTGTCAGGATTTCCTAACCTTCATTGATTTGTACTTCACCGACGTGTGAATCAACGGATAAAAACCCTATGGGGTAGATTGTCAAGGCTGCTTGACCTTCGCTGACATGTGAACCAACGACTGATACTCTGTGAGCATATTGGCAAGGTTTCTTGACCTTCGCCGACGTGTGAATCAATGGAATATTGCGTTGTGACCCCCGCCGGGGATCCACTGGGGACTTGTGAATACAAACGTACGCAATCATCGAACAACTTTCGATGCCTCGATGGGTTTACTTGACATAGGCTGAAATAACGTTAAGGTTGCCTGATCTTCATTGATGTGTGTGTCAACGGATGAATATGCATTATAACCCTTGTCCGGGTTCCATGTTGTAACCCCCGTCGGGGATCCACATTGTAAACCCCGTCGGGGATCAGATCCTTGTTAGGAGTTCCAGCGGAGGCGCTCAAGGGCAGGACTGTCTGTGCAGGTCCTTTGAGTATAGATGCTATGAGTGGGATTTTGAGTGAGCCCATGCCTGATGATGTCAGAGTCCGAGATCGCATTCTTCGGCGATTGTTCCTGATAATCATTAGGGGTTGCTTCATAGCAGATAACTCTTCTACGGTGTTGTTCGCTTTGATCAGCGCCACTCGTTATGTAGACCGTATTGGAGAGTATGATTGGGGTTCCTACACCTTTGCCTATTTCCTCAGGGGCATGTGTATGCACTCACAGGGTTTGACTGAGGCTTGGCTAGGATTCTACCCATTCCTGCTGGTGAGTTTTTCTCTTTTCATTTCCCATTTATAGGTTAAGAGTGTTTACTGACCGCATATGTTTTGCTATTGTGTTGGCAGTTTTGGGCCTATGAGAGGCTCCTATGCTTGCATCCTGTGAGTGTTTTAGGTTTAGATACCTATCCGTGAGGACGACAATGGCATCATTCAATTTTGGCGGAGGTCCTTGGAGCTGAGGGTTTCACTCACTGCCGCATGTAGCTGGAGTTGTTAACAGCTGATATCATCACATGGATTCGCTATTCCGGGGAACATTTGGCCATCGGTTTTGAGGATGGGAACCCGACTGGCGTCTAGTATGTGATCTCCACCCGGAGAGTTCCTCTCTTTACAGATGGAGGATGGGAGCTCTACTTAGGAGAGCGTGCTATTAGGAACACCACAGGGGAGATTCGTATGTCGATCTTGCCTCCTGCCAGGCGTTATTTGCCTGTATCGCAGTCACCCGTCACTGATATCCCATTGTTGGGGTTTGACGGATTTACATTATCAGAGGGTCCTTGCACTCAGGAGATATTCCAGCGTTGGTGGTTCCCTCGTACTATTGGAGCCCAGTCCCGCGCCACTCAGTTCATGGGGGATATGGTTCCAGGATCCGTGATGATGACAGATTGGATAGCCTGTGTCTGAGATCGAACTTATGTGACACAGATTGACAGTTTGACCCGGAGACTAGACCAGGCACATTTCTTTATCCGACATTTGGGCAAAGATCCGGCAGAGGCAGATTTGTTTGATCCTTCCAGCTCAGGCGCTGACCCTTCAGAGGACCCATTCGGTTTTGTTGGCGTAGATCCTCCTCTATATAGGCCTGACATCCATGTTGACAGAGATCCAGTGACTCAGGAGGAGTTACATCAGGTGGACAGGATTGATGATGTAGATATTGACACCATTGTCTTCTTTTGATGTGTATTCTCGTTATATCTTTTGATAGGCCTCTATTAGCTATTCGGTGGTTGTACCCCATTCTCGCTATATCTTTTGATTGGCCTCTGTTAGTAGTATGGCATCTGTGCCCCATTTCCATGTATTGTAGTTGTACAGAGATGATGTATTAGATGTTGATATACTTAGGAATGTATGCACAATTTTTCATTCCCTATATCATATTGCCATCTATTATATGCAATGCATGTATCATGTTATTCATATGTATGTATGTTTAGATATATTCAGCATTGACCCCTGGATGGTCTTATGACACGGCCTGTACAGATGTCTTCTTCGACAGTTAGCCATATTGATCATACCCCACCATCATTGGTGGCATCAGGTATGCGATCGTAGTATGATAGCATGTCACCATCAGACAAGGTGACCGTAGATCATTTGTTGCTACATACTATGACCCTGTTGATGTTTCAGGTTCCCACAGGATTTGTGGATGGCATGCTAGAGCACTGGGTATCGGAGAGGCAGGTTTTCCGATTTGGGACCCAGGAGTTGACTCCCACTTTGGAGGAGTATGCACGGTTCACGATTCTGCTGCTGGACAGACCTTGCATGCATATGGCCTTAGGGGACATGAGTCGACGGTTCATGACCCTCACTGGATTGAGGCGTAGGGTGGTACAGGATGAACTTACATCGAGCCACGTTATATCCCAGCGTTTTCTGTTTGACAGATTTGGCTCTGAGGATAGTAATACACGACATTCCGGGGATTTTACCGCACCAGAGGATCATTGGCGTCTAGCCAGGGTTGATGTACTGTTGTTATGCGTACTGTCGTATGTCTATATGCCATGGTACATGGATGAGATAGACATTGTAGTCATCATGGCAGTGAGAGCTCTCAGGGAGGGTCGTACCATTATACCGATGATTATAGCAGAGACTCGAGGTCACCACATAATGTCTTTGCACTAATCCGCGGGGAGTGTTCACAGCAAATTTTGTCCATGCTATACGTGTGGTTTATGTCACACTTGAGACCGATTGGCACCTTTAGATGGCATGGGTACTGTTTCACCCATGACATAGCCATGTCATACTCCTTTCAGCCATCGGAGTGTACAGATGCCATATCTTGGTCGATGTTCTTGGCGGATATCAGGGATCTATTTAGCATATTGCCGTGCTCGGGGCTTAGCTCACCTTACAACTTTATTACTCATGCTCTGGGCATGGACTATCTCCCTCTGGCTGGCTTAAGAGGCATGACTACCTACCACCCGCTGACCGTGATGTCACAGTTTAACCAGTTTCAGGACTTTCATCCTTTCGAGGGGGTGTTAGGTCAGCGTTCAGCTTCTCGCTATCTTTCAGTAGAGGTCCGATCCAGTGTGTATGCTTGTTGGGATCAGCGTGAGATGGTTGATTTTTCTGTGAGCCATCCGGGTTGTTCTGCAGAGTATTCTGCATGGATGGATCAGAGATTGCATCGGCTGTAGTAGTATCCACATTACCGAGTAGTGATTCAGACAATGTAGAGACGATGGAGGATATTGATTACTACATCAAGGAGGAGATAGCTGATGGGTTGCCAGCATTTCCTTTAGATTCTCCTAGTACTAGCACTGTCGTGATACAACATTTGGCACAGTACTTTGAGTAGAGTCTCCAACTAATGACCTTCGAGAGAGACCAGGATAGAGCCTTAATTTTGACTACCCTTGATTGGAGAGACGCATCTATGTTAGAGAGAGACGAGGCATTAGCTCGCAGAGATACCGCTGTTTTTGAGTGGGATGAGGCTAGATCTGCCAGAGTTGCAGTGATAGTTGAGCGGGATAGTGCCACATCTTTCCGGGATGTAGCCGTCATAGATAGTACTACAGTGAGGTCCCTTACCATTGGCACGATTGCAGAGATGATCAGTTACATCGTTGAGCATATGGTCACCATGCAGATGGCTGCATATCTGTTGGGTCGTGTGGACATTCTCGTACAGGAGACCACAGCTTCGCCTGCTTCTTTTGAGAGGGATGCTATGTTGGGCTTGTTAGCTCGCATATACCCTGACTTGTAGATGAGATTGTATTTTCCTGCACAGACTAGCTTAGCCATTTTGTCATGTACAGTTTACATTGTGTATATCAAACAACATTATATATATGGCAGGGAAATATATTTTTGATCACTTCCCTTTTAGATATGCTTTGCTACTTCCTTGATATTTTGCCTGCTGCTTCAGGGCTTGCGATCTTGACGTATTCTGAATTCCTCCTTGAGGGATGGACATTGAGATGTCTCTGGATAGTTCAGAATGAATCATTGATCTGTATGTATCCCTACCATCTTTGGTGTCTTAGGACTGGTTTCTGCATGAAAATGTGGAGAGGAGTTTGGCTTTCCTCTCTGAGATTGACCGCACCATAGATGGTCGTTATTACTTCTATTTAGGATAAGCCTAGTTAATTCCATCTCTTATGGATTGGTGTTGCTCTTCAAGGTAAGACCGCAACTTAGATGGTCGCCGAATCTCCTATTTGGGAGGAGTTCAGGTAATTCCATCCCTTTGGTTTTAAGCCAATGAAATGTAGTGGATTGATAGATGATCCCAGTACCAATTGACAAGGGTTTGCATTTTGGTAGGGGGTGAGACCACACCATGAATGGCTGCCTACGTGCTCCTATTGAAGACGAGATCAGGTCTGCGTAGTTCGAACCTTGTGTAAGAGGTTCAACGTTGTATGCGGAAGAAATGGTGTAGGAATTTGTTTTTGTAAGGAGAATGGTAGAAATGTTTTTGTTGTTTTTGTTTTATTGCGACCGGACCATGTAACATGGTTGCCTACATACTCCTATTGAAGAGGATATCAGGTCGACGTAGTTCGCCCCTCAGGGCGAGGTGAAAAGCATGATTCCATGTACAGGTCAAACTGCGGGGAGGAGAAAGTTTAATCCTAGGTTGAGGATAAACTATAGGTATGAGAAGTTTGATCCCATGTATGGGTAGCCAAACTGCACGCGCGAGAGGTTCAATCAGTGGTGGGATGACCTAAGTTGTAGGAACGCAGAGAAGCCAGGCTGCTAGCATGAAAAGTATATTTCCCTGAGGGGCAAAGTGTGGAAGAGTTGTATGTGGTAAAGGGTTTAAAGAACCGGAATGACTGGTGATCTGATGATCCAACACTAGGGTGTTTGCTGGTTACTTCAGACATAGTATTGTTTCACGGCGTCTGAGTTAATGAGTTATGGAAATTCATCGTTGTCCATTTCTTGCAATCTGAGAGCGCCTCCTGTCAATACTTCCTTGACAACAAACGGGCCTTCCCAGTTAGGAGCGATTTTTCCCTTAGATTGATCTTGGTTGTCAATGATCTTCTTCAAAACCAAGTCATGTTGTTTAAATTATTATAGCTGGACTTTTTTGTTGTAGGATCTGGCAATCCTTTGTTGATATAACTGACCATGGAAGATAGCCGCGGTTCGCCTTTCTTCTATTAGAGACAATTGGTGATATCTGTCTTGTACCCATTGGTCTTCATCCAGTTGAGCGTCAATTAACACTCTAAGGGATTCCATTTCAACTTCTATAGGGAGCACTGCTTCCATCCCATAGGTTAATGCGTAGGGGGTTTCCCCAGTGGAGGTACGCATTGAGGTTTTGTAGGCTAATATAGTAAGAGGCAATAGGTCAGCCCAATCTTTGTGATTGGCGGACATCTTTTGCATGATCTTCTTGATGTTTTTGTTAGCCACTTCAACAGCATCATTCATCTTCGGATGATAGATGACAGAGTTAGGATGTTTGATGTGGAATTTACTGCATAATTCCTCCATCATTTTGTTGTTGAGGTTCTTAGCATTGTCTGACACAATCACCTCTGGTTGTCCATATCGACAAATGACATTGTTTCTGATGAAAGCAATGATGACTTCTTTGGTAACCCTAGGGAAGGAGGCTTCTTCTACCCACTTGGTGAAGTAGTCGATCATGGTGAAGATAAATCGATGTCCATTAATGGCTTTAGGCTCAATGGGCACGATAACGTATATTCCCTACATTGAGAAGGGCCAAGGTGAACTCATGTTATGGAGTTCCCGTGGAGGGGCGTGGATAGCATTCCCATGAATCTGGAACTGATAGCATCTCCTGACGTAGTCATTGTAATCAGCTTTGAGAGGTAGCTAATAATGTCCTGTCCTGAGGATCTTTTTGACAAGGAGGGGGCCACTCATGTGTGGGGCACAGACTCCACCACGGATCTCATCCATAAGCCTTTGAGCTTGATCTTTATTTAAACATCTGAGGAGACCTAGTCCTGCATCTCTTTTGTAGAGTGCATCTCAACTCAGGTAGAATTTTATAGCAAGTTGATGGATTCGCCTTTTCTCAGTCGGGCTCACCTCAGCCGGTGTAGATCCATCGTGTAGGTATTCCTTGATATGTTGATACCAAGGATGTTGGATGGGAGGTAGCTTATCCAATACTTCTCCAATGTAATTCCCATAGGCTGGGGCCTTCTGCAGGGAAATTGTGACGCTTGGCAAGTGTCCCTTGTCTGATATGTGAATCAAGGAGGCCAAAGTTGCTAACGCGTCCGCAAAGTCATTCCTATTACGAGGAATGTGTAGAAAGGAGATTTCTTCGAACTCCAAGATCATCTGTAAAACTTGCCGATGGTAAGGCAGCAGATATAGCTCTTTGATCTGATTGATTCCGGTGGATTATCTGATTACCAACACTGAATCTCCAAAGACAGTTAACCGCCTGATGCCCATTGAACGATCAAGTTTTAGCCCCATGTGACAGCCTTCATACTCAGCTGTGTTGTTGGTGCTGACAAACTACAATTTGACGGCGACGGATCTGCTCCCTGTGCAGAGATACTAGAATCGCTCGGCTCCCGAACCTTCCATATTAACTGCTCCATCAAAATACATCTTCTATGAGTGGCGCGTATCATACTGATGGTGTTGCTGAACTGTCATTACTCCTTCATCGGGGAAATATGTCTCCAAGGGTTTGAAATCCCCTGAAGGTGCGGCGTCCAGTTGATCCGCAATTTCTTGACCTTTGATGGACTTTTGAGTCACATATACAATGTCAAATTGTTGTAGGATCAACTACCATCTGGGCAGCCGGTAATTTAATATGGGTTTATTGAACACGTACTTGAGAGGATCCACGAGGGATATGAGATGGGTTTTGTGACCATGGAGGTAATGTTGTAACCTCATGGAAGCCCATGCTAAAGCACAAAAAGTCTTTTCAATCAGAGTGTACTTTTGTTCATTCTTTGCTTTGAATCTTTTCTTTGAGGTAATAGATAGCTTTCGTTCTTGGCCTCTATCGTCTTTCTCCCGTCTCCAAAGATGACTTTATGACATTGTCACTTATGGACAGATACATGAACAGGGGAACATCATCCCTGGGTGGTACCAAAACGGGAGCTTTTACTAGCTATTCTTTAATTGTGAGGAAGGCATTTTGGCACTCATCATTCCATTTCATGGAGGAGTTCTTCCTTAATAGCTTGAAGATTGGCTCACAGGTTGCTGTGAGTTGAGAGATAAACCTGCTAATGAAGTTGATTCTTCCAAAAAATCCACGTATTTCCTTCTCTGTCTGAGGAATGGGCATTTCCGTGATGGCCTGGATTTTGGTAGGATCCAGCTCAATCCCTTTTTGGCTGACTAGAAATCCTAGAAATTTGCTTGATTTAACGCCAAAGGCGCACTTGGCTGGATTCAACTTCAAGTTGTACTTACGCAACCTATTAAAAAGTTTTCTGAGATGGTCTAAGTGGTCCTCTTCCCTTCGGGACTTGACAATGATGTCATCCACGTAGATCTCTATCTCTTTGTGCACAAAATCGTCGAAGAGAGCCATCATAGCTCGCTGATAGGTGGCTCTGGCATTGATGAGGCTGAATGACAACCGTCTATAGAAAAAGGTTCCCCAACGCGTGATGAAAGCAGTTTTCTCACGATCTTCCTCAGCAACCATGATTTGATGGTACCCATAAAAGCAATCGAAGAACGAGTGAAATGCAAGATTATTGCGTAGTATTATCAATAAGAATATGGATAAATGGCACGGGAAAGCTATATTTAAGGCAAGCTTTATTCAAGTTCGGGTAATCCACGCAGACTCGCACCTTCCCTCTGAGTTTAGGTAAGGGAACAATGCTGGATATCCACTCAGGATATTTGGACACCATGATGATGCCAGCTTGAAACTGTTTCACAATCTCTTCTTTTACCTTTAAACTCCACTCAGGTTTCAATCGCTTGAGCTTCTGCTTGACTGGCTTAAATCCTTCTTTAATGGGAAGGCGTTGAAGGACAATGTCAGTGGACAAACCCACCATGTCTTTGTGAGACCATGCAAACACATCCTGGAATTGGGTTAGTAGCATAACCATGTCATTCTGTTGGTTCGAGGTAAGGCCTGAACCAATATGGATTAACTTAGGGCTTTCTAAGGTTCCGAGATTGAAGGAAATGGTTTGGTCAAGGTTGGGTTTAGGTTTGTCTTTGAACCATTCTTGAATTTTTGGAGGCACCTCAATGTCCTCATATACTTCCATCAAGGCTGAATTCATCTCTACATCAAAGGTACAATCCTTGTGGAGAAAAGGCACCGTATCTGCAAGTACAAGCACATCTAAATTCAGGGTCTTGAAACAAAATATGTTTTCACTTAGTATATATGAAACGTTTTGATCATACACATTGTTAGCATATATTGGCAAAATAAATTGCTAATACTATATAGAAAAGTAAGAAGTTATGATATCTACAGGGCAGAAAGAGTTTCTGCCCGTTTTACCCTTATCGACCAATGCAAGGAGTGCTGCTCCAATTGGCAAGGCAAAGTCCGGGTGGACTGCAGTGATGGAGGGGTTTTCATCTTCCTCCTTTTCCCAAATGATGGACATTACGTCGGGGCAATCATCATCTAGGCTGTATCTATTTTTATGTTCACCATGAACGATGATGCGTATGCCCGACATCATTCGGATGACGTCTTGCTTTATTTTTCGTTCCTCCTCTTCCACTGCGGGATTTGGAACGAAGACTTCCTTCTCCTTCACCGGTACCGGTTTGGGAAATAACATAGCCATGATACTGGCTGGCACCTTAACAGGAGGTTGTGCGGACTTAGAGTTTGAAGGCGAAGATAAACGCCGCGTGCTTTGAAGCTGAAGGAATCTGCTTATGCTTATGATTATTCCTATGACTAGAACTGGCAGAATAGCCTAGTTTAGCTGTTCTAGTTTGCTTGGTTAATTGAATTGGGTACTTGATACCCTGGCGTTCTTTACCCAGCCCTTGTCCCGGTTGATGACCCAATGACATCATTTCTTTAGTAGCTGACATTACCACGACAGAAATCTTGGGTTCGGAAAATGGCGTTTCAATAGCATGGTATTGGGTATTGCTTACTTCCAAGGCATGAAAACTGACCGGTTCAACATCTGTAATGACATTGATGAATGGCATTTCCCTGTGTTGAGGACACTCTGGTTCAACGTTGACCGTGACTAGGCTATTATTGATAATGTATTTCAGTTCCTGATAAAGGGTGGAGGGGACTGCCCCTGCCATATGAACCCATGGTCGTCCCAAGAGCAGGTTGTATTTCGAATCTATCTTTATTATGTGGAAAGATACGCAGAATATATGGGGACCAATTTCGATTTGCAGTTTAATTATTTCGACCGAATTTCGGCGGGCTCCGTCAAAAGCTTTGATGATAGTATGGCTACTCTGAATTCGGTTGAGATTGATATTAATCTTCACCAAGGTAGCGTATGGATAGATATTTAGAGATGAGCCTCCATCTATCAAGAATCTAGCTAGTATGTATCCGGAGGACAAGACCGCAATGTGCAATGGCTTGCAAGTCCCTTCGGGCGGTATATCATCATCAGTGAAGGATATCACATTGTTGTTGAAAATGTGATTAACCAAGTGTTGAAATTTTTCCGTATCAACTGATGTTGGTAGATAGGCTTCTTCTAAAACCTTCAGCAAGATCGTCCGGTGATCCTCGGAAGTTAGGATCAAGTCCAGCATTGATATTTGTTGTGGAGCTTCTTTTAAGCTTAAAACCACCTTGGCTTCGTTATGACCCATCCGAGGAATTTTTCAATCTTCTCCATGGGTATTTTCCCCTTCGATTCAATGGTAGACTTCATCACTCGTTGGGGAAGATACAATGGATTTTCCTTCGACACTATAGCAGTTGTATGTGAGGTGGATCCTTCACCTTCTCCATAATTCCACGACACTTTATGTAAGCTAACAATAGGATATTGTGCTTTGCATGGCAAGTTGATTGGCTCGGGAGCGTCCACTTTCAAAGGATTGTTACTTCCCCTGAGTTGAATTGTTGGTATTGTAAGTGATTTGTTAATGTCATCAGCCTCAGTGGATATGACTGCTACCAAACTCTTCCATTTAGTAGGACAGGTATTCTCACTCCCACGTAGACACGGATCATCGTCACGCTAGTTGCGAGACACCACCAATTAGATTCGGATAAGGTGGTGAGTGCCCAAGATTCTTCGTCTTTGTGACCGCGAGAATTGGAGTTATATTGACACACTCCATCAGAATTATACCGTCCTAAACGGGGATTGATTGGAGGTAGAAGGGAAGTGATTCTTCCTTCATTGATTAGCATCTGAAGGATTTCCTCCATAGGTTGGCCCAGATATGTGAATTCCCTTTTGTTGGCAAAATCCCGACGGGCTTTGGAATTTGCTCTCTTTATCACTTTGTCTTCCAGTATTTCATTTTCTGAAAGTGACGAGGGAATATTCATGACAAGAGGCAGGAGACTGGCATTCTCCTGGCTGATTAATTGGCGTGTCTGTAACACCCCCATACCTATACTCCCGTGGTATCCGGTATGGTGTTTACAGAGAATTAACATAATGCATTTAAATATATACACCCATGGTATCTGATTAAAATATTACATTAGATAGAGGGACTATCAGATATAATTCCCATAGATTCAAGATTCACAAGATATCCATATGTATGGTAATTCCCAAGAGAATGATTACTGTGTTTGGATACCCTCACTTGAATATATGAACTATATCTGTGACTAGAGTTTATCTATCCAAAATTCAGAGTATCAGTAATAACATGAATAGTCTAAATTACCAATACGGTCACCCAAATGTATAGTCTATGTCATGTCAATATATACTATCGTATCGATAGTAACTATCTATCTGAAATTCAGAGTATTAATAACAACATGAATAGTCCATGCTATTAACACCCTCACTCAGATAAATAGTTCCCAAGGATCTCAACTAGAATAGAAGACATCTTACTTTACATCTATATATGTAAGAAAACACGGTTGCGGAAATAAAAGATGTTATATATATATATCATAATATTATGATTTGATTACAAAATTCTCATAACGAGTTCTTATTACAAGGTATTCATACAGACAAGAATATAATCTAACATATGTAGGGACGCTTCCCTTTATCTACTCCAGATGTTCCAGGATTACCATCTAAAACTGCAAAGGGAATAATTTGTAAGGGTGAGCTATGACATGCTCAGCAAGTTGTTTATTTATAACAATATAGGATTTGAAGAATTATAACAATTCAAATTTCGACTGATAGTTGTTACCATTTCTGGATTTCTAATTCCAACTAGTTCTGGAATTTTTATCATTTCTGTCAGTCACAAAGACTTAGAAATTCTATTCAGATGTGAGATAGGGGATCAGCCTATTTAACATCATAGGAGTGTATGCATATCACCTACAGTGCTCAATTACACTTATAATTTACTGTTAATATATTCATTGACTACACTTCGCTCCCTTACGGGATACTCAACTTCAGTATAAGATTGTCTTACCAAAATAATTTGGATTGATGTGACAACCCGGAAAATCGGATTGTCAAGAATTTAAGTTTAAAGAATTAGTTATTAATAAAATGAATTTTTATTAATACTATTCTGTGCTATGTGTTTATTAATCATTCTATAACTTAGAATGATTATTAATCGGGAGGATTCTGGCTACGAGCTAGACTGAACGAGTAAGAATTTTCAATACGAAAATAAAATATTTTCGGGAACAAAAATATTTCAGGGGAAAAAGACGAAATAGGCACTATTCATGAGGTGACCCATGGGCATGTGGGCCGGCCACTTCGCCACCAAGTAAGGGTGGTGGCCAAGTAAACTTGGTTGCTAAGTTTGGAATATTAAGGAGGTTAGGGGCGAAATGACCAAATTGCCCTAGCTTTAGTTTTCTATAAATAGAAAGCTAGATTTTCATTTTCTAGGATTTTGAAAATCGTACACTTGAGAGAGAGAGAGCTCGGTTGGGAGAGGAAGAGGAAGAGCGTGAGCATGAATGCTCGGATCAAAAGTGATCGTGAAATAGAAAAGCTTGCAAATCGCCGGCTTTGTCTAACGGAAGAGGATTAATGAAGAACGATAATCCGAACCCTAGTTTCTTCTAATATTTTCTTTAAGTTTTCTATGTTAAAAACAAAGCTTAATGAGAATAAGAAGTAAAAGAGGTTAGAAATGATTTCATATGGTTGAAATCATGAGAAAACGAAGAAATAAGAATTAGAAATTTAGTTTATAAAATTCTTAAGGAAGTATAAGATTCATAAGGATTTTGAGCGATCCGAATGAATCTTATGAACGAGTAGGTGAATTAAGTAAGGAATGATGTTCTATAACATTAAATTCCAAGAAAAAGTAGAATCGTAATCCAAAATATCCATTAAAATGAAGAACGAACGAAGAACGCGAAGAACACGCGAAGAACACGAAGAACGTTGTTGATGGACAAATTTAAAACCATTGTAGTGTAAATGTTGTTGATGGACAAGTTTAAAACCATCGTGTATAAGTTAGTTGCTTCTTTCCTGGTAAGGAGCGTTAGAAACGTTCATGAAGAATGGATTAAAATTGAGCTATAACGAAGTTATGGCAAAATTTTCATAAAAGACAAACGAGAATTTGAAAGTTAGTAAATGAACCCGAACGTGTAGGGTTTCATAAGAATGTAAGAGAACATAGAAAACGTGAGTCGTGGACTCAAGAACGAACGAGTTCCGAGTTCAGATGACAGAATTACGGACGAACGAGCGAAGAACGTTAAAAGCGTAAAATGAACGAAGGGTGAAGATTAAGCCAATTGAATGGCATGTTAATGAGTTAAGATTGAATTTCTGCTCAATGGGTGTTAAAGTATGTAAGATAACGAAGAGAATGGCTTTGGAATGGCCTCGTTCCGAGTTATAACGAAGGAGTTATGAGATCGCTAAGTACGCATCTCAAACTTGATTTAAAACTTAGAATATTTTTCTAGGGTTTTGGCTCGGCGCCGCAGCGTCGAGAAGTGGCACCGCAGCGTGAGCTCGGGCCTAAGGTGCTGTTAATTGGTGCCGCAGTGCGAGAGATAACGAAGGGTTTGGCGCCACAGCGCCAGACCAAGGAAGAAGGAGACGTAGGTCGCGCCGCAACGCGAGAAAGAGAGGAAAGGCATGGCGCCGCAGCGCCAGTGCAGGGCAATACCTAGAAATAAGATTTTAATTGCTCAAATTCTCGAGGGATGTGCAAAAAAATAGTATGAACATAATGTTCAACTAATGTAATACTTAGTCAAGTGTTTTAAACCTTTAATAAAGGTTGAATGAAAAGATTAAACGAGATTTAAAAAGATAAAGAATGTGGACGCGAGTTACGTAACCGATGTCCGGGGACCATAGTCGCGATAAACGAACGTGAGGGATTACTATGATTGTGATTCCTTAGACGTTGAGTGACGAAAGTAATGTATAACATTTTGATGTTATGACATGGCAATGAGAGATGAATGTAAAGCGTTTAGACGCTGTGAACGCAATGTTGTTGCGATGAACGATCGGTCTTAGCATACAATGAACAGTATGGCTTTGACATTAAGAAAGAATAATGAACATGGGGTTCATGGGATGGATACCGATGAATGCAATTGAAACCTCGAGTAAAATATGAATGAGAGATTAAGAGACGAGCAATGTGAACGTCGAATACGTAAACGATCCTCGTGAATCGTAGTTGCATCGAATGAACGTTCTAAGTATACCCTGGTTGTATGACTTAGACGTTGACAAAGGTAGTAAGTAAGATACGAATGATATCAAGAGAGCCGTAGCAAACGGTAATAAGATTACTGAAAGCCGATTATAAGTCGGATGAGAATGTTAGAATGAAAGGTAAGCGTTGAATACTTTAACCAATGTGAAGGTTAAGTGTATGCGAATATTAAATGGGTAGAACCTATACCCCGTGAATGGTTTAACCGTAGAATAACGAAGACCATTGATTAAAGCTGTGAGCAATGAAGAAGCATATTTAAAGACAAGTACGTATAACGTACAAAAAAAAAAGCCGAGTTAATGTTTATAACTTGGATGACGCTCCGAGTCGAATGAACCGGACGTTGTAAGATAAGAATAAAGTAACGTAAAATGCTTAATGCTTTAAATGCATAGAATGAATATAAAATGATCGTTCTGAGTATACAAAAGACGGTATGACTTAGACGATGATGAATGAATCCTGAGGTATGGCATTTAGTTGCCAGAAAGCCATAAGGAATGTGAATTTGACTAACAAACATTATAGTTTAATAGTTCGAACAAGTTAAGAAAAGTTAGGTTGTGGTACAAACGTAACTTTGATGGTTGACATATGGGAGCTGGGCTAAACAATTCCTTCAGAGAGTGAAGGTATATACAAAACTTGTAACCGATCTAACTCACTGTGTGGGCAGTGTAGATGAGACGGGAACTTGTTTGTTGGTTGTTTGTGGGAAACCACTCAGAGTACCATATGGACTACTAGCAGAGAAGCGATGTGTGCTGAGTCCTATAGAAGTTATAAGAAGAAGATAAGAATACAAATCATCAAAGATGATGAATGTAATGAGTAAGACATCTCCGTATGTCATGAATCCGTTAACCGGTAAAGGAAGTTGGTCGCGTAAACTTAGTTTGTAAGAACGTGAACCCTAAGAAGTAAAGTAAGTAAACCAATGCGTAAGTCAAGTATATGACTAATTGGTGCACGTGTTATTTCCTTATGTGTTATATAGGGATATGGAATGAGCAGTTCAGCGTAAACTATAAGATGTAGCTGTGCGTAAGGCAAGTTTCCTAACTCCATTCATATTTTAAATGAACGTTAGTTTCTAAAACTTCTCAGATGTTGAACTTGAGAAGTTCTGTCTATGTGCGAATGTGTGATATTTGTACAAGGTGTTAGATGTATGAGGCCTTGTGCCACAATGTGAACACTTCGGTGTTTCTATGATAAGAACTGTTCTGTGATTAAACTGTTCAATATGAGCATGTTCTATTTTTTTTACATGAACCGTTATTGATAAGTCTGTGCTATTGATTCTAGCAAGACAGAATGTGCATAAAAGAGAGTAGAGAATTAATGTATTTCAAAGTGTATGTAACTGATGTTTTAAGATGATAGGAATCGAGACTAGTCCTATTATTCAAGCTACTTCATAACCTTTGTTCGGTTATTGAAGTTCTAAAGAAATGTTTAAACTCATGAAGTTGTTTGTTCAACTGTTACGACTTGCTGGGTAATTTAATGCTCACACTTGCTTTAAATAAAAACATTTTCAGCGAACGATGTTAGAAAGAACTTAAGGATCCCGTAAAGATCAAGCTGATCGGTATCCAGACGATGTGTCATTCATTATATGAATGAGCGTGAAGATCAAGCGAAGACTTGTAATATGGAATGATAGAATTAAACTATAGAATAGTTTAATGAACGATTATGTATCCTTGGTGGAGGATAAAAGTCACTTGTACAAGATGTAAAGAATAATGTAATTATCATTATTTGTAATGAAAGAGGTTTTATGGTTATAGAACCTGGGATTTGAGGATGTATGTCATTATATTTAGCTATATAATGATGTATGTTTGGAAGAAGATGGGATCGTGACGTACGGAATCCGGATGTGAAAATAGACCGGATTTCGGGGCGTTACAATTGACACAACAGTTTATGCTAAATAAACAATATCATATGAAAAATTAATTCATTTATTAGTCATGCTTGAACTATAGCAATAACTTTTCAATAATAGGTAATTCAACATAGGTGTATTATATAAACAATATAGCAAGATAGAATCTTGTTCAGCGAATAAACAAGGTTGATAAATTTTGCATAAGTAATAAATTGGGTATAGAAGACTTGCCTGAGCGTAGATAAGTCAAGCTATGCTATTCGAATGCTAATAAGTACCTATGACATTTATAAATATAAATCTAACACATTAGTATTGATAACAATACTCAAATAAAATATTTATTTACTACCAGGTTAGATTTAATAGGGTTTGACTTTTAATACCTTTGATAAATGAACTAAATTTTATTTATAAAATTTGGTTATATTTTAAATAATTTAATTATCCTCATAATATATTTTAGAAGGTTTAAAGTATTTTTAAAATATTTATTTATCCTTTAAATGATTTTAAATCATTTATCTCTATTTATAAGTAAGTTATATTTACTAAAACTTTATAAAAACATTATTTAATATTATTAAATAATTTATAATCATTTATTATGATATTTATTTCAATAATAATATTTTTACATAATTATTTAGTATTTAAACGTAATTATTCTAATTACTTTATTAATAAGTTAATTATAGATAATATCTAAAAAAATTAATTATTATATTTTTATAGAAATATCGAATAATTTATAATAATTTAATATAATTTTTAAAAGCTGTTTTATTAATTATTTCTAATTTTTATAATTTATTTCTTAAGAAAATAATTTATGTCCAAATCATTAAAGCTCTCTACAAGTGATGTAAAGTGTCATTTAGGTGTTCTTTGAAGTTTCTGAAATGGTTAGTTGGTGGTAATTAAAGAGTGACTAGTTTGACCATCAAATAACTTTCAGATCTTGGTAATGATTTTTGGTTAGATCAAGAATTGGTGTTGTAGTACTCATGTAATAAAGACAAGATCAAGCAATAATCGTGGCTTTAATCTACATCTAACAAGAAATTATAAAGATTCAAAGTTCTTTATTAGAGTTGTTCTTGGGTTTCGGGTAACCCGAGCGATGGTCGTCATGGCCAATCAACGGTTTTGTGGCTTTAATAACTTTGATTCTGTGTATTAGATGTATATTTTGTTTGTTGTAACATGTAGTCTATATGTCAGGGTACATATATATAACATTAACATGAACAAATCTTAAATCTAAGGTCTCTATTTATGCTGGTCAAAGTACAGCTACCAACTGTTCTTCGTGTTCTTCAGTTTTCTGGAAAACCCAGAAAACTCGGTCATGCTCGGTCAACTAGTTTTGACCAATAATTTCGTTAATCCTATGCGTTGTTTGTTCGATTGAAGATCATAGATATGTAGTATGTATACCAGAGTACCAATTTATAACAAAAACATAAACAATTAACAATCAGAAGATGATTAAACGAGTTTGGTCAAATTAGCTTGCTTCAATCGTTCTTGAGCTTTACGGGCAACCCGAAAAACCAAATTTTCCGTGAGCAATTCAACCCACTTTATTTGCTTATATCTTGGAATCTATGGTTCATATGAACCTGTTTTCTTTTCCAGATTAAAGACCTACTTATAGGCTATGAATAACAATCGATTAACAGACCAAAACATAAACACACATGAATCGAAAAGCCATGACATTCGTTTGTCAGACCATTTTTTTTCAAAATTCCCAGATTTCATAAAACGCTTAATTAAGGCATCTAGATGTTATGAAAACGTGTTCTACCACTCTAGCATACTTTCTAACATCCTAATACAATATTCTAAATATCTAAACAACAAATCTAACATAAGATCAAAGAGAAATTTATGAACTAGGGTTTGCACCTTTTCTTGAGAAATTTGTGATTCTAGCTTCTGATCTTGTTGCTGTTAACACCCAGGCTTGATATGGTAGGTTTATAAGTGTATCTAGGCTTTGAGAATTCATGAGTTTACGCAGCCCTAAGGTTCCTATTTATAGAATTCTTCAACTTGGCTTTTTGGTCATTTTTCCGCCTACTTGCCTCTATAAAGATCTGATTTGTGACTCTTCTGCTTCTTGGGAGTTTGGAAGCATGTCATGTGATGTTTTGGAACTTGAAATGGTGACTCTCAACCTACTTGTGAGCTAGTTGATTAAGTTACTAGCTTAATTAGGTTTAAATCTTCACTAATCTTGATTAGGGTTTTGTTTCTAATGATTAGGAATGTTAAGTATTGTTAATTAGTACCTAATAGAAGTTTACTAACCATTATTAAGTGTTAATATAAGCTAATTAGAGTTAGATTAGCTAATTTGGGTTTAATTAATAAATTAGGGTTAGGGTTTTGCTAATTACGGTTAGGGTTTGTTAACCTAGGTTTACTTACCTAAATTTCTTACTAATCCTAACAAGCACGACAAAGCGTTTTGTCAGTGTAAGCACGACAAAGCAACTTGTCAAAATAATTTTACCGAAAAGTCCGATGATGGAAAAAAAAAATTAAGCACGAGGTGTCGAGCACGACGTTTTTCGGATAAAAATTTATTTGGTCAATTTTGTTAAACCATGTATATAATAATGCATAACACATTCAGAACAGAGAAATTTTATTTATATAACAGGATTTATACATACGATTCTTATTAGGGTTTTGGGTTTTTACATTCACCTCCACTAATAAAAATTTTGTCCTCGAAATTACAGTACATGTCAAGTTAATAATTGAGGATAATTCTCGTGCATTTTATCTTCAAGCTCCCATGTAGCTTCTTCAACGTTCTGATTTCTCCATATTACTTTAACCGATGCTATCACTTTATTACGGAGGACTTGCTCTTTACGGTCGACGATCTGCGAAGGTTCTTCTACATAAGAAAGATCTTTTTCTATTTGGATCGGCTCATATTGTATAACGTGTTTATGATCAGGTTTGTATGGTCGTAAAACGGACACATGAAACACATTATGAATATGGTTTAACTCAGGTGGTAGTGCTATTTCATAAGCAACTTCACCAATTCTTCTCAAAATTTCAAAAGGTCCAATGAACCTCAGACTTAGTTTTCCTTTCTTGCCAAAACGTATCTTGCCTTTCCAAGGAGATACTTTCAAGAATACATGGCTTCCTACGCTAAAATTTTGTTGTTGACGATGTGGATCAGCGTATTTTCTTTGTCAATCTTGAGACGCTTGTAATCGTTGACGTATGATTTTGATAGTTTCAGCGGTTTGTTGAATTATTTCGAGTCCTAACATTTGTCTTTCCCCGACTTCATCCCAACACATAGGCGTTCTACATTTTCTTCCATATAAGGCTTCATAGGGTGGCATACCTATGCTAGCATGATAACTATTGTTGTAGGCGAATTCGACTAAAGGTAACTGATCTTCCCAACTTCCTTTGAAGCCTATGACATATGTTCTCAACATATCCTCTAATGTTTGTATGGTTCTCTCACTCTGTCCATCAGTTTGAGGATGATAAGATGTACTTAGTCTTAACTGTGTTCCTAAAATTTTCTGAAGACTCTTCCAAAAATTTGAAGTAAAACGTGGATCTCGGTCTGATACTATAGAAACAGGTACTCCATGCCTAGAGATAATTTCATGAATATATAATTTGGCAAGGTGATCCATGTTATGTGTAATTTTAATAGGTAAAAAGTGAGCGGATTTATTTAAAAGGTCAACTATTACCCAAATGGCATTATGGCCTTTTTGTGTAGTTGGAAGGCCCACTACGAAGTCCATGGTTATATGTTCCCACTTCCACTCAGGAATTGGTAAGGGTTGAAGTAAACCACCGGCTTCGATGTTACGCCTTAACCTTTTGACACGTGAGACATTTACTTACCCATTCAAATTATTTCCTTTTCATATTCGACCACCAAAAGTGTCGACTTAAATCTTTGAACATTTTAGTCTTTGCCAGGGATGTATGGAAAATTTAGAATTATGTGCTTCGTTCAAAATTTCATCTTTTAAAGCTTGATCTAACGGAATCCAGATTCTATTTTCATATCTTATTATTCCATCCGTATCTATTCCAAATTTATTATACTTATCATGTGTGGAATTAGATTTAAACTTCTGACACTCTTCATCCTTCTCCCGTATCTCTTTAATTTTATCGAGCAGAGATGAAACTCCTTCTAAAATATACAATTTTTTAGTAGAGGTAGTTGGACATTCCACCTCAATTTTTAAATTTTCAAAATCTTTTATTAACCTATCATTGGTGGTTAACACATTCAATTTTTCTTGATTCTTTCTACTTAACGCATCAGCTACAACATTAGCTTTGCCGGGATGATATAAGATTTCACATTCAAAATCCTTTATCAGTTCTAACCATCGTCTCTGTTTTACTTTCCCCCTTCTCATTCTGAGTTTTTTTGTCCTGATAAAACTTAGCGAGATTTTCATTCTCACTTTCAATTATAGTGGCCTTCTCTAGTATTTCAGAGAAAGTTTTGATTTGAAGCACTGATAATTTACTCCTAATCTGAGGTTTTAAACCTTCTTGGTACCTCTGAGTCTTTCTAAGTTCAAGAGTCACTTGATGTGCGATGGCTTTGGATAGTTCATTAAACTTAGTCGTATCTTCGGGTTACGATAAGATCTCCTTGTTTTAAGTCCAAAATTTTATTTCTATTCTTGTCTTTCGGGATTGGAAAAAATAGTTTTCAAAGAACAACTCTTTAAATCTATCCCAAGGAACAATTTCAGTTTCTACTCGACCTTTGGTTGATTCCCACCAATAAATAGCTTCACCTTTCAAGAAGAAAGTTGCAAAAGTTGTCTTCTGGTTATTACTAACATTGGTTACTTGGAAGAATTTTTCTATATCAAAAATCCAAATCTGTGCATCTACAGTTCTAATGTACCTTTAAATTTAGGTGGTCCAACTAATTTAAAGTCTTTAAAGGATGTATTTTGGTTTATAGGTCTGTTTATTACTCCTACCATCATATCTACTAACTGTTGAGTAGGATTATCCTCCTTATTCATTTCTCTTTGGGGTCTTCTGGTTGGTGGCATGATTCTATAAAAAAATAACAAAGATTCACATAAGATTCTTAGATAACCAAACATATTTTTTATTTATAACTCACAGTCTTACAACAACTTTAAACATACTAGTATATTACACAGTACTTATCACAATACAAATTTTGAATGCTTCTTTATTGTACTAATATAAAGCATCCAACCTCCTATCTTTACTCTCTAGAATTCATTGATATCATCAAAGGAATCTCGGATCATGTGACAAACCACGAGATCGATCGATGAGATAAGCGCTTTTCTCTCCTCTCTTTGGATATCGAGTTACGATCGATCTCAAAATCAATAAAAGTATCTCGAACTCCCAAAGATGTTTTAAGAAGTCTTGACTAAATTTCCTTTCTGCCCCTTTGTGCATGGTGCAGTTGTACTTTTAGTCGATGGCTATGACTTCTTTCATCCAATTAGCATACACTCAGCTAAATCTTCCCTAAACTTCATCTTATTGTTCTCATATTCTGTTGTCATCTGCCCTAAACTTCATCTTAGTGTTCTCACATTCTGTTGTCTGCAGTAGTGATGCCATTGCCTCATCATGCTCATCAATTCTCATTAATTGTCCAACCACTGGATCTTCTTCTTCTTCTTCAGCATCAATCAGTTGTTGATCATGTAGCAATTCTTCTTCTTCTGCATCACTAGCTATAAAAGACTCTATTTACGGTGGATTGATCACTCTTTCTTCAGCATTGGAGTTGGCCATCTATAAAAGAAAACTCCATAAATACTGGTATAAAGGTTTACACAACATACAAATTTTAATATTATATTTTATATGTCTTTTTAAAATTTTTACGGACTCGAAGACTATATACTAAGAAAATTCTTCCTTATATCTATAGCCTTAACAGCTCTGATACCAAAATTGTAACACCCCCATACCTATACTCCCGTGGTATCCGGTATGGTGTTTACAGAGAATTAATATAATACATTTAAATCTATACACCCATGGTATCTGATTAAAATATTGCATTAGATAGTGGGACTATCAGATATAATTCCCATAGATTCAAGATTCACAGTATCCCATAACAGATTGTAATTCCCAAGAGAATTATTACTGTGTTTGGATACCCTCACTTGAATATATGAACTGTATATGTGACTAGAGTCTATCTATCTGAAATTCAGAGTATCAGTAATAACATGAATAGTCCATATTACCAATACCCTCACCCAGATGTATAGTCTATGTCATGCAAATATATACTATCGTATCGATAGTAACTATCTATCTGAAATTCAGAGTATTAATAACAATATGAACTGTCTATGCTATTAACACCCTCACTCAGATAAATAGTTCCCAAGGATCTCAACTAGAATAGAAGACATCTTACTTTACATCATATATTAAAGAAAACACGGTTGCAAAAATAAAAGATGTTATATATATCATAATATTATGATTTGATTACAAAATTCTCATAACGAATTCTTATTACAAGGTATTCATACAGACAAGAATATAATCTAACATATGTAGGGACGCTTCCCTTTATCTACTCCAGATGTTCCAGGATTACCATCTAAAACTGCACAGGGAATAATTTGCAAGGGTGAGCTATGACATGCTCAGCAAATTGTATATTTATAACAATATAGGATTTGAAGAATTATAACAATTCAAATTTCGACTGATAGTTGTTACCATTTCTGGATTTCTAATTCCAACTAGGTCTGGAATTTTTATCATTTCTGTCAGTCACAAAGACAAAATTCTGTTCAGATGTGAGATAGGGGATCAGCCTATTCAACATCCTAGGAGTATGCATATCACTTATAGTTCTCAATTACACTTACAATTTACTGTCAATATATTCATTGACTACACTTCGCTCCCTTACGGGATACTCAACTTCAGTATAAGATTGTCTTACCAAAACAATTTGGATTGACACAACAGTTTATGCTCAATAAACAATATCATATGAATAATTAATTCATTTCTTAGTCATGCTAGAACTATAGCAATAACTTTTTAATAATAGGTAATTCAACATAGGTGTATTATATAAACAGTATAGCAAGATAGAATCTTGTTCAACAAATAAACAGGGTTGATAAATTTTGCATAAGTAATAAATTGGGTATAGAAGACTTGCCTAAGCGTAGATAAGTTAAGCTATGCTATTCGAACGCTAATAAGTACCTATGACGTTTATAAATATAAATCTAACATGTTAGTATTGATAACAATACTCAAATAAAACATTTATTTAATATCGGGTTAGATTTAATAGGGTTTGACTTTTAATACTTTTGATAAATGAACTAAATTTTATTTATAAAATTTGGTTATATTTTTAAATAATTTAATTATCCTTCTAATATATTTTAGAAGGTTTAAAGTATTTTTAAAATATTTATTTATCCTTTAAATGATTTTTAAATCATTTATCTCTATTTATAAGTAATTTATATTTACTAAAACTTTATAAAACATTATTTAATATTATTAAATAATTTATAATCATTTATTATGATGTTTATTTCAATAATAATATTTTTACATAATTATTTAGTATTTAAAAGTAATTATTCTAATTACTTTATTAATAAGTTAATTATAAATAATATCTAAAAAATAAAATAATTATTATATTTTGTAGAAATATCGTAAATAATTTATAATAATTTAATATGATTTTTAAAACTGCTTTTATTAATTATTTCTAATTTTATAATTTATTTCTTAAGAAAATAATTTATGTCCGTCATAAAGCTCTAGAGTGACGAGAAAAGTGTCATTTGTGGGTGTTCTTGAGTTTACGGCGTGGTGTTGGTCGTGGTCGAGTGACTAGTTTGACCATCAAATAACTTTCAGATCTTGGTAATGATTTTTGTTTAGATCAAGTATTGGTGTTGTAGTACTCATGTAATAAAGTGAAGATCAAGCAATAATCAGGCTTTAATCTACATCTAACAAGAAATTATACAGATTCAAAGTTATTGTCAGAGCTGTTCTTGGGTTTCTAGGTAACCCAGAACAATGGTCATGGCCGGTCAACGGTTTTGTGGCTTAAATAACTTTTATTCTGTGTATTAGATGTATGTTTTGTTTGTTGTTACATGTAGTCTATATGTCAGGGTATATATATATATATATAACATTAACATGAACAAATCTTAAATCTAAAGTCTCTATTTATGTTGGTCAAAGTACAGCTACCAACTGTTCTTTATGTTCTTGAGATTTCTGGAAAACCCAGAAAACTCGGTCATGCTCGGTCAACTAGTTTTGACCAATAATTCCGATAATCCTATGAGTTGTTTGTTCGATTGACGATCATAGATATGTAGTATGTATACCAGAGTACCAATTTATAACAAAAACATAAACAATTAACAATCAGAAGATGATTAAACAGGTCGGTCAAAGTAGTCGGTTCAACTGTTCTTGAGCTTTCTGGGCAACCCAGAAAACTAGCTTCCGTGAACGGTCAACCCACTTTGACTGCTTATATCTTGGAATCTATGGTTCATATGAACCTGTTTTCTTTTCCAGATTAAAGACCTACTTACAGGCTACGAATAACAATCGATTAACAGACCAAAACATAAACACACATGAATCGAAAACCCCTGACATTCGGTTCTCAGACCAATTTTTTCAAAATTCCCATATTTCATAAAACGCTTAATTAAGGCTTCTAGATGTTATGAAAACGTGTTCTTCCACTCTAGACTACTTTCTAACATCCTAATACAATATTCTAAACATCTAAACAACAAATCTAACATAAGATCAAAGAGAAATTTATGAACTAGGGTTTGCACCTTTTCTTGAGAAATTTGTGATTCTAGCTTCTGATCTTGTTGTTGTTAACACCCAGGCTTGATATGGTAGGTTTATAAGTGTATCTAGGCTTTGAGAATTTATGAGATTGCTTAGCCCTAAGGTTCCTATTTATAGAATTCTTCAACTTGGCTTTTTGGTCATTTTTCCACCTACTTGCCTCTATAAAGATCTGATTTGTGACTCTTCTGCTACTTGGGAGTTTGGAAGCATGTCATGTGATGTTTTGGAACTTGAAATGGTGACTCTCAACCTACTTGTGAGCTAGTTGATTAAGTTAGTAGCTTAATTAGGTTTAAATCTTCACTAATCTTGATTAGGGTTTTGTTTCTAATGATTAAGAATGTTAAGTAATGTTAATTAGTACCTAATAGAAGTTTACTAACCATGATTAAGTGTTAACATAAGCTAATTAGAGTTAGATTAGCTAATTAGGGTTTAATTAATAAATTAGGGTTAGGGTTTGTTAACCTAGGTTTACTAACCTAAATTTCTCACTAATCTTAACAAGCACGACAAAGAATTTTATCAGTGTAAGCACAACAAAGCAATTTGTCAAAATAATTTTACAGAAAAGTCCGATTATGGAAAAAAAAAAAATTAAGCATGAGGTGTCAAGCACTACGTTTTTCGGATAAAAATTTATTTGGTTAATTTTATTAAACCAAGTATATAATAACACATAACACATTCAGAATAGAGATTTTTATTTATATAACGGGATTTATACATACGAGTCTTATTAGGGTTTTGGGTTTTTACAGTGTCACTTGATGCTGATAAGTCACCAGTTCTGCCAATTGCTCGATTTGCTTGTATAGAGCTTTCATCTTTCGTTCCATTGTGAACTGGAACTTGGCATAATCCCATTTGTCAACACCGTCTTTGAGGGTCTGTAAGGATTCACAGTTGAAATTAGAACTCTGTCAATTGCTCCAATTGATCATGTTGACCTCTTCTTCTTTATGTTGAGGAAGAGGGTTGTCTTGAACGTGAGGCTGATCTGGTTTGGCGACCACGATCTCACCATTGTCTATCAGGTCTTAGATCTTGTGTTTCAAGGCCCAACAATCTTGAGTATCATGTCCAGGTGCCCCGGCATGATAATCACATTTTCGAGCAGCATTGAAACCCCGTCCATTAGGGTTGGCTAGTGGAAGAAGATGCGTAATTTTCTTCTGTGTTGTCAGAAGAGTGAGAATATTCTCGAGGGTGTCCCCTAAGGGTGTGAACACTCGAGGGCGTTTGACTTCTCCACCTTTTGGTATTGGAGGGTTCAAAGACTGTGCTTGAAAGGGAGTGTAGTTTCTCCTTTGAATAGGCATGTTCTGATTGCCTTTTTGACCCTACAGTATCAGGGAAACATCTTCCTCTTTCTTTTTATGGACCCTCCGGGGGTTGTTTCCATAATTTCCGGATTAGATGTGATCAGCAACAGCTTTAAGGGCAGCTAGGTCTTGAATTTTTCCAGACTTCAATCCCATCTCAACCATCTCCCCATGTTTGACCATTTCAGAAAATGGTTTACCGATTCCTGCTAAAACTCTTTCAAAGAAAAGAGCTTCTTGTATGTCTATGAAAGTCATGACCATCTCTGATTCTGTCATGGAAGAAATAACTTGGGTAGCCAGGCGTCTCCACCTTTGAGCATACTCTCTGAAAGACTCGTTAGACTGTTTCTTGATCTTGGTATTTTATACCGATTAGGAGCCATCTGAGACAGAAAGCTGTATTGAGTGAGGAAGGCATGTGCTAGCTCTTCCTAGCTATGGATCTTTGAGTTTTCTAATCTTATATACCACGAACGGGCTTCTCCAGTTAGACTTTTCTGGAACAGTTGCATTCTGAGCTTTTCGTCCTCTACATAAGATCCAAGTTCTCCAATAAACACCTTCAAATGTGTGTAAGGATCTCCTAACCCGTCATATTTTTCAAAGTCAGGAGTTTTAAACTTTTCTGGATAATGAACACCAGGGAAAATGCAAAGGTCAGCATATGAAACACTGTCGTGTGTTCCAACTCCTTTGATAGCACGAAGGGTCTCTTCCATTTGGAGGACTTTCTTTTTGATGTCGCTGGTGTCTGGATCTCCTGTGAGATGAGCAGCATCATGAGTTTTCTTGGTCGTATCAAACTGCAGTTCAAGTATTATAATGACCTGGGCTCCCCTTTGTGTAGAGGATTCAGCATGTACGGGTATCTTTGGACCCTGAGTATACTGGTGTGTAGTTCTTTGAGTAGAACAGCCAAATCTGTAATTTGTTTGCTTAATCCGTCGAATTCTTTGCGAGAAACTGGATTAAGGTAAGTCTAGTCAGATGACAACATAATTGACTGTAGGCCTGCAGCCTTTTTGGATTTTGACCGGGTAATAGGTCAAATTGGTTCCCTGTGAAAGACTTGCATAGTTTAGTCTTTAGGGAATGTGTGTATAATAACATGCTATGTGATGTGTCCATTTTAGGAATGTTATCCTGCAAAACGGATGTCAGTTGTTTGTAGTATTTAATTTAAATATGTATGTGTACACATTTCTTCATATTTCTCATTACATTGAGATAGATATGGAATGAAATTACAAGTAATTGTGCTTACAAGTAAAAAATGAGAAAGCATGAAGAGACTTTCCTCCGTTTTGGGTTTATCAGAGGCTGACCTATCTTAGGTTACTCTCGTGGCTTTTTGACATGAAGGTTCCCAAATCATCGCAATTTACTCAACGGGAAATTAATCCGGTCTTTCAACTGGAGCGAATTTTGGTGGTGCCTTTCCTGAGCCTCGCTGGAATTAGTCTTCCTACGAGTCCGGTAATCAAACACCGACGGGACAGCCTCCTGGTGGAGGGACCACACAACATACATTCATATACATCGCGTCTCACCATATGGATATGATGACATGTGCGAAGCACTAATATCACATGCAGATATAGTGCGAGGCACTAAGTGCAATAAATAAATGCATTCGTACACATTCATCATAAATGTAAATGCAGCATCCACACAAGCAGATAACAGTTTTGAAAAGATTGTAATAGTGGCTTAAGTCCTCTTACTGGTGTCCCCAGCAGAGTCGCCACCTATCGACGTCGGGATTTTTGAATGTCCGTTTCCGTTACTTGTTCTTTGGTGTTCTCATTTTAGGTGAGATTTGTTTGAAAAAACAAGTGAAAAAGGTCTGACATGTATAATGTCGACGATGGACTGTTAAGAGTCGCCATTGGTTTTTTAAATGGTTGTACCAACACAACCGAGAAAAGGTTTGCATATTGACCCAGTGATGTGACACTGCTAAACGGGTCGGTGAAACCAAGATTCATTAGGGTCCGGGGACTTGGTTATGCGAGGGGAAGGTGTTAGGCACCCCCCGACATCCGTGTTACCACGATGACTGCCTCTTTTCAAGAAACTGTTATCTGAATGTGTGTGTGTGTGGGTCAATGTGCTGTTATTTGGAAATAGTGCGAGGCCTCATTCGAACCTATATACAGAGGGTTTGAATTTATGTAAAAATTCAATTTTTAGCAAGATATGGCAGTGATGTTTTATAAAAGATGTTTTTCAAACCCTGATGCTCAATAGTAATTGAGACCTTTTACACTCCCATTTTATTAAGTGCTCGGCTTGATTGATTTTCGAGATGCGAAACATCTATAAAAAAATAATGTACAAAATAATGCCAACTTCCTCGTGGGTATAAAAACCATTTGAGGAAATTCGCACATGCATGAGAATAATTTACAAAGTCGCTTACGCTTGAAAATGTCCATCACGGAACCGAATCTAGATCCAATAGGTTTGAATCTGCGATCACATGATTCCTAAAGCATATGATACCGCATAATTTATGAAAGTAGTAAGCAGGTATATATATAAAAGCTATAAATATATATATACAGACATGATCACCAACCACGAAGCACCTCCATGGGGGATCAGAAATGTAAATAAAGCTATAGAAAGCTATCAACCACCACGAAGGAAACTCCAGGTGGGACAAAACGTAAATAAAGCTTTAAAGCTATCAACCACCACAGAGGGAACTCCAAGAGGGACAAAATGTAAATAAAGCTATACAAAGCAATCAACTGCCATGAAGTGAACTCCAGGCAGGATGAAACGTAAAAAAGCTGTAAAAGCGATCAACCACCACGAAGTAAACTCCAGGCACCAGATGTAAAATCAAGGCTCATCGAACAGAATTCGACAACAGTTCATATATATAAGTATATATATATATATATATAAGCGAGTAAACGCACCGGATATAAAATCCAGTCTCATCGAATAGAGTTCAACAACAGTTCATATATATAGGTATATATATATATATATATATTTTAAAGCGATGGCGCTCTGCATCAAGTTCAGGCTCATCGAACAAAGTTCGACACACAGTTCATATATATATATATATATATATATATATATGTATATACAAACACACGCAACATGACTCTCAACGTGAAGAAGGGTGTGTGCAAAGTTGAAGAGAAAGGTTTTAAAGTGTGTGAGAAGGCTTACAGTGGGCTGCCAAAGAAGGCTTCTATATCTTTAAAGTGGATGAAACTCAGCTCCCGCCGGTACAAAAGTAGCTATATGTGAGCTCATAAGTGTTTAAAATTGGAAAGCACTCAGTATATTGCAAGTACGGAGCAAATTTGATAGGGCTTCCTCGCTCTTTCTCTCCTTAAAATGGCCACCCCAAGCCCTCTATTTATAGAGGGGAGTCATGAGTGTACTATGCCAACCGCAGTGTGTACCTAAGGCTTCCCGTTACCCCGAGTTTCTGGCCTGGTCGTCTCGTCAGAAGACGTGCAACGTAGTAACCGTAATGTCCGCTCGAACTTTTAGAATTGCAATCCGGGCATCCGACTGAGGTATACAGGACCTATTTTGGACCGCCGTTGTCGAGAGTTGTACAATGGCATGGGATTATAGTTTGTACGAAGTCATTGAAGATGGGACGATGCCCTCCGGTCTTCAGGCTTCAAATTATATCCGTTACCCCGCACAATAGTCACTCGGGATTGGTTTTCCTTGATTCTTGTGGGACATCGTTGTGTAGAGATGTGTGTATGAAATGTTGAGACGACGTGATGTGGCTTTAGAGTGGCGAGATGATGCCTTGGCCCCTTACCGGAGTTATCACCGGTTTGAAATGATGAAGCGAGGCGTTGCTTTCGTGGTTATTACTGAGATTGGATCATGTGCAAGTGTCGAAGGTCCTAAGTGTCAACTCTGAGGTGTGCCTGTCCTCCCGGTGTTATCTCCGAGTTGGTATTTGGTGTCTCATTGTGAGTGCCGAGATTGAAGCTGGTTGCATTTAAAACAAGCATTTCCAGGGTTATCGCCGGAACTGCATTCCTTGGGGTGATCACCAAGGTCGGTAGTTATTCCAATGATTAGGACTGAGACTGGATACCTCAAGGTTATCTCTCAGATTAATCGGTCTTCTCCGGTGTGTGTTTCGGTATTAGATCTGCACGCCTCAAGGTTATCTCTGAGGTTGGAGTTGTTACTCCCAGTGTGTGTTCTGGGGTTGATGCTGAACTTCTGGTAGTATCCGGAATGGATATGAATTGTCTTCCAGGGTACCCTCTTGAAAGACGAATCTGTCCTCCTGCAATATTAGTGAAAGGTGTGCAGAAAATTTCAAGTGTCTACATTAAGTACTAAATGTGCTATGAACTATTTGAATAAATATTTATTTATATATGAGAATTATGTGTTGAATTCTTATTGTGTTAAGAATTTGTGTAGAGAAAGAGAATTAATGTAAGATTTTTATTCAAACCAGATCATGCCGCCTAGACGACAGAATCAAAATCAAATATAGGATCAGTCAGTGAATAATGAAGGAGGTCAAGCTGGCCCGATTCAAAATTTTGCGAATATGATAGCCGAAGCTATGGGGAATAGAGCTCCAGCAGTAAGAGGAAAATCGAGAGAACAGCCAGCTGATAGATTGGCTAATTTCAAGGACTTTAAAGCGGTAGGACCGCCAGAATTCAAGGGAACCACAGATCCGATTGAAGCCTAAACTTGGGTAAAAGAAATGGAGAAAGCATTCATTATTGCGCGTGTGGCAGAAGAGCAAAAGATAGCTTTTGCAACTTATCTGATGAAGGGAGAAGCCAATTACTGGTGGGAGACGAATCAAGCGGGAGCTGGTACAGCTGTGGTGACTTGGACAGGATTCAAGGAGTTATTCTTTGAGAACTATTTTTCGCCAAGTATGCAATCAAGGATGGAAGTCAAATTTCTAGAATTGAAGTAGGAGAATATGTCAGTTTCGGAATATGCTGCTAAATTCAACGAATTAGCAAGATTTGCACCGCATTAGGTGGATACGGAATTACATAAAGCGAGAAGGTTTGAGAATGGACTGAAGCCGAGTATATTCAACAAGGTAGCCGTATTGCAGATCAATACCTTTGCGGCTCTAATAGAGAAAGCGTTAATTGATGAAGGAGGGAGCGAAGCTGCGTCTCGATTTCATCGAGAAAAGAAGAAGAAGACAAACGATGGAGGAAGCAGTGGTGGTAGTAATCTTAACAAGAGAAAGTGGAGCGAGAATACCCAGTCGGGTAATAAGACAGAAGAGAATAGGAAAGGGAGGGAACCATGTGCAACTTGTGGAAAGAATCATGCAGTAGTTTATCTGAAGAAGAAAGGAGTTTGTTACAACTGCGGGCAAGAGGGGCACATGTCGCCCAATTGCCCCAATCCGAAGAAGATACAAGGTTGCTTTGCATGCGGATCGACTGATCATATGGTTCGAAACTATCCGAAGAGGAATACGAAGAAGGAAAGTTGCAACAAGGGACCAGGTAGCGGATGTGACACCCCCATATCCCGGTACTTTATTACCTCAAGATTTGGTGTTCACTTAATCAAACCATTCATATCTACTACCCAATCATAAATAAAAATTAAATAATAAACCTTCCCTTAAGGGATTACATTAATAAAATCTCCCAGGTTATCTAACATTTAAGTACAATCATTCAAATGCAAAAATTAAATAAATACTTCATTACATCAATCAAATTAAAGACTGATAAATAACTGTCAACATAATACTAGTCTTCAATACTTGTTCATCTTCCCCTTTCCCTTACTGATGCTAGGTACATCTACCTTCTCATCCTTAGCTGTAATGGTTACATAAGCAAGAGTGAGCAAACAAAGCTCAATTAAAATAAGAATGGATAAAGTTTACAACTTTTGCCAAATAATAGGCTCAATAGAACTGAATGATATGTTCTATTAACATTCTAAAATATACTACTGAGGGTCTAATGACCACGAACCATTTTCACAATTATAAGTAATCTTTCAACTTTAACAGTCATAAGACTATAAGGACTCGACGTACTTAGGGGGATCAGCTGTAACGCCCCCAAATTCATGGTCCTAAATCACCACGAATCTAGGTCACTAGTTCTAACTATTGCAGAAGATATAAACTTAAATTGTTTATACATTAAATATAATACACTATCTCCAAGGTTGAGTAACCATAACTTATACACAATTCATTATCCTATATGACATACAAAGATATTATCATACATTATTATTATAAATCTAATCGCACACAATAACTTTAAACTGGAACTGTCTTTAACCTTTCCTTGTATCCGACACATTTGCCTTAATCTGCAATGTTTATCATGATATAGCAAGGGTGAGCATGAAAGTTGCCCAGCAAGTTTAAACTTTGACTGAACAAGTATTAAACATGAACAAATATATCTGAACCGAATGGTAATGAAGGTGATCAGTCTTTCATACTTGACTTATACATACAATATATACAGAGTACAATTCTACATGGTAATCAACAAAGATTAACCATAAGCATATCTGAATGAAACAACTCTTAGTAGAGTTAAGAAAAACTTGTCTGAACCGTTGATTATTGTTACAAAACATAACTTAGCTTTATTTGAAGACCTACTATTAACAATATCGATTTTCCAAGTTAGAATAATATCATCACAGTATAAAATAATCTAAACACATTACCACATAATCCTATTAGTCTATACAACATATAAAACCTAGTATCAAGTCAAACTATTGCAGTCTGAGTTGAATCTGGCACAATTCTGACATCCCGACGGTCTAGTCGGATAAATATCGAGTTTAAGTTTAATTAAACTCTGCCTAACACTTAACAATTATTTTAAATAATTTTATTATCAGTCAAAACATTTTTTATAAGCTCGTAATAATTTTCAAGTAATTATTATCATTTATTATAATTTTTCAATCATTAATATCGTATTTATCTAATTTAAATACCACAACATTCTAATATCATTAATATCTATTTATTATCAAATTTTAATGAAATACATGCCATAATATTATAATTTTAAACCTTTAAATCCATTATTCGATAATTGCCATTAATATTAAATATTAATGTTTTTCATGACAAAATATCAAAATTATATTTTATAACTTAAAATATTTTTATAATACTTCAATCATTTTATATGATTTATAAATCATTAATTCTATTTTTTTTCATAATTTGTTTAATACATGTGGTAAATAAATTAATTACCATTAATATTAATTAATTAATGAAATTCATCATAAAATATTAAAAGTTATCAAAAATAACCTAAAATATTTTCTTATACCATAATATAATTTTTCATGTTTTTTCATTTATTAAAATCATTTTTAAGTAATTTACTAAATATTATAATTAAATAAATTAAATACCATTATTATTCCAAAAATATTAAATATTTATGAAATATATTCAGAATAATTAAAAACTAATTTTCAGACTTTAAAATAATTTTTACGAATTTATTTTGTATTTTTAATAATTAAAAACTATTTTATTCGATTTATTTAATAAAACTAATTATTTTCCGAAAATAAGTGTCACTAAAGGGCCCTATAGCGACAGACCCGTCGCTATAGGTGTTCTTGGTCTGTTCTTCATTAAACCCAGAACTGCATAGGCAGTTAACCGGGTACCATGTTTGACCAAGGCTAGATCTTTGGTCTTTATGATTTATGGCTTGCTAATGTTTTAATATTGTAGTATTAATGTCACACTACAACCCCAAACAACTCTCATGGTCAGCACGTAACAAATTTGTGAGATATAAGCAACAGAAGTTGTTGTCAGACGTGTTCTTGAGTTTCTGGGTTGCCCAGAAACTCAAGCAGTGTCGAGGGTCCAATTTGTGGTTCACTTTTCATGGTGTTCTGGTCACTAAGATGTGGTTCTTAAGGTTCAAATGTATAGTGCTCATGTCGTAGAACCATTACATAACATAACATAAACTTAACAACATAACATACGTAAGATCTGGGCCGGTCAAAGTAGTCACGAAAACTGTTCTTGAACATTTCTGGGTTTCCCAGAAATGTTCTTGATCGAGCAGTTTGGTCAACCCAAGTTTGACCATCATTAAATTCGATTATGTTACATATTTGGGTAATCTAGAGGCATGTATAGGTAGTACGCATGTTAGTCTACACAAAACAAACACTAACTTGACCAAACTAATTAAGACCTGCAAGATCCGAGGCCTGCAAGATGTTGTCAGAATTTTTGGAAATTCTGGGTGGCCCAGAATTTCAGTTTCGTGATCGATCAACTAGGTTTGACCGTTCATAACTCGCGATCTAGGCATGATCTGGGCTTGATTCAAGTTCCAGATCAAAGCCCTTACATCATACTACAAGTCTATAATTTAAAACACAACAAACAATTAACATACAAAGATCTATGAGCCCTGACATATGGCTGTCAGACAACATTTTAGGGTTCAAAGTCAGTTTATAAAAACATGATTTTCGTGCCTTTAGATGTTATAGATCCATGATCTAACAACCCAAATCACTTATTAACACCCTCTAACACAACTTTAAATAACAAATCATAACATCTAACATCAAATCTAAGGATTTCAAAATTTAGGATTTATACCTCCTTTTTGAGCTTGATCTTGATTCTGACTTTGATGTTTGTTCTTTGAGAGTTAAGATATGATCAAGGATTGTTTCTCACTCAATTTCACTCTAGAATTTCGGATGGGGGAGAGAGAATGGACTTTGCTCAAATGAAAATTAAAGTAAGCTTTTTTTTTCTCTCTCTCTATTTATAAAATGATGAAATGTAATGGCTGATCATGTGATTAGTTGTTGGCTGATTAAAAGTGATTTACTAGACCATGTGGCTAGCTAGAGTTGGTCACCTACCACAAGTAGGGCTAGATCTACACTCCACCTCATTAATTAAAATATTAAAAAGGGCACTTTGGTCATTTGGTTTTTACTTTTAGTGGCTAACTTGTCAAATGCTCCAACCCTTAGGGTTTAGGGTTTGAACCCTTAGGGTTTTAAAAATAATTTTCTAGTATTTCCAATTTAAGTTTTCAAAATAGAAAAATAATATTTCTATATTATAATTACGATTTGATAATTATATTATAATTTTCTAATCATAAATTAAGCTTGCCAATTAGGATTATTATTTCCTAATTAAATTTGCTAATTTAGCAATTAGGGTCATAATTGGTCATTAGGGTTTATAACCCACAAATTAGGGTTTTACAAAGAAAATTATCTTTATAATTTAGAAATTTGGTTTCCTAATTAGATTAGGGTTTCCTAATTACTTATATCTTGAAAATTAGGATTAATGTTTCTTAATTAACATTAAAATTATTAAATTAACAATTAGGTTTTTAATAATCAATTAGGGTTATCCCTAATTAAATTAATAACATAAAAACCTTATACTTATTTTCAAACTTCCCAATTAGGGTTTTAATATTTCAAATTAGGGTTTCGGCTATCCAAAACTGAAACTAGGGTTTTTAGAACTGGTAATAGGTTTCTTAATACTCGTTAAGGTTTTCTAACTGAACGTCGAGGTTCTAAAATATTATTAGGGTTTGTGGCTAATATACTTTATCCGGTCAACCCTTGACCCCTGACCACATACTGTACACACATATGACCATATACACAGAACATATACACTTATACCCTTAACACTGTAAACCTTAACCAAAAGTTTTTAAATTCACAAAACTCCTTCTCTAAAATGTCAAATTCATACACTTATTTTCTGTCTAGGTTTAATATTTAACCTTAATTAAATCTTTTAAAATTTTAATAAATATTTAAATATTCGGGTTATTACATTCACCCCTTCTTCTAAAAATTTCGTCCCCGAAATTTGCCTTACACCTTACACCCTTCATACTCATTACCACATGCTACCCAGACATTTCTCATAAGAGTTAAATTATTCAAATCATGCCGAGGACTCATATAGACTACTTAACTTTCATTTTCGAAAAGGTAATATGGAAATTCATCCAAAACCGGCCATAACTTACTTTTATATATAGGGAGATTAGCCCCAGATGCCCTCTTTTATCGATCAAGTACTGTTGGTCGGAACCATTCTCCTGTTCCTCTTATCAGCCTTGGGAGCACAAATATTTCCTTACCTCAGTCTTTATCGGATTCCTTACCAAAATAATTTGGTTCGGGAAAATTTTCAAAGAAAGCTTAGGATTTTATAAACGCTTGGTTTAGTTTGAATCGAATAAATAGAGACTCATATCAATAATTCAATTCAATCAATTATTTAGGTGTAGCCAAACCCCGCTCACAAATTAAAATTTTTAAAATATTTTTGAGAATAACGCTATGATGCCGCATCAGTATTAATAAATTCGCTTGAGGATGTCATCATTATATGACTTTGTCATAACACATCATACAATAAAGGAACAATGATTTTTAGATGGGATTCACACTATGTATTCCTCAGATTTATAACTCTATCAACTTTTTATCATCTCTCGCACTAAAGTTACATGGTACATGAGTGATAAATAAAATATATTTTGATATTTCAAATTATTTGCGTCTAGCTGAAATAAGTAGCATAGACTATACTTTAAACCGTTTCAAAAATGATTACGAGTCTATATATATATATATATATATATATATATGTATATATATATTTTAAAAGCACATAGTGCGTATTTAGCTTGATATCGAAATTTTGAAGTCTAGCATAGCTAGGAGTTTTGAAAAACTTATGTCTCCACTAATAATCATTTGCTTAAACTATCTATTCTTATTATCCTTAATACTACATTTACACACAACTATACCCAGTTCGTCAAACTTACCATACTTATGAGTTCCGGAACATGCCACGATCATATGAGTTTAAGAACTTGTCCTAGTCAGACCTTTGGCGTCCATTTTCAGGGTTCATAAACATTTCTTATAATTATGAGTCACGTACGTACCATAAGTATGAGTTTTAAGAACTCGTACTTAACCTTATTTTCTCTACCTATAACCTATCTATCTGTTATACACATGGGAAAAGAATCACTTTCTCAACACACATATAGAAAATAGCGCGACACAGACATTTCAATGATTATCAGTGCCAGAAACTAAGTGGTTTTTACACCAAGTACAATTCCCCGCCCATAACAAGGAGTCATACAACTCAGCTACTGGCATGAATCCTCAATTGAAATCCCCACCTAATCTAACTCCCTTTCTCAATACGAATTTTATTTAATCCGTATTCATAATCCTTTCTTGAATCTGTACCAATTTATAGTACAACAAACACATCAATCTTGCTGTAAACTTTTTAATCATTCGCTTGATCCTTCTCCATACTATAACCTTATCTGATCACGGGGTGATCTCATCGTATATATTACGATATATTTATATGTTATGATCGTTTTGTTTTACGATCTCCTATCCCAGTAGTTTTAGTCTTTTAAACTTTATCTATTCATCACTATTGTTCACCTTTATTATCAGAGTTAGGGAACTCCGTATCTTTACAACTTATCGAGATTCGTCTTTGAATCTTACCGACACACTAACTCTATGTGAGTTAGATCTTATCCTAATCACTGAGGTTATTTGTTTAAGGTAACTCTACCCTAGGTTTATAACCAATAGCTTTGATACCAATTGTAACGCCCCCAAATTCATGGTCCTAAATCACCACGAATCTAGGTCACTAGTGCTAACTATTGCAGAAGATATAAACTTAAATTGTTTATACATTAAATATTATACACTATCCCCAAGGTCGAGTAACAATAACTTATACATAATTCATTAACTTATATGACATACAAAAATATTATCATACATTACTATTACAAATCTAATCGCACACAATAACTTTAAACTGGAACTATCTTTTTAACCTTTCCTCAGATCCGACGATTCGCTTTTAATCTGCAATATTTATCATGATATAGCAAGGGTGAGCATGAAGAGTTTCTAACAAGTTTAAATTTTAATTTAACGATATATCATGATTAAAAGAATCTTAATAATAAGTCGGGCTATAATTCAACAATGTAATTATGAATTAAGACGAACAAACTTTTGACCTAACAAGTATTAAACATGAACAAATATATCTCGAACCGAATGGTAATGAAGGTGATCACCCTTTCATACCGACTTATACATACAATATGTACATAACACAATTCTACATGGTAATCAACAATGATTAACCATAAGCATATCTAAATGAAACAACTCTTAGTAGAGTTAAGAAAAACTTGCTTGAACCATTGATTATCGCTATTTAAACATAACTTAAGCTTTATTTGAAGACCTAATGTTAACAATATCGATTTTCCAAGTTAGAATAATATCATCACAAAGATAAAATAACCTAAACACATTACCACATAATCCTATTAGTCTATACAACATATAAAATCCTAGTATCAAGTCAAACTATTGCGATTTTAGTTGAATCCTAACATTATTATCGACATCTTTGACGGCCTAGTGGATAAATATCGAGTTTAAGTTCAATTAAACTCTGCATAACACTTAATAATTATTTTAAATAATTATATTATCAACAAAACATTTTTCATAAGCTCGTAATAATTTTCAAGTAATTATTATCATTTATTATAATTTTTCAATCATTAATATCATATTTATCTAATTTAAATACCACAATATTCTAATATCATTAATATTTATTTATTATCTAAATATTAATGAAATCATAACCATAATATTATAATATATTTATAATATATCAAAGTATTTTTAATACCTTAAAATCATACTTATATAATTTTTAAATCTTTAAATCCATTATCCGATAATTGCCATTAATATTAAATATTAATGTTTTTCATGATAAAATATCAAAAGTTATATTTTATAACTTAAAATATTTTTATAATACTTAAATCATTTTTATATGATTTATAAATCATTAATTTTATTTTTTTTCATAATTTATTTAATACATTTAGTAAATAAATTAACTACCATTAATATTAATTAATTAATTAAATTCATCATAAAATATTAAAAGTAATAAAAAACTAAAATATTTTCTTATACCATATTTTTTTCATGATTTTTCATGTATTAAAATCAATTTTAAATAATTTACTTAATATTATAATTGAATAAATTAAATACATTTTTATTCCAAAAATATTAAATATTTATAAATATATTCGTAATAATTAAAAACTAATTTTCGTGACTTTAAAATAATTTTTAGGAATTTATTTTGTAATTTTAATAATTAAAAATCATTTCTATTCGATTTATTTAATAAAACTAATTATTTTCATAAAATAAATCGTCACTAAAGGGCCTTATATGCGAGCTTACGTAATTCGCGCCGCTATAGGTGTCTTCTTCTTCATCAACCCCGTAACCTTCAAAGTCGCTTATCACAGTACCATGTTCGACCAAGTTTAATCTTTGGTCTTTATGATTTCGATACCAATAATGTTTTAATATTGTAGTATTAATGTCACACTACAACCCCTAAACAACTCTCATGGTCAACACATAACAAATCAGTGAGATCTAAGCAACATAAGTTGTTGTCAGACATGTTCTCGAGTTTCGGGTTGCCTGAAACTCAAGCAAGCAGGTAAGAGGGTCCACTTTGTGGTTCAACTTTCATGGTGTTCTCGTCATTAAGATGTGGTTCTTAAGGTTCAAATGTATAGTGCTCATGTCGTAGAACCATTACATAACATAACATAAAGCCTAACAACATAATATACTCAAGATTCTGGGCCATTCCAGTAGTCACGAAAAATCGCTTCTTGAACATTTCGGGTTTCCAGTAAATGTTCTTTGAAATACTTGGTCAACCCAAGATTGATCATCATTAAATTCGATTATGTTACATATTTGGGTAATCTAGAGGCATGATTTTGTAGTACTCATGTCGTCTATAACACAAAACAAACACTAACTTGACCAAACTAATTAAGACCTGCAAGATCCGAGGCCTGCAAGATGTTGTCAGATTTTCTGGAAATTCTAGGTTGCCCAGAATTTCAGTTTCGTGATCGATCAACTAGGTTTGACCGTTCATAACTCGCGATCTAGACATGATCTGGGCTTGATTCAAGTTCCAAATCAAAGCCCTTACATCATACTACAAGTCTATAACTTAAAACACAACAAACAATTAACATACAAGGATCTATGAGCCCTGACATATGGCTGTCAGACAACAATTTAGGGTTCAAAGTCAGTTTATAAAAACTTGATTTTCGTGCCTCTAGATGTTATAGATCCATTATCTAACAACTCAGATCACTTATTAACACCCTCTAACACAACTTTAAATAACAAATCATAACATCTAACATCAAATCTAAGGATTTCGAAATTTAGGGTTTATACCTCCTTTTTGAGCTTGATCTTGATTCTCGATTTGATGTTTGTTTTGAGAGTTAAGATATGGCATTGGTTTTGTTTCTCACTCAATTTCACTCTAGAATTTTGGATGGGGGAGAGAGAATGGACTTGGCTCAAATGAAAATTAAAGTAAGCTTTCTCTCTCTCTCTCTTAATCTATTTATAAAATGATGAAATGCAATGGCTGATCATGTGATCAGTTGTTGGCTGATTAAAGGTGATTTACTAGACCATGTAGCTAGCTAGAGCTAGTCACCAACCACAAGTAGGGCTAGATCTACACTCCACCTCATTAAAATATTAAAAAGGGCACTTTGGTCATTTGGTTTTTACTTTTAGTGGCTAACTTGTCAAATGCTCCAACCCTTATGATTTAAGGTTTGAGCCCTTAGGGTTTAGGGTTTGAATCCTTAGGGTTTTAAAAATAAATTTCTAGGATTTCCAATTTAAATTTTCAAAATAGAAAATTAATATTTCCAAATTATAATTAGGATTTGATAATTATATTATAATTTCCTAATCATAAGCTTGCCAATTAGGATTATTATTTTTTAATTAAATCTTCTAATTTAGCAATTAGGGTCATAATTGGTCATTAGGGTTTATAACCCACAAATTAGGGTTTTACAAAGAAAATAATCTTTCTAATTTAGAAATTAGGTTTCCTAATTAGATTAGGGTGTCCTAATTACTTATATCTTGAAAATTAGGATTAATGTTTCTTAATTAACATTAAAATTATTAAATTAACAATTAGGTTTCTAATAATCAATTAGGGTTATCCCTAATTAAATTAATAACATAAAAACCTTATACTTATTTTCAAACTTCCCAATTAGGGTTTTAATATTTCGAATTAGGGTTTCGGCTTCCCGAAAGTGAAACTAGGGTTTTTAGAATCGGTAATAGGGTTTCTTAATACTCGTTAGGGTTTTCTAACTAAACGTCGAGGTTCTAAAATATTATTAGGGTTTGTGGTCGATATAATTTATCTTGACCAACCATCATGACACACATAACCATATACACAGAACATATAAACTTATACCCTTAACACTGTAACCTTTACCAAAAGTTTTTAAATTCACAAAACTCCTTCCCTAAAATGTCAAATCTATACACTTATTTTCTGTCTAGGTTTAATATTTAACCTTAATTAAATCTTTTAAAATTTTAATAAATATCTAAATATTCGAGTTATTACATAAATTCATGTGATGTATTGTGCACAACAATTTCAACGCTAAAAAACCACTAATAATAAATTGTTCATCTCAGTATTTAGAGTACAAGTCCGCACCAAAGAAAATTTGGTTTGGATAAGATTTCAAGGGTAATTTGAAGTTTAACGATCATCAACTAGGGAACTAGTTGAATCAACAATGCTTGATAACACAATAGTTATTTAATAACAACATAACATAGAACATTTGAGAATCATAGGTGAACTGACTATATTCTAAACTCATGCTTGAAAATAACTAGAGAGCATAAGTATTGATCAAAATGAAGAAAATAATAAACCTTGGCTTGAACAATAATAACCTAGGTTTGTGATCTTGCCAAATTAGAAATTTAGTTACCGAACATGCACTAATTGATAACAAGCTGGAAACAATGCTTACTCCACATGGTAATAAACTATACAAAGTGATTGAACCATTCAACACAAGGAATTAAGGTTCAAGAAACATTTATTATAGAAGAATGAACTAGAGAAACATGTTTAACTATAAACAAGTTAGAGTAAGCCAACAATGTGTAGAGACTCGAAATTTTCTGTACTACTGTCACTAACATTGCAGGAGGACGGATTCGTCTTTTAAGAGAGAACCCTGAAAGACAATCCAAATCCATACCGGATACTACCGGAAGTTCAACATCAATCCCGGATCACATTCTGGGAGTAACAATTCCAACCTCAGATGTATTCCCGAGGCATGCAGATCCAATACCAGAACACACATCAGAGAAGACCGATTAATCTCGGAGATAACCCCGAGGTATCCAGTCTCAGTCCCAACCATGGGAATAGCCACCAACCTTGGTGATAACCCCAAGGAATGCAGTTTCGGCGATAACCCCGGAAATGCTTGTTTCAAACGTGACTAGCTTCAATCTCGGAGCTCCCAACGAGATACATTGCACCAACCCGGCAATAACATTGGGAAGACAGGCACACCTCAAAGTTGACAATGAGGACCTTCAACAATTGCAGCAGTCCAATCTCAGCGAAGTGTGAGCAACGTCTGCTTCATCAGCACAATCCGGCGATAACACCGGTGAGGTACAACATCGTCATCTCGTCAAAACGATGCCACGTCACGTCGTCTAAACATCTCTACGCAATGATGTCCCACAAGACTAACCAATCCCAAGTGACTATTGTGCGGGGTAACGGATGAAAGTTGAAGCTTGAAGACCGGAGGGCATCGTCCCATCTTCAATGACTTCGTACAAACTCTAATCCCATGCCATCGTACAACTCTCGACAATGGAGGTCCGAAATAGGTCCTGTATACCTCAAACGGATGCCCGAATTGCACTTCTGAAATTTTAAGTGGATATTACAGTGTCCGAGTGCACGTACTTTGAGACGACTGACCAAAAAACTCGGCCCACCCGGGTTGACTCAGTACACTGCGGCTCGTTGGCGGGTACACTGCTGCTAAATGCCTATAAATAGAGGGCTTGGGCTGCCCATTTTGCAAGTGAAAAGGCGAGGAAGCCTCCGCCTAATTTGCTTTGCACTCACCCCATGCGGTGCAGTTCCCCTTTAAACACCATGAGCTCATATATAGCCCTTTTGTACCTACAAAAGTCAAGTGTTTACCCACTCTAAAGATATAGAAGTCTTCTTTGGCGGTGTTGTAAGCCTTCTCACACTTTTAAAGTCTTTCTCTTCATCTCTACACACACCCTTCTACACGTTGAGAGTCATGTTGCTTGCTTTTGCGGGACTTGATTTCTGGTTTCATTTTAGTCTATATATATACATATATTATATATATATATATATATATATATATATTGACTAACATAATCGAATTATGCCTCGATTGAGCCTAGACTTCGGTCTGGAGCGTTTATTTGCTTTAATATATATACCTACTTACTACTTTCACACAAATTGAAGTATTCTGTGCGCCTAGGAATCATGTGATCACAGATTCAGTCCATTGGATCTAGATTCGGTTCCCGTGATGGACATTTTCAGTTGTAAGCGGCTTGTAAATTATTCTGCGATGTCTGAATTTCCTTAGATGGTTTTCATACCCAAGAGGAAGTCGGCATTATTTTGTACATTATTTTCATACGGATGCCTCGCATTCGTACAATTAAATCAATCAAGCCGAGCACTTAATAAAATGGGAGTGTAAAAGGTCTCAATTACTATTGAGCATCAGGGTATGAAAAACATCTTTTATAAAACATCACTGCCATATCTTGCTAAAAATAGAATTTTTACATAAATTCAAACCCTGTGTATATAGGTTCGAACGAGGCCTCGTACTATTTCCAAATAATAGCACATTGACCCACACACACATACATTCAGATAATAGTTTCTTGAAAAGAGGCGGTCACCGTAGTAACACGGATGTCTGAAGTGCCTAACACCTTCCCTCGCATAACCAAGTCCCCTGACCCTAATGAATCTCGATTTCCGCAACCCCATTTAGCGATTGTCACATCACTTGGGTCAATGTGCAAACCTTTTTCATTGTGTTGGTACAACCATTTAAAAAACCAACTAGCAACTCTTAACGGTCCATCGTCGACATTATACATGTCGGACCTTTTTCACTTGTTTTTTCAAACAAATCTCACCTAAAATGAGAACACCAAAGAACAAGTAACGAAAAGGGACATCCAAAAATCCCGACGTCGACAGGTGGCGACTCTACTGGGGAATCCAGTAAGAGGATTTATGCCGCTATTACAATCTTTTCAACACTGTTATCTGCTTATGTGTGGATGTTGCATTTACTTTTTGATGAATGTGTACGAATGCATTTCCTTATTGCACTTAGTGCTTTGCACCATAACTGCTTGTGATGCTAGTGCTTCGCACCATAACTACTTGTGATATTAGTGCTTCGCACCATATCTGCTTGTGATATTAGTGCTTCGAACATGTCATCATTTTCATACGGTGAGACGCGATGTATGTGAATGTATGTTGTGTGGTCCCTCCACTAGGAGGCTATCCCGTTGGTGTTTGATTACTGGACTCGTGAGAAGACTAATTCTCCGAGGCTCAGGAAAGGTACCACCCAAATTCGCTCCACTTGAAAGACCGGATTAACTTCCCGTCTAGTAGATTGCGATGATTTGGGAACCTTCATGCTAAAAAGCCGCGAGAGTAACCTAAGATAGGTCAGCCTCTGATAAATCCAAAACAAAAGAAAGTCTCTTCATGCTCTCATTTCAAATTACTTGTACTTACATTCCATATATATCTCCATGTAATGAGAAATATGAAGAAATGTGTACACATACATATGTAATATGCTACAAACAGCTGACATCCGATTTGCAGGATAAAAATTCCTAAAATGGAGAGCATTTTATTATATACATTCCCTAAAGACTAAACTATGCAGGCCTTTCGCAGGGAATCAATCGGACCTACTACCCGTTCAAAGTCCAAAAAGGCAACAGTCCTACAGTCAATCATGTCATTATCCGACCAGGTCGAACTTAATCCGCCGCAAAGAATTCGACGGATTAAGCAAACAGATTACAGATTTGGCTGTTCTACTAAAGGAATTACACCAGTCTACACAGGGTCTAAAAATACCCATACATGTTGAATCCTCTACAGAAGGAGGAATCCCGATCATTACCATACCTGAACTACAGTTGGATACGACCAACAAAACTCATGATGCCGCCCATCCCACTGGAGATCCAGACACTGGTGACATCAAAAAGAAAGTCCTCCAAATGGAAGAAACCCTTCACGCTATCAAAGGAATTGGAACACACGGGAGTGATTCATATGCTGATCTGTGTATTTTTCCTGGTGGTCATTATCCGGAAAAATTTAAAACTCCTGATTTTGAAAAATATGACGGGTTAGGAGATCCTTACACACATTTAAAGGTGTTTGTTGGAGACAAAAAGCTCAGAATGAAATTGTTCCAGAAAAGTCTAACTGGAGAAGTCCGTTCGTGGTACACAAGATTAGACAATTCAAAGATCCATAGCTGGGAAGAGCTAGCACATGCTTTCCTCACTCAATACAGCTTTCAGTCTCAGATGGCTCCTGATCGGTATCAAATTACCAAAATCAAGAAACAATCTAACAAGTCTTTCAGAGAGTATGCTCAAAGGTGGAGACGCATGGCTGCCCAAGTTAGTCCTTCCATGACAGAATCAGAAATGGTCATGACTTTCATAGACATACAAGAAGCTCCCTTCTATGAGAGAGTTTTAGCCGGCATCGACAAACTATTTTCTGAAATGGTCAAACATGGGGAGATGGCTGAGATGGGATTGAAGTCCAGAAAGATTCAAGACCTAAAGACTCAAAGTCGTTCTTGATCACATCCAATCTGGAAGTTATGGGAACAACCCCCGGAGGGTCCATAAAAAGAAAGAAGAGGATGTTTCCCTGATACTACAGGGGCAAAAAGGCAATCAGAACATGTATATTCAAAGGAGAAACTACACTCCCTTTCAAGCACAGTCTGTAAACCCTCCAATACCAAAAGGTGGAGAAGTCAAACGCCCTCAAGTTAAAACTTCTTCCACCAGCCAGCCCTAATGGACGTGGTTTCAATGCTGCTAGGAAATGTGTTTATCATGTCGGGGCACCTAGACATGATACTCAGGATTGTTCGGCCTTAAAACACAAGATCCAGGACCTGATAGACAACGGGGAGATCGTGGTCACCAAACCAGATCAGCCTCACGTACAGGACAACCCTCTTCCTCAACACAAAGAAGAAGAGGTCAACATGATCAATTGGAGCAATGGACAGAGTTCCAATTTCAGCTGTGAATCTTCCCATACCCTCAAAGACGGTGATGACAGATGGGATTATGTCAAGTTCCAGTTCATAATGGAACGAAAGATGAAAGCTCTCTGCAAACAAATTGAGCAATTGGTGGAACTGGTGACTTATCAGCATCAAGTGACACGTCAGTTAATCAGCCAGGAGCATGCCAGTCTCCTACCTATTGTCATGAATATTCCCTCATCACTTTCAGAAAATGAAATGCTGGAGGACAAAGTGATAAAGAGAGCAAATGCCAAAGCCCGTCGGGATTTCGCCAACAAAAGGAAATTCACCTATCTAGGCCAACCTATGGAGGAAATTCTTCATATGTTAATCAATGAAGGAAGGATCAATTCCCTTCTACCTCCAATCAACCCCCGTTCAGGATGGTACAACTCTGATGGAGTGTGTCAATATCATTCCCAGTCTCACGGTCATAGCACAAAAGAATGATGGGCAATCCGCCACCTTATTCAAAATCTAATCGAAAGTGGTGTCCTGCGCCTAGCGGACGACGATACTATGTTACGAGAAAGTGAGAATGCAGGCCCTACTAAGTGGAAAAGTTTGGTAGCAGTCATATCCACTAAAACTAATGGGATTAATACATTACTCACAACGCCAGCAATTCAACTCAAGGGAGGCAACAATCCTTTGAAAGTGGCCGCTCCCGAGCCAATCAACTTGACGTGAAGAGCACAATATCCTATTGTTAGCTTGTACACAATTTCGTGGAATTATAGAGAAGGTGAAGGGTCCACCTCACATACAACTGCTACAATGTCGAAGGAAAATCCACTGTATCTTCCCCACCGGGTGATGAAGCCCACCACCAAATCAAAGGGGAAAATACCCATGGAGAAGATTGAAGAATTCCTCCGCGCTATGGGTCATAATGAAGCTACGGTGGTTTTAAGCTTGAAAGAAGCTCCACAACAAATATCAATTTTGGACTTGGTCCTAACTTCCGAGAATCACCGGAAGGTCTTGATAAAGGTTTTAGAAGAAGCCTATCTCCCAACATCAGTCGATACGGAAAAGTTTTAACATCTGGTTGATCACATTTTCAACAACAATGTGATATCCTTCACTGATGATGACATACCGCCCGAAGGGACCAGTCATTGCAAGCCGTTACACATTGCGGTCTTGTCCTCCGGATATATGGTAGCTGGAGTCTTAATAGATGGAGGTTCCTCTCTGAATATCTGCCCATACTCTACCTTGGTGAAGATGAATATCAATCTCAACCGAATTTGGAGTAGCCATACTATCATCAAAGCTTTTGATGGAGCCCGCCGGAATTCGGTCTGAGTAATTGAGCTGCCAATCAAAATTGGTCCTCACACATTCTGCATATCCTTCCATGTGCTCAAGATAGATTCGGGATACAACCTGCCCTTGGGACGACCATGGATTCATATGGCTGGGGCAGTCCCCTCCACCCTTCATCAACAATTGAAATACATTATCAACAATAGCCTGGTCACGGTCAACGTTGAACTAGAGTGTCCTCAACACGGGGAAATGTCGTTCATCACTGCCAATGCAGACATAGAACCAGTCAGTTTTTATGCTTTGGAAATAAGCAATACTAAATACCATGCTATTGGAGCGCCATTGCCCGAACCCAAGATTTATGCCGAGGTAATGTCAGCTACTCAAGAAATGATGTCATTGGGTCATAAGTCGAGACAAGGTTGGTAAAGATTGCTGCCAGTATCAAGTACCCAATTAATTAACTGTGCAAACTGGAACAATTTGGCTAAGGCTATTCTACCAGTTCTAGTCACAGAATCTCATAAACATCAAAGATTCCTTCAGCTTTAACCATGTGGCATTTATCTTCGCCTTCAAATTCTGAGTCCGCACAACCTGCTGTAAAGGTTTCAGCCAAGGTAATGGCTATGTTATTTCCTAAGCCGGTACCGGTGAAGGAAAAAGAAATCTTTTTTCCAAATCCCGCAGTGGAAGAAGAGGAACGAAGAATCAAGCAAGACGTCATTTAAATGAGGTCTGGTATACGCATCATCGTTCATGATGAACATACCAACAGATACACCCCAGATGATGATTGCCCCAACGTAATGGCCATCAGTCGGGACAGGGAGGATGATGACAATCCCTCCATCACTGCGGTCCACCCGGACTTTGCCCTTGCCAATTGGAACAACATTCCTTACATTGGTCGTTAAGGGTAAAATGGGCAGAAACTCTTTCTGCCTTGTAGATATAATAACTACTTACTTTTCTGTACAATATTAGCAGTTTATTTTGCCAGTATATGCTAACACTGTGTATGATCAACATATTTCATATATACTAAGTGAAAGCATATTTTGTTTCAGGACTCTGAATTTAGATGTGCTTGTACTTGCTGATACTGTGCCTCTTCTCCACAAGGATTGTACCTTTGATGTAGAGATGAATTCCGCCTTGATGGATATACCGGATGACATTGTGGTGCCTCCAGAAATTCAAGAATGGGTCAAAGACAAACCCAAACCCAACCTTGATCAAACCACTTATTTCAATCTCGAAACCTTAGAAAGCCCTAAGTTAATCCAGATTGGTTCAGACCTTACCCCAAACCAATGGAATGACAAGGTTACGCTATTAACCCAATTCCAGGATGTGTTTGCATGGTCTCATGAAGACATGGTGGGTTTATCCACTGACATTGTCCTTCATCGCCTTCCCATTAAAGAGGATTTAAGCCACCAAGCAAAAGCTCAAAGCGATTGAAACCTGAATGGAGTTTAAAGGTGAAAGAAGAAATTGTGAAACAATTTCAAGCTGGCATCATCATGGTGTCTACATATCTTAAGTGGATATCCAACATTGTGCCCGTGCCTAAACCTGGAGGGAAGGTGCGAGTTTGCGTGGATTACCGGGACTTGAATAAAGCTTGCTTAAAAGATAGCTTTCCCGTGCCATTTATCCACATTCTGATTGACAATACTGCGCAATACGACATGTACTCCTTTGCTGATTGATTTACGGGGTATCATCAGATCATGGTTGCTGAGGAAGATCGTGAGAAAACTTATTTCATCACGCCTTGGGGAACTTTTTGCTATAGACGATTGTCAGTCGGCCTCATCAATGCCGGAGCCACCTATCAATGAGCTACGATGGCTCTTTTCCACGACTTAATACATAAAGAGATCGAGATCTACGTGGATGACATCATTGTGAAGTCCCGGAAGGAGGATGACCATATAGACCATCTCAGAAAGTTGTTCAACAGGTTGCGTAAGTACAACTTGAAATTGAATCCAGCTAAGTGCGCTTTTGGCGTTAAATTAGGCAAGTTGCTAGGATTTCTAGTCAGCCACAAAGTGATTGAGCTAGATCCTGCCAAAATCTAAGCCATCACAGAAATGCCCATTCCTCATACAGAGAAGGAAATACGGGGATTTTTGGGAAGAATAAACTTCATTAGCAGGTTTATCTCCCAACTCACAGTAACCTGTGAGCCAATCTTCAAGCTATTAAGGAAGAACTCCTCCATGAAATGGAATGATGAGTGTCAAAATGCCTTCCTTACAATCAAGAAATAGCTAATCAAAGCTCCCGTTTTGGTACCCCCCCCCAGGGATGATGTTCCCCTGTTTATGTACATGTCCATAAGTGACAATTCCATAAATGGGCGTCTTTGAGGACGAGAAGATGATAGAGGCCAAGAATGAGCTATCTATTACCTCAGCAAAAGGTTCAGCAGCAGTGAACACAAGTACACTCTGATCGAAAAGACGTGTTGTGCTTTAGTGTGGGCTTCCATGAGGTTACAACATTACCTCCATGGTCACACAACCCATCTCATATCTCGCGTGGATCCTCTCAAGTACGTGTTAAATGAACCTATGTTAAATTATCGGCTGTCCAGATGGCAGTTGATCCTACAATAATTTGACATCGTATATGTGACTCAAAAGTCCATCAAAGGTCAAGGAATCGCAGATCAACTGGCCACCGCACCTTCAGGGGATTTCAAACCCTTGGAAACATATTTCCCTGATGAAGGAGTAATGACAGTGCAGCAACACCATCAGTACGATACGCGCCAACCATGGAAGATGTATTTTGATGGAGCTATTAATATGGAAGGTTCTGGAGCTGGAGAAGTCCTAGTATCGGATACGGGGGAGAAGTATCCCGTTGCCGTCAAATTATGGTTTGTCAGCACAAACAATACGGCTGAGTATGAAGGCTGTCTCATGGGGCTAAAACTTCCCGTTCAATGGGCATCAGGCGGTTAGCTGTCTTTGGAGATTTGGAGTTGGTAATTAGACAATCCACCGGAATCTATCAAACTAAGGAACTACATCTGCTTCCTTACCATCGGCAGGTTTTAAAGATGGCTTTGGAGTTCGAAGAAATCTCCTTGCTACATGTTCCTCGTAATAGGAATGATTTCGTGGATGCGTTAGCAACTTTGGCCTCCTTGATTCGCATATCAGATAAGGAACAATTACCAAGCGTCACAATTTCCCTGAACAAGGCCCCAGCCTATGGGAATTACGTTTGAGAAGTATCGGATGAGCTACCTCCTATCCAACATCCTTGGTATCAGCATATCAAGGAATATCTGCGAGATGGATCTACACCCGGTGAGGCGAGCCCGACTGAGAAAAGGTGGATCCATCGACTTGCTATGAAATTCTACCTGAGTGGAGATGCGCTCTACAAAAGAGATGCAGAACTAGGTCTCCTCAGATGTTTAGACAAAGATCAAGCCCAAAGGTTTATGGATGAAATCCATGGCGGAGTATGTGGCCCCCATATGAGTGGCTCCCTCCTTGTCAAAGCTGATTGCAATGACCACGTCAGGAGATGCTATCAGTGCCAGATTTATGGGAATGCTATACACGCCCCTCCATGGGAACTCCACAATATGAGTTCACCTTAGCCCTTCTTAATGTGGGGAATGGACATTATCGGGCCCATCGAGCCTAAAGCCAGTAATGGTCACCGATTTATTTTCACCATGATCGACTACTTCACCAAGTGGGTAGAAGCATCCTCCTTCCCCAGGGTTACTAAAGAAGTCATCATTGATTTCATCAGAAACAATGTCGTTTGTCGATATGGACAACCAGAGGTGATTTTGTTAGACAATGCCAAAAACCTCAACAACAAAATGATGGAGGAATTATGCAGTAAATTCCACATCAAACATATCAACTCTGTCATCTATCATTCAAAGATGAATGGTGCGGTTGAAGCGGCTAACAAAAACATCAAGAAGATTATGCAAAAGATGTCTGCCAACCACAAAGATTGGCCTGACCTATTGCCTCGACTCATAGCCTCTGAACCTCAATGCATACTTCCACTGGGGCAACCCCCTACGCTTTAACCTATGGGATGGAAGCAGTACTCCCCAAAGAAGTTGAGATGGAATCCCTCAGAGTGTTGATAGACGATTAGCTGGATGAAGACCAATGGGTACAAAACAAGTATCACCAATTGTCTCTAATAGATGAAAGGCAAACCGCGTCTATCTTTCATGGTCAGTTATACCAACAAAGGATCGCCAGATCCTACAACAAAAAAGTCCGGCTACGACAGTTTAAAAAACATGACTTGGTTTTGAAGAAAATCCTGGACAACCATGATCAGGCTAAAGGAAAATTGGCTCCTAACTAGGAAGGCCCGTTTATTGTCAAAGAAGTATTGACAGGAGGCATTCTCAGATTGCAAGAAATGGACGGCGATGAATTTCCATAACTCATCAACTCAGACGCCGTGAAACGGAACTATGTCTGAAGTAATTCGCAAACACCCTGGTGTCGGACCATCAGGTCACCAGTCATTCCGGTTCTTTAACCCTTTGCCACCTATAACTTTCCTACACTTTGCCCCTCAGGGAAACATACTTTTCACAGCCAGAAACCTGGCTCTCCTTTGCGTTCCTACAACTTAGGTCATCGCACTGCGGATTGAACCTCTCGTACTTGCAGTTTGGCTACCCATACATGGGATCAAACGTCTCATACCTGCAGTTTATCCTCAACCTAGGATTAAACTTTCTCCTCCCCGCACTCTGACCTGCACTTGGGATTACGCTTTTCTTCTCGCCCTGAGGGGCGAACTACGTCGACCTGATCTCCTCTTAAATAGGAGTACGTAGGCAACCATTTCACATGGCCCGATCGAAATAAAACAAAAACAACAAAAACATTTCTACCCTTACAAAAACAAAAACAATCAAAAACATTCGTACACCATGTATGCCATATACAGCGTTGAACCTATTATACCAGTTCAACTCACGCAGACCGATCTCCTCTTCAATAGAGTACGTGGGCGACCATTTATGAAAGCGGTCTCACCCCTACCAAAACACAAACCCTTGTCGGTTGGTACTGGGGGTCATCCTTCAATCCACTACATTTCATTTTGCTTCAGACCAAAGAGGTGGAATTAACTAGGCTTCTCCTAATTAGAAGTACTGGTGACCATCTGTGGTGCGGTCAATCTCAGAGAGGAAAGCCACACTCCTCTCCACATCTCCATCCAGAAACCAGTCCCAAGACACCAAATATGGTAGGGATACACATAGATCGATGATCCATTCTGAACTATCCAGAGACAACTCAATGTCCATCCACCCAGGAGGAATTCAGAATACATCAAGACCACAAGCCTTGAAGCAGCAGGCAAAATATCAAGCAAATATCAAGGCATATCTAAAAGGGAAGTGATACAAAAATATATTTCCCTGTGATATATATAATGCTGTTTGATATATATACAATGTAAACTGGACATGACAAAATGGCTAAGCTAGTCTGTGTAGGTAAATACAAGCTCATCTATAAGTCAGGATATATGTGAGCTAACAAGCCCAACATGGCGTCCCTCTTCGAAGAAGGAGGCGAAGCTGTGGTCTCCTGTACGAGAATATCCACACGACCCAACAGATCTGTAGCCATCTGCATGGTGACCATATGATCATCAATATATGCACTCATTTCTGCGATCATGCCAGTGGTAAAGGACGTCACTGCAGTACTATCTGTGACAGCTACATCCCGGGCAGATATAGCACTATCCCGCTCAACTATCACTGCATCTCTGGCTGATATGGCCTCATCCCGCTCAACAACAGCGACATCTCTGCGATCTAATGCCTCGTCTCTCTCTAATAGAGCTACGTCTCTCCCATCAAGGGCAGTCAACATCATAGATCGAGCCTGATCTCTCTCAAAGGTCATCAGATGAAGACTCTCGCTTAAATATCGCGCTGAAAGTCTTTGGATCACAACAAAGATCTTGGTACGAGGAGAATCCGGGAAGAAATGTTTGGCAACCCAAAGAGCCGGGCTCCTCCTCGATGTAGGTATCGATGTCCTCCATGGGCTCTACATCTTCTGACTCGCTATCCCAAGATCTGCAGACATCTTCACTGCAACAACAAAATCTCTGTCTCCATCCATACGGAATACTCGCGAACAACCTAGATGACCGATGGAAAAAGAAGCTATCTCATCACCGATCCCAAAGAAGCGCATACACGAGATCGGTCCTCTCGCTAAGAGATATCGAGAAGTCAACGACACCTATATCCCCCTCGAAATGATGAAAATCTCGAACCGGTCAAACTGCGACATCACGACCAGTGGGTGATAAGTAGTCACACCCCTCAAGCCAGCCAGAGGGAGATAGTCCATGCCCGGAGCGTGAGTAATAAAGCTGTATGGTGAGCAAAGCCCCGAGCATGGCAATATACTGAATGGATCTCTGATATCTGCCAAAAATGCGGACCAAGACAGAGCATCTATACACTCCGACGGCTGAAAGGAGTATGACCATGGCTACATCATGGGTGAACCAATACCCATGCCGTCTAAGGGTACCAACTGGTCTCAAGTGTGACATAAACCACACGTACAACATGACCGAACTCCCAGTGAACACTCCTATAGGATACGTGCAACAATAGGATGCCGACCACAAGGTATCTGCTACAGTCATAGGTACAATGGTACGACCCTCTCTAAAAGCTCTCACAACCATAATGACACCAATGTCTATCTCATCCATATATCGTGGCATATAGACATACGATAATACGCACATCAACAGTACATCAACTCTGGCCAAATGCCAATGGTCCTCCGGTGCGATGAAATCCCTGGAATGTCGTGAATAGCTATCCTCCGAGTGAAATCTGTCGTACAGAAAATGCTGGGATATCACGTGGCTAGATGTCAGCTCGTCTTGCACTACTCTGCGCCGAAATCCTGTGAGAGTCATGAATCGTCTACTCATGTCTCCCAAAGCCAGATGCACGCAAGGTCTGTCTAAAGGTAGCATCGTCAAACGTGTATACTCCTCCAAAGTAGGAGTCAACTCATGGGTACCAAATCGGAATACCTGCCTATCCGGTAGCCAATGCTCTAACATCCCGTCTACAAACCATGCGGGAACCTGAAACATCAATAAAGTCATGGTATGCTGTAGCAACTGATCTACAGTCACCCTGTCTGGTGGTGACATGCTATCATACCACAATCGCATACCTAATACCACCACTGACGGTGGGGTATGATCTATACGGCTAACTGTCGAAGAAGACATCTGTACGGGCCGTGTCACAAGACCATCCAGGGGTTAATGCTAAATATCTTTGGATATACATACATATGCATAACATGATATATGCATAACAGATAATGGATGACAATATGATATAGGGAATGAAAAAAGTGGTGCATACATTCCTAAGTATATCATCATCTAATACATCAGCTTGTACAACTATAAATACAAGGAAATGGGGCACAACCGCCCTACTACTAACAGAGCCCTATCAAAAGATATTGCGAGAATGGGGAACAACCACCCAATATCTAAAAAAGGCCTATCAAAATATATAACGAGAATATACATCAGAAGAAGACCAGGGTCTCGATGTCCACATCCTCAATCCTGTCCACCTGATGTAACTCCTCCTGAGTCCCTGGATCTCTATCAACAGGGATGTCAGGCCTATAAAGAGGAGGATCTGCGCCGGCAAAACCGAATGGGTTGTCTCGAGGGGCGGCCTTTGGCCGGAAGGAACAAATTACTCCGCCTCTTGGATCTACGCCTACTTCACGGATAAATATATGTGCTCAGTCCCAATTGCCAGTCAAACTATCAATCTGGGTCATATGAGTGGAGCTCGCATTTAAGCTACCCAATCCGTCATCATCATCAGGATCTTGGAACCATATCCCCATAAATCGTGTGGCGCGGATCAGGCTCCAATAATGTGAGGGGACCACCACCGCTGGAAAATCTCCTGAGTACATGGGCCCTCTGATAATGCAAAACCGTCAACCCCCAACAATGGTATACCAGTGACAGGTGACTGTGATACAGGCCAATGACACCTAGCAAGAGGCAAGATCTGTATACGGATCTCCCCTGTGGGGCTCCTAATAGCACGCTCTCCTAAATAGAGCTCCCAGCCTCCATCTGTGAAGAGTGGAAATCTCCTGGTGGAAATCAAATACTCGACCCCAGTCGGGTGTCCATCCTCAAAGCTGATGGTCAAATGTTCCCCTGAGTGGGGAATCCATGTGATGGCGTCAGCTGTCAACAACTCCAATTGCATACGGCAGTGAGTGAAGCCCTCAGCTACAGGGACCTCTGGCAAAATAGAATGGTGTCATCGTTGTCCTCGTGGATAGGTATCTAAACCTTACACACTCACAAGATGCAAGCATGGGAGCCTCTCATAGGCCCAAAACTGCCAACACAATGGCAAAACATCTGCTATCAGTAAACACTCTTCACCTATGAATGGGAAAAGACAAAAGAAATACTCATAAGAAGAAATGGGTAAAATCCTAGCAAAGCCTCGGTCAAACCCTGTGAACGCATGCGCATGCCCCGGAGGAAATAGACAAAGGTGTAGGAGCCCCAATCATACTCTCCAATACGGTCCACATCACGTGTGGCGCTGATCAAAGCAAAGGATACCGTAGAAGAGTTATCTGCTATGAAACAGCCTCGAATGATCATCAGGAACAATCGTCGCAGAACACAATCCCTGATCCTGACATCATCAGGCATTGGCTAACTCAAAAGCCCACTCATAGCAACTACGCTCAAAGGACCTGAACAGACAGTCCTGCCTTTAAGTGCCTCCGTCGGAACTCCTAATAAGGATCTGACAGCAGTAGGGATAATATTCGCCATGCAAGGCATTGGCTCCCCTCCAAACTCCATACTTGTGATAAATCGCCAATCCATAGGCGTTATCATCACCTCGCATGATCGGCCGGATGGAGTGACTGAGTCTGATGAAACCATCGCTCAGACAATGCCTTGAGGTAACCCCAGGGACAACGACGGGGAAGGATGGAGAAGAATGCCCCGAATCCCCACTCATGCACTACTGCTCTATAGTCAGTATGAAGCGCCTGGTACATGGAGTGAATGTTGAACCAGTTCCCTCGAGGATGTGTAAAACTAGGAACCTGCATGAAATGCAGATCAACATTAGAACCCTTTAATCCTCATCAATGGGAAAGAAGGAAGATCAAAGTTTAACGCCATACCTCGTTAGCATGCAAATACATTGATGGATGTCCGCTTAAATCACCCAGCAACTCTGGGTTTACCACCTGAATACTCGGGAGCTCCCTACAAGGGACATGTGCAGCAGGAGCGGGATCCTCGATCAGAATATCCGCCTCTTCTCCTCAACGTCTGGCACATCTACCCGGACAGAACGAATCACGGCCTCCATCAACCGACGAGGTTGTCTGACAAAACGGGGATGAGGAACGTTAGAAGCCCTCCGCCGTATGCCAGAAGTTGTCCTATAGGAACTGCTCAGCTGATCTGAATCCATCAATATCTGGACAACAAGTATCCAAATCACCTCAGAAAGGGTATGGTATTTCCTTACCTGGAGCTTTCTAGAATGCATTTATGTCTATATGCATGCATGCATTTACTTTAACATATAATAGAGTTAAAATACATGACTACCCAATGCCTACATTTGGAAAATTTTTGCCATAGTCCCCTTTGAAAATAGGACTATCCACATGCACATAGGCATGTCTAGGATGCCATTCAGTAGCACACTTGCCCCAAAGTCATATACATAATATATGCATTAAAAATCAAAATCGTCATGCATAAGGTCAACCTCAATACTAGGAGTACTTTGCCTTGATACCTTTTGCTCATTGGACCTCAAATAGGACAAAAAATAGCAGAAAAAAGTGACAATTTGACTGTCTCAAAAGTCAAATTTTTTTACATCATTATGTTCAGCATGGTTTAATTCTAACATTTACTATATTGAATATTTTTTATCAAGTAATTTGTGCATACATAATCACTACTATGTGTTTAGATTCATTTCGTGCGATAACTCATAATCCAACGGATAGAAACTGGAAAATATACATGCATACATTACCAGGATAGTGTAGAACACTTGTACGGTGACAGAATTGGCAGAAAGTAGCCCGAACTCAGCAGATCTGAAAGAGGCTCACAGATTTTCCTTCGCGCAACAAGTTAAAAGTGACTTGTGAAACCAATCTGCTGGAATTTATCATCCACGATTGGCAGCAGCTCCACACAGGTGGTGTCAGAAGGCACCAAGGGCACTTTATACGTGGGTCCCACCCCTCCGGCTCGGTCCAGTTTGAGTTGTAAAGGAGTTCTTATGGACTAGAAAGGTCAAATCAGGAATAAAAACGCCACGCAATTGAGAAAAACAGCATACAATCCTGGTCTTCTCAGATGAGACATTGAATCTGTACATCACTCATTGGTAGTCACCTGAACACAAGGTATACCCTGCCAATGATCTCAGTTGTCATGAATTGCATACGGCAATACCTTATACAGGTCCGATGCCGCCGACTCCAGGTCGTTACCCCACGTGATTCCCCGACAGGGGTTACAACGTGAGTCCCCGACGGGGGTTACAATGTGAGTCCCTGACAGGGGTTACAACGTGAGTCCCCAACGGGGGTTACAACGTATGTCTCCAGCAGGGGATTACAATGTACATTCAAGCCGTTGACACACATATCAACGAAGGTCAAGCAACCTTGATGTTATCTCAGTCGATAGCGATTAAACCTATCAGAGCTCTAGAGTTATTCGAGGATTTCATACTCGATTGCTCATATTCCCCCAGCGGTTCCCTGGCGGGGGTCACAATGCAATGTTCCAGTGATCTACACGACAGCGGATGTCAAGAAACCTTGACAATCAACCCATAGAGTTTCAGCCGTTGATTCACACGTCGACGAAGGTCAGGCAACCCTGACAACATTTGATGTTAGCAGTAAATCCAATAGGATCTTGACATACTCTGGCGATACTAACCAGAAAAAGTCAATATTATCAAAGAGGATAGATGATGGAATATGTTATACACATCCTCAAACAGATCAAGCTTTATCCCTACAGATCTCTTACACATAAGAGGTACATCTTCAGGATCAAGTCATAATCAAAGACACGGGAATTTGGTGATAACTCCAACATCAACATCAAAAACTTCGGATCACACATCAAATCCGGTCATCATTGCCCATCCCCGATTGAAGCAACAGGGAGCCAGCAATCATCCCCAGCGTGTTGGGCTACAACCCCGCACACACGCATCATACATTTGCATCATATTGCTATCCATAGTACAATGTTCGTCTTGTTGTGTTTCAAGTGTGTAGGATTCTTTATCCTACCCATGCATCGCCATGCATGAGTATGATAAAGAGGGGCATCTGTAGACACTCGAAATTTTCTGTACTACTATCACTAACATTGCAGGAGGACAGATTTGTCTTTTAAGAGAGAACCCTGAAAGACAATCCAAATCCATACCGGATACTACCGAAAGTTCAACATCAACACCGGATCACATTCTGGGAATAACAATTCCAACCTCAGATGTAACCCCGAGGCATGCAGATCCAATACCAGAACACACACCGGAGAAAACCGATTAATCTCAGAGATAACCCCGAGGTATCCAGTCTCAGTCCCAACCATGGGAATAGCCACCAACCTTGGTGATAACCCCAAGGAATGCAGTTTAGGCGATAACCCCGGAAATGCTTGTTTCAAACGCGACCAGCTTCAATCTCGGCGCTCACAATGAGATACACTGCACCAACCCAGTAATAACATCGGGAAGACATGCACATCTCAATGGTGACAATGAGGACCTTCAATAATTGTAGCAGTCCAATCTCAGGGAAGTCTGAGCAACGTCTGCTTCATCAGCCCAATCCGGCGATAACACCGATGAGGGGCAACATCGTCAACTCATCAAAACGATACCACATCACGTCGTCTTAACATCTATACGCAACGATGTTCCACAAGACTAACCAATCTCGAGTGACTTTTATGCGGGGTAACGGATGAAAGTTGAAGCTTGAAGACCGGAGGGCATCGTCCCATTTCATTAACTTCGTACAAACTCTAATCCCATGCCATCGTACAACTCTCGACAACGACGGTCCGAAATAGGTCCTGTATACCTCAAACGGATGCCCGGATTGCACTTCTAAAAGTTTAAGTGGACATTACAGTGCTCGAGTGCACGTACTTCGAGATGAACCAACCCGAAAAACCCGGGCCCACCCGGGTTGCCTCTGGTACACCTGCGGCTGAGCCGCAGGTACACCTACGGCTAAAATGCCAATAAATAGAGGGCTTGGGCTGCCCATTTGGAAGAGAAAAAGGCGAGGAAGCCCTACCCAATTTGCTCTGCACACACCCCATGTAGTGTACTTTCCCCTTTTAAACACCTATGAGCTCATATATAGCTCTTTTATACCTACAAAAGTCAGTGTTTACCCACTCTAAAGATATAGAAGTCTTCTTTAGCAGTCAGCTGTAAGCCTTCTCACACACTTTAGAGTCTTTCTCTTCATCTCTGCACACACCCTTCTACACGTTGAGAGTCATGTTGGTTGCTTTTGCCCGGACATCGGTTCGTGGTTTCATTTCAGTCTGTATATATACATATATTATATATATATTTATATATATATTGACTAACATTATCGAGTTATGCCTCGATTGAGCCTAGATTTTGCCTGGCGTTTATTTGCTTTTAATATATATATATATATATATATATATATATATATATATATATATATATATATATATATATATACGTTTATATATATTAACTGTGTGTCGAACTTTGTTCGATGAGCCTAGACTTCGATCTGGAGCGTTTACTCACTTTTCTATATATATATTTATATATATAAACTGTGGTCGGACTCTGTTCGATGAGCCTGGATTTTATATCGGATGTGTTTACTCTGTTTTTGTATATATATATCTATATATATATATATTTATATATATGAACTGTGGTCGGACTCTGTTCGATGAGCCTGGATTTTATATCCGATGCGTTTATTCTGCTTTTGTGTGTGTGTATATATATATATATATATATATATGAACTGTTGTCGGACTCTATTCGATGAGCCTGGATTTTATATCCGGTGCGTTTATTCTGCTTTTATATATATATATATATAAACTATTTTCGGACTCTGTTCGATGAGCCTGGATTTTATATCCGGTCCGTTTACTCTATCTTTGTATATATATATATATGAACTGTGGTCGAATTTTGTTCGATGAGCACAGATTTTACATCCCAATGCGTTTATTGCTTATATATATATATATATATATATATATATATATATTTTCGCCTCCCTTTGAGTTTCCTCCATGGCGGTTGATAGCTTTAATGCCTTTTATTTACATTTCGATCCTCATGGAGGTGCTTGCGTGGTTGGTGATCACATGCTCAGTATATATATATTTATAGCTTTTATATATATACATGCTTACTGCTTTCACACAAATTGAAGTATTCTGTGCGCCTAGGAATCATGTGATCACAGATTCAGTCCATTGGGTCTAGATTCGGTTCCCATGATGGACATTTTCAGCTGTAAGTGGCTTGTAAATTATTATGCGATGTCTGAATTTCCTTAGATGGTTTTCATACCCATGAGGAAGTCGGCATTATTTTGTACATTATTTTCATACGGATGCCTCGCATTCGTAGAATAAAATCAATCAAGCCGAGCACTTAATAAAATGGGAGTGTAAAAGGTCTCAATTACTATTGAGCATCAAGGTTTGAAAAACCTCTTTTATAAAACATCACTGCCATATCTTGCTAAAAATTGAATTTTTACATAAATTCAAACCCTGTGTATATAGGTTCGAACGAGGCCTCGCACTATTTCCAAATAACAGCACATTGACCCACACACACACACATTCAGATAATAGTTTCTTGAAAAGAGGCGGTCACCGTGGTAACACGGATGTCGGGGGATGCCTAACACCTTCCCCTCGCATAACCAAGTCCCCGGACCCTAATGAATCTCGATTTCACCGACACATTTAGCAGTGTCACATCACTGGGTCAATGTGCAAACCTTTTTTCGGTTGTGATGGTACAACCATTTAAAAAACCAACTAGCGACTCTTAACAGTCCATCGTCGAAATTATACATGTCGGACCTTTTTCACTTGTTTTTTCAAACAAATCTCACCTAAAATGAGAACACCAAAGAACAAGTAACGGAAAGGGACATCCAAAAATCTCGACGTCGACATAGTGATTAGAATTACATTAACTTAAGATTAAAGCATGCTCAATATAAATAGATGAGATTTAGAAGCTTGCACAATTATTATAAAAGTAGAGTTAAAGAACTTGCCTCGAGCGTAAGCTATAATATTAAACTCACGTTAACCTACATATAGGTTTATAATCACCATCTAGTAGATATACTAACATTCACATTCCAACATAACACGCATTTCTCGTTAGACTTATTATTTTAGCACAAGTCTTAAGCTACCATACAAATATCAGAAATTACAAGTGTTAACCTTCACAACACATGTTTACTATTCATCATGCTCACTAAGTTCTAATATACCACGTTCATCATTTACTAATCATTCGAAACTTTGAATTTATCAATTACATATCATGGTTCTGTTTTAACCTTCTTACTACATGTTTAACACTTAATCATAACCTTAGACAAAGTGGTAAGGCTTCCCCAAAATCTGCGATGTAGAGCAAAGAAGGCTCTGTATTTGGTGCACAGCACGATTGATTAGCGTAGCTTTGGCTGAAACAAGAGGCAACTTTAGCCCAACAAACATGAATTTCACCCACAAGACACTAATATTAACATATAAAATAAATATAAAACTATCATAAACATGATTGCTAACATATTCATCAACATAGAACAATTTAACAACACTTCTAACTATTTTAATTTCTCAAATTTCATTTTTTTCATACATAAACACCATTTTTGAGTTTCTTAAACAAAAATCAACACTGTAAACACGATTCTTGTCCAAATTGCTTCATTCAAATTATGTTATCTTCGTTTCTTAATAGACTAGCATAAACAAACTTCAATTTGCAGTTTAACATATGATTGACCATCAAAATTGATACTTACACAAGCCACATAAGAAATATTCATACAAACACACACAATCATTATTTTTCTACTGTTAATCGAAATTAGCATGCAATTTCCTTGTTTAAACATAATCTCTAATCATCATAAACTCAAGTAATCATCATAATTGAATTATTTAGCAACAATTCTAAACCTATGAAATTCACAGAGTATAAAAATCATTACCGTAAATTTATATATATATGTATAATATTGAGATTATGGAAAATTACCTTCAATTAGCTTGCACAACATTGCTAAACACAGAATTTGTTGTGAAAATTCTTAAGACTCCTCTCCAATTCCCCTGAAAACTCTCTTCTCTTCTCTCTTCTCAGTAGACTATACTCTTAGTTAAGCGTAAACAAATAAAATGATAACCTTAATACTAATACTAATTGTAATATCAGTTACAAACTAACGTATATGTTTTAAATATATTATATTTATTATTTATTTTATTTTATTTATTTTATTAGAAATTCAAAATTTAAAAATCCAAAAGTCATAAGGCTCCGTTTGGCAAAACTCTTTTCAATTAAAGACTTAATATACTTAAGCCTTGTTTGGGTAAACTCAATTAAAACTACTTTAATTTATTTTAATACTACTTATAATATAGTTATTGTCACACTATATTTAATTAAGTTTTCATACTTAATTAATTAATTCAAATAACAATTTATTAAATAAATTATTTAATCATATAACTCCATACAAATAATTAACCATCAAATTGAAATATCAATATAATAACAATTTCCTTAACTCATTAATTATTTATTTAACAAATAATTAACCAAATAAAATCAAATCAATTAAACACATATTTATTCAACGATAAACACATCCATTAAATATTTATATAATTCAATAAATATTTAAACATTACAATTTGAAATTCCAGATTATTACATCTTTCCCTCCTTACAAGGATTCTGTCCCCAGAATCACTACTCAAACAATCAAATCGTCACATTCTTCCCTTCTTACAAAGATTGTGTCCTCAGAATTGAAGACATAGATTAAACAAATAACTCAGGGTAATTTTTCATCATTTCAGCTTCAAGTTCCCATGTTGCCTCTTCGACATTGTGGTTTCTCCATATCACCTTCATAGAAGGTATCACTTTATTTCTGAGCTCTTGTTCTTTCATGTCGACTATCTTGATAGGAATCTCTTCATAAGACAAATCTTTACTGAACTGTAATGGTTCATACTCGATCACATGCTTGTAATGTGGTTTAAACGGTCGTAATACCGAAACGTGAAAAACATTATGAACGTTTTCCAACTCTGGAGGTAGAGCTACCTCATAAGCCACTTCCCCCACTCTTCATAGTATCTTGAAAGGTCTAATAAATCTTGGGTTGAGCTTTCCTTTCTTGCCAAAACGAATTTTCCCCTTCCAAGGAGAAACTTTTAGGAAAACAAAATTTCCTACTTCAAATTCTCGATTCTATTTGTGTTGATCGGCATACTTTTTATGTCTGTCTTGGGCTACTACCAATCTTGTCCTGATGAGTTTGACAACCTCAGCAGTTTGTTGAACCAATTTTGGTACTAATAGCTGGCGTTCACCGACTTCATCCTAGCACCGTGGAGTTCTGAACTTTCTACCGTATAATGCCTTGTAAGGTGACATGCCAATGCTTGCGTGGTAACTATTGTTGTAGGCAAATTCCACCAACGGTAAATGTTCTTCCCAGCTCCCTTTGAAATCCATGATGCATGCTCTCAGCATATCTGTGACGCCCCCAAAATAGGTATACATCACTCATTCTGAGTCGCTAAATACATGGTACAGAAACAAATACAACTTCAGTAATACAATAGTCGTGCAAAATACGACAACACATATACTATGAGTTTGATACAACTATTGTCTAATAGAGAGTATACAAACTCAAAAGGATTCCTCATTACAATTATTGATACACTATTTTATAAAATAGTGAGGACTACTAAAACAACTATCTTGAATCATCACTCCATACCCCGGCTAGTTCCTGCTAAATTATTTCCTCCTGAGAAGAACAATGGAACAAAAAGGAAAAGGGTGAACTCAACTAGCCCAGCAAAGAATATTATGACTAAGATAATATACAACAAATTATCATTAGTCTTCAACAGGGAAAAATATGATAAAATATAATAGACAACAAGTTTTAGATCAACAATCAGAATGGAAACAACAATCCATTAGAAGAGTCAAGTAGAGAAAGAATTCTACTATCTTCTAAGATTTAAAAGTCCATCATCAATATTTTATCCCTGTAACATCAATCAATATACATCTTGAATCAAATATTCATCTTTGCACTACAGGCCAAAGATATTCATTTGTATCACCAGTTGGTCATGTTCATCTCAACACCTATTCATCTTTGCACTATGGGCCAAAGATATTTATTAGGTAATCATTCATCTTTGCACTACAGGCCAAAGATATTCAGTAATATCATCATTTAAGACTAAGGATGATGAAAAATATTTTAAAAAAAACGACTCCAGTGAGATAAAAGAACAAATATTAGGGATTCGTAATACAGTTTATCCAAGATCAATAATACTTCATAATAACCAATTTTGAAGCAGAATTCAAAAATAAAGATCAAAACATGGATACAATCAAAGATAGTAACCAGAATAGACATCTTGGACAAAAAGAAGAAAATTTCATTTTTCGGTGAATAGTGTCGTATTCCGGAATAGTGCCGTATACGTGAATAGTAACCCCAACACAAAAAGGTAGAAATTCCACAATAAAACCCATACTAATATTTTGGTATAATGATATTGAAAGAATAACATCATTTAGGAAGAAAATAACATTCCTTACCTCAAAATAACGGTACTTCTAATCAGAATATCGGATATAAAGTCGAAGGAAGCTTGTACCGAACAACAACTCTCAAAGTATCTAAATACTCACAAAAATACGCTCGATAATCTAGAGAGAAAGAAAACTTGTTTCTGGTGTGATTTTCAATTCTAACCTAAGCGTCTATTTATAGGAAAATGCTAGAACGCCATAGGAGACTAAAATAATAAAATAATATTATTTCTTTTCTTCTATTCTACGCACACCTCAATCAAAGCCAACCATCTTTGAAGAAAAATAGTAGCCCACATGTATTCAACACCAACCAAAAGTGGGTCCCACCCATAATTTAATAAAAGTTATTTTATTTTCCGAAACTTCAGTAATTCATAGGAAATAGGCCGCTTATTGGAAAAATACGAATTTTATGTCCATTCCACACAAAATCGAATTCTCTACAACTTTGTAACTTTGAGTTTTTCCAAATTCCCAACAGAAAATATTCGAAACTCACAAACGGATGATTTTTAATACCTCCATTCTGACAAAATACTGATAAAACACCTCAGCATTAATTCATTCATTTATAACCACATAAAATAAATAAATCCATCATTTATATCCACATTAAATAAATATTTCCTTATCATATAAATCAATAATTAATTATACACAAATAACATTACAGAATCACGACTATGACAACCAGGTCGTTCCCAGGAAAGAGGGGGCTTTTCGATAAGGATTTCTCCTTATTGGCGCGCAATTAGGTGACCAAACCTCTCATTGACAAAACTTTCTAGACATTGCCAATAATGCTATCTAATAATATTATTCAAATGATATGAATTATTGATCTGATAATGGAAAATACTGTGCAGTGATAATTATTGAAAAACAATAATATAAAATATCAACACTGTAATTATTGAATCAATAAAATAAAATATTGAATCAATAATGTGCAATATCGTGTACTACTGTGCAACCACGCGTATTACTATATTTTAACCACCAGGTAATCCAACAGTGTTAACGGTAACAATTACGCCGTTATTTATAAAACTCAAACTTTGTCGTTTTCTTCATCCAAGCGATTATTAGTTATGGGGCCCACAAATGGTCTTAGCAGCAGTTATAATATTCCCTACGAAAAGAATATTCCACGACCAAACAAATATTCCCCGACAAAATGAATATTTTATAACCACTTGCTTATTTTGCAAAATTTGCACATTTCACCCATAACCAAAGTATTATATCAAATTATCACCTTATTATTCACAATAATAAATAGAGGAAATTCGATTTTATTTATAATAAGTTTGGATTGTTCGTTCGCTTTGCCCGTTGGTTTGTGGGTGATATGATGTACTCATTCGCAATTGTGTTCACATACATTCTTGTTGTAAAACCCTAACTTTTATGAATAAAGATGATTTTTCTATAAATATCATTTTTGAATATTAAGGAGTAAATTTGATATAATGTTATAGTTGTGGGTAATATTTATAAATTTTGAAAAATAAGCAAGTGGTTATAAAATATTCATGTTGTTAGGCAATATTCGTTTGGTCGTAGAATATTCTTTTTGTCGGGGAATATTCGTACGACGGCGCAGCCATTTATGGGCCCCATAACGGAAAGCTACTTGATGAAGAAAATGACAAGTTTGAGGTTTTATAAATAACGTAACAGTAATTATTATCAAGTTAACACTGCTGGAATACCCATGGTTAAAAACACGAGAAGACGTGGTGTCAAGATGAGAAGCACGATATTGCACCAATTATTGATTATTACGTGAAGGCACTTACTCAATAATTATTACAAGAATTACTTTTTAATATTTTATTTTATTGGTTCAATAATTGTCACGTTGATATTTTATATTATTATTGTTTCAATAATTGTCACTCGCACGCATATTTTCCATTATCGGATCAATAATTCATATTATTTGAATAATATTATTAGATAACATTATTGGCAATGTCTAGAAAGTTCTCACAAGGAGAGATTTTGTCACCTAATCAAGGCCACCAAGAAGAGAAATCCTTATTGAAAGCCCTCTTCCTAGGAATAAATACTGTTGTCGATTGTGATTCTCGTAATATTATTTGTGAATAATTATTTATTGATTTATTTGATAAGGAAAATATTTATTTTATGTGGATATAAATGGTGGAATTTTTAGAAAAGTGACAATTGTTGAAAATTAATATTTTATCTTTTCTAATAAAATAATTTATTATATTATAATAATATAATATTGGTGATATTTTTAAAATGAATGTGTGATATATGAGTAAATGAGGAGAAAGAGTGTTTTTGTTACAAAAAATGTTTAACATGTGTTTTGTGTGTTGGTGGACCTTATTTTTGACTGAAATTTGATTATAGCCTATAAAATCGTCCGTATGAGGATTTTAGTCAATTTCTGTTTGAAATTTGGAAAAACTTAAACTTACAAAGTTGTAGAGAATTGAATTTCATATGGAAGAAGTTAAGATTCGATTTTTTCTGATAAAAGGGCTATTTATTATGAATTATTAAAGTTCTGGAATAATTGATTTTTGAAGTTTTAATTTTTTTTTAATAAAAACATTTTTTGCAATTGGGTGGGCCCCACAGGTGTTGTAAACATGCTGAAATCAGTTTGTCTAAGGTGGGCGTGAAAATTTTTAATTATATTAATATTTTATTAAATTTTCTGCTTTGGTGTTCTAAGCATTTTCCTATAATTAGAGTGTTTAGGTTAGAATTAAAAACCACACCAGAAACTGAAATCTTCTCTCTCTATATTATCGAGCGTATCCTTGTGAGTACTTCGATACTTTGAGTGTTGCTATACGGTGCAAGTTTTTTTCAGCGTTATATCCAATATTCAGCCAAAAGTACTATTCTTTTGAGGTAATTGATGTTATTTTTGTTTAATATTCGCTTGAAATAATATTTTCTTCCATACTCTGTAGTATGTAAGTAATATTATTTCATTTCAGATTTCGAATTCTATACTCATTTTGTTAAAGTTTTGGCTTCTATACTCCATGAAATTAGTAGAATATCCTTGATATTTGCGCTTTATCCAATATCTTTTCATGGAAATATTATTCTAAGCATTCTTGATAAGTTTTAACTTTTTCATGTCGGGGTACTATTCACGGGGTTTCTATTCCCAAAGTTACTATTCACAGGTACTATTCACTCGATTACTATTCACCCGGGGTACTATTCATGATAAAAATTGATTTCTTTTCGGTCCAAATTATTTTTGATATAATATTATTCTTAAATTTTACTCCACAAAGCAGTATCATGTTGACAATTTGGACATTATTGATTTCTAGATAAATTAAATTATAAATCTTTAAAAATTTATCCTTGAACTTGTTTTATTGAATTCTTATCATTCTCATGTTTATATTATGTTGAAAGTCATCTATGGCCTGTAGTACATAGATGGACATGGTATAATTATGACCAGAGATTATTCGATATAATCATGACCGTAATATTACAAATGATGTGGTAAAAGTCCGCATTGGCCCGTAGTGCGTGGATAATTTGTGGTCGTGATACTAAAGAATATACTTGGCCGTAGTGCAGGGCTGATTCGATGATTTCAATTTTTTATTAAGCTAAGTCTCAGTGATAAAAGTGATGAAAAACCTTTTTAAATCACAAAAGATAGTAGATTTTATGCTCTACTTGACTCTTCTAATGGATTACTTGTTCCACTGCAGTTAAACTTTATGTTTGTTATATTTTATCAGTTTAATACTGTTGAAGGCTAACGATAAATTATTCTGCATTATCTTAGTCATAATATTTCTTACAGGGCTAGTTAAGCTCACCCTTTTGCTTTCATTGTTCTCTTCAGGAAATGAGAACGTAGCTGGGACTAGTCGGGGAATGGAGTGACGGTCCAGATGATAGCATTAGTAGTCCTCACTATTCTATGAAATAGTGTGATAATAAATGTATTGATGACTCCATTTGAGTTGAATACTGTCTAGAAGACAATATTTGTATTAAAAATCTCAGTTTATGTTTTGTCATATTTTACACGATAGTTGTATTATTAAGTTGTATTTGAATTTTGTACCATGTATTTGGCTACTCAAGATGGGTGATGTATACCTATTTTGGGGGCATCACAGTTGGTATCAAAGCTTAGGGATATGATCCCTAGCTAAGATGTGAGACAAGAACTAGGAGGGGAGAGACGGGGAATTCCTTCACTAGTATGACCTACCTAAGTTATTTGGTATTTAATTGATCGGTCAGAGTATAGGGATAATATGTTGCATGTCAATTAACCCTTGTTTTGTGACAGTATTTGAAAATAACATCTGAGAATATTGAGAATAGCAATGTAACACAGGAGACCGTTGAGTCACCACATATCAATACCCAAGATAATGTGCAACAGGAAGATAATAATTATCAGGTAAACAACAACGATCAAATGATGAACGATGGAATGTTCAGAGGTTTTATGCAATTCATGCAACATCAGGCGATAGAGGCTCCTGTCCAAAATGTAGGTGGAAACACTGGAAACTCTTGGACGGTCACCGCTAAATAGTTCAAGGAGCCGGGACCACCAGAGTTTATTGGAGAGCCAAAACCACTTAAGGCGGAAACGTGGATAAAGTAGATCACCAAAATATTTGATGTCTTGGGATGCTCCGAGGAGCAAAAGGTTCCTTTTGCCACCTTTATATTGCGAGGAGAGGCAGATTACTGGTGGGAATTGGTAAAGCGTACTCAACCTGCCGCACTGAAGAGGTCTTGGGAGAAGTTCCAAGAACTATTCAACGACAAGTACTTTCCCGAAGGTATTAGTCACATGAAAGAGGTAGAGTTCATCAAGTTGGAACAGAACAATATGATCGTGTCGCAGTATAAAGCTAAGTTTGCTGAGTTATCCCGGTTTGCATCTCACTTTGTTGATAATGTGGAGAGAATGACGCAGATGTTTCTAAGAGGTTTGAAACCCGAGATACGTCAATATCTAATTTCTCATAAACTGTGTTTGTATTCTGATGTTGTAAATAGGGCTCAATTATTGGAGCGCGATAACGAGTAAACCCAACCAAGGGAAAACAACCGACAAAATGATAATACCAGTGGTAACAGTCATCAAAGCGGTGACAACAAATGTGGAGGGAATCAACATGCCAGAAATGGTAACCACTTCGGTGGTAATCATGGCCAAAACAATAAAAGTGGACAGTTCAAGAAGAGGAGATTCAAGAATGATGGAAAGACGCCATCACCAGCACCCGTTGTTAAGGAAGGAGAACAACCACCTATCATATGCTTCAAATGCGGAGGGGAGGGACACATCAGTCCAAACTATGCGCAGCAGTCTAAAACGTGTTACAATTGTGGAAGAGAAGGTCACCTAGCTAGATTTTGTCGTACTGGGAAGCCAAGTCCAGTTGGAATGGTGACACAAAATGCCATCCCAGATAAGTCAAAACTAGTAGTTCAAGGGATAACGTTTGTTGTGACCTCCCAAAAAGCAAGGAACCCGAACGAGGTCACCACGGGTAAGCTTATCATAAACTCTAGTGAAGTCTGTACCTTATTTGATACCGATTCTATCCATTCTTTTATTTCTCCTACTTGCACTTAACATTTAAATTTGATTCCAGAGAAATTAGACTTTGACTTATCTGTTGAAACTCCGTTGGGAGAAACCTTCATTACATCCACTGTTTATAAGTTTTGTTTGGTTAAAATCGGTACCCTCACATTACCTGTCGATCTTATTTCATTGAAAATACTTGCATTTGACGTGATTCTAGGGATTAATTGGTTAACTACTCATCATGCAAAAAATGATTATTTTCATAAGGTTGTTAGCTTTCATATTCCTAACCAACCTATTATGAGAATTCAAGCAACCAAACCATTAAAATCAATCACTATCATCTCAAGCCATAAAGCTATTCATTTATTGAAAAACGGATGTCAAGCTTTCTCAGCTCATGTCACGGATTTAAACAAAAATACGTCAGTTTTGAATGATATTTCTATTGTTAATAAATTTCCTGACGTATTCCCTGAAGAACTTCCTGGCCTACCCCAAGAGCGTGAAATTAAATTTTGTATTGACCTTGAACCCGGTACAAAACCCATTTCCAAAGCCCCATATCGAATGGCTCCTATTGAACTTCAGGAGTTAAAGAACTAATTGCAGGAATTGTTAGACATCGGTTTCATTTGTCCTAGTACGTCTCCTTGGGGTACTCCTGTTCTATTCGTGAACAAGAAAGATGGGAGTATGCAACTTTGTATTGATTATCGGGAGTTGAATCATGTCAACATCAAGAATAAGTACCCATTGCCACGTATTAATGACCTGTTTGACCAGTTACAAGGCGCCAAATTCTTTTCAAAGATCGATCTTCGTTCCGGATATCATCAGTTAAAGATTAGAACCGATGACATTCCAAAGACGGCTTTCAGAACTCGGTACGGGCATTATGAATTCCTAGTCATGTCTTTTGGATTGACTAATGCTCTTGCTGCCTTCATGGATATGATGAACCGAGTATTCAAGGAATATTTGGATCACTTTGTGGTCGTCTTTATTGATGACATCCTCATATATTCCAAAAGCCGTGAAGATCATGAGGAACACTTGAGGTTCATATTCCAAAAGCTTCGTGAAAATAAGCTTTATGCCAAGTTGAAGAAATGCATGTTCTGGCTTGAGGAAGTTGCATTCCTTGGGCACGTAATATCAAATCATGGAATATTTGTTGACCCGACGAAGATTGAAGCAATTCAAAGCTGGGAGCAACCTAAGTCAGTGACCGAAATACGTAGCTTTATCGGCTTAGCTGGTTATTATCGGAGATTCGTGGAACGGTTTTCTCGAATCGCTACTCCATTAACTTAGCTGACTCGAAAAGATACAAAATTCGGTTGGAGCGAGGAATGTGAGAAGAGTTTTCAAGAACTCAAGAGGAGACTCATTTCAGCACCTATTCTGACAATACCATCTAGCTCAGAAGGATTTGTCATCGACAGTTATGCTTCGGTTAAAGGGTTAAGATGTGTTCTCATGCAACATGAGAAAGTCATAGCCTATGCCTCACGACAACTCAAAGAATATGAGAGGAATTATCCTACTCATGATCTAGAGTTGGCAGTAGTCGTTTTTGCACTAAAGATTTGGAGGTATTACCTGTATGGAGAGAAGGTGGAGATCTATACGGATCATAAAAGCTGTAAATATTTCTTCACTCAAAAGGAACTCAACATGCGACAATGACGTTGGCTTGAACTGTTGAAAGATTATGATCATACCATCCAATACCATCTTTGAAAAAGCAAATGTGATAGCTGACGCATTGAGTAGAAGATCATATGCGAGTACAAGTGTGATATTCTCAACGCAAAGACCCATTTTGTATGACTTGCAAAGGATGGAGATAGAGTTAAAGACTCCAGGGATCCACGTGATGATGACAAATATACGAGTAGAACTGACTTTAATTGATAAAGTTAAAGTTGCTCAAGATACAGACCTAGAGCTGATGCGTATGAAGAAGAAAGTGTAAGAAAGTGCTTTCCCGGAAGCAAGAATCGATGATGAAGGAATACTTAGAGTCAACTCCAGACTTTGTGTTCCTAGCGACCCTGATTTAAAGTATAAAATCATGATGAAGGCGCACAACACATTGTTTGCAATCCTTCCTGGGAGTAACAAAATGTATCGTGATCTTTGACATACATTTTGGTGGAGCAATATGAAGAGAGAGATCGCAGAGTTTATCTCAAGGTGTTTAACTTGTCAACGTGTCAAGGTGGAGCATCAAGTGCCAAAAGGTCCATTACAATCACTTGAAATTCTAGAATGGTAGTGGGAGCACATTACCATGGATTTCGTTACTGGTCTTCCCAAGGTTTCTCAAGGCATAGATGCAATTTGGGTCATTGTTGATAGATTGACCAAATCTGCTCATTTCTTACCTATACGAGAAACTTATACACTTGAACGTCTTACTCGTATGTACATAAACGAGATTTTAAGATTGCATGGTATGCCAGTATCCATAGTTTCTGATCGAGACCCAAGATTCACTTCAAGATTTTGGTTTAGTTTGCAAAAAGTTATGGGCATGGATTTACGATTTAGTTCGGCTTATCATCCTCAAACAGATGGGCAGTCAGAGAGGACTATTCAAACTCTTGAAGATATATTAAGACTCTGTGTCCTAGACTTCAAGGGAAGTTGGGACAAGTTCTTACCATTGGTGGAGTTTTCCTATAATAACAGTTATCAAGCAAGTATCGACATGGCTCCATTTGAGGCGTTGTATGGAAGAAAGTGTTGTTCTCTAGTATGCTGGGACGAGGTGGGTGAAGCAATGTTGTTGGGACCGAAATTGGTACGCATGACAATGAAAATATTCAAATGATCCGACAACGTATAAAAACCTCACAAGATCGTCAAAAGAGTTATGCTGATCTTCATCGGAAGGACGTGGAATTCAACGTTGGAGAACATGTGTTGTTACGTGTTGCTCCATGGAAGGGAGTTACGAGATTTGGAAAGAGAGGAAAGCTCAATCCTCGATTCATTGGTCCATTTGAAATCCTTGACCGAGTAGGAACTGTGGCATATAGACTCGCTTTACCGCTAAGTATGTCTCGTGTTCATAACGTTTTTCACATATCTATGTTACGTAAATATGTGAAAGACTCGAACCACATTATTGAGTTGGAACCGAATGAAATAGCAGAAGATTTAACATATGAAGAGGTTCCTGTTAAAATTTTGGATAAGAAGGAACATATTTTACGCTCCAAGGTTATACCTCAAGTCAAAGTTTTGTGGAGAAACCATGATGTTTGAGGAAATGACCTGAGAGTTAGAATCTGAAATGAGATCAAGGTATCCTCACCTCTTCGTCATACCAGGTATGTACCCTAATTTTGAGGGAGAAATTTCATAAGAAGGGGAGGTTGTAAGACCCCAACTTTTATGAATAAAGATGAATTTTCTATAAATATCATTTTTTAATATTAAGGAGTAAATTTGATATAATGTTATAGTTGTGGGTAATATTTATAAATTTTGCAAAATAAGCAAGTGGTTATAAAATATTCATGTTATTTGGGAATATTCGTTTGGTCGTGGAATATTAAATGCACGGGCAAGCAGACCATTTATTGAGCCCCATAACGAAAAAAACTACTGGGATGAAGAAAATGACAAGTTTGAGTTTTTATAAATAACGACGTAATTATTACCGTTAACAACATTTGGAATACCCGTTGGTTAAAACAAAGTAAAGACGCGAAAGGTTGCACGCGATAGCACCAGATTGCACCAATTATTGATTTTTTTACGTGAAAGGCACTACTCAATAATTGTTACAATAATTACTGCTCAATATTTTATTTTATTGGTTCAATAATTGATGCGTTGATATTTTATATTATTGTTGTTTTAATAATTTTCAACTTTACAATATTTCCCATTATCGGATCAATAATTCATATTATTTGAATAATATTATTAGATAGCATTATTGGCAATGTCTAGAAAGTTACATCAAGCGGAGGTTTGGTCACCTAATTGCTTTCGCCATGAGGAGAAATCCTTATTGGAAAGCCCCTCTTTCCGGGAGAATGACACAGTTATCGATATTGTGATTCTCGTAATATTATTTATGAATAATTAATTATTGATTTATATGATAAGGAAAATATTTATTTTATGTGGATATAAATGGAGGAACTTTTAGAAAAGTTACAATTGTTGAAAATTGATATTTTATCTTTTCTGATAAAATTTTTTATTATATTATAATAATATAATAATGGTGATATTTTTACAATGAATGTGTCATATGAGTAAATGAGGAGAAAGAGTATTTTTGTTACAAAAAATGTTTAACACATGTTTTGTGTGTTGGTGGACCCTATTTTTTTACTGAAATTTGATTATAGCCTGTAAAATCGTCTGTATGTGGATTTCGGTCAATTTCTGTTTGGAATTTAGAAAAACTTAAACTTACAAAGTTGTAGAGAATTGAATTTCCTATGGAAGGACTTAAGATTCAAATTTTTCTGATAAAGGGGATATTTATTATGAATTATTGAAGTTCCAGAATAATTGATTTTTGAAGTTTTAATTATTTTTTTAATAAAAATGTTTTTTTCAATTGGGTGTGCCCCACAGGTGTTGTAAACATGCTGAAATCAGTTTGTCTAAGGTGGGCGTGAAAATTTTTAATTATATTAATATTTTATTAAATTTTCCGCTTTGATGTTCTAAGCATTTTCTTATAAATAGGGTGCTTAGGTTAGAATTGAAAATCACACCCGAAACTGAAATCTTCTCTCTCTATATTATCGAGTGTATCCTTGTGAGTATTTTGATACTTTGAGTGTTGCTATACGGTGCAAGTTCCTTTCAAAGTTATATCCAATATTCAGCAAGAAGTACTATTCTTTTGAGGTAAGTGATGTTATTTTTGTTTAATATTCGCTTGAAATAATATTTTCTTCCATACTCTGTAGTATTTAGTAATATTATTTCGTTTCAGATTTTGAATTCTATACTCATTTTGTTAAAGTTTTGGCTTCTATACTCCATAAAATTAGTAGAATATCCTTGATATTTGCGCTTCATCCAGTATCTTTTCATGGAAATATTATTCTAAGCATTCTTGATAAGTTTTAACTTTTTCATGCCGGGGTACTATTCACTCGATTACTATTCATGACAAAAATTGATTTCTTTTCGGTCCAAATTATTTTTGATATAATATTATTCTTGAATTTTACTCCACAAAGCAGTATCATGTTGACAATTTGGACATTATTGATTTCTGGACAAATTAAATTATAAATTCTTAAAAATTTATCCTTGAACTTGTTTTATTGAATTCTTATCATCCTCATGTTTATATAATGTTGAAAGTCATCTGTGGCCTGTAGTGCATAGATGGACTTGGTATGATTATGACCAGGGATTATTCGGTATAATCATGACCGTAATGTTACAAATGATGTGGTAAAAGTCCTCATTGGCCCGTAGTGCATTGATGGACAGTTGTTGGCATGATCATGACCATTGATGAATACACGAATATCCTTGACCCGTAGTGCGTGGATAATTTGTTGTCGTGATACTAAAGAATATCCTTGGCCGTAGTGCAGGAGTGATTCGATGATTTGGATTATTTATTAAGCTGAGTCTCAGCGATAAAAGTGATGAAAAACTTTTTTAAATCATAGAAGATAGTAGATTTTATGCTCTACTTGACTCTTCTAATGGATTGCTTGTTCATTATGATTAAACTTGATGTTTGTTATATTTTATCAGTTTAACACTGTTGAAGGCTAACGATAAATTATTCTGCATTATCTTAGTCATAATATTTCTTACTAGGCTAGTTGGGCTCACCCTTTTGCTTTCATTGTTCTCCTCATGAAATGAGAACGTAGTCGGGACTAGTCGGGGAACGGAGTGACGGTCCAGATGATAACATTAGTAGTCCTCACTATTCTATGAAATAGTGTGATAATAAATGTATTGAGGACTCCATTTGAGTTGAATACTGTCTAGAAGACAATATTCGTATTAAAACTCTCAGTTTATGTTTTGTCGTATTTTACACGACAGTTGTATTATTAAATTGTATTTGAATTTTGTACCATGTATTTGGCGACTCAAGATGGGTGATGTATACCTATTTTGGGGGCGTCACACTTGTAGTCTCTTCTAGAAGTTTGACGTAAATCGCGGATCTCTATCTGACACAATTGATACTGGCACTCCATGCCTCGAAATGATCTCCTTAACGTACAACCTTGCCAACTGATCAAGATTGAACCTAATCTTTATTGGTAAAAAGTGCGCTGATTTTGTCAGTCTGTCCACTATCACCCAAATCGTATAGCATCCTCTATGAGTAGTTGGAAGACCCACCACAAAATCCATTATGATATGTTCCCACTTTCATTCCGTTATTTCTAACAGTTGAAGTAATCCGCTTGGTCTTTGATGCTCGGCCTTGACTCTTTGACATGTCAAGCATTTCACGACACATTCTGCAACATCTCTTTTCATGTTCGGCCACCAAAAATGTCGCCACAAATCTTGATACATCTTCGTACTTCCTAGATGAATCGAATATCTTGTGGTGTGTGCTTCGGTCAAGATTTCGTCTTTAATCTCTGGTACTGTTGGAACCCAAATTCTATCCTCGAACCGTAGTACTCCTTCGGTATCGATCTTGTATTTTACATCACTACCCTCAACCACTTCCTCTTTGATCGTTTCGCATTCTTTATCTTGTAGTTGAGCATTCTTCACTTTGTCCACCAAAGTTGGACTAGCTTCTATCTGGTATAATTTTTCGTCGGTTTCTTTTGGAAATTTGATTTCCAACTCTAGCCTTGCCATTTATGAAATAAGCTCTTTCTGGTTGGTTAACAACATCAATATTTCCCGACCTTTTCTGTTTAAAGCATCTTCAACCACATTTTCTTTGCCTGGGTGATAAAAGATTTCACAATCGTAATCTTTTATCAATTCCATCCATCTTCTTTGACGCATATTCAGGTCATTCTGTATGAAAATATACTTCAGACTTTTATGGTTTGTGTAGATCTTATTTTTCTCCATAGAGATAGTGTCTCTTCAGAGCAAATACTACTACAGCCAATTCCAAATCATGAGTCAGATAACCTTTCTCATAATCCTTCAGTTGTCTTGATGCATACGCAATAACTTTGTCGTTCTGCATAAGAACACAACCCAATCCTTTATTCGAGGCATCACTATACACCACGAAGTTTCACATACTATCACAGTACGCGACAACACAAAGCCACACTTAGCTTCTTCTTCAAATCTTGAAAACTCTCTTCATATTTCTCCGTCCAAACAAATTTTACAGTTTTCCTTGTCAAATTTGTTAACAGAGTGGCTATCTTGGAAAAATTCGGAATGAATCGTCTATAATAACCGGCCAGTCCCAAGAAACTCCTCACCTCCGACGGTGTTCTTGGTTGTTTCCAATTGATTACAGCTTCCACTTTTGATGGATCCACATAAATCCCATCTTTGTCAATCACGTGCCCAAGAAATTATACACGATCTAGCCAAAATTCGTACTTAGACAATTTCGCGTACAACTTTTCCTTTCTTAGTGTTTCCAACGTCAAACGTAAGTGTTCCACGTGTTCTTCTTGAGTTTTTGAATACACCAGAATGTCGTCGATAAATACCACAACAAACTTGTCTAAGAATGGTTTAAACACCCTATTCATCAAATCCATGAATGCAGCAGGGGCATTGGTCAAACCAAAAGACATCACCAGAAACTCATAATGTCCATACTGAGTTCTGAATGTCGTTTGAGGTATATCCTCCTTCCTTATTTTCAATTGGTGATACCCACTCCTCAAATCTATTTTCGAGAAGTATTTAGCACCCTTCAACTGATCAAACAAGTCATCTATTCTTAGCAACGAGTATTTGTTTTTAATAGTGACTTTGTTTAATTCTCTATAATCAATGCAAAGATGCATTGACCCATCCTTCTTCTTCATGAATAACACGGGCGCTCCCCACGGTGATACGCTTGGTTGAATATACTTCTTATCTAACAATTCTTGTAATTGTACCATCAGTTCCTTCATTTCTACCGAAGCCATTCTATACGGGGCCTTCGATATTGGTGATGTTCCTGGCGCTAAGTTGATCATGAACTCAATCTCTCTGTCAGGCAGAAGTCCTGGCAAATCCTCCGGAAACATATCTATAAATTCCCTTACCACTGGTATCTCTTCCAATTTCACACCCTTCTTCTGAGTATCGACTATGTAAGCTAAATAACCCACACAGCCTTGACTCAACAACTTCTTGGCCTGCATAATCGTCAGACATCTCATTTGTCTAGGCGATTTGCTACAATAGAAAACTACCTTTTATGGAGTCATAAGGTTTACACATTTCTTTTGGCAATCGATAACCGCTCCATATTTGAACAGCCAATCCATTCCCAAAACAACATCAAACTCTCCAAGTCTAATCGGAATCAAATCTACCATCATGATATTCCCCTTAATATTCACCCTACAGTTCTTGTATACAAACCTAACAGGAATTACCTACTTATTCGCAATTTCTATGTTTAAAGGGAAATTCAATTCTTAACTAGGTATTTCTAACTTCTTAGCAAATTCATCAGATATAAATGAACAAGTAGCACCCAAATCAAATAATACATAAGAATTTATATCATTGATTGGGATAATACCTGACACCACATCTTTTGATTGCACATCATCTTGCACAGTCATGTTGAAGGTTCTGGCTGTGGGTTTGTTTGATGTTGTAGGTCCAACAATGGCCCATGTACCTCCACTATTACCTCCATTGCTTCTGGTTGTCTCTCTAACCTTCTTCTTAGGGCATTCACGAGTAAAGTGATCCTTGGATCCGTACGTGAAGCAAACATTCTTCTTAGGTTAAGTACAATTTGGGGCGATGTGACCCTCCTAGCCACAATTGAAGCATACATGTTTCCCCATCAAGCACGCACCTTTGTGAAACTTCTCGCATGTAAAACATGCTTCAAACTTCTTATTTTGTTGGTTACCCTGCTGGTTTCCAGCACCCACGTTCCCATTCAACTTCCTCTTCAAATTGTTGTTGCCGTTTCCACTACTACCACCTCCATTCTTGGTCTCCACTTCATTCTTCTTTTTCTTCTGTTCTTGATTGAACTTTGTCACTGCCTCGCCTCCACCTTAAGCGAGTATTGCTTTCTCCATCACTACTGCAAAAGTCTTCAACTGGAACAGGGAGACCCTACTGTACAACCAGTGCTTCAGTCCCTGTTCAAACCTCTTCGTCTTGCGTTCATCCATACTGACTTCATATGGCACAAACCTCGCTAACTCGTTGAATTTAGCAGCATACTCAGATACCGTCATCGTTCCCTACTTTAGTTCCAAAAATTGCACTTCTAACCGACTCTTTGAACTCTCTGGGAAATAGGTCTCGAAGAATATCTCCTTAAACCTATCCCAGGTCATCACCTGGCCCTTCTCTAGGTTTATTGGCCTGCCACCAATAACTAGCATTTGCTTTCAACATGAATGTTGCGAAAGTAGTCTTCTGATCATCCCCTACCCTAGCGACATCGAACACCTTTTCAATCTCCATATTCCAGGTCTGTGGTTGATTTTGCAATGCTCCTGTCAGTAGTGTCACTAGTTGTTGAACGGGGTTAGCATCAACATTGCCGTTATTGGTTCCTTCAGTGGTTCTCTGTCATGGTGGTTGACGTCTTGGAGGCATTTTCTGTTAAAAATACACTCATTAGATTATTATTCAACTCTTTTAAGTAATTTCTACTTAACTTGCCTCCAAAAAGAAATAATCACATAACACATAACACTTTGAATGAAATAATAACTTTTATTTATTCATAATCTCTTTGAAAATCTAAAACGATAGCATCTCTCCTATTTACATAACCTTCCTGAACTACAAAAGTTTCAGGATAACATCATCATTATCATATCCCATAGTTACATAACACTTAGGATTTACACATTATTTAAAATTTTATTAATCGCATACATTCCCTAAGATGTCCTACTAAGATACTCCATAGCCTTCCGACGCTCTTCTTCCATAACCCAGAACATTGTTCGTCGATCTAACACGTACGATGGTAGAGTCTGGAATTGAATCGGATATCCCATGACCCGATATTGAGCTCGATTAATCATGACGTTGAATACTTTATCCATCTCCTCCATCTTCATCCTCTTTTCTTGTGCGTCTCTCGCTGCTATTCTGGTTCGTTGAAAAGCTTCCTCGTATGCGTCTTCAGCTCTTTCTCTCTTAGTAGCTTCTTCCTTCAGTTTGTTCTTCAGTTCAGCGATCACCTCGATCAGTTGTTCTTTCTCTCCTTCTGTGTGTACTAACTTCTCCTAGACATTAGTCAGTTGCTCCTCATGATCCTAGATCTCGCTGTCTTTCTGTATCATTGCAGTCTGTTGTTCAGCTACTATCTCTTGCAATTCCTCGACTGTATCATGAAGTTCCACGTTACGGTCGTAGACTTCATCATCATCCTCCTCTTCAACCACTGTGATCAATGGGCTTGACTCCCGTGACAGTAGTCATTCCCAAACAACCTGAACGTCGCAAGATCCCTCCTCCCTAGCCTGACTGCATTCTCCGACATTAGTCATCCTGACAACAAAATTTTAAGTTTTAATTATTAATCATTACTACTCGACAGTCACGAGCACATAAGTTATAAACACATAAGCACATAAGTGTTTTATTGCTTCTTCCTTAAAACTCGATAAGAGTTAATCACCACTATCTTTTCAAAGGTTACTTCCTAAGGCTTTTCCCCACCTTAGGTTCATAACCTAAAGCTTTGATACCAACTTGTGATACCCCCAAATCCCGGTACTTCATTACCTCAAGATTTGGTGTTCACTTAATCAAAACATTCATATCTACTACCCAATCATAAATAAAAATTGAATAATAAACCTTCCCTTAAGGGATTACATTAATAAAATCTCCCAGGTTATCTAACCTTTAAGTACAATCATTCAAATGCGGAAATTAAATAAATACTTCATTACATCAATCAAATTAAAGTCTGATAAATAACTGTCAACATATTACAAGTCTTCAATACTTGTTCATCTTCACCTTTCCTTTACTGGTGCTAGGTACATCTACCTTCTCATCCTTAGCTGTAATGGTTATATAAGCAAGAGTGAGCAAACAAAGCTCACTTGAAATAAGAATGGATAAACTTTACAACATTTGCCAAATAATAGGCTCAATAGAACTGAATGATATGTTCTATTAACATTCTGAAATATACTACTGAGGGTCTAATGACCACGAACCATGTCCACAGTTATAAGTAATCTTTCAACTTTAACTTTAACAGTCATAAGACTATAAGGACTCCACGTACTTAGGGGGATCAGCCTTCGTATAATGTATTGTGCACAACCATTTCAACGCTAAGCGTAAACCCCTAATAATAGGGATGTTCATCTCAATATTTAGTGTACAAGTCTGCACCAAAGAAAGTTTGGTTTGGATAAGCTTTCAAGGGTAATTTGAAGTTTAACGATCATCAACTAGGGAACTAGTTGAATCAATAATTCTTGATAACACAATAGTTGTTTAATAGTACATAACATAGAACATTTGAGAATCATAGGTGAATTGACTATATTCTAAACTCATGCTTGAAAATAACTAGAGAGCATAAGTATTGATCAAAATGAAAAAAATAATAAACCTTGGCTTGAACAATAATAAGCTAGGTCTGTGATCTTGCCAAATTAGAAATTTAGTTTCCGAACATACACTAATTGATAGCAAGCTGGAAACAATGCTTACTCCAAATGGTAATAAACTATACAAAGTGATTGAACCATTCAACACAAGGAATTAAGGTTTAAGAAATATTTATTATAAAAGAATGAACTAGAGAAACTTGTTTAACTATAAACAAGTTAGAGTAAGCCAACAATGATTAGAATTATAATAACTTAAGATTAAAACATGCTCAATGTAAATAGATGAGATTTAGAAGCTTGCATAATTATTATAAAAGTAGAGTTAAAGAACTTGCCTCGAGTGTAAGCTATAATATTAAACTCACGTTCACCTACATATATGTTTAGAATCACCATCTATTAGATATACTAACATTCACATTCCAATATAACACGCATTTCTAGTTAGACTTATTATTTTAGCACAAGTCTTAAGCTACCATACAAATATCAGAAATTACAAGTGTTAACCTTCGCAACACCTGTTTACTATTCATCATGCTCACTAAGTTCTAATAGACCGCGTTCATCATTTACTAATCATTCGAAACTTTGAATTTATCAATTACATATCATGGTTCTATTTTAACCTTTTTACTACATGTTTGACACTTAATCATAACCTTAGACCAAGTGGTAAGGCTTCCCCAAAATCTGCGGCGAATGACCAGAAGGCTCTGTATGGTGGTGCACGAACGATGGCAGTCATTATGAACAGTAGCCTACTTTAGCCCAACAAACATGAATTTCACCCACAAGACAGTAATATTAACATATAAAATAAATATAAAACTATGATAAACATGATTGCTAACATATTCATCAACATTGAACACTTTAACAACACTTCTAACTATTTTCATTTCTCAAATTTCATTTTTTTGCATACATAAGCACCATTTTTGAGTTTCTTAGACAAAAATCAACATTGTAAACACGATTCTTGTCCAAATTGCTTCATTCAAATTACGTTATCTTCATTTCTTAATAGACTAGCATAAACAAACTTCAATTTGCAGTTTAACATATTAATTGACCATCAAAATTGATACTTACACAAGCCATATAAGAAATATTCATACAAACATACACTGTCGTTATTTTTCTACTGTTAACTGAAATTAGCATGCAATTTCCTTGTTTAAATATAATCTCTAATCATCATAAACACATGTAATCATTATAATTGAATTATATAGAAACAATTCTAAACCTATGAAATTCACAGAGTATAAAAATTATTACCGTAAATTTATATATATATATATATATATATATATATGTGTGTATAATATTGAGATTATGGAAAATTACCTTCAATTAGCTTGCACAACCTTGCTAAACACAGAATTTGTTGTGAAAATTCTTAAGACTCCTCTCCAATTCCTCTTAAAACTCTATTCTCTTCTCTTTTCTCTTCTTTGTAGACTAAACTCTTAGTTAAGCGTAAATAAATAAACTGATAACCTTAATACTAATACTAATTGTAATATCAGTTACAAACTAACGTATATGTTTTAAATATATTATATTTATTATTTATTATTTATTTTATTTGAAATTTAAAATTTAAAAATCCAAAAGCCATAAGGTTCCGTTTTGCAAAACTCTTTAAAATTAAAGACTTAATATACTTAAGCCTTGTTTGGGTAAACTCAATTAAAACTACTTTAATTTATTTTAATACTCCTTATAATATAGTTATTTTCACACTATATTTAATTGAGATTTCATACTTAATTAATTAATTCAAATAACAATTTATTAAATAAATCATTTAATCACGTAACTCCATACAAATAAGTAACCATCAAATTGAAATATCAATATAATAATAATTTCCTTAACTCATTAATTTTTTATTTAACAAATAATTAACCAAATAAAATCAAATCAATTAAACAAATATTTATTCAACGATAAACACATCCATTAAATATTTATATAATTAAATAAATATTTAAAAATTATAATTTGAAATTCCAAATTGTTACAGCGGAACCTTGGCAATTCGAGGACCTGCACAACTAGGAAAACCAACGGCCCGCATGTTCAACATGACGGCGCAAGATGCAGGGGCTGTCCAGGAGGTGGCGACATGTAACGATTTCGCTTAAGACTTAAATTACGCAAGTAATATTGAGTTAGATAATTACTGTGAATTGTTTTATAGACCCAAGTCACATGTTAGAATATGAGACACAAAATTAATATTGTGTTGATAAGAATGAATTGATGATACAACTTTAAAAGATTGGAGAGAATAAGAAAGCGGTGATTCCGAGGACGGAATCCTTTGAAGGAGGGGTGAATGTAATAACCCGGGATTTTGAATAATCCGACTTTTATGAATAATTTTTTTATTATTTAATATTAATATTAATTATCAATTTTGTGATAAGTATCTGTGATACGAGTCTCGAGAAGTGGTCAATTTCAGTATTGACTAATAAATTAAGAGTGGAGTTGTGCTTAACGGAGAATAGAAACCCTAACCCTAAGTACGGATAGGGATTCGATAGAAAATATAATTACAATAATTATATTAATAAGTAAGTGTTTGTACTGAATAGAGTTATTGATAAATGATTGATCGGATAAGGTTTAAAATTAGTAAACCCTAATAAAGAATTAGAAATCCTAATCTCCGGATTAGAAACCCTAACGTACCGTTAGAAACCCTAATCAAAAGCCAAGAAACACTAATTTTAAATTCGAGAATCCTAAACCCTAATTAGGAAACCTTAATCCTAATTGGTAAGCTTAATGTGTTTATTAAACGTTAATATGATTAGGAAAACCAAATTTAATTAGGAAACCCTAGTTATAGTTTTAAAATCTTAATTTTCTAATTTAAAAACCTGAATTAGAAAATCCTAGAAAGCTAATGTTGTAAAACCTAAGGGTTAGAACCTTAAGATTAAACCCTAAGGGTGTGACAAATGTCATGTATGCCATTAAAATTATTTTACAAATGACAAAAATGCCCTTTTCACTTTCTTTAATTTGTAACTTGTAAAAATGGCCAAGACCTATAGTAGGTGACCAACTATTTTGACTAACGTGAGTGAATATATCAGCAAATCAGCCAGCAACATCATATCTATGGTGATATATCTTAATATATATAGATTTGGGAGAGAGAAAATCACATAACTTGCCCATTTTTCATACAAGCTCTTACCAACTTTTTCTCTCAACCAAACCTCCAAAATTTTATAGTATATCAGTCCTAAATACAGCCCCTAGATCAACCAATATCAGATAAGGAGATCTACGATCAAAGATTTAGCAAGAAGATATAAACCCTAAAACCTATTTTGATCTTACATTCAAAGAAAATTTTTGTGTTTAAGTGTTTAATCAGGTGTTATATGATGTTTTTAGATGATCTATGTTGATCCATCATGGATCCATAGCATCAAAGTGTCTTAAAATGATGATTTTCAAAACTGTTCTTGAGCTAGAAATGTGGTTTGACAACCGAATGTCAGAGTCCACAGATCCTTGCTCGTTTATGGTTTTTGGTGTTTTAAAGTTTTAATCTATAATTTATCATGTTGTCTTTGACTTGGATGTGGATTTATAGTCGTTTAATGTCTAGATGCCAAGTTATAAACGGTCAAAGTCGGTTGACCGACCATGGCCGAGTATAAATCTGGGCAGAAATTGATTTCAGTGTCTGATAACCTTTTTATGCTCATTGATCTGTCAGTTGATTTAGTGTTATGATGTTGTTGTTGTAACATATTTGTAGCTGGTTATGGGGACTCTAGATCCATGCTAGTAGATCTCTTAAACAACATATAAGATGGTTGTAATGAATGGTCAAACTAGACCATTTAATCACGGATGAACTTTCTGGGAATTTCCAGAAACTCTATGAACTAAGTTTCTGACATAGTTTGACCGAATGATACATGGTGATCCTGTTGTTGTTAAACTGTTATGTTGCTTTGTCAATGTTCTATGACATAAGGACTTCATATTTAAACCATTATATTACATGAATCATGACTGAAACGTATATAAAATTAATCTAGAAAATGGTCACTCGAACTGCTGGGTTTGTGGGAAAACTCAGAAACACTCTGACAGTGAGTTTGATGGCTTTGATCTTACATCTGGATAATGTTATTACTTTGTTGATGGTTGATTCTTGTAGTGTTACATAAACACTACAAGATCATGGTTAGAGATTGCCTAGAAACATTTTTGGATTGAAAATTTTAAGCGGTCAAACCATGACCCTTGAACTCGGGTCTGACAGTGTTCTTGAGCTCAAGAACACCTAAGACGACAGAGAGCGTCGCTAAAGGCGTACAACAACAGATTAAATATATTTAATTTCTGATTTTTCCAGAAATTAATTAAAAATAGAAACTAAATTCTAAAAATTACGAAAATGGTTTTAAAAATTATTTTAAATTCTGAAAAATAACTTTTAATTATTTGGGACATTTTTCATTAATATTTATAATTATTTGAATATTAATGATATTTAATTAGTGCATTAAATAAATTATAGAAAAAATGATTTTAAATATTATGAAAATTATTTTAAATAATAATAAAGTGTTTACAAATATTTTGAGTTATAAAATGTAATTTTTAATATTTTTAGAGAATTTTCATTACTAATTTAATATAAATGATATTAGATTTATTTAATTATTATATTAAATAAATGAGTTAAAATGATTTTAATATTATAAAAATTATTTTAAATAAGAATAATGTGTTTAAAAATATTTTAAATTATAAAATATAATTTTCAATTTTTTTGGAGAATTTTCTTTAATAATTAATATTAATGATAATAGATTTATTTAAATATTATATTAAATAAATGAATTAAAAATGTTTTTATTGATTTAAAATGAAAAAAATTATTTAAAAATATTTGAAGTTATAATTAATGACTTTTAATATTTTGATAATAATTTCATTAATATTTAATGGTGATGATTTAAAAATGATTTTAAAAATTATTTAAGTAAAATATTGATGATTTAAAAATATTTTAAATTATTAACAATAACTTTAATATTTTGACAAGTATAACATTAATATTTTTATATTATTAAATATTAATGATGATAAGATTATTTGATAATTAAATCATTTAAAAATGATTTAAGTGTTTGAAAAATTATTATAAATTATAATAATTGTTTATAAATTATTAAAAGCTTCCAAAAAATATTATAAATCATATATGACTTATCTAAAATAATATTGAAGCTTTGAGACCGAGTTTAAGTGGCAATAAAAGTGTAAATTGTCTGATCGGGTGACCAGCACACCGAGAATAGACCGAAGTCCAACTAGACCGAACTAGTTAAACTTGATAAGTGTTTATATAGATTATAAATACTAATGTGGCTATGTGGTAATGTGCCTAGGAGACAGATTGACTGTAAATTACAATATTATGTGTTGTGAATTATTGTGCTAATTGTGAGACCGATATTGTGATTATAGGTCTTTCGAACGCAGATAAGTATATTATGTAGCAGTAATCAACGCAGAAGGCAAGTTTCCTAACTCAACCCTGAGTTATATTTGTTCAACTATTATGGTGGTTAATTATTGTTAATTAGACCACATCCAATAATTTATTGTTGATTAATCGCGGTTAGTGTATATTTATTAATTCAAATTGAATTCTGAGAATATAATTAGAGAATAACTATTGTTGGATACTTACATCCGTAGAAGCTAGTATTGACAGTATAGATAGTTCCTGTTTATTGTCGAATTATGTTGAGATATGTCTGAGCTAATTATTCTAGCTAAACGAACAATTGTTAGAACTTGATAGGTCCAAGAAGATAATTCAATTATTATTAACAGATCGATGCTAACTATTTCGGCTAGATCGAGAAGTGACTACATATTGAAATCATAATATTTCGTTGTTAAATCAAACCTTGATTCTGAGACTAAGAAGAACAACCTTTTATATAAAGGGAACATTTTATTGGTCGTATATTCGGCCCTTGCGCGCGATTAAGTATTATGCATAATATAGGGTATAATAAAGTTAATCACTTGTTATACTTGCAGAGGGGTATGATTTAATCTTTATGGTTATTTAATACACCTACGTATATATCAAAGCAAATCTTTGATAGATACCCGAGAAGAGAAGTTCTAGATCCAATGGATCGCTCAGCATAAATATGGAAAACATTCCACTTTGTTATTGCGTAGAATTAATTCTTGATTATTCAATAGAATATCGTAGAAACTTTGAAAGCGTTGTACTATTTCATTATCAAATTATTTTGTTGCATAGATTGTGAGAAGATTTGTTAGTAATTAGAGATTTTGTCAGCTATTTCAAAGATCCCCGAACATTGGTGTTATTCTATCAAATTAGATAGTTTGTTATTCTTAATTCTTATACATTTATTATATGTCATAACTTGTGGGGAAAATCTGTTGCTCACCCTTGCTAAATAAAACATTTCAGCTAGGGGAAAAGAGGCCAGCGGGTCTAAGAAGAAAAAAGGCAAAGGCATAGTGATTAATTAGTTATGAATAACATTATTATTATGTTGTATTTGTGAACCCTTTTTGTATAACTAAAGGGTATATTTGTAATGTAAGGTTAGAGATCCTTGGGTAATGTATTAACTATATCAGTTAATGAAGTGTATGTTCCTCTTGGGCCATGATACTTTATGCATTGGGCTGAACCGAATGGACTCACTCCTTGGTTTATATTTATTGTGTCTTAAATGTATTGGGCTTCTTAGTTGGGTTGATCCATTAGGCAAATAATATCTAAACACCAACTTTTACCGGTAATGATGAAAAAGATAACAGTTGACTGTTATCTCTGTCACCGCCTGCATAACATTAATGAGGATGGGAATGTATTAGCTGGAAGTGGACAAAGGTGATGGGGTAGCAGGTGAGCTATCGATAGTGGGTGGTGTCAGGGGAGTCGGTGGTGTGAGAAACCGGACTGGGAGTATATGTAGACAAGGATATCACATAAGAAAAGGTAACTGATATTTTATCTCTCTCAATACACTAGACATTTTATTCCTCCATTGTTAACCTTGTGATCGCCTGTACTAATTCTCACGCCGGAGCTATCCCCTAACGGTCAAAGCCATCAAGCTTTTGGTGTTGTCGTGTTTATTGTGCAGGATTGGACGTGCCTTATGTGATTGGGGCCCGTGGAAAGATCTTTGCATTAACAGTTCCTATTTATAATTAAATGTAGTTAAATGTTATTTATATTGTGGATCGTGGGCACCAAACTCGGGGGTCAGGTAACCCAAATTTGGGGGTGTCATAACAAGAGTGACTTTTATCAGCCATCAAAGATACATATCAGTTCATTAAACTAACCTATAGTTTAATTAAGCTATTCTATATTACAAGTATTGGCTTGTTCTTCACGCACATTCACATACTGAATGACACTTTGTCTGGATACCGATCAGCTTGATCTTTACGGGATCCTTAAATTCTTTCTAACATCGTACGCTGCAAATGTTTTTCATTTAAAGCAAATGTGAGCATTCAATTTCCCACCAAGTCATAACAGTTGATCAAACAACTTCAAGAGTTTAAACATTCTTTAGAACTTCGATAACCGAACAAAGGTTATGAAGCAGCTTGAATAATAGGAATAGTCTCTATTCCTATCACCTTAAAACATCATTCACATGCACTTTGAAATACTTTCATTCTTTTACCTTTTTCATACACATTCTGTTTGGCTAGAATTACTAGCACAGACTTAACAATAACGGTTAATGTATAAATAGAATATACTTGTATTGAACAACTCAATCACAGAACAGTTCATCTCATAGAAACACCGAAGTGTTAAAATTATGGCGCAATGCCTCATACATACTACATCCTTGTATATACATCGCACATATGCACATAGACAAGACTTCTCAAGTTCAACATCTCAGAAGTCTAAGAAACTAGCATTCATATAATATGAATGAAGTTAGGAAACTTGCCTTACGCAAAGCTACAGCTTATAGTTTACACTGAACTGCTCATTCCAATTCCTATGTAGCACATAAGGAAATAACACATATACCAATTAGTCATATACTTGACTTTATGCATTGGTTTATTTATGTTTACTTCTTAAGGTTTGCGTTCTTGTAATCTAAGCTTACGCCACTAACTTTCTTTACTACCGATTTACAGTTTCATGACATACGGAGATGTTTTAACTCATACTATCATCATCTTTGATGATTTACATTCTTATCTTCTTCTTAAAACTTTTCTAGGACTCAGCACACATCGCGTTTCTGCTAGTATTCCATATGGTACCCTGAGCAGTTTCCCACAAACAACCAACAAACAAGTTCCCGTCTCATCTACACTGCCCACAACAGTGAGTTAGATCGGTTGTCAGTTTCGTATATACCTTCGGTCTCTAAAGGAATTGTTTAGCCTAACTCCCATATGTCAATCATCAAAGGTTACGATTGTACTACAACCTAAACTCATCTTAACCTATTCGAACTATTAAACTTTAACGTTTGTTAACCCAACTTCTTATTCCTTATGGCTTTCTGGAAACTAAATGCCACACCTCAGGATTTATTCATCATTGTCTAAGTTATACATTCTTTTTTATACTCAAGACGATCATTCAATGCTCATTCTACGCATTTATAGCGTTAAGGATTTTACGTTACCTTATTCTTATTTTACAACGTCTAGTTTATTAGATTTGAAATGTCTTCGAAGGTATAAACATTAAATTGGCTTCTTTACGTTATACATACTTGTCTTTAATTCAGCTTCTTCACCGTTCACAGGTTTAATCATTGGTCTTCATTACCTTATGGTCAAACCATACACGGGGTGTAGGTTCTACCCGTTTAATATTCACGTACACTCAATATTCACGTCGGTTAAAGTGTTTAACGCTTATATTTCTTTCTATCATTCACTATCCGACTCACATTCGGCTTTCATTACACTTATTACCGTTCGCAACGGCTTTCTCGATAGATCATATCTTACTTACTACCTTTGTCAACGTTTAAGTCATACAACCATTGTACACTTAGAACGTTCGTCCGACGCGAATACAATTTACGAGGATCGTTTACATATTCAACGTTTACGTTGTTCGTCTCCAAATCCCTCATTCAACCTTTACTCAAGGTTTTAATCGTTTTCCATCATTATCCATCCCATAAACCCCATGTTCATCATTCTTTCTTAATGTCGAAGCCATACAGTTCGTTGTATGCTAAGAGCGATCGTTCATCGCTATTGCGTTGCGTTCACAGCGTCTATACACTTTACACATATCTCTCATCACTATGACATAACATCGAAATGTTATTCATTACCCTCGTCTCTCAACGTATAAGGAATCTCAATCATAGTAATCCCCCACGTTCGTTTATCGTGACTACGATCCCCGAATATTAGTTTCGTAACCCGCACCTACAATCTTTATCTTTTAATCTCGTTTAATCTTTCCGTTCAACCTTTATTAAAGATTTAAAACACTTGATTAAGTGTTACATTAGGTGAACTACATGTTCATATTTCTTTTATGCACATCCCTCAGTAATTGAGCACTAAAAATCAAATTCTTCGGGCATTGCCACTGCATCGGCATTGTATTTCACTCTATTCTTTCTCTTCGTGTTGCGCGACGCGAACCCTCGTCACCCTCTTCCTTTGTGCAGCGCGCTGCATGGCTAAACACTTCGTTACCTCTCAAGATTCTGCGGCCTTGCATTTCGCCCGGTGATGTTTATGGTAGAGTTTCGAGTGAGACTTCGTCTCTCTAAGGCTCTGCTGGCGCTGCGGCGCCGAGCACAAAACCTAGAAAATTTCTCTAAGTCTTGAATCAAGTTTAAGATGCGTACTTTACGATCTCATAACTTCTTCATTATAACTCGGAACAAGGGAATTCTAAATCCATTCTCTTCCTTATCTTACGTACTTCAATACCCCCAAGACAGAACTTCGTTCTAAATCCATTAACGTGACATTCGATTGGCTTGATCTTCACCCTTCGTTCATTTTTACGCTTTTAATGTTCTTCGTTCGTTCGTCCGTAATTCGTTCATCCGACCTCGGAACTCATTCATCCTTAAGTCCATGACTCAAGTTTTCTACGTTCTCTTACATTCTTATGAAACCCTACACGTTTGGGTTCATTTACTATCTTTCTAATTCTCATTCGTCTTTTACGAAAATTTTTGCCATAACTTCGTTATAGCTAAGTTTTAATCTATTCCTCATGAACGTTTCTACCGTTCCTAATCAAGCAATAAACAACTAACTTATACGTGATAGTTTTAAACTTGTCCATCAACAACAATTATCTTACGATGGTTTTAAATTTATCCATCAACAACGTTCTTCGCGTTCTTCAGGTGTTCTTCGTGTTCTTCGTTCGTTCTTCATTTTTTTAATCGATATTTTAGATTACGATTCCACTTTTTCTTGGAATATTATGTTATAGAACATCATTCCTTACTTATTTGACCTACTCATTCATAAGATTCATTCGGATCGCTCAAAATCCTTACGAATCTTATACTTCCTTAAGAAATTTATAAAATAAACTTCTAATTCTTATTTCTTAATTTTTTTACGATTTCAACCATATGAAATTATTTCTAACATCATCTACCCTTATCTTCATTAAGCTCTATTTTTTAACATAAAAACTTACAGAAAATTTATTAGAAGCTAGGTTTCGGATTACCTTTCTTCTTTAATCTTCCTCTGTTGAACAAAGCGTGCACTCGGGCAAGCTTTTCCTCTTCCTCTTCCTCTTCCTCTTCCTCTTCCTCTACTTTCTCCCATCTGAACTCTCTCTTTCTCCCTCAAAGTGTAGGATTTTCAAAATCTCAAAACAATGAAATGAGCTTCCTATTTATAGAAAACCAAGGCTAGGGGCAAAATAGTCATTTTGCCCTCAAACCTCCTTACTATTCACACCTCCATACTATTCCCACCTCCTCAATACACCTCTTTACTATAAACATAGCTTCCCTTGGAAGCTTCGTGGTTCCGTCTTTCGGGTTTCGTCCAACAGTTTTTAAAAACTGCGATTCTCGGAATCCACATATTTTTGGATATTTCGTCTTTCTTTTACCGATTACCTTTTATGCATTCTTCAGATTTCTAAAAAACTGAAAAATAGTTTTTGGAGTTAAGCGTTTTCCTTCATGTTTTCCCCTAACGTAGCTAAACGAATGAAAAGTACATAGCAGTACTTTTCGTCATTTTTATTTCGTCCGATTTTTGCACGTTTTTCGAGAAAAACTTTTATCGTCTTACTTAACTTTTCACGATATATTATCGTCAATCTTTTGACGGAATGTCATTTTGACATACCGAACTCTCGAAAAGGCTTAGGCTATTCAAACCATAACCCTTAGGATTTTGTCGGGTGAATAGTGCATATTTCGTCTTTTTCCTCGAAAAATATTCTGTTCCCGAAATTTTTTTATTTTCGTCTTGAAAATTCTTACTCGTTCAGTCTAGCTCGTAGCCAGAATCCTCCCGACTTATAATCATCCTAGGTTATAGAACGATTAATAAACACATAACACAAAATAATATTAATAAAAATTCATTTTTTTAATAACTAATTCTTTAAACTTAAATTCTGGACAAACCGAATTTCCTGGTTATCACATTCTTCCCTCCTTATAAAAATTCCGTCCTTAAAATTTCTAAAACCACACCCATACCCGGGTCCTCACATTCTCCCCTTCTTCATCGAATTTCGTCCTCAAAATTTTAGCTTACTCTTCTTCTCACCTTCTCTTCAAAGAAGTTCTTATCGTTCAAACATTCCATCACCTCCATAACCTATCAAGAATCATGAAGTAGAAGGAATAGTGAGGAATATAAAATTTCCTTTAAAACGTTTCATACTTTTGCTGAGGGGTCAAATCGACCATTAACTCTTACTAGGTTAAAAAGCATTTCGCCGTAACCCTTCTTTAACGGTCAGTTTACAATCACAAAAAAAGTAAACTACCTCTTCCATACGTAGGTGATCAACCCATCATATATCCCCATTTCGGGGTATGTTCACCTCAGACTTAATCATTAGATTCCGCACCAAAACAATTTTGTTTGGCACAAGTTCTCAAAGAAAGCTCGATTTTCTTATAACATGACATACCATTTGTATAGCCAAATCAAATAGCTTAGACCATACCAATAAATTGGACATCAACTTGAAACATCTATCTAGTCAACTCAATTGACATCGACTACTTCTTTAAATTCTTTTCACAATACATCAAAACATTTTATGATGTCATGATACCGTACTATTCACAGTACGTTGAGGACTTCGTCCGTTTATGACTTCATCATTATACATCATACCATAGCGGGTAGTTGATCACAAGATCAAATCCAACACTAGGTTTAATTGTATTAATAACTCCATCCGTTTACCATCTTTGCATCAAATACATTGATGATATAAAATTCATTTTGATATTTAAAACCAACTTTTGTCTAGCCGCAACAATTAGCATAGACATACCGAGAATAGCTCTTTCAAAATATGTTGGTCCCAAAAGTTGAACCAATTCTTTTGTTTTTAAAACACACACATAAGCACGATTTCAATAAACTTCGAAATCTAGCATAGCTAGATGATTTCAAATATCCTATTCTCCATCTTCTTTCATTGTCTTACTGCGACAATACATAATCTCCTCTAGCACCTTTAATGTTAAGTCTACTGAAAATACTTACTTTTAGTCTAAACATTCATATACGTTAGTACAATCCATCAACTTACCACACATTATGAGTTCAGGAACTTTCCACAATAATATGAGTTTAAGAACTATCCAGACAGACCATAGGCGTCCATTTGTTGAGAAGGTTAAAAAACATACCATATTATTATGAGTCATGAACTTACCATAAGTATGAATTTCAAGAACTCACACCTACCTTATCGTTCTCTACCTATCAAGTATATAAATGAGGAAAGATTCACCTTCTCGTCATATACATCTTGATAGCGCGACCAACTCCAATGATTATCACTGTAATGAGCTAAGCAGTTGTTACACCAAGCACAAACCTCTCCCTATAACAAAGGTTCATACAACTCAGCTATCACATGAGTCCTCAATTGAAATTTTACAACTTCTAAATTTCTCTTTACTTAATACGAATTTTCTTTAATTCGTAAACTATCCTTCATATCTCAATCTGAGTTCTTCTTTCTCGTACTACTTCGTAGTACCATTCATTCATAGCATTAGCTATAAATCATTCATCATTTAACAACTCATCTGTTACTACGATTTACTATGATCACGTGGTGATCTTCTTATCCTTCTCTGTACGATTATAGTCTTAGGTACTCATACCTAAGGTTTATAACCTATCAGCTTTCATACCAATCTGTAACACCCCAAAATTCGGTCTATTCTCACACCCGGATTCCGAGCGTCAAGGTCCCACTTCTTACCAAACATATGTCATTATATAGTTAAATATAACAACATATATTCTCAAATCCCAGGTTCTGGAAAACTTATAACCACTTTCATTACAAATAATGATAATTACATTATTCTTTATATCGTACAAGAGTGACTTTTATCTGCCACCAAGGATACATATCAGTTCATTAAACTAACCTATAGTTTAATTAAACTATTCTATATTACAAGTCTTGGCTTGCCCTTCACGCACATTCACATACTGAATAGCACTTCGTTTGGATACCGATTAGCTTGATCTTTACGGGATCCTTAAGTTCTTTCTAACATCGTACGCTGAAAATGTTTTTCATTTAAAGAAAGTGTGAGCATTCAATTGCCCAGCAAGTCATAACAGTTTATCAAACAACTTCAAGAGTTTAAACATTCTTCAGAACTTCGATAACCGAACAAAGGTTATGAAGCAACTTAAATAATAGGAATAGTCTCGATTCCTATCATCTTAAAACATCATTCACATGCACTTTGAAATACTTTCATTCTTCTACCTTTTTCATACACATTCTATCTGGCTAGAATCATTAGCGCATACTTAACAATAACGGTTCATGTATAAATAGAACATACTTGTATTGAACAACTTAATCACAGAATAGTTCATCTCATAGAAACACTGAAGTATTAAAATTGTGGCACAAGGCCTCATACATAATACCACCTTGTACATACATCGCACATATGCACATAGACAAGACTTCTCAAGTTCAACATCTGAGAAGTTTAAGAAACTAGCATTCATATAATATGAATGAAGTTAGGAAACTTGCCTTACATACAGCCACAACTTATAGTTTACGCTGAACTTCTCATTCTAATTCCTATGTAGCACATAAGGAAATAACACATACACCAATTAGTCATATACTTGAGTTTACGCATTGGTTTATTTAACTTTACTTCTTAAGGTTTGCGTTCTTGTAATCTAAGCTTACGCGACTATCTTTCTTTACTAACGGTTTACGGCTTCATGACATACGGAGATATCTTAACTCATACTATCATCATCTTTGATGATTTACATTGTTATCTTCTTCTTATAAATTTTCTAGGACCTAACACACATCGCGTCTCTACTAGTATTCCATATGGTACTCTGAGTGGTTTCCCACAAACAACCAACAAACAAGTTCCCGTCTCATCTACACTGCCCACAACAGTGAGTTAGATCGGTTGCCAGTTTCGTATATACCTTTGCTTTATGAAGGAATTGTTTAGCCCAGCTCCCATATGTTAACCATCAAAGGTTACGATTGTACTACAACCTAAACTCATCTTAACTTATTCGAACTATTCAACTGTAATGTTCGTTAAGCCAACTTCTTATTTCTTATGGCTTTCTGGCAACTAAACGACATACCTCAGGATTTATTCATCATCGTCTAAGTCATACAGTCTTTTGTATACTCAGAACGATCATTCAATGGTCATTCTACGCATTTATAGCGTTAAGCATTTTACATTACCTTATTCTTATTTTACAACATCCGGTTCATTCGATTCGAAACGTCTTCCAAGGTATAAACATTAACTCGACTTCTTTACGTTATTAATACTTGTCTTAAATTAAACTTCTTCACCGTTCACAGGTTTAATCATTGGTCTTCATTACCTTACGGTCAAACCATACACGGGGTGTAGGTTCTGCCCGTTTAATATTCGCGTACACTCAACACTCACGTCGGTTAAAGTGTTTAACGCTTACATTTCTTTCTATCATTCACTATCCGACTCACATTCGGCTTTCATTACACTTATTACAGTTCGCTACGGCTTTCTCGATAGATCATATCTTACTTACTACCTTTATCAACGTTTAAGTTATACAACCATTGTACATTTAGAACATTCGCCCGACGCGAATACGATTAACGAGGATCATTTACATATTCAACGTTTACGTTGTTCGTCTCCAAATCCCTCATTCAACCTTTACTGAAGGTTTTAATCACTTTCCATCGTTATCCATCCCATGAACCCCATGTTCTTTATTCTTTCTTAATGTTGAAGCCATACGGTTCATTGTATGCTAAGAGCGATCGTTCATCGCAACTGCGTTGCGGTCACAGCGTCTATACGCTTTACACCTATCTCTCATCACCATGACATAACATCGAAATGTTATTCATTACCCTCGTCACTCAACGTCTAAGGAATCTCAATCATAGTAATCCCCCACGTTTGTTTATCGTGACTACGATCCCCGGATATCAGTTCCGTAACCCGCACAATCTTTGTCTTTTATTCTCGTTTAATCTTTCCGTTCAACCTTTACTAAAGATTTAAAACACTTGATTAAGTGTTACATTAGGTGAACTACATGTTCATATTTCTTTATTGCACATCCCTCAGTAATTGAGCACTCCAAATCTCAATACTGGGCATTGCCCTGCACCGGCGCTGCGGTGCCACTCTCTTCTTTCTCTCTAGCGCTGTGGCGCGAGCCTACGACACCCTCTTCCTTTGTTTGGCACTGCGGTGCCACTCGTCAGTATTTTATGGTGGAGCTCGCGCTACGATGTCATCTCTCCAAGGCTCTGCTGGCGCTGCAGCGCCGAGCACAAAACCTAGAAATTTCTCTCAAGTCTTGAATCAAGTTTGAGACGCGTAATTTACGATCTCATAACTTCTTCGTTATAACTCGAAACGAGGTCGTTCCAAAGCAATTCTCTTCCTTATCTTACGTACTTTAATACCCCTCAGACAGAACTTCGTTCAGAATCCGCTAATGTGCCATCCGATTGGCTTGATCTTCACCCTTCGTTCATTTTTACGCTTTTAACGTTCTTCGCTCGTTCATCCGTAATTCGTTCATCCGAACTCAGAACTCATTTGTCCTTGAGTCCACGACTCAAGTTTTCTACGTTCTCTTATATTCTTATGAAACCCTACACGTTCGGGTTCATTTACTAACTTTCTAATTCTCGTTCGTCTTTTATGAAAAATTTCGCCATAACTTCGTTATAGCTAAGTTTTAATTCGTTCCTCATGAACATTTCTACCGTTCCTAACCAAGCAATTAGTAACTAACTTATACGCGATGGTTTTAAACTTGTCCATCAACAATATTGATCCTATGACGGTTTTAAATTTGTCCATCAACAACGTTCTTCGTGTTCTTCGCGTGTTATTCGTGTTCTTCATTCGTTCTTCATTTTTTAATTGATATTTTGGATTACGATTCCACTTTTTCTTGGAATTTGATGTTATAGAACATCATTCCTTACTTATTTGACCTACTCATTCATAAGATTCATTCGGATCGCTCAGAATCCTTATGAATCTTATACTTCCTTAAGAAATTTATAAAATAAACTTCTAATTCTTATTTCTTTATTTTCTTACGATTTCAACCATATGAAATTATTTCTAACATCATCTACCCTTATCTTCATTAAGTTATGTTTTTGACATAAAAACTTAAAGAAAATTTATTAGAAGCTAGGTTTCGGATTACTTTCTTCTTTAATCTTCCTCCGTTGGACAAAGCGTGCACTCGGGCAAGCTTTTCCTCTTCCTCTTCCTCTTCCTCTTCTTTCTCCCATCCGAACTCTCTCTCTTTCTCTCTCAAAGTGTAGGATTTTCAAAATCCCAAAACAATGAAATGAGCTTCCTATTTATAAAAAACCAAGGCTAGGGGGCAAAATAGTCATTTCTCCCTCAAACCTCCTTACTATTCACACCTCCATACTATTCCCACCTCCTCAATACACCTCTTTACTATAAACATAGCTTCCCTTGGAAGCTTCGTGGTTCCGTCTTTCAGGTTTCGTCCGACAGTTTTTAAAAACTACAATTCTCGGAATCCAAATATTTTTGGATATTTCGTCTTTCTTTTACTGATTAACTTTTACACATTCTTCGGATTTCTAAAAAATTAAAAAATACTTTTCGGCATTAATCGTTTTCCTTCACGTTTTCCCCTAACGTAGCTAAACGAATGAAAAGTACGTAGCAGTACTTTTCGTCTTTTTTATTTCGTTCGATTTCTGTACTTTTCAAGATATATTATCGTCAAATCTTTTGAGAGAATGTCATTTCGACATACTGAACTCTTGGAAAGGCTTAGGTTATTCAAACCCTAACCCTTAGGGCTTCATCGGGTGAATAGTGCATATTTCGTCTTTTTCCCCGAAAAATATTTTGTTCCCGAATTTTTTTTATTTTCGTCTTGAAAATTCTTACTCGTTCAGTCTAGCTCGTAGCCAGAATCCTCCCGACTTATAATCATCGTAGGTTATAGAACGATTAATAAACACATAGCATATAATAGTATTAATAAAAATTCATTTTATTAATAACTAATTCTTTAAACTTAAATTCTGGACAAACAGAATTTCTGGGTTATCACAACATCGTTTGCAATCCATCCTGGAAGTACCAAGATGTATCATGATCTTCGGCATACATTTTGGTGGAGCAATATGAAAAGAGAGATTGCGGAGTTTATCTCAAGGTGTTTAACTTGTCAATGTGTCAAGGCGGAGCATCAAATGCCAAAAGGTCCATTACAACCACTTGAAATTACAGAATGAAAGTGGGAGCACATTACCATTGATTTTGTTACTAGTCTTCCCAGGGTTTCCCAAGGAATTGATGCAATTTGGGTTATTGTTGATAGATTAACCAAGTCTGCTCATTTCTTGCATATACGAGAAACTTATTCACTTGAACGTCTTGCTCGTATTTACATAAATGAGATTGTAAGACTGTATGGTATGCTAGTATCCATAGTTTCTGATCGAGACCCAAGATTCACATCATGAATTTGGGTCAGTTTAAGAAGTCCTCTCCGAACTAAATCGTAAATTCGCTATAGCTTTTTGCAAACTAACCCAGAAACGTGAAATGAATCTTGGGTCTCGATCAGAAACTATGGATATTGGCATACCATGCAGTCTTATAATCTCATTTATGTATATACGAGCAAGATGTTCAAGTGTATAAGTTTCTCGTATAGGTAAGAAATGAGCAGACTTGGTCAATCTATCAACAATGACCCAAATCGCATCTATGCCTTGAGAAACCTTGGGAAATCCATGGTAATGTGCTCCCACTTCAATTCTGGTATTTCAAGTGGTTGCAATGGACCTTTTGGAACTTGATTCTCTACCTTGACATGTTGACAAGTTAAACACCTTGAGATAAACTCCGCAATCTCTCTTTTCATATTGCTCCACCAAAATGTATGTTGAAGATCACGATACAACTTGGTACTTTCGGGATGGATTGCAAACGGTGTGTTGTACGCCTCCATCATGATCTTATACTTTAAATCAGGGTCGTTAGGAACACAAAGTCTGGAGTTGACTCGAAGTATTCCTTCTTCATCGATTCTTGCTTCCGGAATAGCACCTTCTTGTACTTTCTTCCTCATACGCATCTGCTCCAGGTATGTAGCTTAAGCAACTTTAACTTTATCGATTAAAGTCGGTTCTACTAGTATATTTTCCATTATCACGTGGGTCCCTAGAGTCTTTAACTCTATCTCCATCCTTTGCAAGTCATATAAAATAGGCCTTTGCGTTGACAAAATTGCACTCGTACCCACATATGATCTTCTACTCAATATGTCAACTACCACGTTCGCTTTTCCAAGATGGTACTGAATGGTATCATCATAATCTTTTAACATCTCGAGCCAACATCGTTGCCGCATGTTGAGTTCTTTTTGGGTGAAGAAATATTTGAGGCTTTTATGATCTGTATAGATCTCCACCTTCTCCCCATACAGGTAATGCCTCCAGATTTTACGTTCAAAAATGACAGATGTCAACTCTAGATCATGAGTAGGGTAATTCATCTCATATTCTTTGAGTTATCATGAGGCATAGGCTATAACTTTCCCATGTTGCATGAGAACACATCCTAACCCTCTGCCTGAAGCATCACTGTAGATGACAAATCCCTCCAAACCAGATGGTATTGTCAGAACAGGTGCTGAAATGAGTCTCCTTTTGAGTTCTTGAAAACTCTTCTCACATTCTTCGCTCCAACTGAATTTTGTATCTTTTCGAGTCAGCTGAGTTAATGGAGTAGCGAGTCGAGAAAATATAAGCCTAGAAAGCTACGTACTTCGGTCACTGACTTAGGTTGCTCCTAGCTTTGTATTGCTTCAATCTTTATCGGGTAAACAGATATTCCGTGATTTGATATCACATGCCCAAAGAATGCTACTTCCTCAAGCCAGAACTCACATTTCTTTAACTTGGCGTATAACTTGTTTTCACGAAGCTTTTGGAGTATCAGCCTCAACTATTGCTCATGATCTTCACGGCTTTTGGATTATATGAGAATGTCATCAATAAAGACAACCTCAAAATGATCCAAATATTCCTTAAATACTCGGTTCATCATGTCCATGAAGGCATCAAGAGCATTAGTCAATCCAAAAGATATGATTAGGAATTCATAATGCCCGTACCTAGTCTTGAAAGAAGTATTTAGGATGTCATCGGTTTTAATATTTAACTGATGATATTCGGAACGAAGATCGATCTTTAAAAATAATTTGGCGCCTTGAAACTGGTCAAACAGGTCATCAATGCGAGGCAACGGGTACCTATTTTTGATGGTGCCATTGTTCAACTCCCGATAATCAATACAAAGTCGCATACTCCCATCTTTCTTCTTCATGAATAGAACAGGAGCACCCTAGGGAGACGTACTAGGATGAATGAAACCGATGTCCAATAATTCCTGCAGTTGGGTCTTTAACTCCTGAAGTTCAATAGGAGCCATTCGATATGGGGTTTTGGAAATGAGTTTTGTACCAGGTTCAAGGTCGATACAAAATTCAATTTCATGCTCCGGGGGTAAGCTAGGAAGTTCTTCAGGGAATACGTCAAGAAATTTATTAACAATAGAAATATCATTCAAATTTGAGGTATTTTTGTTTAAATCTGTGACATGGGCTAAGAAAGCTTGCCATCTGTTTTTCAATAAACGAATAGCTTTATGGCTTGATATGACAGTGATTGACTTTAGTGGTTTGGTCGCTTGAATTCGCATAATAGGTTGATTAGGAAAATGAAAGCTAATAACTTTACGAAAATAATCAATTTTGGCATGACGAGAAGTTAACCAATCAATCCCTAGAATTAGGTCAAATGCAAGTTTTTTCAAAGAAATAAGATCGACAGGTAACATGCGAGTGCCGATTTGAATCAAACAAGACTTATAAACAGTGTATGTAATAAAAGTTTCTCCCAACGGAGTTTCAACAGATAAGTTAAAGTCTAATTTCTCCTGAGTTAAATTTAAACGTTGAGCGCAAGTAGAAGAAACAAAAGAATAGGTAGAACTGGTATCAAATAAGGTATAGACTTCGCTAGAGTTTATGATTAGCTTACTCGTGATAACCTCGTTCGGATTCCTTACTTTTTGGGAGGTCATGACAAACGCTCTCCCTTGAACTACCAACTTTGACTTCTCTAGGATGGCCTTTGGTGCCTCCATCCCAGCTGGACTCGGCTTTACTGCACGACAAAATTGAGCTAGGTGACCTTCTCTTCCGCAATTATAAACATGTTTTGGACTGCTGCGTACAATTTGGACTGATGTTGGTGCTGACGTCTTTCCATCATTATTGAATCTCCACTTCTTGAAATTTCCACTTTTATTGTCTTGGCCATGATTACCACCGAAGTGGTTACCATTTTTGGCATGTTGACTCCCTCCACATTTGTTGTCACCGCTTCGATGACTGCTACCACTAGTATTATCATTTTGTCGGTTGCTCTCTCTTGGTTGGGTTGACTAATTATCGCGCTCCAATAACTGAGCCTTATTCACAACATCTGAATACAAAGAAAAGTTTGTGAGAAATTAGGTATTGACGTATCTCGGGTATCAAACCTCTTAGAAACATCAACGTCATTCTCTCCTCAGTATCAACTAAGTGGGATGCAAACCGGGACAACTCGACAAACTTATCTTCGTATTGCGACACGGTCATATTGTTTTGCTCCAGCTTGATAAACTCCACCTCTTTCATGTGATGAATACTTTCGGGAAAGTACTTGTCGTTGAATAGTTCTTGGAACTTCTCCCAAGAAATCTTCAGTGTGGAGGTTAAGTATGCTTTACAGGTTCCCACCAGTAATCTGCCTCTCCTCGCAACATGAAGGTGGCAAAGGGAACCTTTTGCTCCTCAGAGCATCCCAAGACATCAAATATCTTGGTAATCTGCTTTATCCACATCTCCGCCTTAAGTGGTTTTGGCTCTCCCAAAAACTCTGGTGGTCCTAGCTCCTTGAACTGCTTAGCGGTGACCATCTTCGAGTTGATACAGTTTCCACCAGCATTTTGAACAGGAGTCTCTCTTTCCTGATGTTGTACAAATTACAGAAATCTCCTAAACATTCCGTCGTTCGCCATTTGGTTGGTGTTGTTGTTCATATGAGGATTATTACCTTCTTGATGCACATTATCCTGGGTATTGATATGTGGTGACTCAATGGTCTCCTGTGCTCCATTGCTATTCTCAACATTCTCGGATGTCATTTTCAAACACTGCCACAAAACAAGGGTTAATTAACATGCCACATATTATCCTATATTCTGACTGACCAATTAAATAACAAATAAACTTAGGTAGGTCATACTAGCGAAGGATTTCCCTATCTCTCCCCCCTACTTCTAGTCTCACATCTCAGCCAGGGATCATATCCCTAAGCTTTGATACCAACTGTGATGCCCCAAAAATAGATATACATCACCCATTCTGAGTCGCCAAATACATGGTATAAAATTCAAATACAACTTAATTATACAACTGTCGTGTAAAATACGACAAAACATAAGCTGAGAGTTTTAATACGAATATTATCTTCTAGAGAGTATTTAAATTCAAATGGAGTCCTCATTACATTTATTATCACACTATTTCACTGAATAGTGAGGACTACTAATGCAAACATCTGGACCGTCACTCTGTTCCCCAACTAGTCCAAGCTATATTCTCATTTCTTGAAGAGAACAATGAAAACAAAGGGTGAGCCTAGCCTAGTAAGAAATATTATGACTAAGATAATGCAAAATAAATTATCGTTAGCCTTCAATAGTGTTAAACTGATAAAATATAATAAACATCAAGTTTAACTGCAGCGGAGCAAGCAATCCATTAGAAGAGTCAAGTAGAGCATGATATCTACTATCTTCTATTATTTAAAAAGATTATCATCAATTTTCTCGCTGAGACTCAGCTTAATATTTAATCAACATCATCGAATCATCCTTGCACTCTGGCCAAGGATATTCATTAGGATCACAACCACGAATTATCCATGCACTACGGGCCAATGAGGACTTTTACCACATTATTTGTAACATTAAGGTCATGATTATACCGAATAATCCATGGTCATAATCATACCAATCAACAGTCCATCTATGCACGTAAGCCAAAGATGACTTTCATCACAATATAAGTATGAGGATGTTGACAATGATATAAGAATTCAATTAAAAGAATACAAAGGATAGATTTTTAAAGATTTATAATTTAATTTATCCAGAATTTAAAACTGTCCAAATTGTCAACATGATACTGCTTTGTGGAGTAAAATTCAAGAGTAATATTTTATCAAAAATGATTTGGACCGAAAAGAAATCAATTTTTGACATGAATAGTACCCCAGGTGAATAATAACCAGCTGAAAAGTAATTCAGGAATAGTACCCCGGGAATAGTACTCCAGCATAAAAAGGTTAAAACTTATCATGAATGCTCAGAATAATATTTTCATGAAAAGATACTGGATGAAGCGCAAATATCAAGGATATTCTACTAATTTGATGGAGTATAGAAGCCAAAAATTTAACAAAACGAGTATAGAATTCGAAATCTGAAACGAAATAATATAACTACATACTACAAAGTATGGAAGAAAATATTATTTCTTACGAATATTAAACAAAAATAACATTCCTTACCTTAAAAAGGAGAGTATTCCAACTGGTATAGCGGGGATATTCTTGAAGAAAACTTGAACTATTTTCTACGCTCAAAGCTTCCTTAAACTCTAAAGAAATACGCTCAATATTATAGAAGAAGAATTCTCTAATTCTGGTGTGATTTTGAATTCTAACTAAACATCCTATTTATAGTGGAATCGAAGGAGTACTATTAAGAAAAAAAACTCCCGGACGAAATAATTAAAATTCACGGATTCAAAATGCAAAGTCACGGACTTCATACACATATTCGAGCGATTGAATTTCTCAATTAAAACAAAACAAAAATAATATATATATATATATATATATATATATATATATAAACACATACTTATTGAAAATAATACACCCACCCATGAACAATTTTCATATTCCCCCCCTCAAAAGTCCTCCACACGTGGGCCCCACTATATGTCATCATCACATATGGGCCCCACCATTTATTGTATATATATGGGGGTTCCACTATATTTCTACTGGTTATTTTGTAAAATGGGAAAATGGGGATCCATATAATAAGCAAAATTTACAACAAATACTTTATAAAAATCCCCTCAATATTTTTAACAACATTTATCATCAGTATTATAATTCCCAATATTTAACAACCAGATCGTTCCCAGGAAAGAATGAGCTTTCCGATAAGGATTTCTCCCTATTGGCGCGCAATTAGGTGACTAAACCTCTCCTTGATAGAACTTTCTATGAAACAATTATTGTAATAATAATTGAATAAAACTGAGTGAATTCTCACGTAAACATCAATAATCAATACCGTGTGCTACTATGCAACCACGCGTATTACTCTACTTTTCATCACTGGGTATTTCAACAGTTAACGGTAAAACTTTCGCCGTTATTATTATAAAAAGATATTTCTGTCGTTTTCTCATTCCGACAATAATTCCGTTATGGGATCCACCAATGATTGTGTCGTCGTACGAATATTCCCTGACCGATCGAATATTATATAACAACTTGCTTATTTTGCAAAATTTATAAATATTACCCACAACTATAACATTATAACAAATTCATACCTTAATAGTCAAAAATATATTTTTGAGAAACAAATAATCTTTATTTATGAAAGTTGAGGCCTTACACATCACCCGACCATTGAACTGCTGACTCATTCACAACTCACAAATGAGTGAAGGGTGTGGCAATCCTCTTGAAAATGGCCTGCGCAGACAACGTCAGATGGAGAAGCTGATGATAGAGCCAATGTCGATTTCAAAGTCTTTCAGTATCGCATAAAGGAGCATCACCTTTTCCTTGGTGACCTCACTTGTATGCGTTGAGGGAAGTAGCTTTGTACACAAGAACGCATACCATATCTTTCCGTATAAGCTCAGGTCCTTGGTCATAAACAAGGTGCCACCCTTTTCTCTCCTTTTGCCAAAACAGTGTCAGGTTTAGATATCTCTATGAGGATCTGATCATAATCTGGATTACTATCTTTTCTCCCCTTTTGGCATACTGCAGGGGTTCAGACGCTGAATGTGACGCCCCCAAAATAGGTCCACACAACCTATCTTGGGTCGCCAGAAACACAACATTACTGACGCAAACTTTCCTATTACAACAATTGAACTGTGGTGCAAAATACGATGACACATATATTCTGAGTTTCAATATAAATATTGTAACGTATATAATACGACAATATTCATATTCAAAGTATTACAATGCCATATAAAATACAGCAGCAAATATTTCAAGTCCTCAAAGGAACACGAGAAGATTTTTGGCCTCCTCATTCTAATGGAGTTCACATCACCCTATTTGGTTCACCAAAATTAAATATTAAATGACGTATACAATACGACACCCACATTTTAAGTCCTCAATGAAATTATATATTGTCATGTTATTTTATAATGTATTGAAAAACTTCAACATTCACAGACCATCACTCTAATCCATTGTTATCCCCGCTCGACCCAGCTACACTCTTATTGTCTGAACAGAATTGTGAAGCAAAAGGGTGTGCAAAAATATCCCAGTAGAAAATACCATGACTAAGATAATGTAGAATAAATTATCCTTAGTCCTCAACAGTGAGAAATCTGATAGAATACAATAGATAACAAGTTTTAGATCAACAACTGCAACAAAACAAGTAATCCATTAGAAGAGTCAAATAGAACATAATGTCTACTATCTTCTCCAAATTAAAAGTCCATCATCAATATTTTATCAATGTAATACTAATCAACAATTCTTCGTTATACCCAAGACAAAGATAACTTTCACCACCTGTTTTTACCTGAAACACCAAAGATCATGGTTATACCAATTCATAGTTCATGTTTATAATTATGCCATTAAATTCATCTTTGTACTCTAGGCCAAAGACATACAACTATAAAGTCAATAATCAACAGCTCATCTTTGCACTACGGGGCAAAGACATACAACTGTAAAACCAATAATCAATAGTCCATCTTTTCACTACGGGCCAAAGACATACAATTATAAAACCAATAATTAACAGTCCATCTTTGCACTACGGGCCAAAGATATACAACTGTAATACCAATAATCAACAGTCCATCTTTGCACTACGGGCAAAAGATATACAATTGTAATACCAATAATAAATAGTCCATCTTTACACTATGGGCCAAAGATATACAACTGTAAAACTAATAATCAATAGTCCATCTTTACTTTCTGAGCCAAAGATATATATAATCATAAAAACCAATAATCAATGGTCATACTTACAAGCACTACGGGCCAAAGATATAAAACTGTAAAACCAATAATCAACAGTCCATCTTTGCACTCGAGCCAAAGATATACAACTGTAAAACCAATAATCAACAGTCCAAATTGCCAACATAATATCCAGAAAATCGATTAGAATTCCTGATAGAATATAAAGTTCAAGAATGTAAAGTTCCTGACTCAAAAAAAATAACTTAAGATTGAATAGAAAGATTTAGATCACGATATTAGATGAAGCACAAACTGTTAAGGATATTCTAATCATTTCAAGACTTTTCACCATTTAATGATAAGCTGAAGAAACAAATAATAATATTTTACCATAATATAGAGTATGAAAGAAAATGCTATCCCTTTTAAAATAAAAATGATACCCCTTACCTTAGCATGTGATTTGATTCGGCTTTCTGTGAAATTGATCAACTTAAACAATGCTTGCATTTCTTTATCCACACTTGGAGTAACCTTACACTCAACATAAATACTCATAATATTATACTCACAATATTATAGTAAAAAAAATTATATTTTTAATGTAAAGATGGTGTGTGTTTAGTTGTTCAACCGGGTAACCTATTTATATTGAAATTTGAGGAAACATTTAGCATACACGCTTTAACAAAATAACCAAATGAGTTGTATAAAATAATGGTAGTGGAATTTATGGTCCTATAGAGAAAATTAAACCAGCTTGTACACGTTTTAACAATAATTGAGTTGTGGTCGAAACTACTTTATGAAAAGTAGAGTGTCAACAAGTCATGCTAAACTTACTTTTATAAAATGAAAATAATTGAACAAACATCTGCATATCATACTTATCTTTAATCAACACCTTATATTCATAAATTATTTACAACTCTTCAATCTTTTAATAATTATTCTTAATTAATATTATAGAATCACAATATTAACAACCAGATCGTTCCCAGGAAAGAGTGGGCTTTCTGATAAAAGATTTCTCCTTATTGGCGCGTAATTAAATAACCTAACCCCTTTCCTTGACAGAACTTTTTAGACCTTGTCAATAATGCTATCTAATAATATTATTTTAATAATATGGGTGATAATTATTGATTTAATAATGAGAAATACTGTTCAGTTGAACCTGTGACAATTATTGAGTTAATAATATAAAATATTGTTCAATTATCACTGTAGCAATTATTGAATCACAAACTGACTGATTTCTTACGTAAAAATCAATAATTAGAGATACTATGCAATGCCATGTGCTACTGTGCAATACCGCGTACCACTATGAAACAACACGTATTATTGTACTTTTATCACTTGGCATTTCAACAGTTTAACAGTAAAAGTTTTAGCGTTATTTTTATAAAAAGGTTATTTATGTCGCTTTCTATATCCGAAGGTTATTTCGTTATGGGGTCCACCAATGATTGCACCGTTGTACGAATATTCCCCGACCAAACAAATATTTCTCAACACAACAAATATTTTATATCAACTTGCTTACTTTGTAAAATTTTCATATATTACCCTTAACTTTAACATTTTATTAATTTAACCATTTACTGAATAAAATAATAATTATAACAATAATTGAATACTTTTATTTCATAAAATTTGGGGTCTTACACTGTAATACTCATTGATTGATACAGGACTGAAGGGCACTTGTTTTCCCCGCACAAATGCCACATATGGTGCCCTATCCTCAGTGTTGGCATAGAACTCTTTTACCACATTCACAATAGCACGATCTGGATCGTCAGTAAATGTGACAACCCAAAAATTTGCAAGATCTTAAATGATTAAAATAAAGGTTAGAGGATAAAACCTAGAGTGAAAATAGAGTAATAATTAAAAAAAAATTAAGAAGGACCTAGATGGTTTATTATTTGATTGAAAATAGAGGAATTATGGGTTACAAAATTTCAAAACCCTAGAGATGAATTTATATGCGTTTGATGGAATATTAAGGATAAGGTACTACGATACCTATAATGTTTGGAGACCTAATATATAAATTAGGTATGTTAATTATGTATGTGATTAAATGAATATAATGTGTATACATTTATTCTGTATATAAAGAAAATTAAGAATAAAGTTGTGTAACCTAATATATAAATTAGGTATGATAATTAAATGATCTAAAGGGTTATTTTTATTTAGTGGTCATATAATGAATTAAAGTGAAATAAAATTTAATGGACTATGGAAGTTATATTATTTAAACGAGCCCAATTAATTAATTAAGCATCAGACTTGTAGATAAAGTGATTAAGAGTGATTAAATTATTTAATCTAGCCCAATATATTATGTATGTGACAAGTATTATAATGACCCAATTTAATTAGGGTTGAAAGCCCAAGTTAGTATTTGTTAGTAAGTAAAACAAGTAAAATTGATAGCTTAGTGGAATTACTTAAGTGGCCCAAGCTAAGTTTATTTATTAAAAAACATGTGAGAGAATAATAATGATAAAAATTATATTAAGTCAAGAGATATATCTTTATTATCTCATGTTTATTAATTTTATAACTTAATTAAAGTAAGTTTAATTTGGTTATAAAATTTAATGTACAAGAGTAATTATTTAAATTCTAAATGTTTGGAATGAAAACTCTAATTAAATATTGAGGGTGGAATAAGATGAAAATGATTGGAATATGTTAAATTATATGGTCCAAAGAATTATTAGAAAAGCCCTAAAAGATTAAATAAGTGTCCCAATTTTAAAACCAATAAAAAGGGGCATTTTGGACATTCATTAAAGCATTAAAAAAAAGATGTAAGAGGTGATGAGGCCACATGGCCGGTTAAATGAGAGGAGGAAAAAGAGGAGGTTTGTAGATATTTTTAATATATCAATATATCTTATTTCCTTAATTCCTTCTCTCTCATCTCTTAATTATTATTTTCCTTCTTAGCTAATAAAACCAAAAAGAGAGAAAGTCGTGAGAGGGAAAGAAGAGAACGGGAGAAGAGAGAGAGAAAAAGGGGAAGGGGCGGCAGCCCTTGTAATATCCGAGTTTTATTTTTAATTTTTTTAATATTTTTTTTATGTAATTTAAGAATTGTTAATAAACGAATTTATATGAAACTTCTGGGTGATTTCATTTATTAGATGTGTGTGTGTGGTACATATATGTGTTATTTCAAGATATGTGATGAGATGTATTTAAATGGTTGGTTTAGTTTTATTTAACTATTTAAATAAAATTTAGTAGGGAATTATTCTATTTTATTACGTGGGATGGTATTAAATCATGAAATTTGGAGTTAGGAGCGAAATTTAGAGATGCGAATTTGTATTCGTCCTAGGAACGTCGAAATTAGTCGGGATAGACTGTAATCATAAAAAAGTGTCACAGTTGACTTTTTGGTCAAAGTCAACCTATTGACTTTTTTGAGGAAAAAGTCAACTACGAATTTCAGAGATGAATTTGACTAAATGAATAGTCCCTTGATGTCCGGAACGTCGACTTTAGTAGGAATCGATATATGGTTCGCAAAGTTTGGTTCTGAAGGGTAAAATAGTCAAATAGCTTATTAATTGATTAAAATAATATATGTATTTTTTTTTAATAGAAATCAGTTGAACTGATGGACCCATGAGACTATTAACTCGGCACAAGGGAGGGAGTATACGTATATTACATAATAACTAAGGTGGAAGTAATTTATTTTATTCCTTAAAATCAAAATTCTTTTTATTTTTCTAACTCCCACATTCATTTTCTCTAAATCCCACATTCTTCCTATTAATTAACTATATTGTTGTAGTATTAAGTATTGTGAGTAACTAATCATTAGAGTTAGGGGTTATGGGAGTTGGGGGATATGGGAATCAAAAGACTCTAATAAAGCTATACATATATACAAACACACTTTTCTTTTAAGAAAATTCCACCAAGTGACCAAACATGGAGCGAAATTGAGAGCCTAAGAGAGTTAGAACTAATTTTGGAGGATTACTGAGGATTTGACAAGCAAGGAGAAGGAGCATCATATTAAACCAATAAGAAATTCATTAAAAGGTAATTCATGAACCCATTTTATTTTTATAACAAAAATGAGAAGAAAATGCATATAAAATTGGTAAATGATTTGTTGTGGCTTTGTGTTGCCATGTTACTGTTGTTTGATGATTATATATCATTAACAACAAAAGATATGGGTTAATCATGCATCAAATTCATAGAAAATTAATGAATTAAGCAATGCATGCTCCACCTTTGATAAAATGTCTCTAAGGTGCTAAATTAATCAAAAAGGTGGAAGTTTGTTGAAGTTTGATGTTGTGAATTGTGAAAACATGTGAGAGTAGATGATCTGGACATTAGGAATAATTTAATTGCATGCTAGAAGCAAAATCCTGGATTTTTGTCAAATTGGGTTTAACTAGTAATCTGTGATTTTTGGGGGTTTTCGGATCCTCGGGATCATGGTGTATATGACTCGATTAACATATGTAATAATTATATAAAATAGTATGTAACATGAGGTACAACATGTCCAAATTTCATAGGAAAGGGAGTTAAATTGAGCAAGTTATGAAAAACGTAAGCATGCATGTTGGTAATAAAATATGTAGAATTTTGGAAATTCCAGAATTTTTTCTAAGTATAAAACTAGTGCTTGCACGCTTTTTTATGCAGTTGGTTTGTGGTCTTAGCATGCTAGTTTTATGATGTATGAAGATTATTGTGTCCAAGTATCATGGTCATATCATCTTTAGATTAGCGGGAATAAAATCGTAGAGTCGATTGAAAATCGTAGAGAGTAAACTCACGAAATCGTGAAGTCGATGAAAATCGTAGAGTTAACTCTGAAAATCGTGAGAGTCAATTGAAAATCGTGAAGTAAAACTCTAAAAATCGTAGAGTTAACTCTCGAAAATCGTGAGTCGTTGAAAATCGTAGAGTAAACTCAAAAATCGTGAAGTCGATGAAAATCGTGAGTTAACTCTTGAAAAAATCGTGAGAGTCAAAGAAAATCGTAGAGTAAACTCACGAAAATCATAGAGTCAATGAAAATCGTGGAGTAAACTCAAAAATCGTAGAGAGTCGATGAAAATCGTAGAGTAAACTCTGAAAATCGTGGAGTCGATTGAAAATCGTGGAGTAAACTCAAAAATCGTAGAGTCGATGAAAGTCGTGAGAGTAAACTCACGAAAATTGTAGAGTCACAGACGGTGAGAGTGAAAATCGTGAGAGTCAACCTTTGAAAATCGTGAGTCGATTGAAAATTGTAGAGTGAACTCTCAAAATCGTGAGAGTCACGAGATAGTAGAGTGAAAATCATAGAGTGAACTCTAAAATTATAGAGTAAAGTTTATATTACAACTACTATGCGTTGCTAATAGTTTATGTTCATGATTATACAATTGTGTAAGGCACGTGAAGTGCGAGATAGTACATAAGCTATTAATCTGCTATTGGTAAACAACGATCAAGGCAAGTTTCTTACCCTATTTTTCATTATGAATTTATTCAACTCTTATTCGATTGATTGCGTGCAAGGGTAAGTTTGGGCTTGTGATTAATTAATCATTCGTCCAAGCTCCTTTATTGTAAAGTTCTATAACTTCAATTGTGATGCGAAACGTTATTATTGATTATTCAGTTCCTATTACAACTGCTGTACTTTAAAGTTCGTATTCCTTAATGAACTATATTCAAGCATGCTTTCTAGCTTTCGTCCCGACTAGATGTTATTGATGCAAACATATTATATTATTTAAACAATTCAAATCCATTGAAGCTATTTGATGTTTACCAATCCAAATTGCTTTGGTGAGGTCTCGTATGAATACTAAGATGAACAACCCGGATAATCAGGGTAACTCGATGTGGGCATATAGTCCCATTTACGCTTATCGTTTAAACTTTATACTTGTGCACAATGTAGGGTACGATAAAATTGATCACAGAGTAGTACTGTAGAGACCGTTTACAATCTATTTGATTGTTAAACCGTCTGATGGTTTTTGATGAAACAAAGTAATGTTCAGGGTATCTAACACCCCTTAGTATGTTATTGAGAATTCTAGAACTCTTATCTTGATATTCCAGTTTATCTCTTGATATTTATTTCAACTATTGAGAAATATTCATACTAATGCTTCTACTTCTGATGTATGTTCTCAAACTACTTTATATACTTGCTGGGCAATTTGTGCTCATTCTTGCTTAAACTTTTCAGTTAAGGCTTATAACGCTGAGGGCTCGGGCAAGGACAAAGGAAAGTCTAAGATGAAATAATGAGATTTATTTATGTAATAATTATATTTTCGCATATGATGTGATGTAGCGATAAACGCTAAGTTTAAGTTTCAGTTTATTAAAGGTTGTAAAGACTTGGGACTTTATTTTGAATAAGTATGTAATAGTTAATATTATTATTATGATTATTATTAGAGTTACTTAGATAGATGATGATGTATGTTATATCGTGAGCACCATGTCCTGTAATCGATGTTACACGGATTTGGGGGCGTCACAGGTCGGTATCAGAGCAATAGGTTATAAACCTTAGGTGGGGAACCTTAGACTATAACCTTAGGGAAGTTAGTGGAGAAAATAAAGAGATGAAGTCATGTAGAGTTCTAAGGGTTGTGTCAAATCTATTTTTCCTAAAAACAAAAAACAACTATTTTAAAATACTAACCGAGTGATTTTTTTTTCTTGTTTGAAGGATGTCAGGAGAAGAGGAGGTTAGAGATATCCACGTTGTGAGTGAGCAGTTGGTGACAGCTATACCTGAGCCTATAGCTGAGGCAGTAGCTAACTTAGACCCAGAGGATTATCCTGAAGAGGAAGAGGAGCCCGAGGAGGACTCGGAAGAAGAACCTGAGGATACTTTATTGGATGAGTTGATGTTTAGGATTACGGAGTTGGACGACAAGGTCCATGAGTTGACGGAGCTGTATCAGGGGGAGAAGCAAACTATAGCATTGCTTGAGGCATTGGTGCACCACCTGATAATTAGGAACGGGGATCTGGCTGACAAGTTCATGGGCATCGGACTGTAAGGCGGATAAGTGGAGGATGAGAAAGAAGCTATTAGGTCCCACTTGGGGCATACCATTAACGAGTTAGAGTCGAGGATTCAGAGTCTTCAAACCGACAAGCGATTATTACCACATTACGGGAGAAGAGAGGAGAGGCAGGTGTTCGAGAATTGAGAAGCTAATGGGCGAGTTAGAAGGAGATGAGAGATAAGAAGGTTAAGATAGACAAGATGAAATACGCATTTAAGTCGACACATGGAAGGTTTCAACATAGGGTGAATCACTTTCCAAGTGAGGAGCACCTTACCTAGGCGTGTTATAAGCGAGGGTTTGGTCTTGGAGATAGCGGATGAGGAGCATGAGGGCGCCCATTAAAGTGGGGCTTTTAGTTTATTATGATGAACTTTTACTACTGGCGTATAGAACACTTATCTTTGAATAATAAGCTTGGTTTCAGTTTTTACCAAGTATGTTGGTTTAAAGTGATGTAAATGGCTTAATGTTATAAGACGATGAAATACCTTGGGTGTTATGTTTATAAATAAATATGTTTTTATTTAAGTATGTGATGTGATGATTAAGTCTCTTCTTATGATTGATATATTATGTAGAGTAAGTGATAAAATAATAACATTAAGTTCATTTTAAACAGATAGATGGCTAGAGGAAGACGTCGTCAAACACCCGAGGGGTCAGATGAATATCTTTGGGGATCCACCGAATCCTATGTAGCAGTCTGTAGACATGTTAGTGGGGGCACTTCAGAATTGAACCCCGAATGCCAATAATCCTCCAGTGGCCCAGGTGGCACACTTCAAGGACTTCAAGAGCGCGGGACCCCCTGAGTTCAAAGGAACCACTGAACCCATCAAAGCTCAAACTTGGGTCAAGGGAATCAAAAAGGCGTTCGCTATCGCCCGAGTAGGTGATGATCAGAAAACAATCTTCGCCACTTACATGCTGAAGGGTGAAGCTAACTTCTGGTGGGAGGCAAACCAGACCAGGGCTGGAGAAGGCGTGATACCTTGGGAAGGGTTTAAGAAATTCTTTTTCGAGAACTATTTTCCGGTTAGTATGCAGAGTCGCATGGAGATGCGATTCCTATAGCTGAAGCAAGAAGACATGACGGTACCTCAATATGCCGCAAAATTTAACGAGCTGGCGAAGTTTGCGCCTCACCAGGTCGACACTGAGGAGAGAAAAACGAGGAGGTTTGAGCAGGGTCTCAAACTATGGCTATGTAGCAGACTCTGGGTGTTACAGATGAAAAGCTTCGCGACTCTCCTGGAGAAAGCTATAATCGCTAAGGGCGGAAGTGAGGCCCTAATGAAATTTAATAAGGAAAAAAAAAAGAAGAATGAAAGAGGGAATCGCGGGGAAGGTAGCTGCAGCAGTGGTGCAAACAAGAGGAAGCGGAACAATAACAACAGTAGCAGCAACAATTTCAAATCGAGAAACTCTGGGGGAAAACCAAGGGAAACAAAGAAGAGAATAGAGGCATGCAAGGAGTGTGGGAGAAATCACTCAGGGCCATGTCTAAAAGGAAAGAATGTCTGTTTCAACTGCGGGCAGGAGGGGCACATCTCTCCCAATTGCTCTGCACCAAAGAGAAATGGATGCTTCAACTGTGGAGCATTGGATCATCAGGCAAGGAATTGCCCAAAGAAGAACACAGCGGGAGGAAATGGAGGAAGGGGACCAAGCGGTGGGAATCTCACGATTAATGGACCACCAACTCGTAATCAACCAACAAAGACAAGGACTTTCAACATGACGGTTCAAGATGCTTGTCGCATCCGGGGCGTGGTTTCGTATCATTCCGATCAATGATATATCTGCTTACATATTATTTGATTTGGGTGCTACTTGTTCCTTCATATCGCATGAATTCTCCTAACGATTAAATTTACCCTAGGAAGAATTAAAATATCCTATGAACATAGAAGTTGCTAATAAGGAAATGATTCCCGTTAGCCATGTCTATAGAAATTGTGTTGTAAACATCAGGGGATATAAGTTACCCGTGGATTTAATTCCAATTCAATTTGGAGAATTTGATGTAATTCTAGGAATGGATTGGTTATTTAACCATGGAGCGATGATAGATTGCGAAAAGAAGTATATAAATCTTAGGACTCCAGATCAGTCTATGGTAGCATTCTATGGAAGTAGGTCGTCGAGACACTCAAGTTTTCTGACGATGATGCAAGCAAGGAAGTTACTAAGAAAGGGATGTGTAGGATATTTGGCCCATATCGTCGATACGCAGAAAGCAGGGATAGAGATGGGACAGATACCAGTAGTGAATGAATTTCCGGATATATTTTTGGAGGAATTGCCAAGACTTTCACCAGATCGGGAGGTCGAATTCGTTATAGATTTAGTAAAGGGATCGACACCGATTTCAAAGCCCACTTACGAAATGGCACCCTACAGAAATGAAGGAGCCGATGACAAATACGAAGAAGAGTTATTGGATAGGAAGTATATTCAACCGAAAGTGTGTCTCCTTGGGGAGCACCGTTTTATTTGTGAAAAGAAGGATGGATCGATGAGACTATGTATCGACTATCGAGAGTTGAACAAGGTGACGATTAAGAACAAGTATCCGTTACCTAGGATAGATGATCTATTCGATCAACTGAAGGGAGCGAAATATTTTTCCAAGATCGACTTGAGGACGGGTTATCACCATTTAAAGGTAAGGAAGGAGGATGTACCTAAGACAGCGTTCAGGACACGTTACGGTCACTACGAGTTCCTGGTGATATCGTTCGGAGTTAACAAATCGCCAAAGACATTTATGGACATAATGAATCGGGTATTCAAGCAATACTTAGATAAATTCATAGTTGTGTTCATAGATGATATCTTGATCTATTCTAAGACTCGGAAGATCATCTTTGAACATTTAAGGTTAGTGTTGGAGGCGTTGACGAAGGATAAGTTATCATAAAAAATTCTCGAAGTGTGAATTACGGTTGGAGAAAGTTCAATTTACGGGTCACGTGATCGACAAGGGCCGGAATTTCGTGGATCCAAAGAAAGGTGGAAGCGGTTCAAAATTGGCAACAACCAAAGTCACCGACTGAAGTAAGAAGTTTCTTAGGACTGGCAGACTATTACAGACGATTTATTCAAGATTTTTCAAAGATAGCGGGAACGTTGACGAATTTAACGAAGAAGATGGTAAAATTTGTCTGGACAGAGAAGTGTGAAGAGAGTTTTATGGAACTCAAGAAAAGACTGAGTGAAGCACCAGTGTTGTCTTTACCTGACGACACAGGTGACTTCGTGATTTTCAGTGATGCGTCACACAAAGGACTTGGCAGTGTGCTTATTATGCAACATGGTAAAGTTATTGCGTATGCATCGCGTCAATTGAAGGATTACGAGAAGGGATATCCTACCCATGATCTGGAATTGGCGATAGTAGTATTTGCCTTAAAGATATGGAGGCACTATTTAAATGGTGTAAGGTGTGAAATATACACGGACCATAAAAGTCTGAAGTATATTTTCACGCATAAGGAGTTGAATATGAGACAAAGAAGATGGTTGGAACTTATAAAGGATTACAATTGCGACATCTTGTATCATCCGGGGAAAGCGAAGGTGGTAGCAGATGCGCTAAACAGAAAGGGCTGTGGTAGGTTGGCAATGCTAACAGCTCAAGAGGAGTTAATTAAGGAGATGGCTAGATTGGAACTCGAGATAAAAAGTCCAAGAGAGCCAGAGGGTAAATTATTCGTAATGGAGGCTCATCCGACTCTATTGGACAAAATCAAGGAAGTACAAGGCGTGATGAGAGGAATGTGAAGGTGAGGACAAGAATTTCGGATGGAGAAGAGCTTAAATTTAGTATGGGGAGTGATGGACTATTAAGATTTGAGAAGAGAATTTGGGTGCCGCCAAGATTATGCAGATTAAAGGAAGAAATCTTGCGAGAAGCTCATAGCTCAAGTTACTCAATTCACAGGAAGCACAAAGATGTATCGGGATCTCCGCCAACATTATTGGTGGCCCAATATGAAAAGACAAGTCACGAGTCGTCGACCAAGTGTTTAACATCTTACGTGAGTTAAGGCGAAACATCAGAAACCGAGCGGGCTACTTCAACCTTTAGAAATTCTAGAATAGAAGTGGGAGCATATCACGATGGACTTCATGGTAGGACTTCCAACTACGCAGAAGGGTTACGATGCAGTTTGGGTGATCGTTGATCGATTGACCAAGTCAGCACATTTTTTGTCAATTAAGATTAGATATACCTTGGATCAGTTGGTAAAGCTTTACGTCAAAGAGAATGTTTCCAGGCACGGGGTACGTGTATCAATTGTGTCAGATCGCGATTCGCGGTTCATAGCAAATTTCTGGAGAAGTTTTCAAAACGCATGGGAACGCAACTGAGTTTGAGCACGGCGTATCACCCTCAAACAGATGGGCAGAGCGAGAGAACTATTCAAACGTTAGAGGACATGCCGAGAGCATGCGTTATGGATTTCAAAGGGAGCTGGGATGACCACCTACCGTTTGTAGAATTTGCGTACAATAACAGTTATCACGCGAGCATCGGTATGCCACCTTATGAAGCTTTATATGGAAGGAAATGTAGAACGCCATTGTGCTGGGAGGAAGTGGGAGAATGACAATTGCTAGGGCCAGAATTGGTGCAATAAACTGTAGATGTGATCAAAATAATACGAGCGAGGCTAGTGACGGCTCAGGATCGACAGAAGAAATATGCAGATCAATATCGGCAACAACGAGATTTCGACGTCGGCACTTATGTGTTTTTGAAAGTGTCACCTTGGAAAGGGAAAATGAGATTTGGGAAGAAGGAAAAACTTAGTCCCAGATTCATAGGACCCTTCAAAGTGTTGAGGTGAGTGGGTGAGGTAGCTTATGAAATAGCCTTACCTCTGGAGTTAGAACATATACACAATGTGTTCCATGTTCCTATCCTACGACCCTATAAGCAGGATTACAAGCATGTCATAGAGTATGAACCTATTCAGTTTGAAAAGGACTTAACCTACGAAGAGGTCCCATTGCAGATAATCGATAGAAAAGAACAAGTGTTAAGAAATAAGATAATACCTTCTGTTAAGGTATTGTGGAGGAACCACAACACCGATGAGGCTACGTGGGAACTCGAGGAGAGAATGATGAAAAATTACCCTAATCTTTTTCATTGATTTGTAATGATTCCGGGGACGGAATCCTTTTAAGGGAGGGTGAATGTAATATTCGATTTTTATTTTTAATTTTTTTTAATATTTTTTTTATGTAATTTAAGAATTGTTAATAAACGAATTTATATGAAACTTTTGGGTGATTTCATTTATTAGATGTATGTGTGTGGTACATATATGTGTTATTTCAAGATATGTGATGAGATGTATTTAAATGGTTGGTTTAGTTTTATTTAACTATTTAAATAAAATTAAGTAGGGAATTATTCTATTTTATTACGTGGGATGGTATTAAATCATGAGCTGGAGTTAGGAGCAGAATTTAGAGATCCGGACTGTGTATTCGAGTCCGAAACGTCGAAATTAGTCAGGATAGACTGTAATCACGAAAAAGTGTCACAGTTGACTTTTTGGTCAAAGTCAACCTGTTGACTTTTTTGAGGAAAAAGTCAACTACGAATTTCAGAGATGAATTTGACTAAACGGATAGTCCCTTGATATCCAGAACATCGACTTTAGTAGGAATCGATATATGGTTCGCAAAGTTTGGTTCTGAAGGGTAAAATAGTCAAATAGCTTATTAATTGATTAAAATAATATATGTATTTTTTTATAGAAATCAGTTGAACCTGATGGACCCATGAGACTATTAACTCGCGGGACAAGGGAGGAGTATCGTATATTACATAATAACTAAGGTGGAAGTAATTTATTTTATTCCTTAAAATCAAAATTCTTTTTATTTTTCTAACTCCCACATTCATTTTCTCTAACTCCCACATTCTTCCTATTAATTAACTATATTGTTGTAGTATTAAGTATTGAGAGTAACTAATCATTAGAGTTGGGGGTTATGGGAGTTGGGGTTATGGGAATCAAAAGACTCTAACAAAGCTATACATATATACAAACACACTTTTCTTTTAAGAAAATTCCACCAAGTGAGTAAACATGGAGAGAAATTGAGAACCTAAGAGAGTTAGAACTAATTTTGGAGGATTACTGAGGATTTGACAAGCAAGGAGAAGGAGCATCATATTAAACAGATAAGAAATTCATCAAAAGGTAATTCATGAACCCATTTTATTTTTATAACAAAAATGAGAAGAAAATGCATATAAAATTGGTAAATGATTTGTTGTGGCTTTGTGTTGCCATGTTACTATTGTTTGATGATTATATATCATTAACAACAAAAGATATGGATTAATCATGCATCAAATTCATATAAAATCAAAGAATTAAGCAATGTATGCTCTACCTTTGATAAAATGTCTCTAAGGTGCTAAATTAATCAAAATGGTGGAAGTTTGTTGAAGTTTGATGTTGTGAAATGTGAAAGCATGTGAGAGTAGATGATCTAGACATTAGGAATAATTTAATTGCATGCTAGAAGCAAAATTTCGGATTTTTGTCAAATTGGGTTTAACTAGTAATCTGTGATTTTTGGGGTTTTTCGGAGCCTCGGGATCATGGTGTATATGACTCGATTAACATATGTAATAATTTTATAAAATAGTATGTAACATGAGGTACAACCTGTCCAAATTTCATAGGAAAGGGAGTTAAATTGAGCAAGTTATGAAAATCGTAAACATGCATGTTAGTAATAAAATATGCAGAATTTTGGAAATTCCAGAATTTTTTCAAAGTATAAAACTAGTGCTTGCATGCTTTTCTATGCAGTTGGTTTGTGGTCTTAGCATGCTAGTTTTATGAATGTTATATTTTTGTAAAATACCTTGATGTATGAAGGTTATTGTGTCCAAGTATCATGGTCATATCATCTTTAGATTAGCGGGAATAAAATCGTAAAGTCAGTGAAAATTGTAGAGTAAACTCTAAAAATCGTAGAGTCAATGAAAATCGTAAAGTTAACTCTGAAAATCGTAGAGTCAGCGAAAATCATAGAGTAAACTCTGAAAATCGTAGAGTCAATGAAAATCGTAGAGTTAACTCTGAAAATCGTAGAGTCAGCGAAAATCGTAGAGTAAACTTTGAAAATCGTAGAGTAAATGAAAATCGTAGAGTAAACTCTGAAAATCGTAGAGTCAGTGAAAATCGTAGAGTAAACTCTGAAAATCGTAGAGTCAATGAAAATCGTAGAGTTAACTCTGAAAATCGTGGAGTCGTGAAAAATCATGGAGTAAACTCTAAAAAATCGTAAAAGTCAATGAAAATCGTGAGAGTAAACTCTGAAAATCGCAGAGTCACTGAAAATCGTAGAGTAAACTCTGAAAATCGTAGAGTCAGTGAAAATCGTAGAGTAAACTCTAAAAATCGTAGAGTCAATAAAAATCGTAGAGTAAACTCTGAAAATCGTAGAGTCAATGAAAGTCGTAGAGTAAACTCTGAAAATCGTAGAGTGCAGATAGTAGAGTGAAAATCGTATAGTCAACACTGAAAATCGTAGAGTCAGTGAAAATCGTAGAGTGAACTCTGAAAATCGCAGAGTGCAGATAGTAGAGTGAAAATCATAGAGTGAACTCTAAAAATTATAGAGTAAAGTTTATATTACAACTACTATGCGTTGCTAATAGTTTATGTTCATGATTATACAATTGTGTAAGGCACGTGAAGTGCAGATAGCTGTAAGCTATTAATCTGTTATTGGTAAACAACGATCAAGGCAAGTTTCTTACCCTATTTTTCATTATGAATTTATTCAACTCTTATTCAGTTGATTGCAGCAAGGGTAAGTTTGGGCTTGTGATTAATTAATCATTCGTCCAAGCTCCTTTATTGTAAAGTTCTATAACTTCAATTGTGATGCGAAACGTTATTATTGATTATTCAGTTCCTATTGCAACTAGCTGTACTTTAAAGTTCGTATTCCCTTAATGAACTATATTCAAGCATGCTTTCTAGCTTTCGTCCCAGCTAGATGTTATTGATGCAAACATAGTATATTATTTAAACAATTCAAATCCATTGAAGCTATTTGATGTTTACCAATCCAAATTGCTTTGGTGAGGTCTCGTATGAATACTAAGATGAACAACCCGGATAACGGGGTAACTGATGACGGGCATATAGTCCCATTTACGCTTATGCGTTTAAACTTTATACTTGTGCACAATGTAGGTATGCGATAAAGTGATCACCGGAGTACTTGTAGAGACCGCTTTACAATCTATTTGATTGTTAAACCGTCGATGGTTTTGATGAAACAAAGTAATGTTCGAGGTATCTAACACCCTTAGTATGTTATTGAGAATTCTAGAACTCTTATCTTGATATTCCGGTTTATCTCTTGATATTTATTTCAACTATTGAGAAATATTCATACTAATGCTTCTACTTCTGATGTATGTTCTCAAACTACTTTATATACTTGCTTTGGGTAATTTGTGCTCATTCTTGCTTAAAATTTTCGATTAAAGGTCGATATATAATGAGGGCTCGGGCAAGGACAAAGGAAAGTCTAAGATGAAATGATGAGATTTATTTATGTAATAATTATATTTCCGCATATGATGTGATGTAGCGATAAACGCTAAGTTTAAGTTTCAGTTTATTAAAGGTTGTAAAGACTTGGGACTTTATTTTGAATAAGTATGTAATAGTTAATATTATTATTATGATTATTATTAGTTACTTAGATAGATGATGATGTATGTTATATCGTGAGCACCATGTCCTGTAATCGATGTTACACGGATTTGGGTGCGTCACAGCCCTAGCGAAGGAAGGAGGAGAAAAAATCTCCATGAAGAGAAGAAGAAGAAGAAAAACAAAGGTATACAATTATTTTTCCTAAGCTTTCATCTAATTTATTTTATGGATTTGATGAAAGGGGTTTATAATATGTATGTATAAAAACCTTTTATCGATGTGATTTATATGAATTCAAGTATGGATCTACCCATATTGGGTGTTGATTTGTTTGGAAATGAAAAGAAAAGAAAAATAATTTTTCTAGTTTATGAAACCTAACTTTTGGGTGCTATGGATGTCCACCATTTTTGATCTACACATTCTTTTCGCAATCCATCAAAGAGAGGTGTTAGATATATGTGTACTAGTAAACCCAAGTAGTAGAACTCAAAAATCACATTTCTAAAAGTCGTGGTGTGGGTTTTGGTGAAAATAATCTCGTTTTCTTGGAACTATTTTGGATCAGTCTGCCTCGGTGGCATTTTCGTCCACTTTTTGTACATTAAAAATTCTGAAAAATATTGGAGTGTTAATATCATAAGATATGAAGGTCCTGTAAAAATTTGAGAATTGTTGGCCATACGGTTTGAGAGTTATGGATTTTACGACTAAGGACAATATTTAAAAAGATACCCAAATAACTCTTTATATATAAGTCTAAATATTACGAAATGTTTACTGGAAGTACATGTATATAACATGAGTTAACCCTGAAAATTTCAAAAGTTTTGGAGATAAATTCGATTTATGAAAAATCTGAGAATATTTGGCTATGATGGACTATTTGAAAATAGTAGATGGGTTTTAAAAATTCCGGAAAAAATATATGTTCAATGTGGGACTATATTATGCAAAATCCCAGAAAAGAAATATTTTTGAGACTAATTTGGTATTTTCATATAAATGATGTTATATGGATAAATGAGTTTAATTAAATATGTGACGTCCAAAAAATATGGAAAATAAGGTTTTCCGACTTGAGAACCTTAAGCATGTTTTATGCAGATTTTTGATGGAGGTTTGGGTCAGGTGGTGAAGAGTTGATATGTGTATGGCATTTTAGAGTGCTTAAATGAATTAATTAAGGAATAGAAAACATTTGAAATAAATTGTTTATTAATGTGATTAATGACTTAAAATAATTTTATGTGACTAATGATATTGGATTAAGATATTATTAGTAATATTTAACTTAAATGTTATAAAAGGATTAATAACCTTAGCTTGAAATTCTATTAAAAAATTAATAATATTAAACGGGAAATAAAAATAGAGAATTAAGTTGTTTTTTAAATGTAGTTGTTGAATTTGGTATTTAATGAACTATATTATGTGTATAATCTACTAAAAAAAAGAATCTAGGGTACTGAATTTGATTTCGGGTTGCTGAAATTGAATTCTGTCTACTAACACTGATTTTGGTATGCAGAAATAGTGATTTCAGGATACTGAAATGAAATCCGACTTACTGAAATTGTATTTCGGTTTACTAAAATGTTATCTAATTTACTAAGATAACATATAAAAGGGAAAACTTATAAGTATAAGTTATGACATGATTAAAAGATTATCAAAGTTTAATGATAATACTAAGGCTGTAATGTAATGTCAAATACTTAACTAGGTTAGACAATTTTATATAAGATGATGAGATTATAAATGAGTAAATGATAAGTCTAAAGTAGTACAATGGTATTCTGCAATAGTTGATGTATAGTAGCTGGGCTAAACAATTCCTTCAGTGAGCAAATGTATATACGAATAAGTAACCGATATAACTCATTGTGAAATAGTGTAGACGAGACAGAAACTAATTTGTTGGTTGTTTGTGGGAAACTACTCACTATACTATATTGAATACTATTAAAGACTCTACGTGTGCTAGGTTTAGACTTGGGTCTATGTATAGTGTTAAGGGTATCTAATATTTGACTATGTGTTTAAATGTTAGATAGTTTACTTATAAGGTATGTTATGCTAATTGAAAGATTAATCTTATAACTGATAGGTCTTTTCAATAAGAACATTAACTTAGATTGCGTAGCAGTAATCAACGGTTCAGGCTAGTTCCCTAACTTAAACTCGAGTTATTATGTTTCAGGCATGCTAGTGATTTAATTATTTACAATTATTCCACATCTTTGATTATTGATTCGCACATTGTACATGTTGTATATGTTCATCAGGTATGAAAGGCTGATCACCTTTATTACCATAAGGTTCATTTAAAATTATTCATGGTCATTGTTGACCAGTCAGCATTATTGGTTCAATCATTTAATCATTGAAATTGATTCGTGTTCTTTCACAATCATTATATTGTTAAAAAAATCCAGCTTATTATTCCTTTTCAATCATGATATATCTTTATTTGAACTTAAACTTGTTGGGCAAAATTGTTGCTCACCCTTGCTATATCATGATAAAAATTTTCAGATTAAGATAAAAGCTAGAGTAAAGACAGAAGCAAAGGCAAAGTGCCTGATTAAATTATGGTGCAGTTAGATCAATTAAATTTTAGATGAAAATAGCTTTGTAAACCTTTTTAGATATTGAATTCAGGTAATACGTTAAGGTTCTCGACCTTAGGGTTTATGTTGTAAAGTTTAATGTATAAACAATTTACGTTTATATCTTCCGCAATAGTTATAGAAAGAGTGTACCATATTTGTGGTGATTGGGACCCGGAACTGGGGTCCTTTATAGTAAACACCTCCCAACCTTGCTCATGAATCTTTCTTTGCATCTGCCCATCAAAAGCGTCCGACCTCAAACCCCTCTCTGGTGTCAGTGCCTTGGGCGTGAGATAGTCATTTTGTCCGTTGCATTAGCACTAACAAACTTTCTTTTATCATAGCTGCGATTCGATGGAGATGAACCTTCGCCCCTTTGTCGTTTAGAAGGAGTTTTCGGTGCCATATCTAACAATTACTGTCAACCAATTCCCCCAAGCTTCTCTTGGGCAATTATACAAGCACTTAGTGTGCACCACCACTTCACAATATCCAAAACTCACAACTAAAATCCAAAATGAGAGAAAGAACTATTGAACTTGCTTACCCAAAATAATTGGCCCAATTGATGAAGATTTTTTTGTAGTTGTTGACCAATTTTGAAGTTCGCCCTTCTCTCTTTGCTGCAAACCCTAACCATATTGAAACCCTAAGTTATGGTGAAGGAATTTAGAGAAGTTGATGGAGATGTGGTGTGAGATGGAGAAATTAGGGTTTAATTTATAAAGAATGATAGTAGTGGGAGAAATTGATGTGAGATTGAGGGTTATTAGGGGATTTTTTACCTCCTCCCCAGAAGTCACTTCCCTTACAGAGTGTTCACTCACAGCTTCTAGCTCCCTTCCTGAAAGAACTCCTTACCTAGATTTTTATCTCTTATCCTATAGCACATGAATTGACTGGGGGTTTCACCTCCCCCCAGCTACTTAAATGAGCTATTGCCTGTGAGATCATTTATGAATCCAACCCTGGAGTTACTTCCCTTCTGGTTGGGTCTTAAGGAGAGCAATCATAGACCAGGGGAGAAACCAGTTACACGATCAGGAAGGTCAGAGTTGTCGTTGATATGCAAAATTCATGGGTGTAAGGAGTGGCTAAGTTCGGTTATGGAAGATTAGAATGGGGAAGAACCATGATCTACAAGTGTTTTTTTTATTCCCGTAACCCCGTTGGGGCAGGGGGTAAATGACCTACAAAGGCCCACCGGCGGGCATATCAGAAACCCCTTCGTCAGAAGCGGATGTGTCGAAGTGAGGAATAAGCCACGTAGAAATGGGTCCCTATTTTGAAAAACTTTAGTTTGTTAGTTACTTTGCCCCGTAAGCATATAATACTTCATGAATAGTACATGAAACCCATAAAAACTAAAAATATAAGATAAGTACATGGAGTTTGAGCATTCAAGTTCAAAATTACTACAAATTACTAATTAACTAACTACGAATTGTACATAAATGAACTAAGTAGTAATAAACTTATGACCTAAACTATGAATTTGATAACATCAAACTAAAATACTATAAATGATACAAAAATTCGGTTGCCTTCCAATGAGCGTTTGTTTTTTAGTCTTTCAGCCTGACTACTCCCTGTTTCATGGCGCATCGACTAGAGTGATCGGGATGGCTTGATTTTAAATGACGCCACCCCAGTAATGCTTTAGACGCTGCCCGTTAACTTTGAACGTTTCAAGAGGATTCATGTTATATAGTTCAATGACGCCATGTGGGTAGACTGTCTTGATAGTAAATGGCCCCGAGCATCTTGATTTGAGTTTACCGGGAAACATCCTCAGTCATGAGTTGTATAACAGAACAGATTGGCCCGGTTAAAACTTTTTTTGCATATCTTCTGATCGTGCCACTTCTTGACCTTTTCTTTGTACATCTTTGAGTCCTCGTAAGCTTGCATTCGAAACTTGTCCAGCTCATTCAATTGTATAAGTCTCTTTTCTCCTGCAGCTGTTTGATCAAAATTCATCTTTTGAATCGTCCAAAATGCTTTGTGTTGAAGTTCCACTGGGAGGTGATAGGCTTTCCTGTAAACTAGTTGATACAGAGACATCCCAATTAGTTTTTTGTATGCTGTCTGATAAGCCCATAAAGCATCGTCTAACTTTAGAGACCAGTTATTTCTATTTAGATTCACCACTTTCTCTAAAATTCAGTTCACCTCTCTGTTGGATACCTCAGTTTGGCCACTCGTTTGAGAAGGATAAGTTGTTGCAACCCTGTGATTAACTCCATACTTTGCTAAGACAGCTGTAAAGAATCTATTGCAGAAGTGACTTCCCTCGCCACTTATAATTGATCTCGGCGTGTCAAATTTTGTGATTATATTTTGTTAGGAATATACATGAGAATGTTATTCGTATTTATATATTATTTGATTATGATATAAGAAAATGAATGAATATACAAGTATGCTTGCATTAAGGAATGTTGTAACGTCGTTTGATAGATAATAGGAATATATGTACAAGGACTTAGATTGAATTGATCAAACATGTTAGTTTGATCCTACGTAAGTAAAACAGCTTTGTAAAGTCCTTCAAAAGAAATGATGTATAAGGACTATAACAGAAAGATCAAACTTGTTAGGTTGATCTAATAATGTAATAGATAGGCATGTCAGATCGTCGAACACAGAACCAACATCATATTCTGCCAGGAGAGTCAGGGAAAACTCGAGAACTATCAAGGCGGAATCGTAGTCTGCAAGATAGTAGATCTCAGAGTTCGTAGTCTTCCAGGAGAGATGAGGAAGGATCTTAGTTTGTCGAGAAGAACTTTCTCAGAGCCGTAATCTACTGAGGATGTAACAATCCAAAATTTTAAATTGTGATTCCAAATATTTATTGAATTATATAAATATTTTAATTGATGTGTTTATTGTTAAATAAATATTTGTTTAACTTGATTTAATTTGATTATTTATTTGTTAAAGAAATAATTTATGGGTTAAGGAAATTAAATTAGAGAGTTGGTAGGAATTAAATGAATTATTATAATGTTTTTAATTTAATTTGATAATTAAAGTGATGTATTAATTTATTAAAAAAATAATTGAAATTATAATGAAGATTAAAATTTTGTAGTAATATGGTTATGTGACAAATAGATTTATTATGTTATTAGTGGATGTAGTTTAATTAAATTTGAATATGGGAATTTGATTAAATAAAGTGTGACTATAAACTAAATGATTTATTAAAATAAATTCAAGTAGTTTAAATGAATTTACCCAAACAAGGCTTAAAGACATTAAGTCTTTATTTTTAAAAATGTTTTTGCCAAACAAAGCTTTATGACTTTTGAATTTTGAATTTGAATTATAATATAAATAAAATAAATCAAAATAATAAATAAAATATATTTTATAACTAATATACGTTAAATTATTTTGTAACTATTAATTAGTAACTAGGCTTATAATGGCCATCAGTTGTTTTCTTTACGCATAGTGATAGTTGGTCTATACTGAGCCTAAGAAGAGAGTTTGCAGAGAGAATATAGGGAGTTTGAGAGAAAAGTCATATGATTCCAAAGCATTTCTGTGTGTTTTAGCAAGGATTTCCAAGCAATTGATGGTATTCTTCTAACACCTTAATATTATATATATGAATGTTTTATATTCACGAATTATACGTTTTCTGTGAATGCAAGTTGGATGAATTGTTGTTGTATAAACTGAATTATTGAATTGGTGTGTAATTGTGATGTTAGAACTAGCATCTAGACAAGATTTTGTGTACTAATCATATCCAAAAGAAAGAAAAGTGGTTTACAGTGCATGTGTATATATATGTCATGTGAAAGAACAAAAACATTTATAGTTAGTTTGTAAACTAATCTATAAATTAAACCTTGAGTATGTTAACTCAGTAAGAAACAAAGAGAATGCAATTTGAATGAGTTAATTTGGTGTATTATTGAGACCTCGATGTTAATTTTGTCAAGGATGTCAAAAATTGAGTTTTTGTATAAAATATGGAATTCAAAGGTTTTAAATTTGATGTTTATATTGTGTATATCAGTAAAAACATGTTAGAGACCTTAAGTTATGTTTTTGTGAAGTGTATGTAAATTATACGTGTTAAATTGGTTGCTAGAAAGTAAGTTGCAGGCCAAACTAGCTTTGTTTGTGTTCTTTGTGAAAATGATTGCTTGTTCTACACAAGATCGCTGTGTCTTCTTGCCAAGATCGCCTATTACTGAGTCTATGTCTCATGGCATGACACCAGAGCCCCACTCGAGCCGCCAGTCGCCGCACCACAGCTCCATTCCCATTCCAAACTAGGTGATTGCATACCTACCGGCAGCGATGTTAGCGGAAAGTTTGTTTTAATTATACAAAATCTGTAATTGTTGATAAGGTGTAATGTTATGATTGTTAAAATGTGATTTTTATATTTTGGTGTTATAGTACCAAGAGTGAGAATATTATAAGCAATTAATGAGTTATGTTATTGCATTAAAAGTGTGACTTGCTATATTATTAAAAACAAGCCATACATGAAATAGATACTTAATTTTATATAGAGTACATGTCGTAACTTATTATGTCATGATGACATGTGTATAGGATATTGAGAATCGAGTTATTATAGTTTAGCTTACACACAAGGCAAGTTTTCTTTATCCTACCTTGTTTACAATTGAGCAAGTTTTCGAACTCTAACATCTATTTGAGTTTGTTCTATTTCTCTTTATATTGAGAAAGTAATTCCTAATCCTATTTATACAACTTAATTATACTCACGCAAGCTCTTTAACCTAACTCTTACTTTGAGAAGGGTCCATACTTTTAACTTGTTTCTTAGTATGCAAGCTTCTAAATTCTGATACACATATGTTGAACAAGTCTTATCGTTAAACTTGTTATTTATTACGGATGTTCAATAACTCAATTCTGTTACTAAACCAAATTCTAGCCTTAGCTTAATAATGTTCAAGCAAGGTATGTTACATTATTGAATGCTTATGCTTTTATTTCATTTCTAAAGCATGACCTTAATATACAATGTTGATTCATTAATTTATGACTTATTCCATAGCATGTTGTTATTACATTTTTATTCAACTAATCCTTAGTTGATGATCGTTAAACTCTAAATTTCCTTGAAACTTATCCAAACCAAACTTACTTTGGTGCGGACTTTTATTCTAAATACTAAGATGAACAACCCTATTACAGGGGATTATTTATGCAAAGCGTTTAGATGTTTATGCACAATACATTGTACGAAGGGCTGATCCCCCTAAGTACGAGCAGTCCCTATAGTCTTATGATTGTTTAGGTTTAAGGTTAAAGAATACTTATAACTTTGGACATAGTTCGTGGTCTTGTGACCCTCAAATATATATATTTCAAATTCTGTTCTTGATTATCATTGATATAGAATAGTATTCAGTTCTATTGAGCCTATTCGTTTGACAGTTGTTATGATATTATTATTCATTGTCACTTCAAGTGAGCATTTGTTTGCTCACTCTTGCTTATATAACCATTACAACTACATTGAGAAGGTCAATGAACCTATCACCAGTAAAGGAAAAAGAAAGATGAACAAGTGTTGAAGACTTGTAAATATGTGATTTCTATATTGTCAGACTTTGATTTAATTGCTGAGATGTAATTATTTAATTTTCCGCATTTGATGTTTTCATTTAAATGTTAGATAACCTGTAACGATCGAGAAATTTATAATTTAATTTAAATATTTATTAAATTAAATAAATATTTTAAATAATTTATTTATTGAGAAAATAAATAATTGATGAATTGTAGTGAATTAATTTAGTAACTAAATTGATTTATGATAATTAAATTGAGTAATGATAATTTTATCTAATGGATTTAATTTAAGGAAATAATTAAATTAAATCAATTGCTTAGTATTTAAGGAAATAATTAAATTAAATGAATTGTTTATTTTAAAGGAAATAAATAAATTGAATAAAGTGATGTTTCTAATTTATTAATTAAATTAGATATATAATTATTTATTAATTATAAGTATAATGGTAATAAAATGTTTATTTTTATTATTATTATAAGTTATCTAAATTAACTAAATTAAGGTGACACAAAGTAACTATATAATATAAATAATATATAAATAATTTAGTTTGGGGGAAATTTTTGGTTAGCCAAAGATGGCCTTGTGGCATTTGGTCTTGTGTAACTGACGTAGACGTATTATTTTTTTAACTGAAGTACGTGGGCTTCAGTTTATTTACGCGTCTATTTCCTAAGGTTAGCGCTCAGTTGGCTCTTATTTCATGTACTTTGCTAAGGAGGAATAACAGAGTGTTGAGAGAGCTTGGTAGGAGAGAATTGTCTGAAAACTTTACTAAAGAGTTGGAGTACTAAGGTCTTTATCACTCTTCTTCTCAACAATCAAAGATTTAGGTATAAATTACCCTAAATCTAATATACAGTTTTTGTAATTTCTTTTAGTTCTCTGTAAATAATTTTGTTGATTTGTTGTTTCAAATGTGATTATATGATGAGGGTTGTATTGTTGAATCTGTTGTCATCATATGTGAGTATTATTTGATTTCCAAACACGTGAATTTGGGTTTATAGGAAGAAAACATATAACAGTGTTTATGCTTGAGAAAATGGCTTAGAAAGTACCAATTTAAGCGATCAATTTATATGTTAAATTGCAAATTGAAGCTTGTTTATGCTAGTTCATTAAGAAACGAAGATAACGTAGTTTGAACGAAGTGATTTGGTGAAAAATTGAGATGTCAGTGATAATTTTTGTGAAAAAGTTCAAAAATGGAGTTTTATATGAAAATATGGAATTTTGAGAAATTAAACTAGTTTTAGTTGATGTTAAATTATTCTAATTGGTTGTAAATGTTAGCAAACATGTTTGTAATAGTCTGTACCAATTGTAGATGTTAATTTCACTGTTTTGTGGGTGAAATTCGTGTTTGTTAGGCTAAAGTTTGACTCGCTCATTCACGATCAGTTTACCTTCAATACGTGCACCAAATAGCAATTGCTACTTAATGCCAAGGCAAAAAAAAACGTAAATTCAGCGCCATACTTTGGTCTGAGGCAGTGAAGTCTGCTCATTTGCAGGTCATGTGTAAAGGACTTAGGTTGATCAATCATGCATGTTAATGATGTTAAGACATAATATAAGCTATAATATCAGATTGTAATGTGTGTTAATGCGAAGTGTGAAGATTTTTAAATAATTGTTTAATAAGTTATAAAAATGAAACCAAATGTGATGTTTTCCAAAGTTAGGGATGAATGATTAAGTTATGTTGGATCGTAATGAGATTCCAGATTCGTTAAGTATGTTAACCTACATGGTTAGGTGCTAGGATAGGGTTATGGCCTAAATGATGGTTTAAATCCTAAAAGCTAATGTTTATACAACTAATGGTTGTTGCGATTTCAATGATACATGTAGGGTAATTGGACATTATTTTACATTTATGTAGGTTAAATACAAGGCAAATTTCTAAACCTTAACTCTTTACATTGAACAAGCTTTCTAACTTCATTCTTTTGTTTATGAATGCAAGTTTCTTATCCTAAACTTTCATTGAGCAAGACTATTGATTCTATTCTTATGTATGATTGAATAAGCTCTTGTAACCTAATTCGTTACATCGAATGAGTTTTACATTCTCATTTCTTGTTATTATTATTCAAAACGTATATTATTCTAACACATTGATTCAAAGGAGATTGTTCTAATTCTTTGAATATAGTACTTTGCATGTATATCACGTTTATTCAATTATATATTGTTGATATCCGATCTTTGACTTTGATAGCCTTGTCCAGTTATACATTATTGTATTAAACCTTTATTGATGGAAATTGAATAGTGTTCTAAAGTTCTAGAAACACTGATAAGCTAGTTCCAAACTAAACTTTCTTTAGTGCGGAAATTCTAAATTCAAACTGAGACGAACAACCCTAACATAGGGGATTTTGTACGTGTAAGGTTTAGATTGGGGTAGTAATACCTAATCACCGTGGACATAGTTCGTGGTCATAAGACCCTCAGATATTAAAAGTTCGAACTTGTTTCTGTTTCTATTCGTAGAACAAGTTCATTATTGTACATCATTTGTTGTTCGTTCTCATATGGTTATTATTACTATTCTTTATGTCAGTGAGAAATTGTTTGCTCACTCTTGCAATTAACCATGCAACAAAAGTCGAAAGTGGTGATGAGCCATCTACTAGCAAGGGAAAGGGCAACATATCCAAGTGTTGAAGAATTATTTAAAGTTTATTTAAATGAATGATGTTATAAGACTTGTTTTATTTTATAATGTATTCCGCAAACTGATGTAATAATTTAAGGTTAGATTTCCTAGGATTGTTTATGAGATGATGTAACCCTTTAATGGTAAAGATTATTGTTTAAGTTATTTAATATTTTATCCTTTATTATGGGTAGTTAGATGTAATTATTTTGATAGTGAGCACCAAATTCGGTGGAAATGAAGTACCCAGATTTGGGGGTGTCACAGGTTGGTATCAAAGCCTTAGGTTATGAACCTTAGGTGGGGAAACCTTATGAAGTAGCCTTTAAGAAGTCAGAAAACATAGTGGTGTTTAACTCTTATCGGGTTTTAAGGAATGGATTAAGGCATCCATTGAAACTAAACAATAAAAGACATTATGTGCTATGTGTTAATAACTTATGTGACCGCGAGTATCGATAATGTTAAGTAAAATTTAAAGTATTTTGTTGTCAAAATGTCTGGCGAGGGAGGATCCAGCCCAGCTAGGGAGATGTTACCTCAAATACCTAGAGATGATGAACCCCGGGATATTCACGTTGTGCAGGAACAATTGATTCAGGAGGATGAGCCTGTGACCGATCCCGAGGAGTATAGTCCTGAGGAGATAGAGGAGGATGATGAGGAAAAGGATCCTGTGGAGTTTCCACCAAACTCCGTATCGATTGAGATGTATGATGCTTTGTACGACCATAACATAGAGTTACAAAATAATGTAGAGCAACTGAAGGAGATGGTTGATATGCATCACGCTGCGATGGAGCAGAAGGATGTAGAGATTCGGAACTTGACTCAAAACTTGGAAACACAGAATGGGATTTAGTTCATACCAAGGGTCAGCATGAAGACCTGTTGGCAGTGAACGAGAAGATGAAGACTGACATGGAGAAGTTAAAAGATGACTTCAAAGAGGAATCAACTAAGCGTACAAGAGCAGAGGACGCTTGGATGAAGGCGACTCAACGTGCAGACCGTGATGAGGCTAAAGTCCAAGTGAAGAAGGCCAAAATGAACGAAATGGATCATGCCTTTAATTCTGCTACTGATAGGGCTCATGATCGAGTCTTTTATTACCCGCCTCAATTTGAAGACTCATCGTGGTTCGTGATGGATCGTAGGACGGCATATCGCATCATGGAGGAGCGCATAGAAGCCTCTCGACATCTTAATATTCATAGATAGAAAATAAGAGTGATGATAATATGTGGTTATTATGTGAATAAATAAAGTTTTAAATCCCTTATTTTGAGATGAATAAAGGGGTAGTATGAGTATGTAATCCTGAAACTAGTTTTGTTCAGGAAAATGGATGTTTATAGCAGATATGCTATCTTTTATATATTTTAAAGCATTATGGATGAATAAAATATCAAAGTTTATTTGAAATGTTATGTGTTATAACTTTAATTTTAGAATGTTAAGTTAAACTTCAATTACACCAAGTACAATCAAGAACAAAATAAGAAGAAGAATGATATTAAAAATAAGGCTGGTGGGAGTAATGTTGGAAGTAACAACCAGAAGAGGAAGGGGAACGAGAATTCAACTACGGGAGGACAGCAGGGAAGTCAGCAGAAGAAAAAGTTTGAAGCTTGCGCTACTTGTGGAAAGAACCATACTGGGGTATGTTTGAAGGGAAAGCGGGTGTGTTTCAACTGTGGTCAGGAGGGACACATTGAACCGAACTGTTTTAGCCCAAAGAAAGGAGCATGTTTTACCTGCGATTCAAAGGATCACATGGCTCATGATTGTCCTAAAAAGCCAGCGGGGAATGCAAGTGGAGGAAAGGGAAACAACAACGGTGGTGGTTCATTGACTATCACTGGACTGTTAGAGTTTATGCCCTAGAGGCCAATTATTTGATATAATTGCTTAACATTTTGATATTATATTTGATTAAATAAATGAATGATTTTTTTATGGTTTTATTTACTGCGTTATATAAATGTTAACATAAAAAAAATCCTTAGAATAGTGATACAATTTATATAGTTTCAAGTATGTGACTTGAACATGAGATTATATAATTACAATTAGTATCATTGCTCTTAAATGTCCCTAGTGGAGTACCATTGTTGATAGGACAACAATGATGCGTTGAGACTAGTATGTGGATTGACTGATAACCAAATCTCATTGGTCATAAATATATGAGATATTAAGTCAATGCATAGGTATGTGTTAGAGAACGATGTACTGGACAGACCCACCATGAGAATTCTGTGTGGAGCATCGAAGTGTCATTAGCGATTCTCATAGTGACAATGATGTAATGGTCCTCCGACCTGAAATCACTATATTTCTACACGAGAATTTATGTACTTTGATATCATCAAATGTCACCTTTAATAGGGTGGACTATAAAGGTGATTATTGGGTACATCATGAATCGTGTGAGGAATATGAGTGATCTAGATGGAATTTAACCATCCTATATATTAGGGGTGATATCCATAGGCCTCTTGATTGAGTAGGACTACGAAATGCATGACCATGCTCAAATATTGATTTGTTTCATATAGTCTACTCATTAATCAAGAAAACTCAGATTAAATTATGAAGAGTATGACACATTCGATGACTCGAGTTTAATCTAGGATATTAAGGTTAAAAGGATTAAATTATATTGAAACATTGGTCACAAAAAGGTTGCATCAAATCATCGATCTTATTATTACTTGGGTAGCAGTGATGCATTACTAGATGCCGCTCACTGTTTATAATTTTATAATATGATTTTAAAATTATTGCTAATGTAATAATAACCTATAAGGTCACACACAAAGAACGTTATTAAAAGGGAATTAATTTAAATTAGAAGGATTTAAATATATCAATATGATTGATAGTATTTAAATCACGAATTTAAATTAAAAGGATGCTTTGTATATGTAAATATATTAATTAAGTAGGACTTAATTAAGATATAATATATATATATATATATATAAATTGGATTTTATTTTAATTAGATTAGGGTTTTTGATTAATTCTAATTTATTACTATATATATGATATATCAACGTCTTTGGAAAATTAATCAAAACAAAAACCCTAGCCGCTTCTTAAAAGAGACTAGAAAACAGATTTAGTAAATCCTCATCCTTGGTGGCTAATACTCACGATTCCTTCTTCTGCAGATCGTAGGGAGACGATTAAGTGGAGCGTTCGTGTGGATACCGTAGAGACGCAGTTCGTTCGAATTGCGTTGGAGATTCGACCGCATCGTTTAATCGCTTTCTTAATCGGTATAATTTCTAACCACTGAATTAATTATTTTTCGCATGGATCCTGTTTAGGGTTTCGAATTTGGTTTATTGTTCTATTTACTATTTGTATGTTTCAAAGGTTTAAAACCCTACAATGGTATCGAGCTACTTATGAAAAAAATTAATTCAGATTACGTGTTTTAATTGTATTCAATATATATGATATATGATTATGCATGTTTACCGATATGAAATTGAATATATGATATTCCGTTGTATGTGTATTCTGGTAATATATATGATGATACTGTTAATCGTATCTTTAATCGGTGGAATAACAATATAATTGTTCTAATTGGATTAGAAGCATGAAGAATCGTTTTAATATGATTAATCGAAACTGGAAATATATGATAAATTCTGGGTGTACTGTTATTCGTTTTAATATTATTAAATCAAAACTGGACCCCCCCTTAGACCTCCCCGTCGTTGCGCACGATGGTCGTGACCCCAATATGTTATATATAGTTTTCTTTAATTATATATAAATTGTTTTGTGCTTATTGTGATATGCATGGTGCACAGTTATGGCCTTTTGACCCATAGGTTAGTGGTTTTTGGTTTTGAAATACGGCTTGCATGTCGTGCCTTTCTATAAATTCTAATGTAATATTCTCTTTTCATCTAAATCCCCTCGAATGTAACTCGAGGTTTCTTTATATCATGTAATAATCTGTAATCGATGAAGATGACAAGATGGAGAACACGATGGAAAGGTGATGATGGAGAGGAGGCACATGCATGATGAAGATCCAAGGAAGCTATTTATTTTAAGATCTTTTACCACCTTAGATTGACCTTCAATCTTTCATTAGCTTGAAAAGATTGACAGTGGATTGGGCCATAACTGTGACACATTTAATATCGCACTTTATTTATGCTTGTATGTGATATGATATGATGAATAATGTGCATGCTTAATAAGATTAAAATTGGTGAGATCTAAATTAATTTATAAAATCCCTCAATAAAATATCAAGTCTAAATCAGATGCCTTCCAATGAATAACACTCATCAAGACCTTGATCAATAGATGTAGGTTTGCCAAAGCAAAGTACCCTATTTATCTAGGTAAGATGCGATAGGATAATTGTGATATCCAAAGTGTTAAAATCATTGGGCCCGACTTAACTAAGTTATCTCAATAGGATTGTGGACTTAGAGGCATAAAGTTTGGTTGGTACCATTAGATGGACTAGAAACAAATGTTGTTTACCAAACTATCCAAGAGTTATATATGATATAATTGACAAAAGGGTTGTCTACCTAAATAATTGTGTTTTAAGAGATTAGCCAAAGCTAACTTAAGTCATAATGAAATATGGATCTTGGCTCACTAGAAAGATTTAATAGAAAATGCTTTCCGAATTAATGGTGAGTGCTATTAATTTGAATAAAATAGTGGGAGGTGTATTTTGAATGTACTATTATCAATTACATAATATCAACTCTGCAATTTGACTTATTATTGTTGCACTTATAAATTGTAGATATCAATGGCAAACAACAACAACACAAATAGTCTTTCATTACGATCAGTCCTTGAAAAGGACAAGCTGAGTGGAATTAATTTCCTTGACTGGCATAGGAACTTGAGGATTGTCCTCAAATAAGAGCGTAAGCTATATATCCTTGATGGGCCCATTCTGCAAAGACCGGCTATCATCATCACTGCTACGTGCGGGCATAATGCTTACAAGAAGCATCAAGATGATGCTCGGGCGTGAGTTGTGACATGCTAGCAACCATGAACGCAGAGCTTGAAGCAACATGAGTTGATGGATGCTTATGAGATGATCGAGCATCTCAAGAAATTGTTCAAGGGCATGCTCGACAGAGAGGTATGATATACAACAAGGCGTTGTATCAACGAAAAAATGGGTGAACGTGATCCAGTTGGTCCATATGTGCTGAAAATGATTGGGTATATTGAGTACCTTGATAGGTTGGGTTTTCCAATCACTTCGGAAGCCCAAAATGATCTTGTTTTACAATCTTTAAACAGCAGCTACTCTCAATTTGTTATGAACTATCTTATGAATGAAATTGAGAAACCCCTTACTGTGTTGTTGAGCATGTTAAGAACTACCGAGAACAACATGAAAAAGGCAGGACCCGCTCCCATAATGATGGTGCAAAAGATGAATGCTAAGGAAAATTGGAAAGGCAAGAAAAAGATAGGATCTAAATCTTTTGCCAAACCCAATTACAAAACCAAATAGGCTTTAAAACCTAAAGGTGGGGTGGCTAAAGAAGGTGAGTGTCACTTCTGTGGAAAACCTAGACACTGGAAAAGGAACTGTCATGCTTATTTGGAAGAAGTGAAGAAAAAGAAAGGAAGTACGACTTCTGATTCAGGTATATATGTTATAGAAGTCAACTTGTCTACTTTTACATCATGGCTATTGGATACTAGATATGGTTCTCACATTTGTGTTAATGTGCAGGGACTCCAAAGGAGTAGGACTTTGGCGAAAGGAGAGGTTGACCTACGAGTTGGGAATGGAGCAAAAGTTGTTGCACTGGCTGTAGGAACTTATCATTTATCTTTGCTCACTAGGCTAGTTTTAGAATTAGAAGATTGTTATTTTGTACCTGCTATAAGCAAAAACATTATTTATGTTTCTTGTTTGGACAAGAAAGGTTTTTCATTTATAATAAAGAACAATCGTTGTTTGTTTTACTTAAATGATATTTGTTATGGTGTTGTACAATTGTTTAACGGTCTCTATATTCTTGATTTAGAAATGCCTATCTATAACATAAATACAAAATGATTTAAATGAAATGATTCAAATCTGGCATATCTCTGGCACTGTCGTTTAGGCCATATAAATGAGAAACGCATATCCAAACTCCATTTAGATGGGTTCTTGGATTCATTTGATTTTGAATCATATGAGAAATGCGAGTCTTGTTTATTAGGCAAGATGATTAAAGCCCTTTCACTTTGGACACGATGAATCAAGCTAGCAATATATTGGGACTTATACATAGTGATGTATGTGGACCCATGAGTTCAGATTAGCAAGAGGTAGGTTTTATTACTTCATTACATTTCTCGATGACTTTAGTAGATATGAATATGTGTATATTATGAGACACAAATCTGAATCCTTTGAAAAGTTCAAGGAATTCAAGAATGAAGTTCAAAACCAATTTGGCAAAAGCATAAAAGCCCTTCGATCCGATCGAGGAGGTGAATACTTAAGCCAAGACTTTGATGACCTTCTAAAGGAGTGTGGTATTATATCACAGCTCATTCCACCCAGAACACCACAATGGAATGGTGTATATGAGAGGAGGGATCGAACCTTGTTGGACATGGTACGATCAATGATGAGTCATGTAGATTTTCCAATAAGCTTCTGGGGTTATGCCCTAGAGACAGCTGCATTCACACTTAATCGTGTTCCTACAAAGACGGTTCAGAAGACACCATATGAGATGTGGACTGGGAAATGTCCTAGTATGTCGTTTATGAAGATTTGGGGTTGCGAGGCATTCGTAAAACGTCTGGATTCTGACAAGCTCGGACCCCAATCTGACAAATGTAATTTTGTGTGATACCCAAAGGAAACAAAAGGGTATTATTTCTACAAACCTTCTGAGAACAAAGTGGTTGTTGCTCGAACATGTATTTTTCTAGAAATAGAATTTGTCTCTAAAGGAAACAGTGGGAGGAAAGTAGAACTCGAAGAAATTCGAGAACCACAAAATATCATTGAACCTGAGTTGGAATGTGAGCAGGAACCACAAGATATTGTGGAAAGTGAACTCGCTTCCAAATTACACAAGGCATTCAGTGAATCCGGTAGGACACGCCAGAGCCCGAGAGATATTATGGATATCTTGTGACTCAAAACGGCGATGTGATGCTCATAGATCAAGATGAGCCTGCTTCCTACCAAGAAGCTATGAATGGACTAGATTCTGAGAAATGGCTTAAAGCCATGAAATCTAAGATGGACTCCATGTATACTAACCAAGTATGGACTCTTGTTGATCCACCCGAAGGGGTAAAACCAATCGGGTGCAAGTGGATTTTCAAGAAGAAAACCGACATAGATGGTAATGTACAAACCTATAAAGGCTGACTGGTAGCAAAAGGTTTCAAACAAATTCAAGGTGTTGACTATGATGAAACCTTCTCTCTAGTGGCAATGGTTAAATCCATCAGGATCTTACTTGCTATTGCAGCTTTTTATGATTACAAAATCTGGCAGATGGATGTCAAAACTGCTTTCCTTAATGGAAATCTCCTTGAGGATGTGTATATGACACAACTTTGAGGGTTTTGTCACTCCAAAGGATCTTTGGAAAGGTATGTAGTCGGTGATCTGTGGCGCCCCCAAAATTAGGTATACATCACCCATCTTGACTTTCGCTTGAATACATGGTGCAAATTCAAATATAACTTAATAATACAACTGCCGTGTATGTATACGACACAAAAACATAAACTGTGAGTTTGAATACAAATATTGTCTACTAGAGTATACAAACTCAAAAGGAGTCCACATTATAATTATTATCACACTATTTCACAAAATAATGAGGACTACTAATGCACCATCTAGGACCATCACTGCTCCCGACTAGTCCCATTTCGTTCTCATTTTCTAAAGAGAACAGTAAAAGAAAGGGTGAGCTCAACTAGCCCAGTAAGAAATATTATGACTAAGATAATGCAGAATAATTTATCATTAGCCTTCAACAATGTTAAACTGATAAAATATAATAAATATCAAGTTTAACTGCATAATGAACAAGCAATCCATTAAAAGAGTCAAGTAGAGAATGAAATCTACTATCTTTTATGATTTAAAAGGTTTTTCATCACTTTTATCACCGGACTCGACTTAATAAATAATCCACATCATCGAATCGCCTCACACTTTCTGACAAGGATATTCTTTAGTATCACGACCACAATTATCCATGCACTACGGGCCAAGAATATTTGTGTATTCATTAATGGTCATGATCATGCCAACAATCGTCCATCAATGCACTACGGGCCAATGAGGACTTTTACCACATCATTTATAACATTACGGGCCATGATTACAATCAAATAATCCAGGTCATAATCATACCAAGTCCATCTATACACTACAGAATGCCACGAGATGACTTTCAACAAAATATAAACATGAGGATGATGACAATGATATAAGAATTTAATAAAACAAGTTCAAGAATTAATTTATCTAGGAAATGATAACGTCCAAATTGTCAACATGATCTTTTGCTTTGTAGAGTAAAATTCAAGAATGCTCGGAAGAATATTTCCATGAAAAGATCTTTGGATGAAGTGCAAATATCAAGGATATTCCACTAATTTCATGGAGTATAGAAGTCAAAGTTTTAACCAATGAGTATAATAAAGAATGGAATAACAAAAGAAATCACCATACATGCGATGAAGACTTGCAGCGAAGTTTATTCCAACGAATAATAAATAACGGAACTAGGTCCGGTGTAAAACACACAGAAATGATATTCCAACATAATAATAAGGGATGGAACCCTGTCCCATAGAACGCACGATGTGATATATTCGACGAATAATAAATAATGGAACCAGGTCCCACAGCTGCGTAAACGCACGCATGTGATATTACGACGAGAATAATAAAGAACGGAATATTAGAAGTATTTCACCAAGTATAGGGTATTCCACGTATACATGTTATTCCAACAGAATAATAAAGAATAGAATAACAAAAGTTCTCTTCATGAATACAAAAGAAATAATAACCCTTACGGGTACAACAAATAATATTCCCTACCTTAGAAGAAACTAGATATTGGAAAAGTGAAGTAATAAAATACTTTTTTTCTTTCTCTCTATAGTTTCTCTCTCTAGAGTTTCAGTGAATTCGTAAGAAATAATGAAGGAATGAGCTTCTATTTATAGGAAAATGGAATGAATAGTAACTAATTCATGAACGGTCCAGATTGATTTACTATTAAACAAACGGTCCATATTGGTTTACTATTAAAACTTAAAACAACGGTCCATACTGATTAACTATTAAAACTTTAAACCAGCGATCCATATTGATTTACTATTATAACTCCATCACGGTGATATATTGACTTACTTATTATATCTTCAACCAACTATTCAAAAAAATTAGCACATCTCCTCATGGAAAAATATTGTACCCAAATACCCGAATGCACAATACTAGAGTGAATAGTAATTGGGTGAATAGTAACTCGTGAATAGTAATGCATGAATAGTAACTCATGAATAGTAACTCGTGAATAGTAACTCATGAATAGTAACTCGTGAATAGTACTCCAACATGAAAAGTGTCCCGAATACCCGATTGAACAAAACTAGTGACTTCCCACAGAAGCATCAATAATCAATACCGTGTGATACTATGCAACCACGCGTATTACTGTACTTTTAACATCGGGTGTTTCAACAGTTAACGGTAAAACTTCCGTCGTTATTTTCATAAAATATTTTTGTCGTTTTCTCAATCCGACAATAATTCTGTTACGGGGTCCACCAAAAATTGTACCATCATACGAATATTCCCAGACAAAAAGAATATTCCCCGACCAATCGAATATTATATAACAACTTGCATATTTTGCAAAATTTATAAATACTACCCACAACTATAACATTATATCAAATCCACACCATAATTTAAAAAAATTATTTTGAGAAAATTAAATATTTATTCATAAAATTTGGGGTCTCACAATCTCCCCTCCTTATGGAATTTTGCCCTCGAAATTTACGTACGTACATGGTATGCCGAACAGGTGAGGATACCTTGACTTCACTTCAGATTCTAACTCTTGAGGTATAACCTTTGAGCGTCGAATATGATCTTTCTTATCCAAGATGTTAACACGTATCTCCTCATACGTTAAATCTTCTGCTATCTCTTCCGGTTCTAAATTAATAATGTGGTTCGGGTCGTCCACATATTTACGTAACATCGATACGTTAAAAATGTTATGAACACGCGACATACTTGGCGGTAAAACGAGTCTATAAGCCCCAGTTCCTACTTGATCGAGGATTTAAAATGGGTCAATTAAATCGAGGGTTGAGATGTCCTCTCTTAGTCGATTCTTGCTTCTAGAATAATACCCTCTTGAACCTTCTTCTTCACATTCATCAGCTCTGAGTATGTAGCTTGAACGGCTTTAATTTTATCAGTTAAAGTCGATTCTAATCGTATATTCGTTATATTCACGTGAGTTCGTATATTCGCACTTGTAACTGCAAATGATCTTCTACTCAACACTTCAGCTACCACGTTCGCTTTTCCACGATGGAGTGGTACGATCATAATCTTTAACAGCTCAAGCCAACGTCTTTGGCGCATGTTACGTTCTCTTTAGTTGAATAAATGTTTAAGGGTTCTTTTTTAGAAATGGGTTTTGTACATTAGTTAATACAAAATTTGATTTCACGCTCTAGGGTAGGCTAAGAAGTCTTCAAGAATACGTCAGGAAATTTATTAACAATAGAAATACCATTCAAAACTATGACTCTCATTCAAGACTTGGATAACACGTCACATTGATACCTATCAACTTGCCATCGTCATTCACAACGTTGCCTACAAAAAGTCTGGTTTCGGTGCATTCCATACAAGAAAGTCAACAACGAAAGGATCGGGGCTCTTTATTTATGGCTTGATATGACAATGATTGACTTTAGTGGTTTGGTTACTTTGAATTCACATAACAGGTTGGTTAGGAGTATGAAAGCTAACAACCTTACGAAAAGCATGATGAGTAGTTAACCAATCGTTTATAAAAATCACATTAAAGGCAAGTATTTTCAAAAAGATAAGATCGACAGGTAACGTGAAAATGTTGATTTAAACAAGATTGATAAATAGTGGAGGTAACGAAGGTTTCTCCCAACTAAGTTTAAAAAGATATATCAAAGTCTAACTTCTCCGAAGTTAACTTCAAACATTAAACACAACTAGGTGCAATAAAAGAGTGAGTAGAACCGGTATCTAACACGGTATAGACTTCGCAAGAGTTTATGACTAACATACCTGTGATAATTTTATTCAGGTTCCTCGTCACGAAAAAAATGCTCTCTCTTAAACTACCGGCTTTGGCTTGTCTGGGACATCCTTTGGTGCCTCCATCCTAGCTGAACGTGTCTTCGATGAACGACAAAATCAGGCTAAGTGACCTTCTCTTCCACAATTATAGCATGCTTTGGACGGCATCGCGCAGTTTGGACTGATGTGTCCCTCCCCTCCGCATTTAAAGCATATGATAGGTGGTCCTTCTCCTTCCTTAACAATGGGTGTTGGTGCTGACGTCTTTCCATCATTGTTGAATCTCCTCTTCTTGAAATGTCCATTCTTATTGTTTTGATCATGATTACCACCGAAGTGGTTACCATTTTTGACATGTTGATTCCCTCCATGCTTATTTTCACCGCTTTGATGACTGTTATCACCGGTATTATCATTTTGCCGGCTGCTTTCTTTTGGTTGCGTTGACTTGTTATCGCGCTCCACTAACTGAGCCCTATTTACAACATCTGAATACAAACACAGTTTATAAGAAATAAGATATTGACGTATCTCCGGCTTCAAACTTCTTAAAAACATCCATGTCATTCTCTCTTCATTATCCACCAAGTGGGACGCAAACTGGGACAACTCGGCAAAGTTGTCTTCGTACTGCGACACGGTTATATTATTTTGCTCCAACTTGATAAATTCCACCTCCTTCGTGTGACGAATGCTTTCGGGAAAGTACTTGTCATTGAACAACTCTTGGAACTTCTCCCAAGACATCTTGAGTCGTCAGTCAAGTGCGTTTCTGATTCCCACCGGTGATCCGCCTCTTCACGCAACATAAAGGTGGCAAGGGAACCTTTTGCTCCTCGGAGCATCCCAAGACATCAAATATCTTGGTGATCTGCTTTAACCACGTCTCAGCCTTAAGTGGTTACGGCTTTCCCAAAAACTCTGGTGGTCCCAGCTCCTTGAATTGCTTAGCGGTTACCAACCGTGGGTTGCCATTTTTCCTCCCCGCATTATGCATGGAGGCGCCTTACCGATGTTGCATGAATTCTAAAAAGCTCTTAAACGTACCGTCGTTCGTCAATTGATTAGATGTGTTGTTTACAGGAGGATTATCGCCATCCTGTTGCATATTGTCCTGATTATTGATATATGGTGAATCAACGATCGCCTGTGCTCCATTGCTATTCTCAACATTCTCAGATGTCATTTTCAGATACTGCCACAAAACAAAAGGTTAATTAACATGTCACATATTATCCCTATATTATGACCGACCAATTAAATACAAAAAAAAACTTAGGTAGGTCATACTACCGAAGGAATTCCCCGTCTCTCCCCTCCTAGTTCTATTCTCACATCTTAGCCAGGGATCATATCCCTAAGCTTTGATACCAACTGTGACGCCCCCAAAATTAGGTATACATCACCCATCTTGAGTCGCCAGATACATGGTACAGAATTCAAATATAACTTAATAATACAACTGTAGTGTACAATACGACAAAACATAAACTGTGAGTTTGAATACAAATATTGTCTACTAGAGAGTATACAAACTCAAAAGGAGTCCTCATTATAATTATTATTACACTATTTCACAGAATAGTGAGGACTACTAATGCACCATCTAGGACCATCACTCTGTTCCCCAACTAGTTCCAGCTACGTTCTCATTTCTTGAAGGGAACAATAAAAGTAAAAGGGTGAGCTCAACTAGCCCAGTAAGAAATATTATAACTAAGATAATGCAGAATAATTTATCGTTAGCCTTCACCAATGTTAAACTGATAAAATATAATAAATATCAAGTTTAACTGCAGCGGAACAAGCAATCCATTAAAAGAGTCAAGTAGAGAATGAAATCTACTATCTTTTATGATTTAAAAGGTTTTTCATCACTTTTATCGCTGGGACTCAGCTTAATAAATAATCCACATCATCGAATCACCCCTGCACTACGGCCAAGGATATTCTTTAGTATCACGACCACAATTATCCATGCACTACGGGCCAAGAATATTTGTGTATTCATTAATAGTCATGATCATGCCAACAACAGTCCATCAATGCACTACGGGCCAATGAGGGCTTTTACCACATCAATTGTAACATTACGGTCATGATTACAATCAATAATCCACAGTCATAATCATACCAAGTCCATCTATGCACTACAGGCCACAGATGACTTTCAACAAAATATAAACATGAGGATGATGACAATGATATAAGAATTCAATAAAACAAGTTCAAGAATTAATTTATCTAGGAAATGATAACGTCCAAATTGTCAACATGATACTGCTTTGTATAGTAAAATTCAAGAATGCTCAGAAGAATATTTCCATGAAAAGATACTGGATGAAGTGCAAATATCAAGGATATTCCACTAATTTCATGGAGTATAGAAGTCAAAGTTTTAACCAACTGAGTATAATAAAGAATGGAATAACAAAAGAAATCACCATGCATGCGATAGACCTCACAGGCAGGTTATTCCAACAGAATAATAAATAACGGAACCATGTCCGGCATAAAACGCACAGACAAGATATTCCAACAGAATAATAAAGGATGGAACCAGGTCCGGCGTAAACGCACAGACATGATATTATGACAGAATAATAAATAATGGAACCAGGTCCGGCGTAAACGCACAGACAGGATATTCCGAAAGAATAATAAAGAACAGAATATTAGAAGAATTTCACCAAGTATAGGGTATTCCGCGTATACAGGTTATTCCAACGGAATAATAAAGAATAGAATAACAAAAGTTTTCTTAATGAATACAAAAGAAATAATAACCCTTAAGGGTACAACAAATAATATTTCCTACCTTAGAAGAAACTGGATATTGGAAAAGTGAAGTAACAAAATACTTTTCTTCTTTCTCTCTATAGTTTCTCTCTCTAGAGTTTCAGTGAATTCGTAAGAAATAATGAAGGAATGAGCTTCTATTTATAAGAAAATGGAATGAATAGTAACTAATTCATGAACGGTCCAGATTGATTTACTATTAAACGGACGATCCATATTGGTTTACTATTAAAACTTAAAACAACGGTCCATACTGATTTACTATTAAAACTTTAAACCAGCGATCCATATTGATTTACTATTATAACTCCACCAGCGGTCCATATCGACTTACTATTATATCTTCAACCAACGGTCTGAAAAATTAGCACATCTCCTCATGGAATAATATTGTTCCGAAATACCCGAATGCACAATACTAGAGTGAATAGTAACCGGGTGAATAGTAACTCGTGAATAGTAACTCATGAATAGTAACTCATGAATAGTAACTCATGAATAGAAACTTGTGAATAGTACTCTTACCCGATTAAACAAAACTAGTGACTTCCCACATAAGCATCAATAATCAATAACGTGTGATACTATGCAACCACGCGTATTACTGTACTTTTAACACAGGGTGTTTCAACAGTTAACGGTAAAACTTCCGTCATTATTTTCATAAAGTATTTTTGTCGTTTTCTCAATCCGACAATAATTCTGTTGTGGGATCCACCAATAATTGTACCGTCGTATGAATATTCCCCGACAAAAAGAATATTGTCCGACCAATCGAATATTATATAACAACTTGCGTATTTTGTAAAATTTATAAATACTACCCACAACTATAACATTATATAAAATCCACACCATAATTTAAAAAAATTATTTTGAGAAAATTAAATATTTATTCATAAAATCTGGGGTCTCACAGATCCATTTATGGATTGAAGCAAGCCTCTCGGAGTTGGAATTTTTGATTTGATGAAGCAGTCAAATAATTTGGCTTTATTAAAAATGAAGATGAACCTTGTGTATATAAGAAGGTTAGTGGGAGTCACATTGTATTCCTAGTATTATATGTTGATGACATATTAATTATTGGGAATGACATTCCTTCCTTACAGGCTGTAAAAACATGGTTAGGAAAATATTTCTCCATGAAAGATTTGGGCGATGCTGCCTACATTTTAGGTATCAGGATCTATAGAGATAGATCAAAAAAAATGCTCGGCCTAAGTCAAATTACATATATTGATAAAGTGTTGAAATGGTTCAGCATGCAAGAGGCGAAAAGAGGAAACTTACCAGTGACTCATGGTGTAAAGATCTCTATGGCCCAATGCCCTAAATTACAAGATGATGAGGAGCGTATGAAAAAGATCCCTTATGCTTCGACAATTGGATCTATCATGTATGAAATGATATGTACTCGTCCGGATGTCTCGTATACTTTGAGCATGACGAGCAGATACCAATCGAATCCAGGTGTAGGTCACTGGACAACAGTCAAGAATATCCTCATGTACCTGAAAAGGACTAAGGATTCATTCTTGGTATATGGAAGTGAAGACGAACTGGCAGTAAAGGGTTACACAGATGCTAGTTTCCAGATTGACAATTATGACTATAAGTCTCAGTCAGGTTTTGTGTTTTGCCTTAATGGTGGTGCTGTTAACTGGAAAAGTTTGAAGCAAGAGATGAGTCGATTCTACAACGAGAAATGAGTATATTCTTTGCTTCTAGTGCAGCCAAGGAGGCTTATGGATTAAAAAGTTCATCACTGAACTTGGTGTTGCTCCAACCATTGTTGATCCGGTTGCTCTATACTGTGATAATAATGGAGCCATTGCACGTGCTAAGGAACCCGCATCTCACCAACGATCCAAGCATATACTTAGGCGTGTACCATCTCATCCGTGAAATCATTGATAGAGGAGATGTACATATAGGAAGAGTACCAACAGATGATAATGTTGCAAATCCAATCGACCAAGGCTTTGTCACGTGAAGCTACGACGGTCATACTATTTCCATGGGTATTAGATACATGAGTGATTGGCTCTAGTGCAAGTGGGAGATCATTAGAGTTTATGCCCTAGAGGCCAATTATTTGATATAATTGCTTAACATTTTGATATTATATTTGATTAAATAAATGAATGATTTTATTATGGTTTTATTTACTGCGTTATATAAATGTTAACATAATAAAATTCCTTAGAATAGTGATACAATTTACATAGTTTTAAGTATGTGACTTGAACATGAGATTATATAATTACAATTAGTATCATTGCTCTTAAATGTCCCTAGTGGAGTACCATTGTTGATAGGACAACAATGATGCATTGATACTAGTATGTGGATTGACTGATGACCAAATCTCATTGGTCATAAATATATGAGATATTAAGTCAATGCATAGGTATGTGTTAGAGAACGATGTCTTCGGATGGACCCACCATGAGAATTCTATGTGGAGCATCGAAGTGTCATTAGCGATTCTCATAGTGACAATGATGTAATGGTCCTCTGACCTGAAATCACTATATTTCTACACGAGAATTTATGTACTTTGATATCATCAAATGTCACCTTTAATAGGTGGACTATAAAGGTGATTATTGGGTACATCATGAATCGTGTGAGGAATATGATAGTGATCTAGATGGAATTTAACCATCCTATATATTAGGGTGATATCCATAGGCCTCTTGATTGAGTAGGACTCACGAAATGCATGGCCATGCTCAAATATTGATTTGTTTCATATAGTCTACTCATTGATCAAAAACTTCGAGATTAAATTATGAAGAGTATGACACATTCCATGACTCGAGTTTAATCTAGGATATTAAGGTTAAAAGGATTAAATTACATTGAAACATTGGTCACAAAAAGGTTGCATCGAATCATCGATCTTATTATTACTTGGGTAGCAGTGATGCATTACTAGATGCCGCTCACTATTTATAATTTTATAATATGATTTTAAAATTATTGCCAACGTAATAATAACCTATAAGGTCACACACAAAGAACGGTATTATAAGGGAATTAATTTAAATTGTAAGGATTTAAATATATCAATATGATTGGTAGTATTTAAATCACGAATTTAAATTAAAAGGATGCTTTGTATATGTATATATATTAATTAAGTAAGACTTAATTAAGATATAATATATATATATATATATAAATTCGGATTTTATTTTAATTAGATTAGTGTTTTTGATTAATTCCAATTTATTACTATATATATGATATATCAGCGTCTTTGGAAAGTTAATCAAAACAAAAACCCTAGCCGCTCTTAGAGAGAGACTAGAGAAAACAGTTTCATAAATCCTCATCCTTGGTGGCTAGTACCGCGATTCCTTCTTCTGCAGATCGTAGGACGATTCATGGAGCATTCGTGTGGATACTGTAGAGACGCAGCGATTCGATTCAATTGCGTTGGAGATTCAATAGCATCGTTTAATCGCTTTCTTAATCGGTATAATTTCTAACCACTGAATTAATTGTTTTTCGCATGGATCCTGTTTAGGGTTTCGAATTTGGTTTAAATTATTCTATTTCCGCTATGCATTTCTGTGTTGAAACCCTACATGGACCAAAGACAGCAATTCGACCCATCATGAGAACTTTCAATATGACCGCATGGTGATGTCGCTTTTGATCTAAGGATGTGGTGTCAGGTGTAAGAACCCGAGATTTCCTATATATAAAATAAATAAGAAATTTTGCGTATAAATTTTTATTTTTTTTATTTAATGACGAGAATAAGTGAACGATAGATACAAATATATTTATTACTTGAAAAATTAGAAATAATTTGGAATCATTAATTACTACAAATTATATTTTTATGGTAATTAATTTCTGTAAACATAAATGTTTTTATTAATTATTTTCCATGATAACATGATTGGAAATAATATATGAAGTGATAATTAGAACTTATATAATATATATTTTATTATATGAATTGTTCAGAATATTTAAATCAAGTATTTTAACTTGATATGCGAAAGAGAAGTCGATATGAAGATCCAAACCCTGAATTGGGATTGTGATCAAGAGATGAGAATAATAATATTATATTATTGTTATAATGATTTTACAGTACAATAATTATGTAATCTGTATATATGCGAGACGAATATTATTGAGCAATAATTCATTCGATTAGGTCATAAAGACAAGATCTTGTGATGTGAAACCCTAAACTCAGTTATGAGAAATGACTGAGTAGCGACTGTGTATATGAAGTTTACTGTGTATATGAAGTTACTGTGTACACGAATGTCGGTAATTAGAAGAAAACCCTAATTACTATTTTTTACGCTGATAATTAGGACAAACCCTAATTATTATAACCTTAATCGGTTGAAGTTAGAGATTGTAATGACTGTGTTAGTAACATACACAGATAATTAGAGAACCCTAATGGTCAATTAGAAACCCTAATTGATGACGTTAAGAAACCCTAATTAGAAAACCCTAATTTTCTATAGAAAACCCTAATTTAAAATTATCGGGTTTAATTACGATGTTATTGTATAAATGTTTTAATTTACCAAAGGATAGAAATTAATTGGTAAATGGTAAGAATTATAATCTAATGGTTAAATATTACATTTAATTGTCTTGTACAAAAATGCCCTTGAAATTATATGTGAAATGACCAAAATGCCCTTTTGGTTATTTAGTGTATTATTACTTACATTGTTGATGGAATCTTGTAACAAAATGCCCAACATGCTTACCCTACCATGTTATCGACTAGCAAACAATGGAATTATCCAAGTGTAGCATCCAATGTATCTATTATATTTTTATATAAATTAAAGAGAGGGAAATGCATTATTTTCATTAATTATGCTTTATTGCTACCACATGTCCACAAAATCCGCCATTCCATCTAGAAATCACCTATGAAATTTAGAGTATTACCATCAATCACCCATTACAATCATTTCATACATTATTTTATGGATCTAAGAGAGAAATGTACCATTTTGGCCTATTTATTCACAAGCACTTAGCTTCATTCTCTCAAGCTTAAACCTACGAAATTTCCTTACCATATCGATTATAATCAAGCCCCATTCACACCAATAACAAATCAAGAGCCAAAAATCGTAATCAAAGCTTAAAAAGGTATAAACTCTAGCTTGATTTTTCTCAAACTTTTGGTGTTAGATGTTATGTTTAAATGTTAAAACATTTTGATTATAGTGTCTAAGGATGATCTGGGTTACTAGATGTTGATTCCATAACATTGAAGCTTTCAGTTTTAAGATCTTCAAAATCTGGAAAATTTTATTTTTGTGTTCTGACAACAAATGTCGAGGTCGTAGATCTCATCCTCGTTAAGTGTTTTAATGTTTAAAGCTTGTTATGTGTAGTCATCATGTTGTCTTTATTCTACAAAAGGAATCATGGTCATATCTCATTGTAGATAAGAAGTTATTGATGGTCAAACCACCATTGAATCGAATCTTTCAAGAACTTTCGGGTTTTCCGAAATATTCAAGAACGATTGTTGAGGTCACGTTTAATGAACCTCTTTCTGTTAGATCTGTTGTTGTTATATGCTTTTTATGTAATAGAGTTGTAGTATTACATGTTATCTACAACTTATAATCAATAGATCACTTAGATCAAACTCAAAATGAAAGATATAAAGATCCAAAGTACCTACACGATCTGCTTTTAAAATTCGGAAAACCCGAATTGATATGCAAGCTTTGTGACGAGAGAGTTTGATGATTTATATCTTTGGTATTGTTAATGTTTAGACTTGAATCTTGATTTAATCATGTTCTCTCGTAAGTTGGACTACACACCATTTCGACGTATAAAACACCTATAACATGTCTTAGATCGACCGAGATTAAGACCACTAAGGTTAGATTGACCGGTGTTGACGAGAGGTTTCGGGCAACCCGAAACACAATGAAGAACACGTCCCGACAAGGTTTTACACAATTAGATCTCACAGATCATTGTTGTTTGGTTATGAAATTAGTGTATAGTTGTAGTATTACATTAGTACTACAACATTAAAGCTTTTACAAGCCCGTAAAACATTTAGATCATGGATTAAATCTCGGGCCAAACTAGTAACCTTGTGCAATTGACATGAAGATCTGGGCACCTCAAGAACACCTATATGACGGTTACAATCGCTATAGGGCCTTTTAGCGACAGTTATTATTTTTTTTTAAAATTAATTTAAAAATTAGAAAAATTAGTTTTTAATTATTAAAAATACCAAATAAATTATGAAAAATTATTTTAAAGTATGAAAAATAGTTTTTAACTATTTTGAGTATATTTCAAAAATATTTAGTATTTTTGGAATATAAAAAGGTATTTATTTATTTAATTATAATATTAAATAAATGATTTAAAAATAGTTTTAATTCATGAAAAATTATATTATGGTATAAGAAAATATTTTAAGTTATTTTCCATGACTTTTAATATTTTGTGATGAATTTCATTAATTAATTATATATTAATGATATTAAAGTTATTTAATGATTATATTAAATAATTTAGTTTAAAAATGATTTTAATATTATAAAAATCATTTTAAATGAAATTAAGGTATTTAAAAATATTTTAAGTTATAAAATATAACTTTTAATCTTTAAAAGATAATTTCATTAATAACTTAATATTTAATGATATTAAGATAATATTAATGACATTTAGTTTATTTAATAATTATTATTAAATAAATAGTTTAAAAATGGTTTTATTTATTTAAAAATCATTTAAAGAGGATATTAAGGATTTAAAATATTTTAGGTTATAATTAATGACTTTTAATATTTGGATGAATAGTACATTAATATTTATATATTAATGGTGATTATTTAAAATGATTTTAATTGTTTTAAAAATCATTTAAGGTAATATAAATGTTTTAAAAATAGTTTGAGTTATTATAAATAACTTTTATATTTTGGCAATGGTTTCATTAATAGTTTAATATAAATTAATTATTAATGATAATGGAATTATTTAATGTTTAAATCATTTAATTATGATTAGATGTTTGAAAGTTATATCCGGGTCAAACTAAATGACTTGAGAACCGATTATGAAGTTATGAAGTTTTGAAAAACACCTAAATTAAAGTTTATGTCACGATAGGCCCGTTAGTGAAGATTTGAATTATTTTAAAATTTTCAATTTACGGAAAATTCGAAATGTTTAAAAAGTAAAATGTCCGATATTTACAGATGTTGAGGTATAGAATAAGAGTCTTAGACTTCGATGGTAATTGCTCGATAAAAGGCATTCCGATGCGCCAAATAAATGTCGAATCTCTATAATAGAAAGAAAAGGCTTCTGTAAGAGCATGGATGAGATATTTGAAAAATGTATAAAAGTATAGATTATGAACTAAAAGTATGATCACTGCGATTATGTGATGACGTGATTAGACTATGTCTTGTGTAATAATAGACGATTACTATGTGTTATGATATATTGTTCTAATCGAATCGAATGATCTACTTATTGATAGGTTGTGATAAAGAGATAAAACCTAAGTTGAGATTTGTAATCGACCGTCGAGCAAGTATCTTACCTTTGCATTTCCTTTATCAATGGACATGAGTAAGAAGTTTGAAATTATTCTATTCTGTCATGAGATTATGTACGCTTTGATTATCAACATGTTAACTTAGATATATATTCTGTTAAGTTAATTTCTAAATGGTTATACAAGTGTCCCCACTTGGATAATCATGGCATTTATTCACATGTTGATACACTTTTGTCAATTACCCGTATATATATATGTTGAATTACATATTATTGTTGAGCAAGATTAAAAACCTTCGGGTTTGGAACCAGACATGTATGAACATCCCTATATGGGAAGATTTTTTCCCTCAAGGCGGATAGAGTGAGCGATGAATTTCGTTCAAGTTATGTAGTATTGATCAATCAGGTACAACTGGCAATGATCACCCTCCGTGTTCGTAAGTTATGATGATGATTTCTTGGATGAATTTCTGCTAAACCTTTTCGAAAATGAAAAACAATGTTCATAGTATGTTTCTTAAACCCTATTCATGGGTGGAGCCTAATTTCAAGAAATTGAAAGAGAATTGTTATGTGAATTTTTTATCAGTACATATTACTTCACAACTTTCGATTCGTTGTAGAAGTGTTATGGAAAGAGAATACTTATATTCTTTCAGCTTATATATATAATTGCTATTACTTGCTGGGCACTCAAATGCTCATCCTTGCTTAAATTAAATGTTTTCAGTTATGTATGAGCAACCTGAAGGTTCAAGCACGAACAAAGGAAAAGGAAAGCTGATCGAATAAGTGTGTATTATGAGTTAATGGTTATAGTTGCATTGATATCTATTCAAGTATTGTAAGGAATGTATTTGAAGGTCTCGTACCTGGGAAGTAAACTTTGATGTATGTAAATTAAGTTTGAATGTAATATTACTATTGTATTATTCAGCTTATAGAAATGGTATCATGAAGCACTGAGTTCGGGTTTCAAGTACCCGGATTTGGGGGCGTCCCATCAGGTATCATTCCGATTAATAGTATTAATGGTTATGTACTATTTGATTCGGGTGCTACTTGTTCATTTATATCCGATGAATTTGCTCAGAACTTAGATTTGCCTCAGGAAGAATTAGATTATCCTTTGAGCATAAAGATTGCAAAAAGGGAAGTGATTCCTGTTAGATTCATATATAAGAATTGTAGAGTGGTTATAAAGGGTCAAGAAATGAGGGTAGACTTGATACCAATTAGACTGGGTGAGTTTGATGTTATCCGGGGAATGGATTGGTTATTCAATCACGGAGTAGTAATTGATTGCCAAAGAAAGTGTGTTAACCTTATGACTCCGTCAAAGGTTGTGTTCTATGGAAAGAAGTCACCTCGACAAGCAAGTTTTCTGACAGTGATGAAAGCCAAAAAGTTGTTAAGACAAGGATGTGTATGATACTTAGCCTACATAGTTGATAGACAAAAGAAGAGTGTGAAGTTAGAAGAGATACCGATCATAAGAGATTTTGCAGACGAATTTCCAGACGATTTTTTGGGACTTCCACCAGATCGAAAAATCGAATTCGTGATTGATTTAGTACCAGGAACGGGTCCGATATCTAAGGCACCATACATAATGGCCCCGGTAGAGATGAAGGAGTTGATGGTGCAATTATAAGAATTGTTCGACAAGAAGTATATCCAGCCGAGCGTATCGCCATGGGGAGCGCCAGTGTTATTTGTTAAGAAGAAGGATGGATCGATGCCGCTCTACATTGATTACAGAGAATTAAATAAGGTCACAATTAAAAATAAGTATCCGTTACCAAGGATCGATGACCTGTTTGATCAACTGAAGGGTGCGAGGTATTTTTCAAAGATAGACTTGAGGAGTGGTTATCATCAGCTAAAGGTGAGGCCAGAAGATGTACTGAAGACGGCATTCAGAACTCGGTATGGTCATTATGAGTTTCTGGTTATGTCATTTGGTTTAACCAATGCACCTACAACGTTCATGGATTTGATGAACAGAGTGTTTAAACCTTTCTTAGATAAATTTGTGGTGGTGTTTATTGATGATATCCTGGTGTATTCTAAGACCACGGAAGAACATGTTGAACACTTAAGAGTGATATTGGAGACATTGCGGAAAGAGAAGTTGTACGCAAAATTTTCAAAATGTGAGTTTTGGGTGGAATGTGTACAATTTCTCGGGCATGTTATTGATAAAGACGGAATTTTGGTAGATCCATCAAAAGTTGAAGCTGTAGTAAACTGGGATCAGCCGAAAAACACCATCAGAGATAAGGAGTTTCTTAGAGTTGGCAGGTTACTATAGGCGTTTTATTCAAGATTTTTCCAAAATTGCGACCCCGTTGACGAATTTAACAAGGAAGGCAGTTAAGTTTGTTTGGACGGAGAAGTGTGAGGAAAGTTTTCACGAATTGAAGAAGAGGTTAAGTACAACACCTGTGTTGTCATTGCCTGATGATACAGGGAATTTTGTGGTGTATAGTAATGTGACACCCCCAAATCCGGGTACTTCGATTACACGGGATTTGGTGTTCACTGTACAAATATCATCTATCTATCTACCCATAATAAATGCAAGCCACGCAATAGATAGAATAAAAATCTTCCCCTTAAGGGTTATAACATCCGAATAATAATAATACAATCCCAGGTTAAACTAACCTTAAACATCTGTGCAGAATCATAAACAAATAAGTCTTAACAACATCATTAAATCAAGTCTAACATAAATACATCATCAAATAAAATAACAAGTCTTCATCACTTGCTAACTTTGCCCTTGCCTTTACTAGTGGAAGGTTCATCAGTTCTTTCGTTCTTAATTGCAATGTTATTATTAAGCAAGAGTGAACAATATTGCCCACAAGTATAATAATGAAATAACAGTATAATAACATGCGAGTAAATCAAAGACATCGGAATAAAAGCTCAACTTTTGAATCAAGAATGAATAACAAGAATCAAAAGAATTCTGAGGGTCATAAGACCTTGAACTATGTCCTAGGTTATCAAGGGTTATACTTGAAACCTTTAATAGTCATAAGACTATGGACCTTACTACTCGTACTTAGGGGGATCAACCCTTAGTACCATACTGTGCACAATATCTTAACGCTAACGCATAAGTAAATCCCTTTACAGGGTTGTTCATCTCAGTTTGACATTCAGGTTCGCACCAAAGGAAGTTTGGTTTGGATAATTCAATAAGGGTTCTGAAATTTAGAACGTTCATCAACTAAGGACTAGTTGAATCAATAAAGTTCACTAGTATAATAAGGTTCATCAATAATGATATTCAATTTTGAATAATAATCTCAAGAAGTATACAATAGGACAATTATTGTATAACTGAATCATGCTTTGAAAAGATAATCAATCTTTAATATAACATTTGAACTTGAATAATAATAACGATAATTTACTCTAGGTAAATAATAACTTGAACAATAATGACAAGTAGGATTAGGAAACTTGCCTCGTGCGTAGATTACACTTTAACTAAGCACGTTCTTTAAATTTTGTCCTACATACCATTCACATTCACTATACCAGTTAATTATAACTTAAATAATCATCAAAATTCATTCTCTTTGTCTACTTTGATTATTAACTATACTTAGTCAAATTATCAAATTTACTGTCACATAATATCACTTCATGAATAATAATTTAATTATGTAATCAATAATTCAATCCACATGTAATTATGTTATTTATATGCTAAGTATCTATTTTTACATCTCATTATACTTATAACATAATTTTATGTTCATTACCTTAAGTTAACATCACATTCATGGACTTTAACACTTTAAAATTTTCGTTTACGACTTTTCGGAGAGTGGCGTATTTACCACTTTTTTATACTAAGGCTTTCATACATGTTAATATAATGCGACTCAAGACTTAAGACTGGCAGCGACATGACACGGTGGGACATGGGACATAAGGTTTGAGGACCTGGCCATGGCGCGAGAGAACCGAAAACTGCTCGCAATTCATGAAAATTATTGCTGAACCATGACCAAAAAACTCTAATTAAATTACTAATACACGAAATTAATCATATACACATGTTATAATTCATGCATAAACATAACCCAACATTTATAGAATGGTTTTAACCCATTAAAATACATAATCATAGAGTTAAAATCTATAATTTCTCTGACTTTGATGTTCTTGAAGGTTTTGAAAATAAAACATGAAAATTGACACTACGGATTCGTTATAACACCGAATCCGTTCGTTTAAAGTTTGGTCTCTTCGTATGAACATGTATAATAATATACGAGTGTAAAATTTAGAGATAATATACGATCAATGCATTAAATACCACTTATAGGGCCATAAGGCCAAAACCCATACATTGTAATTTTGAAATAACAAGTCATCGTATAACGACATGTTTTATGATACTGATGATATGGTCTACATAATAAACATGTTATACTACTCGAATTATTACACATATTCTTATAAAAATCATCATTTCCCAATTCACAAAGACTTACAGAATATATGAAAGCCATTTTTTATAAAAACTAAATAACGTAACTTTAAAATTTGGGAAGAAGGGATTACCCTTGAATACTCTGCTTAGATTACACAGGGTGACAACTATTCTCAATTTCTCACACTTCTTCTCCTTTAAACATTGTATCACAATTTCTCTCAAAGTTCTCAAACTCTCTCTGTGATTTCTCTAGCTCTCAATTAACTAAAATGAAAAATACGTAAGTTAAACTCAACTGAGCCTTTATGCGCAGAGTTGAGGTCAGTTATTCCATTCGTGGTTTAACTGGCCCCAACTCCTCCTAAGGCCTCATTTGGTTCTCTTTATTTTAATAAAACTTTTTATCATATAGTTACAATAATGTCACACTCCTTTATAAATTAAATCAATATCTTATTTAATTTGTTTTAAATAAAATATAATAAATTCCCATAAATTCACATAGTCACATAATTAAATTTCTCATAAATAAATAATGTCAAATTATTAACTCTCTAATTAATAATTAAATAACATTATGCTTATTAAATATTTTATTTAATACAATAAGCTCACATAATGACATACTTCGAATAATAATTATTGTCTACATTAATTTAATAAATGTAACACATATAATTAAATTAATCTACCATAATTGCATCAATTAATTATTTAATCCAATAATTAAATCATCGAAAAATATTTATTTAATTCAATAAATATTAAAATAAATTTACAAAATCTCGTTTGTCACATCTTTCCCCCCTTAAAAGGATTCTGTCCCCAGAATCACGACTCAATAAATTAAATTCGACCCGTTACATTCTCCCCCCTTACAAAGATTTTGTCCCCAGAATCGCTTACACATAATTAAGTAAATAAATGAGGGTAATTCTTTATCATATTCTCTTCGAGTTCCCACGTAGCTTCTTCAGCGTTGTGGTTCCTCCAAATTACCTTAACAGAAGGTATAACTTTATTTCTGAGAACTTGTTCTTTTCGGTCGACAATTTGGACAGGAATTTCTTCATAAGATAAGTCTTTCTCAAAATGTAGGGGTTCGTATTCAATTACATGCTTGTAATCGGCTTTGTAGGGTCGTAACACAGAAACATGGAAGACGTTGTGGACATTTTCGAGTGCTGGAGGTAAGGCTACCTCGTACGCTACTTCTTCGATTCTTCTCAGTACTTCAAATGGTCCAATGAATCTTGGACTCAATTTTTCTTTCTTTCCGAACCTGATCTTTCCCTTCCAAGGAGAGACCTTCAAGAAAACATAACTACCTGATTCAAACTCGATATTTTTACGATGTGGATCAATGTATTTCTTCTGTCGATCTTGAGCTGCTATCAATCATGCTCGGATCACTTTGACTATTTCTGCCGTCTGCTGTACCAATTCTGGCCCTAGCAATTGTCTTTCACCAACTTCATCCCAGTAAAGCGGAGTTCTGCACTTTCTGCCGTATAACGCTTCGTAAGGCGGCATGCCTATACTAACGTGGTAACTATTGTTGTATCCGAACTCTACTAACGGTAGGTGATCATCCTAATTTCCTTTAAAATCCATCACATAGGCTCTTAGCATATCTTCTAATGTCTGAATCGTTCTTTCGCTCTGTCCATCTATTTGAGGGTGGTATGCTGTACTCATTCGCAATTGCGTACCCATGCATTCCTGAAGAAGTTTCCAGAAATTTGAAGTAAAGCGCGGATCTCTATCAGAAACAATTGACACTGGCACTCCGTGCCTCGAAACAATCTCCTTCACATATAACCTTGCCAACTGATATAAGTTGAATCTAATTTTGATCGAAAGGAAGTGTGCAGATTTTGTCAGTCGGTCAACGATAACCCATACTGCGTCGTAGCCTTTCTGAGTTATCGAAAGGCCAACCACAAAGTCCATTGTATTATGTTCCCATTTCCATTCTGTGATCTCTAAAGGTTATAGCAATCCACTAGGTCTCTGATGTTCTACTTTCACTTTCTGATAGGTCAGACACTTGGAAACACATTCTGCAACATCATGTTTCAAATTCGGCCACCAGAAATGTTGTAGAAGATCTTGATACATCTTGGTACTACCGGGTGAATTGAATATCGTGAACTATGAGCCTCGCTCAAAATATCTTCCTTAATCTTTTGTACTGGTGGTACCCAAATTCTACTCTCAAACCTCAGTATTCCTTCCTTATCCATCTTAAATCTCGGTTCAGTTCCTTCAGATATCTTCTTTGTCACCTTTATACATTCTTCATCCTAAAGCTGAGCCTCCTTTACTTTATCTAGTAGAGTTGTACCAGATTGCATCTGAAATATTTTCTCATCAATCTCCATAGGATACTTCACTTCCAACTCTAGTTTTTCCATTTCTGCAACTAGCTCCTCTTGAGCAGTCAACATCATCAATTTCTCACGACCCTTTCTACTTAAGGCGTCGGCAACCACATTTGCCTTACCCGGATGGTATAAAATCTCACAGTCGTAGTCCTTAATTAATTCCAACCATCTTCTTTGATGCATATTCAAATCCTTTTGCGTGAAAATATATTTCAGACTCTTGTGGTCCGTATATATTTCACACTTCTCCCCGTAGAGATAGTGCCTCCAAATTTTTAAAGCAAAAACAATTGCAGCTAACTCCAAATCATGGGTCAGATTTCCCTTCTCGTAATCCTTCAATTGTCTTGATGCATACGCAATGACCTTGCCATTTTGCATCAGCACACAGCCAAGTCCTTTATGCGATGCATCACTAAAAACAACAAAATTTCCTGTATCGTCTGGAAGAGATAACACAGGTGTCGTACTCAACCTCTTCTTCAATTCCTGAAAACTTTCCTCACACTTATCCGTCCAAACAAATTTCACAGCTTTTCGAGTTAAATTCGTTAACGGAGTTGAGATCATGGAAAAGTCTTGTATGAACCATCTATAATATCCCGCCAATCCAAGAAAACTTCTTACTTTCGACGGCATTCTCGGCTGATCCCAGTTAATCACGGCTTCTACTTTCGATGGATCTATTGAAATTCCTTTTTTATCGATTACGTGACCAAGAAATTGTACTCGCTCGATCTAGAATTCGTATTTCAAAAATTTAGCGTATAACTTCTCCTTTCTCAATACTTCCAACGTTAACCTCAAATGTTCTTCGTGTTTTTCTTTGGTTTTCGAATAAACCAAAATGTCATCTATAAATACCACCACGATTTTGTCCAAAAACGGCTTGAACACACCATTCATTAGTCCCATAAATGTTGCAGGAGCATTCGTTAGACCAAACGACATTACTAAAAATTCGTAGTGACCGTATCGCGTTACGAACGCATCGTCTTGATACATCCTCCGCCTCACCTTCATTGATGATAACCGCTTCTCAAGTCTATCTTGGAAAAGTATCTCGCTCCCTTCAATTGATCAAACAGGTCGTCGATCCTCAGTAATGGATATTTGTTCTTAATCGTGACCTTATTCAGTTCTCTGTAGTCAATGCAGAGCCGCATCAATCCATCCTTCTTTTTCACAAATAACATCGGCACTCCCCACGGTGATAGACTCGGTTGAATGTACTTCTTGTCCAACAATTCTTGTAGTTGTACCATTAATTCCTTCATCTCTACTGGTGCCATTCGGTATGGTGCCTTCGATATTGGAGCGGTTCCGGGCGCCAAATCGATCACAAAATCTACCTCTCTATCTGGTGGAAGTCCTGGTAAATCGTCTGGAAATACGTCGACGAAGTCCCTCACAATCGGTATCTCTTCTACCTTTGGATTCTCTTTTCGACTGTCGACTATGTAAGCTAAGTATCCTACACAGCCTTGTCTCAACAACTTCCTGGCTTGCATCATCGTCAGACAACTCGCATGTTTAGGTGACTTGCTACCATAAAACACAACCTTTGACGGAGTCATAAGGTTAATACGCTTCTTTTGGCAATCAATTACAGCACCGTAATTTAATAACCAGTCCATTCCCAATATAACATCAAATTCCCCAAGTCGAATAGGGATAAGATCTACGTTCATGATATTACCCTTAATATCCACTCTACAGTTCTTATGTACATACTTAACAGGGATTATTTATCTATTCGCAATTTCTATGTTCATGGGGTAATCCAATTCATTCCTAGGCAAATCTAAATTCTTGGCAAAATCATCGGATATATAAAGGAACAAGTAGCACCCGAATCAAATAAAACATAAACATTAATTTTATTGATCGGAATGATACCTGACACCACATCACGGGATTGAACTGTATCTTGTACCGTCATGTTGAAAGTTCGGGCGGTCGGTCGGTTTGTTACGGTTGGTCCGGTGATGGTTAAGGCATTTCCACTGTTATTTCCCCGGTTTCATCCTGATCCTGACCCTCCCGTCCCTTCTTGGGACAGTCTCTTGCCAGATGGTCCTTCAAACCACAAGTAAAACAAGCACCCTTCTTTGGGTTTGGACAGTTTGGTGCTATGTGGCCTTCCTTACCACAATTGTAGCACACTCTTTTTCCATTCATACAAACTCCCAGATGGGCTTTCCCGCAAGTCGGGCATGCTTCGATTCTTTTCTTCTGATTACTTTGCTGATTCCCCGATGATGAGTTATCATTCCATCTTTTCTTCTAATTTAAATTTCCACCTCTTGTCCCACTTCCACTGGCCTTGTTATTTTTTTCTCCTTCACTCTTCTTCTTCTTTTGATCTTGATTGTACTTGGTCACTGCATCGCTTCCTCCTTCAGCGAGGATGGCCTTTTCCAGTACTCCGATAAATGTGTTTATCTGAAACATTGAAACTTTACTGTATACCCAAGGCTTTAGTCCTTGTTCGAATCTTCTGGCTTTTCTCTCGTCAGTGTGTACTTGGTACAGGGGTGAACCTTGCCAACTCGTTGAATTTAGCCGCGTGAAGTCGTGCACGCCATGTTTCCTCGCTTGCAGTTAGAAATTGAACCTCCATCCGATTCTGTGAACTAGTTGGGAAATATATTTCGAAAAACATCTCTTTAAATCTCTCCCACGTAATTACACCTTCACCTCCTCACACTTTATGTGCTTGCCACCGAGAGATAGCCTCGACTTCAAAGATAAACGCGTTGCAAAAGCGGTCTTCTGGTCTTCTCTAACCCTAGCAACATCGAAGACCTTCTCCATTTCCATAACCCACGTTTGAGCTTCGATTGGGTTCATGGAACCTTTGAACTATGGCGGTCCCACCGCCATGAAGTCCTTAAACGTTGTGTTTGGTGGAGCTCGAGGTTGATTATTCATGGCTCCAGTCAGTAAGTTCACCAACTATTGAACAAGATTAGCGTTGGCATTATTGTTATTATTGGTTGACTCTTCCTGAGTTGGTTGATGCTATTGTCTTCTCCTTGGCAGCATTTTTCTGTTAAATAAATGCTTATTAGAACTTTATTTATTTCTCTAAATAGTTAAGGCATTACTCAACAATTTAACATATCACTTAACACATTATCTCAAACAACTCGATATATATTCATTCGAATTAAAGTTTAAACGTCAAACTATAGCATCACTGCTATTTACATCAACTATCCTGGAATAAAGAATCCACAGGATTTAAAACATTAAAATATTCCTTCGTTCATAAACACGTCAGAATTTACATCTAAAACTAATTAAGTTCTTCACATAATTAAACAAATCATATCACTTTCGGTCAAGGTACTGATTAGCCTTGCTACGCTCCTCTTTTAAGATGCAATACATCGTCCTGCGATCCATCATGTACAATGGTAGTCCTTCGAACTGGATTGGGTACCTCAAAACTCGATCTTGGGTCTCATTCATTGCCTTGTTAAGTGTAAAATATGTCTCCCCAATCTTCGCCTTCTTTTCACGACCATCATCTTCTGCACGATCAGCTCGACGTGATTCTCTTACCCAGCCTTCCTCAGCTATTTTTAGTCTTTCAGAGGTTTCCTTCAGTTCCTTCTTCAATTTCTCTATCTCATCGGTCTTATCTTCGGTTTAACCCTTCTCATGGACCAAATCCCATTCTATATTTCCCAGTCGAGAGTGAAGAGTCGAAATCTCCTCTCCTTACGGTCTAGGTAATATCTTTGAATAATCGCTTCGCTTTCAACAAATCTCGGACCTCGTCTCGTAACTCCACGTTACAGTCGAATAACGTGTCATACATCTCAGCATCAACGGTTTACCGTGGTAACTCCTCTTCTTCCTCTTCCTCTTCCTCTTCCTCTTCCTCTTCCTCAACAAATTCCTCCTTAGGATCAGTCTCAGGTTCATGCTCCTGACCAACAACGGTGATCAATGGAGATGATTCCCTCTGCACCAGCTGCTCCCTAACGATATGAATGTCTCGGGGCTCCTCCTCTATCGGTACTATAGGTACACGGGGTTCCTCATCGATGAGTACTATAGGTACACAGGGGTTCTTCCTCCCCAAATTGACTAGCTTCTCCAACATTCGACATCCTGACAACAAAATTTTAAGTTTTAGTTACTAAGTCGTATCATCTAACGCATACTTTAACACATAAACATATAAGGTCTTTTATTATCTTCAATGAATTACAGAAATTCATTTCTTATAACTCGATAAGAGTTTTCCATCACTATGTTCTTTCTATAAGGCTACTACCTAAGGTTGTTCCCCCACCTAAGGTTCATAACCTATAGCTCTGATACCAACTTGTGACACCCCCAAATCCGGGTACTTCGATTCCACGGGATTTGGTGTTCATTGTACAAATATCATCTATCTATCTACCCATAATAAATGCAAGACACGCAATAGATAGAATAAAAATCTTCCCCTTAAGGGTTACAACATCCGAATAATAATAATATAATCCCAGGCTAAACTAACCTTAAACATCTGTGCTGAATCATAAACAAATAAGTCTTAACAACATCATTAAATCAAGTCTAACATAAATACATCATCAAATAAAATAACAATTCTTCATCACTTGCTAACTTTGCCCGTGCCTTTACTAGTGGAAGGTTTATCAGTTCTTTCGTTCTTAACTGCAATGTTATTATTAAGCAAGAGTGAGCACTATTGCCCACAAGTATAATAACATGCGAGTAAATAAAAGACATCGGAATAAAAGCTCAACTTTTGAATCAAGAATGAATAACAAGAATCAAAAGAATTCTGAGGGTCATAAAACCTTGAACTATGTCCTAGGTTATCAAGGGTTATACTTGAAACCTTTAACGGTCATAAGACTATGGACCTTTCTACTACTCGCACTTTGGGGATCACCCTTAGTACCATCATCATGCACAATATCTTAATGCTAACACATAAGTAAATGCCTTTACAGGGTTGTTCATCTCAGTTTGACATTCAAGTGCGTACCAAAGGATGTTTGGTTTGGATAATTCAATAAGGGTTCTGAAATTTAGAAAGTTCATCAACTAAGGACTAGTTGAATCAATAAAGTTCACTAGTCTAATAAGGTTCTACAATAATGATATTCAATTTTGAATAATAATCTCAAGAAGTATACAATAGGACAATTATTGTATAACTGAATCATGCTTTTAAAAGATAATCAATATTTAATATAACATTTGAACTTGAATAATAATAATGATAATCTACTCGAGGTAAATAATAACTTGAACAATAATGACAAGTAGGATTAGGAAACTTGCCTCGTGCGTAGATTACACTTTAACTAAGCACATTCTTTGAATTTAATCCTACATACCATTCACATTCACGATACCAGTTAATTATAACTTAACTAATCATCAAAACTCATTCTCTTTGTCTACTTTGATTATTAACTATACTTAGTCAAATTATAATATTTACTGTCACATAATATCACTTCATAAATAATAATTTAATTATGTAATCAATAATTCAATCCACATGTAATTATATTATTTTCATGCTAAGTATCTATTTTAACATCTCATTATACTTATAACATAATTTTATGTTCATTACATTAAGTTAACATCACATTCATGGACTTTAACACTTTAAAATTTTCGTTTCTGAACTTTCTGGAGAGTGGCGCTGCGGCGCCACTTTTGTACTAAGGCTTCTAAGGCTTTAGTCATAGCCTTCATGGCTTGAGACTTATTGAGATCTTGGCAAGGCACAAGAAGGCGCGGGACAAAAGGCTTGAGACTGGCGCCATGGTGCGGCGAACCAGAAAGCTGCTTTCGCAATTCAGCGAAAATTGCGAAACCACGACAAAAACTCTAATTAAATTACTACTACACGAAATTAATCGTATACACATGTTATAATTCATGCATAAACATTACCCAGGGTGACAACTATTCCCAATTTCTCACACTTCTTCTCCTTTAATCACAGTATCACAATCTCTCTCAAAGTTCTCAAACTCTCTCTGTGATTTCTCTGGCTCTCAATTAACTAAAATGAAAAATACGTAAGTTAAACTCAACTGAGCCTTTATGCGCAGAGTTGAGGTCAATTATTCCATTCGTGGTTTAACTGCCCCCAACTCCTCCTAAGGCCTCATTTGGCTAACAAACTAAGTTCAAAGCTCTTTATTTTAATAAAAATTTTTATCATATAATTACAATAATGTCACACTCCTTTATAAATTAAATCAATATCTTATTTAATTTGTTTTAAATAAAATAAAAATTCCCATAAATTCACATTGTCACATAATTAAATTTCTCATAAATAAATAATGTCAATTATTAACTCTCTAATTAATAATTAAATTAATTAAATAACATTATGCTTATTAAATATTTCATTTAATACAATATGCTCACATAATGACATACTTCGAATAATAATTATTCTCTACATTAATTTAATAAATGTAACACATATAATTAAATTAATCTACCACAATTGCATTAATTAATTATTTAATCATATAATTAAATCATCGAAAAATATTTATTTAATTCAATAAATATTAAAATAAATTTACAAAATCTCATTCGTCACAAGTAACGCATCGAATAAAGGACTAGATGTGTGCTTATGCAGAACAGCTGAGTTATTGCGTATGCATCACGTCAATTAAAAGATTATGAAAAAGGGTATCCGACTAATGACTTAGAGTTGGCTGCGATGGCGTTTACCCTGAAGATTTGGAGACATTATCTTTATGGAGAAAGGTGTGAGATATATACTGATCATAAAAGCCTGAAGTATATCTTTACACAAAAATATTTGAATATGAGGAAAAGAAGATGGTTGGAGCTGATCAAAGACTATGACTACGAGATTTTCTATCATCCTGGAAAGACGAATGTTGTTGCTGATGCTTTAAGGAGGAAGGGACCAGAGAAGTTAATGATGTTGACAGCTCAGGAGAAGTTAGTGTTGGAAATGGCTAAGATGGAATTAGAAATTAAATATCCGACAAAATCCGACGAGAAGTTATTAAGATAAGAAATGATTCAACGTTGGTAGATAAAGTGAAGAATGCACAACTTCAGGATGAAGAATGCGAAAAGAGAAAACAAAAAGTATCTGAAAGGGGGGAAAACAAATTCAAAATCGATTGGAAGGGTTACTTCGATTCAAAGGGAGAATTTGGGTTCCGCCAGTACCGGAAGTTAAAGAGGAAGTTCTGAGTGAAGCTCACAACTCAAGATATTCAATTCACCCTGGAAGTACGAAAATGTACCAGGATCTTAGACATTATTTTTGGTGGCCGAATATGAAAAAGGATGTGGCTGAGTGTATGGCGAAATGCTTAACGTGTCAGAAATTTAAAGCTGAACACCAAAGGCCAAGCGGATTATTGCAACCGTTGGAGATACCAGAATGGAAATGGGAGCATATCACAATGGATTTTGTGGTAGGTCATCCAATGACTCAACAAGGTTATGACGTCATTTGGGTGATTTTTGATCGACTAACAAAGTCGACACACTTTTTACCAATCAAGATTAGATTGAACCTGGATCGGTTGGAAAAATTATACGTGAAGGAAATTATTTCATGACACGGTGTACCTGTGTCCATTGTATCAGACAGAGATCCACGTTTCACATCAAATTTCTAGAAGCAATTACAAGAATGCTTGGGAACACAGCTAAGAATGAGAACAGCGTACTATCCTCAAACAGACAGACAGAGTGAGAGAACCATCCAGACACTAGAGGATATGCTCAGAGCATGTATTATGGATTTCAAGGGAAATTGGGACGATCATTTACCGTTGGTTGAATTTTCCTATAATAATAGTTATCAAGCGAGTATTGGCATGCCGCCTTATGAAGAGTTGTACGGCAGGAAATGCAGAACTCCATTATACTGGGATGAGGTAGGTGCACGTCAACTTTTGGGTCCAGAGTTGGTGCAACAAATCGTCGAAATCATCAAGGTGATTCGAGCAAGATTGATAGCTGCACAAGATATATAGAAGAAATATGCCGATCAACACTGACAAAATCGGGAATTTGATATTGGTAGTTATGTAATCTTCAAAGTATCTTCCTGGAGGGGGAAAATTTGATTTGGCAAGAAAGGGAAATTAAGCCCTAGGTTTATAGGTCCTTTTAAAGTGCTTCGACATGTGGGTGAAGTGGCATACGAGGTAGCTTTACCTCCAGAATTGGTGTATATCCATAATACTTTCCACGTCTCGGTGTTGAGACCATATAAGCCTGACTATAAACATGTTATAGAATATGAGCCTTTATTGTTTGAGAAAGACTTAATATATGAAGAAGTCCCTGTTCAAATTGTTGACAGAAAAGAGCAAGTACTGAGGAATAAGGTGATACCTTATGTTAAGGTAATCTGGAGGAACCACAATTGTAAGACCCCAACTTTTTGAATAAAGATTAAATTTTCTCGAAATATATTTTTAAATATTATGGTGTGGATTTGATATAATGTTATAGTTTTGGGTAATATTTACAAATTTTGCAAAGTACGCAAGTTGTTATATAATATTCGATTGGTCGGGGAATATTCATTTTAACAAGGAATATTCGTACAATGGCACAATCATTGGTGGACCCCCCACAACGGAATTATTATCGAATTGAGAAAACGACAAAATACTTTATGAAAATAACGACGGAAGTTTTACCGTTAACTGTTGAACTATCCGGTAGTAAAAGTATCTGATGTCTGGCGTGCTTGCATAGTAGCACACGGTATTGATTATTGATGCTTACGTGAGAAGTCACTCGCTTATACTCAATTATTGCTACGATAATTCTTTGCATCATATCTCTCATATTATTGATTCGATTATTGTCATAGTATCATCTCGCATAATATGTTATTTTATTAAATCAATAATTGAGACGACAAAGTTATTCATATTATTAAATTACAATATTTACAATGTCTAGAAGTTCTCGCCAAGGAGAGGTTTGGTCACCTAATTGCGCCAATAGGGAGAAATCCTTATTGAAAGCCCCTCTTTCCGGAACGCGACTGGTTGATAAATATTGTGAGTTATAATATTAATGATAAATGTTATTAAAATTGAAGTTGTGTTCGGAGTTGAATTTGGAGATGCGGACGTGATATTTGAGTCCGGAACGATGAAATTAGTAAAAATAGTCTATAAACACAAAATTTTCCGGAATTCACTATTTGGTCAAAAAGTTAACAGTTCACTTTTTTGGGAAAAGTCAAACTTCAAAATTTTAAAATTTATATTTTTGATAAAAATGGTTCATTGTGTTGGAATTATTTGTGTTAGTGAAAATCAACAATTATTTCGATAATAATTGATATCTGGAGGTTATATTGACCAATTGAGTATTTAATCGGATAAATGAGCAATTGGTTGCTATTATTTCACATGATTATAACTATTTGTTCACATGTGTATACTATTGTTTCACATTCTTGTTAGTATTAGGGGAGTTGGTGCAAGATTGATAATACTTGCATGACTAAGTTAAAAATAGAGGTATAGATAGAGGTACTATACTGTAATTCATATTTTTACATGACTAGAACTATTGATTCACATAATTTACTATTGAATCACATTATTTACTATTAGGGGAGGTGGTGTAAGTTTGATAATACTTCCATGACTAAATTAAAAATAAAGGAAAAGTTGGAGGTATTGTACTGTAATTTTTCGAGCCCCAAAACGTGCAATTATCGAAACTAGATTTTTCTATAAATAGAAGCTCATTATTCCTTCATTTCTCACCAATTCACAAAAGCTTTAGAGCGATTATAGAGAGAAATTATAATAAGAAGAAGAGAAGTCTGCTACCTCACTATTCCAGTATTCAGTTTTTCTAAAGGTAGGGAGTATTATTTCTTTCTTATCTATGAAGAGAACTTCTGTTATTCCATTCTTTATCATTCTCATTGGAACATCCTGTGCATGCGTTCTCTACCGGACTGGTTCCGTCATTATTATTACTCGGAATATCACATGCATGCGTTTTCTGTGGGACTGTTCCCTCTTTATTATTCTCGTTAGAATATCACATGCATGCGTTCTCTACGCCGACTGATCTGTCTTTATTATTTTGTTGGAATATCACATGCATGCGTTCTCACACCGGGACCGATTCCGTCTTTTATTATTCTCGTTGGAATATCCTGCATGCATGCGTTTTACACCTTAATTCGATTCCGTCTTTATTATTACATTTGGAATATCCTCGTGCATGCGTTTCTACGGACACGATTCCGTCTTTATTATTCTTGGAATATCACTGTGCATGCATTTTATCTTTGGACTGATTCCGCCTTTATTATTACATTGGAATATCTTGTCTCAGACGCTTTTACGCCTGGGGACTGATTCCGTTATTTATTATTCTGTTGGAATAACCTGCCTGTGCGGTCTATCACATGCCTGGTGATTTCTTTTGTTATTCCATTCCTTATATACTCCATGAAATTAGTGGAATATCCTTGATATTTGCGCTTCATCCATTATCTTTTCATGGAAATATTCTTCTGAGCATTCTTGAATTTTACTCTACAAAGCAGTATCATGTTGACAATTTGGACGTTATTAGTTCCTGGATAAAATAATTCTTGAACTTGTTTTATTGAATTATTATATCATTGTTATCATCCTCATGTTTATATTTTGTTGAAAGTCATCTGTGGCCTATAGTGTATAGATGGACTTGGTATGATTATGACCAGGGATTATTCTGTGTAATCATGACCGTAATGTTACAAATGATGTGGTAAAAGTCCTCATTGGCCTGTAGTGCATTGATGGACAGTTGTTGGCATGATCATGACCATTATTGAATACACAAATATTCTTGGCCCGTAGTGCATGGATAATTGTGGTCGTGATACTAAAGAATATCCTTGGCCGTAATGCAGGGGTAATTCGATGATGTGGATTATTTATTAAGCTGAGTCCTAGTGATAAAAGTGATGAAAAACCTTTTAAATCATAAAAGATAGTAGATTTTATTCTCTACTTGACTCTTTTAATGGATTGCTTGTTCAACTATGCAGCTTAAACTTGATGGTTTTTATATTGTATCGGTTTAACACTGTGAAGGCTAACGATAATATATTACTCGCATTATCTTAGTCATAATATTTCCCTCTTTGGGCTAGTTGAGCTCACCCTTTTACTTTTATTGTTCTCTTGAGAAATGAGAACGTAGCGAGGACTAGTCGAGGAGCGGAGTGACGGACGAGATGATAGCATTAGTAGTCCTCACTATTCAAAGAAATAGTGGAAAATAAATGTAATAATATTGAATTTGAGTTTGAATATTGTCTGCACGATAATAATTGTATTAAAACTCATAGCTTATGTTTTGTCGCATACTTTACCTATACGGTTGTATAATTAAGTTGTAATTATATTACGTACAATGTATTTGATGACTCGTAATAGGTGATGTATACCTATTTTGGGGGCGCCACAGATTAAGATCAAAGCTTAGGGATATGATCCTGGCTAAGATGTGAGACTAGAGCTAGGAGGGAGAGACAGGGAATTCCTTCGCTACTATGACCTACCTCGGTTTATTTGGTATTTAATTGGTCGATCAGTGTAGGGATAATATGTTTTATGTCAATTAACCCTTGTTTTGTGGCATTATTTGAAAATGGCATCCGAGAATGTTGATAACATCAATGGAGCACAGGAGACCGTTGAGTCTCCACAGATCAATAACCAGGACAATGTGCATCAGGAAGGCGACAATCCTCATGCAAACAACAACACTAACCAAATGATGAACGATGGAATATTCCGAGGCTTCATGCAATTCATGCTACATCAGGCGAGAGCGGTTCCTGTACAAAATGCAGGTGGAAACACTGGCAACTCTTGGACGGTCACCGCCAAAAAGTTCAAGCAGATGGGACCACGGAGTTTATTGGAGAGCCAAAACCACTTAAGGTGGAAGCATGGATAAAGCAGATAACCAAGATATTTGATGTCTTGGGATGCTCCAAGGAACAAAAGGTTCCCTTTGCCACCTTTATGTTGTGTGAAGAGGCGATTCTTGGTGGGAATCAGAAAAGCGTACCTAACCCCTTTTCAAGATGTCTTGGGAGAAGTTCCAAGAGTTGTTCAACGACAAGTACTTTCCCGAAAGTATTCGTCACATGAAGGATGTGGAGTTTATCAAGTTGGAACAAAACAATATGACCGTGTCGCAATACGAGGCTAAATTTACGGAGTTATCCCGGTTTTCATCTCATTTGGTTGATAATGAGGAGCGAATGACCCGAATGTTTTTAAGAGGTTTGAAACCGGAGATACGACAATATCTTATTTCTCATAAACTGTGTTTGTATTCAGATGTTGTAAATAGGGCTCAGTTATTGGAGCGCGATAACGAGTCAACACAACCAAGAGAAAGCAGCCGGCAGAATGAAAATACTAGTGGTAACAGTCATCGAAGTGGTGACAAAAAATGTGGAGGGAATCAACATGCCAAAAATGATAACCACTTCGGTGGTAATCATAGCCAAGACAATAAAAATGGACATTTCAAGAAAAGGAGATTCAACAATGATGGAAAGACGTCAGCACCAGCACCCGTTGTTAAGGAAGGAGAACGACCACCTATCATATGCTTCAAATACGGAGGGGAGGGACACATCAGTCCAAACTGCGCGATGTCGTCCAAAGCATGTTATAATTGTGGAAGAGAAGGTCACTTAGCTCAATTTTGTCGCTCACCAAGACAAATTCAGCTAGGATGGAGGCACCAAAGGTCGTTCCAGAAAAGTCAAAACCTAAGTAGTCTGAGGGAGGCGTTTGTTGTAACCTCCTGAGAAAGCAAGGAACCCGAACGAGGTTATCACGGGTAAGCTTATCATAAACTCTAGTGAAGTCTATACCTTATTTGATACCGGTTCTACCCATTCTTTTATTTCTCCTACTTGTGCTCAACGTTTAAATTTTACTCCGGAGAAATTAGACTTTGACTTATCTGTTGAAACTCCATTAGTTGAAACCTTCATTACATCCACTATTTATAAGTCTTGTTTGATTCAAATTGGTAACCGCACGTTACCTGTCGATCTTATCTCCTTAAAAATACTTGCATTTGACGTGATTCTAGGGATTGATTGGTTAACTACTCATCATGCTAAAATTGATTGTTTTCGTAAGGTTGTTAGCTTTCATATTCCTAAGAAACCTATTATGCGAATTCAAGCGACCAAACCATTAAAATCAATCACGGACATCTCAAGCCATAAAGCTATTCGTTTATTGAAAAATGGATGTCAAGCTTTCTTAGCTCATGTCACGGATTTAAACAAAAATACGTCAGATTTAAAGGATATTTCTATTGTTAATAAATTTCCTGACGTATTCCCTGAAGAACTTCCTGGCCTACCCCCAGAGCGTGAAGTTTAATTTTGTATCAACCTTGAACCCGATACAAAACCCAGTTCCAAAGCCCCATATCGAATGGATCCTATTAAACTTTAGGAGTTAAAGACCCAATTGCAGGAATTGTTAGACATTGGTTTCATTCGTCCTAGTACGTCTCCTTGGGGTGCTCCTGTTATATTCGTGAAGAAGAAAGATGGGAGTATGCGACTTTGTATTGATTATTGGGAGTTGAATCATGTCACCATCAAAAATAGGTACCCATTTCCATGTATTGATGACCTGTTTGATCAGTTACAAGGCGCATAATTTTTTTCAAAGATCTATCTTCGTTCTGGATATCATCAGCTGAAGGTTAAAACTGAGGATATTCCAAAGACTACCTTCAGAACTCGGTACGGGCATTATGAATTCTTAGTCATGTCTTTGGATTGACTAATGCTCATGCTGCCTTCATGGATATGATGAACCGAGTATTCAAGGAATATTTGGATCACTTTGTGGTCGTCTTTATTGATGACATCCTTATTTATTCCAAAAGCCGTGAAGATCATGAGCAACACTTGAGGCTGATACTCCAAAATCTTCGTGAATATAAACTTTATGCCAAGTTAAAGAAATGCGAGTTCTGGCTTGAAGAAGTAGCATTCCTTGGGCACGTAGTATCAAGTCATGGAATATCCATTGACTTTTGCAAGATTGAAGCTATTCAAAGTCGAGCAACCCAAATCGATGGATCGAAGTCGTAGCTTTCTCGGTTTAGGCGGGTTATTATCGGAGATTCGTGGAAGGATTTTCTCGAATCGCTACTCCATTAACTCAGCTGACTCGAAAAGATACAAAGTTCTATTGGAGCGAGGAATGTGAGAAGAGTTTTCAAGAACTCAAAAGAAGACTCATTTCAGCATCTGTTCTGACAATACCATCTGGTTCGGAGGGATTTGTCATCTACAGTGATGCTTCAGGCAAAGGTTTAGGATGTGTTCTCATGCAACATGGGAAAGTCATAGCCTATGCCTCAAGACAACTCAAAGAATATGAGAGGAATTATCCTACTAATGATCTAGAGTTGGCAGCTGTGTCTTTGCACTTAAAATTTGGAGGCATAACTTGTATTGAGAGAAAGTGGAGATCCTTACGGATCATAAAAGCCTCAAATATTTCTTCACTCAAAAGGAACTCAACATACGACAATGACGTTGGCTTGAACTGTTGAAAGATTATGATCATACCATCCAATACCATCCTGGAAAAGCGAACGTGGTAGCTGACGCATTGAGTAGAAGATCATATGTGGGTACGAGTACAATATTCACAACACAAAAGCCCATTTTGTGTGACTTGCAAAGGATGGAGATAGAGTTAATGACTCCAGGGACCCATGTGATGATGGCGAATATACGAGTAGAACTGACTTTAATTGATAAAGTTAAAGTTGCTCAAGTTACAGATCCGGAGCTGATGCGTATGAGGAAGAAAGTGCAAGAAGGTTCTATGCCGGAAGCAAGAATCGATGAAGAAGGAATAGTTCGAGTCAACTCCAGACTTTGTGTTCCTAACGACCCTAATTTAAAGTATAAAATCATGATGGAGGCGCACAACACACCGTTTGCAATCCATCCTAGGAGTACCAAAATGTATCGTGATCTTCGTCACACATTTTGGTGGAGCAATATGAAGAGAGAGATAACGCTATTTATCTCAAGGTGTCTAATTTGTCAACGAGTTAAAGCGGAGCATCAAGTACCAAAAGGTCCATTGCAACCACTTGAAATTCTAGAATGGAAGTGGGAGCACATTACCATGGATTTCAAGCACTGGGGTCTTCCCAAAGTTTCTCAAGGCATAGATCGAGTTTGGGTCATTGTTGATAGATTGACCAAGTCTGCTCATTTCTTACCGATACGAGAAACTTATACACTTGAACGTCTTGCTCGTATGAACATAAATGAGGTTGTAAGATTGCATGGTATGCCAGTATCCATAGTTTCTGATCGAGACCCAAGATTCACTTCAAGATTTTGGGTTAGTTTGCAAAAAGCTATGGGCACAGATTTACGATTTAGCTCGGCATAACATCCTCAGACGGACGGGCAGTCAGAGAGGATGATTCAAACTCTTAAAGATCTATTAAGACTCTGTGTCCTTGACTTCAAGGGAAGTTGGGACAAGTTCTTACCATTGGTGGAGTTTTCCTAGAACAACAGTTATCAAACAAGTATTGGCATGGCTCCATTTGAGGCGATGTATGGAAGAAAGTGTCGTTCTCCAATATGCTGGGATGAGGTGGGTGAAGCAACGTTGTTGGGACCAGAGTTGGTACGTATGACTACAGAAAAGATTCAAATGATCCGACAACGTATAAAACCTCACATGATCGACAAAAGAGTTATGTTGATCTTCATCGAAAGGACATAGAATTCGATATTGGAGATCATGTTGCTCCATGGAAAGGAGTTACAAGATTTGGAAAGAGAGGAAAGCTCAATCCTCGATTCATTGGCCCATTTTTAATCCTCGATCGAGTAGGAACTGTGGCCTATAGACTTGTGTTACCGCCAAGTATGTCTCGTGTTCATAACGTTTTTCGCATATCCATGTTACGTAAATATGTGAAAGACCCGAACCAAATTATTGAGTTAGAACCGGACGAAATAGAGGAAGATTTAATGTATAAACAGGTTCCTGTTAAAATCTTGGATAAGAAGGAACATATTCTACGCTCCAAGGTTATACCTCAAGTCAAAGTTTTGTGGAGAAATCACGATGTTGAGGAAATGACCTAGGAGTTAGAATCTGAAATGAAATCAAAGTATCCTCACCTCTTCGACATACCAGGTACGCACCCTAATTTCGAGGACGAAATTTCATAAGAAGGGGAGGGTGTAAGACCCCAACTTTTTGAATAAAGATTAAATTTTCTCGAAATATATTTTTGAATATTATGGTGTGAATTTGATATAATGTTATTGGTGTGTGTAATATTTATAAATTTTGCAAAGTACGAAAGTTGTTATATAATATTCGATTGGTCGGGGAATATTCGTTTTAACAGGGAATATTCATACAACGGCACAATCATTGGTGGACCCCCCACAACGAAATTATTGTCGGATTAAAAAAATGACAAAAATACTTTATGAAAATAACGGCAGAAGTTTTACCGTTAACTGTTGAACTACCCTAGTAAAAAATACGATGTCTGGCGTGGTTGCATAGTAGCAGCACACCAGTTATTGATTATTGATGCTTACGTGAGAAGTCACTCGATTATACTCAATTATTACTACAAGAATTGTTGTTGCATCATATCTCTCATATTATTGATTCGATTATTGTCATAGTATCATCCGCATAATATGTTATTTTATTAAATCAATAATTGAGGCGACAAAGTTATTCATATTATTAAATTGCAAAATTTACAATGTCTAGAAGTTCATCAAGGAGAGGTTTGGTCACCTAATTGCGCTTCAATAGGGAGAAATCCTTATTGAAAGCCCCTTTCACAGGAAACGACACGGTTGATAAATATTGTGAGTTATAATATTAATGATGAATGTTATTAAAATTGAAGTTGTGTTTGGACTTGAATTTGGAGGGACGTGATATTTGAGTCCGGAACGATGAAATTAGTAAAAATAGTCTATAAACACAAAATTTTCCGGAATTCACTATTTGGTCAAAAAGTCAATAGTTGAGTTTTTCGGGAAAAGTCAAACTTCGGAATTTCAAAATTTATATTTTTGATAAAAATGGTTCATTGTGTTGGAATTATTTGTGTTAGTGAAAATCGACAATTATTTCGATAATAATTGATGTTTGGAGGTTATATTGACCAATCGGGTATTTAACCGGATAAATGAGCAATTGATTGCTATTATTTCACATGATTATAACTATTTGTTCACATGTGTATACTATTGTTTCACATTCGTGTTACTATTAGGGGAGTTGGTGCAAGATTGATAATACTTGTATGACTAAGTTAAAAATGGATGCATAGATAGAGGTACTATACTGTAATTCGTATTATCACATGACTAGAACTATTGATTCACATAATTTACTATTGAATCACATTATTTACTATTAGGGGAGGTGGTGCAAGTTTGATAATACTTCCATGACTAAATTAAAAATAAAAGAAAAGTTGGAGGTATTGTACTGTAATTTTTTGAGCTCCAAAACGTGCAATTATCGAAACTATATTTTTCTATAAATAGAAGCTCATTCTTCATTCATTTCTCACCAATTCACAAAAGCTTTAGAACGATTATTATAGAGAGAAATTATAGAAAGAAGAAGAGAAGTCTGCACCTCACTATTCCAGTATTCAGTTTTTCTAAAGGTAGGGAGTATTATTTCTTTCTTATTTATGAAGAGAACTTCTGTTGTTCCATTCTTTATCATTCTGTTGGAACATCCTGTTTAGGATGCGTTCTCTACGGGACTGGTTCCGTCTTTTTATTATTCTCGTTGGAATATCCTCGTCTGCATGCGTTTTACACCGGACTGGTTTCGTCTTTATTATTCTTTGGAATATCCTGCATGCATGCGTTTCTGTGGGACTGATTCCGATTTTATTATATTATGTTGGAATATCCTATCTGTGCGTTTTACGTCGGACCTGATTCCGTCTTTATTATTCTATTAGAATATCTTGTCTATGCGTTTTACGCCGGACCTGATTCCGTTATTTATTATTCTGTTGGAATAACCTGCCTGTGCGGTCTATTGCATGCCTGGTGATTTCTTTTGTTATTCCATTCCTTATTATTCTCAGTTGGTTAAAGTTTTGACTTCTATACTCCATGAAATTAGTGGAATATCCTTGATATTTGCGCTTCATCCAGTATCTTTTCATGGAAATATTCTTCTGAGCATTCTTGAATTTTACTCTACAAAGCAGTATCATATTGGCAATTTGGACATTATTAGTTCCTGGATAAAATAATTCTTGAACTTGTTTTATTGAATTATTATATCATTGTCATCATCCTCATGTTTATATTTTGTTGAAAGTCATCTGTGGCCTATAGTGCATAGATGGACTTGGTATAATTATGACTAGGGATTATTCGGTGTAATCATGACCGTAATATTACAAATGATGTGGTAAAAGTCCTCATTGGCCCGTAGTGCATTAATGGACAGTTGTTGGCATGATCATGACCATTATTGAATACACAAATATTCTTGGTCCGTAGTGCATGGATAATTGTGGTCGTGATACTAAAGAATATCATTGGCCATAGTGCGGGGTAATTCGATGATGTGGATTATTTATTAAGTTTGAGTCCTAGCAATAAAAGTGATGAAAACCTTTTAAATCATAAAAGATAGTAGATTTTATTCTCTACTTGACTCTTTTAATGGATTGCTTGTTCACGCAGCTTAAACTTGATGGTTGTTATATTGTATCGGTTTAACACTTGTTGAAGGCTAACGATAATATATTACGCATTATCTTAGTCATAATATTTCCCTCTTGGGCTAGTTGAGCTCACCCTTTTACTTTTATTGTTCTCTTGAGAAATGAGAACGTAAGCGAGACTAGACTAGTCGGGGAACAGTGTGGACGATTATAGCATTAGTAGTCCTCACTATTCAAAGGAAATAGTGGAAAATAAATGTAATAATATTGAATTTGAGTTTGAATATTGTCTAGATGACAATAATTGTATTAAAACTCACAACTTATGTTTTAATCGTATTTACATACGGCAAACTTGTATAATTAAGTTGTAATTATATTCTGTACAATGTATTTGATGACTCAGAATAGGTGATGTATACCTATTTTGGGGGCGTAACAACAATGCTGAAGAAGCTACGTGGGAACTTGAAAGCGTTATGATGAAGAATTATCCTCAGTTGTTTGCTTGATCTTGTATAGTGATTCTGGGGACAGAATCTTGTTAAGGAGGGAAGAAGGCGACAAATGAATTTTTTGAGTTGTGATTCTGGGGACAGAATCCTTTTAAGGAGGGAAGGATGTAACAGTCGAGAAATTTGTAATTTAATTTAAATATTTATTGAATTAAATAAATATTTTAAATAATTTATTTATTGAGAAAATAAATAATTGATGAATTGTAGTGAATTAATTTAGTAACTAAATTGATTTATGATAATTAAATTGAGTAATGATAATTTTATCTAATGGATTTAATTGAAGTTAATAATTAAATTAAATCAATTGTTTAGTATTTAAGGAAATAATTAAATTAAATCAATTGTTTAGTATTTAAGGAAATAATTAAATTAAATAAATTGTTTAATTTAAAGGAAATAAATAAATTGAATAAAGTGATGTTTCTAATTTATTAATTAAATTGGATATATTGTAATAAGATGTTTATTTTTTTTATTATTATAAGTTATCTAAATTAAATAAATTAAAGTGACACAAAGTAACTATATAATATACATAATATATAAATAATTTAGTTTGGGGGGAATTTTTGGTTAGCCAAACATGGCCTTGTGGCCCTTGGTCTTGTGTAATTGACGTTGACGTATTATTTTTTTTAACTGAAGTACGTGGGCTTCAGTTTATTTACGCGTCTATTTCCTAAGGTTAGCGCTTAGTTGGCTCTTATTTCACGTACTTTGCTAAGGAGGAATAGCAGAGTGTTGAGAGAGCTTGGTAGGAGAGAATTGTCTGAAAACTTTGCTAAAGAGTTGGAGTATTAAGGTCCTTATGACTCTTCTTCTCAACAATCAAAGATTTAGGTATAATTTACCCTAAATCTAATATACAGTTTTTGTAATTTCTTTTAGTTCTCTAAAAATAATTTTGTTGATTTGTTGTTTCAAATGTGATTATATGATGAGGGTTGTATTGTTGAATCTGTTGTCATCATATGTGAGTATTATTTGATTTCCAAACACGTAAATTAGGGTTTATATGAAGAAAACATATAACATTGTTTATGCTTGAGAAAATGGCTTAGAAAGTACCAATTTAAGTGATCAATTTATATGTTAAATTGTAAATTGAACCTTGTTTATGCTAGTTCATTAAGAAACGAAGATAACGTAGTTTGAACGAAGTGATTTGATGAAAAATTGAGATGTCAGTGATGATTTTTGTGAAGAAGTTCAAAAATGGAGTTTTATATAAAAATATGGAATTTTGAGAAATTAAACTAGTTTTAGTTGATGTTAAATTGTTCTAATTGGTTGTAAATGTTAGCAAACATGTTTTTAATAGTCTGTACCAATTGTAGATGTTAATTTCACTGTTTTATGGGTGAAATTCGTGTTTGTTGGGCTAAAGTCGGCTATTGTTCACTGTCGTTTACGCCTCTTATGCATGTACCAACAGTAATTAATTTACTGGGTAATCTGAAGGCAAAAAACTACGCAGCTGCGCCAGTCCTAAGCGCAGCTACGCCATACTCTGGTCTGAGGTAGTGAAGTCTGCTCATTTGCAGGTCGTGTGTAATGGACTTAGGTTGATTAAGCATGCATGTTAATTGTAACAAATGATTTGTTTGAGTTGTGATTCTGATGACAGAATCCTTGTAAGGAGGGAATGATGTAACATTCCAAAATTTTAAAGTGTAATATTAAATATTTATTAATTTATATAAGTATTTAATGGATATGTTTATTGTTGAATAAATAATTGTTCAATTTGAGTTGATGTGTTTTAGTTAATTATTTGTTGAATAAATAATTAAGGAGCTAATAAAATTAATTGTTATGAGATTATATACCAATTTAATTTAATAAGTAAGCTAAAGAGCTTATAGTGATTTAAATAAATTATAATATTTTAAATGGGAAATTATAAGTTAAAATATTAGTTGGTTGAATAAAATTAAACTTATAAAAGAAATTATAGTTATGTGATATTAAATTATGTGCTAAAAGTAATTTAATAGATTAGTATTTGAATTGATTAAATTGATTAACTAATTTAATAGAAGTGTGACAAATAACCTTGCTATAAAGGAGTTATTAAAATAAATTAAAAGAGGTTAATTTAGTTTTGCCAAACATGTCTTATTTCATATTAAGTCTTTAATCTAATAATTTTTATCAAACAAGGTATAAGGATTAATCCATTTGTTTTAGTTAGATTTGTCAAACAAGGTATAAGGGTTAATGAGTTATTTTATTAAACAACCAAACAAGCCTTATGACTTTTGATTTTCAAAATTTTATAATTGATGTCAGTTAAAATCTTATACTTAATATCTATATTATTATTATTATCGTTATATGATAATCGTAAACTAAAGTTGGGAGAAGAGAGAGAAGAAGAAGAACACGAGAGAAAATTTGAGAAAACTCTAAAGAGAAAGTGAGTGATTCTAACGAGTTTTGAGAAAAGGAATTGGAGAGAAGAAGCTTGAGAATAACCATCATCTTCTTAATCAAAGGTATGAGCTTAATCTTTTCTTTAAAAAGTTAGTTTTGTTTTTCTTCCAAAAGTTCTCCGTGAAATTTTATAAAAGATAAATTGATGGTGTTTATGGTTATATGATAAATTATTGATTATAAGATGATTACATGAGTTTATATATATGATTATAGAGGAACTAGTTCATGTATGTATGTGTTTTGTGAAGAAAACCATATTACAGTGTTTACATGAAAATACATATGAATATGGCTTAATTTAAAATAGAAATTAAGGTTTAATTAGTTGTTAAATTGATAAATTGTTTATAGAAATTGATAGAGTATGTATAATCATAACTATGATGGTTTGAAATTTCTATTTTGATTGAAAAACAAAATCACACTGTTGATTTTCATTAAAAATGTCAATAATGGAGTTTTTGTCAAAAACAGTGAAATTGGATGTTTTAAATTCGTTGTTTATGTTGATGTATGGGTAGAAACATGTTAGAAGTTCTTGAATTATGTTTACATGAAGATTTTGTATGAATTGTATGTGAATTAGTCTGTTAGAAACGAGCTTGTAGGCCAAATTGTCTTTTCTGTCTTTGTTGTGAAGGTACGCCGATCAATCTCGGAGTTCTTGGCGCATGCCTTGTATCAAAGAAGATCGTTAGTGGTGCCACAAGACATCCATCACGCCGCAACGCAACTTCTTTAATAATATTCACCATGCATGGCAACATCATCACCATGCCTTGTAGTAGCGACACGTGTAAAATGTGGGCGCCCGGTATGAGTTTAACGAGAATGTTACGATAGTTTTGTTTAAGTATACAAAACTTGAAAATAAATGTTATGTGTTAATAATATGAATGTTAAATGATGATTTCAGTAGTATTAAACTATGAATGAGCATGTTATCAAGAGTTAATTAGTATTAACGTAGTTTGATTATGTGAACTGGTAATTTAACCTACATGATGTATATATTTTGTTTATATAGATATAAAATATTGGTAATGACTAATTATGTCATGATGACATATTATAGGGTATTGATTCAAGTTGTAAGGTTTAGCTTGTGCTTAAGGCAAGTTTTCTAACTCTATTTTATAATTGAGCAAGTTCTCTAACTCTAAAACTTCATTATGCGAGTTTGATTTTGTTGAGTACGTTATTGTTTTGAATTCAATTTCAATTACACAAGTTGCTAACTTTACACTTTCGTAGAGTTAGATTGTTTATTATTGATAAAGCTCTTGTATCTATTGGTTCATGAGAATACAAGTATTCCAAATCTTATATTTTATTATTGAGCAAGTTCTTTAATATGTAACTTGTGATTTAGCATACGAGTTGTTCTATTTTAATATTCTAGTATTGAACAACTCTATCGTTCAAATTACTATTCATTATGCATGTTTAGTACCCAAATTCTCAATAACCTTGAATGTTATGATTATTCAATGCTTATGATATTAGATTATTCCTAAAGCATAATGTTAATTTACAAATATCAATTCAGTTATGATTATTCCATAGCATATAGTTATTTCTTTTGTAATCAACTAATCCTAGTTGATTACTGTTGAATCCTAAATTACCCTGTAATGTATCCAAACCAAACTTACTTTGGTGCGGACTCGTATTCTAAATACTGAGATGAACAACTCTATTAATAGAGGTTTACGCTTAGCGTTGAAATGGTTGTGCACAATACATTGTACGAAGGGTTGATCCCCCTAAGTACGTGGAGTCCTTATAGTCTTATAACTGTTAAAGTTAAAGTTGAAAGATTACTTATAACTGTGGACATGATCCGTGGTCATTAGACCCTCAGTGAATGTTATAATTTTCAGAAAGTTAATAGAATATATTGTTCAGTTCTATTGAGCCTAATATTGGCAATTGATGTAAAAGTATGAAGATTTATTTATTGTTATTTCTAGTGGGCCTTGTTTGTTCACTCTTGCCTGTAAAATTTCTTATAGCTAAAGTTGAAACGGGTGACGTACCTAGCACCAGTAAGGGAAAAGGAAAGCTGAATAAATACTGAAGACCTGTAATAGTTTTGATAGTTTACTTTCAGACTTTGATTTAAAGATTGTAATGAAGTTTATTTAAATTTCCGCATTTGAATGATTGTTGTTAAAGGTTAGATCACCTGGGAGATTTTATTTAAGTTTTATCCTGTATGGGCAGGTTTTTATTATTCAATTTATTATAATTGGGTAGTTATAAATGAATGTTTTGATTAAGTGAACACCAAATCTTGAGGAAATGAAGTACCAGGATTAGGGGGTGACACAGGTTGGTATCAAAGCTTTAGGTTATGAACCTTAGGTGGGGGGACAAGCCTTAGGAAGTAACCTTTGAAAAGATAGTGGAGATAACTCTTATCAAGTTTTAAGAAAGAAGTAATAAAACACTTATGTGCTTATGTGTTTATAGTTTATGTACTCGTGAGTGTCGAGTAGTAATGATTAATAATTAAAACTTTAAAACTTTGTTGTCAGGATGACTAATGTTGGAGAATCCAGTCAGGCTAGAGAGGAGGGACCTCAAATGCCTATAGAGGAGGAGCCTCGCGACATTCGAGTGGTTTAGAACAACTCTTGCAGGAGTCGTCCCCATTGGTCACAGTAGTTGAAGATGATGATGATGACGTGGAAACAAATGAGGAGGATACCATTGAGTTACCACAGGAGGATGAGGATGATGAGGACGAGGAGGAAAGTATTCCACTTAACTTCGATGGTATTTGGCCGTATATCGATGAGGTGCATGGTAAAGTAACGTGGAACTTGAGGATCTGATTGAGGAGTTGCGAGAAGATAGTAGCTGAACACCAAACTGTAATGACACAAAAAGATGGTGAGATCCAGGATCATGAGGAACGATTGACAAATGTCGAGGAGAAACTAGTACACACTGAAGGAGAGAAAGAGCAACTGATCGAAGAGGTCATTTGAATCAAGAAGAACAAAATTTGAGAGAAGAAGAAATTGCTAAGAGGGCAAGAGCTGAAGATGTATACGAGGAAGCTCATCAATGAACTGGAAGAGCAGTAAGGAACTCACATGCGAAAAGGATGAAGATGGAAGAGATGGATAAAGTATTTGACACCGCAATTAATCGAGCTCAAGATCGGGTCATGGGATATCCGATTCAATTCGAGACGCTGCCATCATATGTATTAGATCGCAGGACAATGTTTCAAGTCATGGAGGAAGAACGTGATAGGGCTAAGAAGTATCTTAATAGAACATTGTAGTTGTTGTACGATGAGTGAAAGGTTAAATAAATTGTAAATCCCAAGTGTTATGCAACCTATGGGATATGACTATGATGTTGTCCTGAAACTTTTGTAGTTCAGGAAAGTAATGTAGATAGCAGTGATGCTATTGTTTTATGTTTTCAAAAAGGTTTTGAATAAATAAAAGTTGTTACTTTATTCAAAGTGTTATGTGTTATATGGTTATTTCTTTTATGGAGGCAAGTTAATTAGAAAATACTTAAAGAAGTTTGAGTTAGTCTAATAGATGTTTTTTTTAATAGAAAATGCCTCCCGGGCGTGAACCACCTCAGCGGAGAAACAATAAGAGAACTACCAATAACGACAATGTTGGCGGTAACCCCATTCAACAACTAGTGACACCAGCAGCGGGAGGCGTTGCGAGAATCAACCACAAAACCATGGTACAACGTTTAAGGATTTCAAGGCGGTTGGACCACCTGAATTCCGTGGGTCTATGAATCCAGTCGAAGCACAAACCTGGATTATGGAGATAGAAAAAGTATTCGATGTTGCTAGGGTAGGGGATGATCAGAAGACTGCTTTCACAATGTTCATGTTGAAAGCAGAAGCTAGTTATTGGTGGCAGGCCAATAAAACTCGTGAAGGGCCAGGAGTGATGACCTGGGATAGGTTCAAGGAGTTGTTCTTCGAGACCTATTTTCCAGAGAGTTCGAAGAGTCAGCTAGAAGTGCAGTTTCTAGAACTAAAACAAGGAATGATGACATTATCCGATTATGTCGCAAAATTCAATGAATTGGCGAGGTTTGCGCCATATCAAGTCAGCACAGACGAGCGTAAGGCAAAGAGATTTGAATAGGGATTTGAAGCCCTAGTCATGCGATGAGGGTATCCTGTTCGATTGAAGACATTTGCGGTGAGTAATGGAGAAAGCGATTACTTTCGGCAAGGTGGAAGCGAAAAGACAAAGTTCAATCAGGAACAAAAGAAGAAGAAGAATGAGAATGAGATTAAGAATGGAGGAGGTAGCGATGGAAACAACAACAACAACAACAACAAACAACAACAACAACTTAAAGAGGAAGTGAAATGGGAACATGGGTGCTGGAAACCATCAGGGTAACCAGCAAAACAAAAACTTTGAAGCATGTGAGACATGTGGGAAATTTCACAAGGGTGCGTGCTTGATGGGGAAATGAGTTTGCTTCAATTGTGGCCAGGAGGGTCACATCGCCCCAAATTGCACTCAACCGAAGAAGAATGTATGCTTCACGTGCGGATCCAAGGATCACTTTGCTCGTGAATGCCCTAAGAAGAGGGAAGGAGTGACAACCAGAAGCAATGGAGGTAACAATGGAAGTACATGGGCCATTCACGGGACTGCGACATCAAAAACAAACCCACGACGGAACCTTCAACATGGTATACAAGATCTTTGTGCAATCAAAAGATGTGGTGTCAGGTATTATCCCAATCAACGATATTAATGCATATGTATTATTTGATTCGGGTGCTACTTGTTCGTTTATATCTGATGAATTTGCTAAGAGATTAGAATTGCCTAGAGAAGAACTAAATTTTCCTTTGAACATAGAAATTGCGAATAAGGAAGTAATCCCTGTTAGATTCGTATACAAGAACTGTAGGGTGAACATTAAGGATAATATCTTGTTGGTAGATTTGATTTCGATTAGACTCGGGGAATTTGATGTAATTTTGGGAATGGATTAGCTGTTCAAATACGGAGCGGTAATTGACTGCGAAAAGAAGTGTGTAAACCTTATGACTCCGTCAAAGGTAGTATTTCATGGTAGCAAGTCGCGTAGACAAATGAAATGTCTGACGACTATGCAGGACAAGAAATTGTTGAGTCAAGGTTGTCTGGGCTATTTAGCTTACATAGTCGATACTCAGAAGAAGGGTGTAAAACTAAAAGAAATACCCGGTGGTGAGGAATTCAAGACGTGTTTCGGAGGATTTGCGAGGACTTCTTCTGACGAGAAAATTGAGTTAAGTGATCGACTTAAGCGGCAAGGGAACATCAACGATATCGAAGGCCCCATCTGAGAATGGCTCCGGTAGAAATGAAGGAATCGATGAATACGATTGCAAGAGTTCTTTGGACAAGAAATATATTCAACAAAGTATCGTAGTGTGGGGGCGCCATTTTTATTCGTTAAGAAGAAGGATGGATCAATGTGTCTTTGCATTGATTATAGAGAGTTAAACAAAGTCACTATTAAGAATAGGTATTCGTTGCCTAGAATAGATGACTTGTTTGATCAGCTGAAGGGTGCTAAATATTTCTCGAAAATAGATTTGAGAAGTGGGTATCACCAATTGAAGGTAAGAAAGGAGGATATACCTAGAACGACATTTAGAACTCGGTACGGACATTACGAGTTTCTGGTGATGTCTTTTGGTTTAACAAATGCCCCTGCTGCGTTCATGGATCTGATAAACAGGGTGTTTAAACCATTCTTAGACAAGTTTGTGATGGTATTTATCGATGACATTCTTGTGTATTCCAAAACTCAAGAAGAACACGTGGAACATTTACGTTTGACATTGGAAACACTAAGGAAGGAAAAAGCATGTCGCGAAATTCTCTAAGTGCTGAATTTTGGCTCGATCGTGTACAATTTTTGGGTCATGTGATTGACAAAGATGGGATTTCAGTGGATCCATCAAAAGTGGAAGCTGTAATCAATTGGGAACAACCAAGGACACCTTCAGAGGTGAGGATTTTCTTGGGACTAGCCGGTTACTATAGAAGATTCATCCAAGATTTTTCTAAGATACCCACTCCACTAACAAATTTGACAAGGAAAGCTGTAAAATTCGTTTGGAAGGAGAAGCGTGAAGAGAGTTTCCAAGATTTGAAGAAAAAGTTAAGTATGGCACTTGTGTTGACATTACCAGATAATACAGGAAATTTTGTGGTGTATAGTGATGCCTCACACAAAGGGTTGAGTTGTGTTTTTATGCAGAACAACAAAGTTATTGCCTATGCATCAAGACAACTGAATGATTATGAGAAAGGGTATCCGACTAATGATTTGGAATTGGCTGTAGTTGTATTTGCTCTGAAGATATGGAGACACTATCTTTATGGAGAGAAATGTGAGATCTACATAGACCACAAAAGTCTGAAGTATATTTTCACTCAGAAGGATTTGAACATGCGTCAAAGAAGGTGGATGGAATTGATAAAAGATTATGATTGTGAAATCTTTTATCATCCGGGCAAAGCGAATGTGGTGGCAGATGCTTTAAGTAGGAAAGGTCGAGCGAAGTTGATGATGATAACAACTCAGGAGGAGCTCATTTCAGCAATGACAAAACTGGAGTTGGAAATCAAAATTTTAAAAGAATCTGACGAACAACTATTCCAGATAGAAGCTAGTCCAACCTTTAGTGGACAAAGTGAAGAATGCTCAACTACAAGATGAAGAGTGTGGGAAAATCAAAGAGAATTTGGTTGAAGGGGGTAATGTAAAATACAAGGTCGATACCGAAGGATTACTACGGTTCGAGGGAAGAATTTGGGTTCCAGCAGTGCTAGAACTAAAAAGACGAAATTTTGACCGAAGCTCATAGCTCAAAATATTCAATTCATCCAGGAAGCACGAAAATGTATCAAGATTTGAACCGACATTTTTGGTTGCCAAACATGAAAAGGGATGTTGTTGAATGCGTAGTGAAATGCTTGACGTGTCAGAGAGTAAAAGCCGAACATCAAAAACCCAGCGGATTACTCCAACCGTTGGAAATACCAGAATGGAAGTGGGAACACATCACGATGGATTTTGTGGTGGGTCTTCCAACTACTCAGAAGGATGCAATGCAATTTGGGTGATAGTGGACAGACTGACGAAATCAGCGCACTTTCTACCAATAAAGATTAGATTCAATCTTGATCAGTTGGCAAGATTATACATTAAAGAGATCGTTTCGAGGCATGGAGTGCCAATATCAATTGTGTTCGATAGAGATCCGTGATTCACGTAAAATTTCTGGAAGAGACTACAAGAATACATAGGGACACAGTTGCGAATGAGTACGGCTTATCATCCACAAACAGATGGCCAAAGCGAACGAACAATTCAGACATTGGAAGATATACTAAGAGCATGTGTCATGGACTTTAAAGGAAGCTGGAAAGAACAATTACCGTTGGTGGAATTTGCTTCTGACAACAACGGTTATCATCTGACATCGACATGCCACCTTACGAGGCATTGTATGGCGAAAGTGCGAGAACTCCAACTGTCTTTGGGATGAAGTCGGTGAGCATAAATTATTAGGACCAGAATGGTACAACAAACTCACAGCGTTGTTAAACTCATCGGGACAAGATTAATGCTGACCAAGACGCAGACGAAAAAGTATCTTTGATCAACATAGACAAGATCGTGCATTCGGCGTAGGAACTTTTATATTCCTAAAAGTTTCTCCACGGAAGGAAAATTCATTTCGGTAAAAAGGAAAGCTAAGCCCGAGGTTTATTGGACCTTTTGAAGTCTTTGCGAAGAGTTGGAGAAGTGAACTTTACGGTAGCTCTACCTCTGGAGTTGGAAAACATTCATAATGTTTTTCACATTTCGGTGTTACAACCATATAAACCCGACTACAAACATGTGATCGAGTATGAACCGTTGCAGTTTGAGAAAGATTTGTCTTATGAAGAGGTTCTTATCCAGATAGTCGACAGGAAAGAACAAGTGCTTAGGAATAAAGTGATTCCTTCTATGAAGGTGATATGGAGGAACCACAACGCTGAAGAAGCTACGTGGGAACTCGAAGAGAAAATGTTGAAACAGTACCCTGAGTTATTTGTTTAATCTGTCTCTTCGATTCTGGGGACATAATCTTTGTAAGTAAGGAAGAGTGTAACGAATGATTTGTTTGAGTTGTGATTCTGAGGACAGAATCCTTGTAAGGAGGGAATGATGTAACATTCCAAAATTTTAAAGTGTAATATTAAATATTTATTAATTTATATAAGTATTTAATGGATATGTTTATTGTTGAATAAATAATTATTCAATTTGAGTTGATGTGGTTTAGTTAATTATTTGTTGAATAAATAATTAAGGAGCTAAGAAAATTAATTGTTATGAGATTATATACCAATTTAATTTAATAAGTAAGCTAGAGAGCTTATAGTGATTTAAATAAATTATAATATTTTAAATGGGAAATTATAATTTAAAATATTATTGAGTTAGAATAAAATTACAATTATAAAAGAAATTATAGTTATGTGATATTAAATTATGTGCTAAAGTAATTTAATAGATTAGTATTTGAATTGATTAAATTGATAAATTAATTTAATAGGAGTGTGACAAATAACATTGCTATAAAGGAGTTATTAAAATAAATTAAAAGAGTTTAATTTAGTTTTGCCAAACATGTTATTTTATATTAAGTCTTTAATCTAATAGTGTTTTATCAAACAAGGTATAAGGATTAATCCATTTGTTTTAGTTAGATTTTCCAAACAAGGTATAAGGGTTAATGAGTTATTTTTATTAGCTTAACCAAACAAGCCTTATGGCTTTTGATTTTTAAAATTTTATAACTGATGTCAGTTAAAATCCTATACTTAATATCTATATTATTATTATTATACGTTATATGATAATACGTAAACTAAAGTTGGGAGAAGAGAGAAGAAGAAGAAGAAGAAGAAGAAGAAGAAGACAGAGAAAATTTGAGAAAACTCTAGAGAGAAAGTGAGTGATTCTAACAGGTTTTTGAGAAAGGAATTAGAGAGAAGAAGCTTGAGAATAACCATCATCTTCTTAATCAAAGGTATGAGCTTAATCTTTTCTTTAAAAAGTTAGTTTTGTTTTTCTTCCAAAAAGTTCTCCGTGAAATTTTATAAAAGATAAATTGATGGTGTTTATGGTTATATGATAAATTATTGATTATAAGATGATTACATGAGTTTATATATATGATTATAGAGGAACTAGTTCATGTATGTATGTGTTTTGTGAAGAAAACCATATTACAGTGTTTACATGAAAATACATATGAATATGGCTTAATTTAAAATAGAAATTAAGGTTTAATTAGTTGTTAAATTGATAAATTATTTATGGAAATTGATAGAGTATGTATAATCATAACTATGATGTTTTAAAATTTCTGTTTTGATTGAAAAACAAAATCACATTGTTGATTTTCATTAAAAATGTCAACAATGGAGTTTTTGTCAAAAACAGTAAAATTGGATGTTTTAAATTCGTTTTTTATGTTGATGTATGGGTAGAAACATGTTAGAAGTTCTTGAATTATGTTTACATGAAGATTTTGTATGAATTGCATGTGAATTAGTCTGTTAAAAATGAGCTTGTAGGCCAAATTGGCTTTTTTCTTTGTCTTGTTGTCAAGCTGTCGATCGATCTTTGGAGTTTCGCCATATGCATGCTGACCAAGAAGATATGTTAGTGGTATTCTAACATTTCATCCTGCATCATGCCACAGCAACCGTGAGTGTATTCACCATTAGTCATGGCAGTCATCATCACCATGATCTTGAGTTAACAGAATGTTCTGACAGTTTTGTTTAAGTATACAAAACTTGAAAATAAATGTTATGTGTTAATAATATGAATGCTAAATGATGATTTCAGTAGTATTAAACTATGAATGAGCTTGTTATCAAGAGTTAATTAGTATTAACGTAGTTTGATTATGTGAATTGGTAATTTAACCTACATGATGTATATATTTTGTTTATATAGATATAAAATGTTGGTAATGACTAGTTATGTCTTAATGACATATGTATAGGGTATTGATTCAAGTTGAAAGGTTTAGCTTGTGCTTAAGGAAAGTTTTCTAACTCTATTTTATAATTGAGCAAGTTCTCTAACTCTAAAACTTCATTATGCGAGTTTGATTTTGTTGAGTACATTATTGTTTTGAATTCAATTTCAATTACACAAGTTGCTAACTTTACACTTTCGTAGAGTTAGATTGTTTATTATTGATAAAGCTCTTGTATCTATTAGTTCATGAGAATACAAGTATTCCAAATCTTATATTTTATTATTGAGCAAGTTCTTTAATATGTAACTTGTTATTTAGCATGCGAGTTGTTCTATTTCAATATTCTAGTATTGAACAACTCTATCGTTCAAATTACTATTCATTATGCATGTTTAGTACCCAAATTCTCAATAACCTTGAATGTTATGATTATTCAATGCTTATGCTATTAGATTATTCCTAAAGCGTAATATTAATTTACAAATATCAATTCAGTTATGATTATTCCATAGCATATAGTTATTTCTTTTGTAATCAACTAATTCTAGTTGATTACCGTTGAATCCTAAATTACCCTGTAATGTATCCAAACCAAACTTACTTTGGTGCGGACTCGTATTCTAAATACTGAGATGAACAACTCTTTTAATAGAGGTTTACGCTTAGCGTTGAAATGGTTGTGCACAATACATTATACGAAGGGTTGATCTCCCTAAGTACGTGGAGTCCTTATAGTCTTATGACTGTTAAAGTTAAAGTTAAAAGATTACTTATAACTGTGGACATTAGACCCTCAGTGAATGTTATAATTTTCAGAAAGTTAATAGAATATATTGTTCAGTTCTATTGAGACTAATATTGGAAATTGATGTAAAAGTATGAAGATTTATTTATTGTTATTTCCAGTGGGCCTTGTTTGCTCACTCTTGCCTGTAAAATTTCTTACAGCTAAAGTTGAAACGGGTGACGTACCTAGCACCAGTAAGGGAAAAGGAAAGATTAATAAATACTGAAGACCTGTAATAGTTTTGATAGATTACTTTCAGACTTTGATTTAAAGATTGTAATGAAGTTTATTTAAATTTCCGCATTTGAATGATTGTTGTTAAAGGTCAGATAACCTGGGAGATTTTATTTAAGTTTTATCCTGTATCGGCAGGTTTTTATTATTCAATTTATTATAATTAGATAGTTAGAAATGAATGTTTTGATTAAGTGAACATCAAATCTTGAGGAAATGAAGTACCAGGATTTGGGGGTGTCACATTAATGATGTTAAGACATAATATAAGCTATAATATCAGATTGTAATGTGTGGTAATGCGAAGTGTGAAGATTTTTAAATAATTGTTTAATAAGTTATAAAAATGAAACCAAATTTGATGTTTTCCAAAGTTAGAGATGAATGATTAAGTTATGTTGGATCGTAATGAGATTCCAGATTCATTAAGTATGTTAACCTAGGTCATTATAAACAAACTAGCTCAACGAAAGTGTAGAGTTAGAGAATTTGCTCAATGTAAAAAGATAAGTTTAGAAACTTGCACAATTAATATAAAAGTAGAGTTAAAGAATTTACCTCGAGCGTAAGCTATAGTATTAAACTCACGTTCACCTACATATAGGTTTAGAATCACTGTCTATTAGATATACTAACATTCACGTTCCAACATAACACGCATTTCTAGTTAGACTTATTATTTTAGCACAAATCTTAAGCTACCATACAAATATCAGAAATTACAAGTGTTAACCTTCACAACACCTATTTACTATTCATCATGCTCACTAAGTTCTAATATACCACGTTCATCACTTACTAACCATTTGAAACTTTGAAACTACTAACCATATAGCATGATTCTGTTTTCACTATATTATTACATGTTTATTATACTAACACATTATTAGACCAAAGTATGTTGTTATCCTAAAAGCTGCAGTGACGTGAAGTCTTTGCCTCGAGACGATTATATAAGCGCAATTTACAGCTTTTTTAGCCTTAGCACCAAATAGCATATCTACTTTGGTGCCTGATTAGAAACATAAACGACATGAACAGTAGCCGTTTTTAGCCCAACTAACACGAATTTCACCCACCAAACAATGAAATTAACATATAAAATAAATATAAAACTATCATAAACATGATTGCTAACATATTCATCAACATAGAACAATTTAAGAACACTTTTAACTATTTTAATTTCTCAAATTTCTCATTTTTATATAAAAACTCCATTTTTAAGTTTCTTCACAAAAATCAACACTGTGATTTCAATTCTTCACCAAATCACTTCGTTTAAGTTACATTATCTTTGTTTCTTATTGAACTAGCATAAATAAGCTTCAATTTGTAGTTTAGCATACGAATTGACCATCAAAATTGATACATACACAAGTCATATGACAAATATATACATTGTCATGATTATTCTACAATTATACGAAATTAGCATGCAATTTCCTTGTTTAAACACAAACTCTAATCATCATAAACACATATAATCACAAGTAACCCATTGTATAACAACAATTCAACAAATTTGAAATTCACAGAATACACAAAATTTTGCCGTAAACTCATATATGCATTTACATATACATATATATATATAATATGGAGATTATGAAAAATACCTTTTGTTTCTTTAAAATCATTGTTAACCCACTGAATTTGCTTTGGAAAACTCAAGAATTCCCTCTCAACTCTCTCTCAATTCTCTGTATTCTCCTCTTAGGCTTAGCAAAACTAAAACTAGAACTGATAACAAGTATACGTAAAATAAAGTAATCGATATGGCCTTAATACGCCTACTAAATATATCAGTTACAAACTAATAAACATATAGTTTTAAATATATTATATTTATTATTTATTTTATTTTATCTAGATTATTTAAATTCAAAATTTGAAAATCCAAAAGCCTCAAGGCTTTGTTTGACAAAAAGTCTTTAAAATAAAGATTTAATATCTTTAGGCCTTGTTTGGGTTAAACCCATTTAAAACTACTTTAATTATTTTAATAAACAATTTAGTTTATAATTTATAATCACATATTATTTATTTGGCTCTCCATATCCAACATTAATCAAATAATTTAGTTACACATACTATATTTTAAATAAATATTCCAGTTAAACAATTATCACAAAATTATAATTTCTTTATAATATTATTTAATAACTTAACACACCAATTTAAATTATTAAATCCAACCGCAATATAACCTCTCATGTTATATTACAACTCTCTAAATTACAAATTAATTTAATTTAGATTATTATCTAATAAATTTAATTCATAAATATTTACTAATAATAACCAAATCAATAAAATATTTATTTTATCATTTTCAACAATAAACACATCAAATAAATATTTATATAATTCAATAAATATTTAATATTATAATTTGAAATTTCAGATTGTTACATCTTTCCCTCCTTACAAGGATTCTGTCCCCAGAATCACAACTCAAACAATCAACTCGTCACATTATTCCATTCTTACAGAGATTCTGTCCTCAGAATTGAAGATATACATTAAACAAATAACTCAGGGTAATTTTTCATCATTTCAGCTTCGATTTCCCACGTTGCCTCTTCGACATTGTGGTTTCTCCATATCACCTTCATAGAAGGTATCACTTTATTTCTGAGCACTTGTTCTTTCCTGTCGACTATCTGAATATGAATCTCTTCATAAGACAAATCTTTCTTTGAATCATGGTTTCATACTTCGATCACATGCTTGTAATCGAGTTTATACGGTCGTAACACCGAAACATGAAAAACATTATGAAAGTTTTCCAACCTTGGAGGTAGAGTTACCTCATAAGCCACTTCTCTAACTCTTCGCAGCACTTCGAAGGGTCCAATAAACCTCGGGCTTAGCTTTTCCTTTTTACCGAAATGAATTTTCCCCTTCCAAGGAGAAACTTTTAGGAATACATAATTTCCTACTTCAAATATACGATCATGTCTGTGTTGATCATCATACTTTTTCTGTCTGTCTTGGACTGCTACCAATCTTCTCCTGATGAGTTTGGCAACCTCAACAGTTTGTTGAACCAGTTCTGGTCCTAATAGCTGGCATTCACCGACTTTATCCCATCACAATGGAGTTCTGCACTTTCTGCCGTATAATGCATCGTAAGGCGGCATGCCGATGCTCGCGTGGTAACTGTTGTTGTAGGAAAATTCTACCAACGATAAATGTTCTTCCCAACTCCCTTTGAAATCCATGATGCATGCTCTCAGCATATCTTCCAACGTTTGGATTGTTCGTTCGCTCTGGCCATCTGTTTGTGGATGGTATGCCGTGCTTATTCGCAATTGTCTTCCCATACACTCTTGTAGTCTCTTCCAGAAATTTGACGTGAATCGCAGATCTCTATCTGACACAATTAATACTGGCACTCCATATCTAGAGACGATCTCTTTAACGTACAATCTTGCCAACTTATCAAGATTGAACTTAATCTTTATTGGCAAAAAGTGTGCTGATTTTGTCAATCTGTCCACTATCACCCAAATCGCATTGCATCCTCTCTGAGTAGTTGGAAGACCCACCACAAAATCCATTGTGATGTGTTCCCACTTCTATTCCGGTTTTCTAACGGTTGAAGTAATCTGCTTGGTTTTTGATGCTCGGCCTTGACTCTTTGACATGTCAAGCATTTCGCGACACATTCTGCAACATCTCTTTTCATGTTCGGCCACCAAAAATGTCGTTGTAAATCCTGATACATCTTCGTACTTCCCGGATGAATCGAATATCTTGAGATATGAGCTTCTGTTAGGATTTCGTCTTTAATCTCCGGTACTGCTGGAACCCAAATTCTTCCCTCGAACCGTAGTAGCCCTTCGGTATCGATCTTGTACTTTACATCACTACCCTCAACCACTTTTTCTTTGATCATTTCACATTCTTCATCTTGTAGTTGAGCATTCTTCACTTTGTCCACCAAAGTCGGACTAACTTCTATCTGGTATAATTTTTCGTCGGTTTCTTTTGGAAATTTGATTTCCAACTCTAGCCTTGCCATCTCTGAAATAAGGTCTTCCTGGTTAGTTAACAACATCAATTTTTCTCGACCTTTTCTGCTTAACGCATCTGCAACCACATTCGCTTTGCATGGATGATAAAATATCTCACAATCGTAATCTTTTATCAATTCCATCCATCTTCTTTGACGCATGTTCAGGTCCTTCTATGTGAAAATATACTTCAGACTTTTATGGTCTGTGTAGATCTCATATTTTTCTCCATAAAGATAGTGTCTCCATATCTTTAGAGCAAATACTACTGCAACCAATTCTAAATCATGAGTCAGATAACCTTTCTCATAATCCTTCAATTGTCTTGATGCATACGCAATAACTTTGTCGTTCTACATAAGAACACAACCTAACCCTTTATGTGAGGCATCACTATACACCACAAAGTTTCCCGTATTATATGGTAATGACAACACCGGTGCCACACTTAATTTCTCCTTCAAATCTTGAAAACTCTCTTCACATTTCTCCATCCAAACAAATTTTACCGCTTTCCTTGTCAAATTTGTTAGCGGAGTGGCTATCTTGGAAAAATCTTGAATAAATCTTCTATAATAACCGGCCAGTCCCAAGAAACTCCTCACCTCTGACCATGTTCTTGGTGGTTCCCAACTGATTATAGCTTCCACTTTTGATGGATCCACTGAAATCCCATCTTTGTCAATCACGTGCCCAAGAAATTGTACACGATCTAGCCAAAATTCGCATTTAGAGAATTTCGCGTACAACTTTTCCTTTCTTAGTGTTTCCAACGTCAAGCGTAAGTGTTTCACATGTTCTTCTTGAGTTTTGGAATACACTAGAATGTCGTCGATAAATACCACTACAAACTTGTTTAAGAATGGTTTAAACACCTTGTTCATCAAATCCATGAATGCAGCAGGGGCATTGGTCAAACCAAAAGACATCACCAAAAACTCGTAATGTCAATACCGAGTTCTGAATGTTGTTCTATATATATCCTCCTTCCTCACTTTCAATTGGTGATACCCACTTCTCAAATCTATTTTTGAGAAGTATTTAGCACCCTTCAACTGATCAAACAAGTCATCTATTCTTCGCAACGGATATTTGTTTTTAACAATGACTTTGTTTAATTCTCTATAATCAATGCAAAGACGCATTGACCCATCCTTCTTCTTCACAAATAATACTGGCGCTCCGCACGGTGATACGCTTGGTTGAATATTCTTCTTTTCTAACCGTTCTTATAATTGTACCATCCATTCCTTCATCTCTACCGGAGCCATTTTGTAGGGGGCCTTCGATATCGGGGCAGTTCTTAGCGCTAAGTCAATAACGAACTCAATCTCTCTGTCAGGCGGAAGTCCTGGAAATTCCTCTGTAAACACATCTTCAAATTCCCAAACCACTGGTATCTCTTCAAGTTTCACACCCTTCTTCTGAGTATCGACTATGTAAGCTAAATAACCCACACATCCTTGACTCAACAATTTCTTGGCCTGCTTAATCGTCAGACATTTCATTTGTCTAGGCGATTTGCTACCATAGAAAACTACCTTTGACGGAGTCATAAGGTTTACACATTTCTTGTGGCAATCAATTACCGCACCATACTTGAACAGCCAATCCATTCCCAAAATTACATCAAACTCTCCAAGTCTAATCGGGATTAAATCTACCATCATGATATTCGCCTTAATGTTCACCCTATAGTTCTTGTATACGAACCTAGCAGGAATTACTTCATTATTCGCGATTTCTATGTTCAAAGGGAAATTCAGTTCTTCTCTAGGCAATTCTAATCTCTTAGCAAATTCATCAGATATAAACGAGCAAGTAGCACCCGAATCAAACAATACATAAGCATCAATGTCATTGATTGGGAAAATACCTGACACCACATCTTTTGATTGTACATCATCTTGCACAGTCATGTTGAAGGTCCTGGATGTGGGTTTGTTTTACGTCGTTGGTCCAACAATGGCCCATGTTCCTCCACTGCTACCTCCATTGCTTCTTGTTGTCTCTCAAGCCTTCTTCATAGGGCATTCACAAGCAAAGTGATCCTTAGACCCGCACGTGAAGCAAACGTTCTTCTTAGGTTGAGTGCAATTTGGGGCGATGTGACCCTCCTGGCCACATTTGAAGCATACTCGTTTCCCTATCAAGCACACACCCTTGTGAAACTTCCCACATGTAGCACATTCTTCAAACTTCTTATTTTGCTGGTTACCCTGCTGGTTTCTAGTACCCACATTCCCGTTCCATTTCCTCTTCAAATTGTTGTTTCCATTTCCACTACCTCCACTACCATTCTTAATCTCCACCTCATTCTTCTTCTTTTTCTTTTCTTGATTGAACTTTGTCACTTCCTCGCCTCCACCTTCAGCGAGTATTGCCTTCTCCATCACTCCTGCAAATGTCTTCAGCTGGAACAGGGAGACCCTACTGTACAACCAGGGCTTCAGTCTCTTTTCAAACCTCTTCGCCTTGCGTTCATCTGTACTGACTTATTATGGCGCAAACCTCGCCAACTCATTGAATTTCGCGGCATACTCAGATACCGTCATCGTTCCCTATTTTAGTTCTAAAAATTGAACCTCTAGCTGACTCTTTAAACTCTCTGGGAAATAGGTCTCGAAAAATATCTCCTTAAACCTATCCCAGGTCATTACTCCTTGTCATTCCCAAGTCTTATTGGCCTGCCACCAATAGCTAGCCTCTACTTTCAACATGAATGTTGTAAAAGTAGTCTTCTGATCATCCCCTACCCTAGCGACATCAAACACCTTTTCTATCTCCATAATCCAGGTCTGTGTCTCGACTGGATTCATGGACCCACAGAATTCAGGTGGTCCAACCGCCTTGAAATCCTTAAATGTTGTACCTTGGTTCTATGGTTGATTCTGCAACGCTCCTGTCAGTAACGTCACTAGTTGTTGAATGAGGTTAGCATCAACATTGTCATTATTGGTTCCTTTAGTGGTTCTCTATCGTGGTGGTTGACGTCTTGGAGGCATTTTCTGTTAAAATATACACTCATTAGATTATTACTCAACTTCTTTAAGTATCTTCTACTTAACTTGCCTCCAAAAAGAAATAATTACATAACACATAGTACTTTGAATGAAATAATAACTTTTATTTATTCAAAAACTCTTTGAAAATATAAAACAATAGCATTACTGCTATTTACATTACTTTCCTGAACTACAAATGTTTCAGGATTACATCATCATTATCATATCCCATGGTTACATAACACTAAGGATTTACACATTATTTAACATTTTATTAATTACATACATTCCCTATGATGTCCTACTAGGATACTCCATAGCCTTTCAACGTTATTCTTCCATAACCCGGAACATTGTTTGGCGATCTAATATGTAATAACCGTGAATCTTAAGTCACCATGTATGTATGTACATTTTTTTTTTTAACTTTGTATTATATATGGATACATACATTTATGGATTTCATTAAAAATGAAAGCCTTGTGACCTAATTATACATTAGGTAAGGATATTAAATAACCTAAGGGTTATGGTAACACGAAAAAGTTAGTATTTTATACGTATACTAACTTAAGTGGGTAAACTTAGTATTTCAAGTGACTAATAATTTTAAACCTAATTCTTGTAAATCTAATTAGGTTGTGAGATAAAATCGTATGTATAAGTAATTAAACTTCATATGATTGGAGATGAAAGCCCTAAATTATCAAATTGGGTAACATTATTAAAATTGTTGGACTATGTTTTTATCTAGACCAAATCAATTAAAAGAAAAGCCCAAGGAAAATAAATTGTAATCCAATACTTAGCCCACTTGATTGGGGTATTCTAGACATTTGATTAATCAAAATTGGGCATTTAAAATAAAAGCTAAATGGTGGATATTATGAGGATCCTAAGTGGAATAATTAATCTAGCTTGTCCATTAGTAGACATGAATAAACATAAGGACAATGTTGTAAGGCTCCCATTGGTTGCCACTCCATTATGCACATTTAATCATGTTTAACCTAAGGTAAGTAATAAACAAAGTGTTTTACCTAATGGGCAACAAAATGATTGTGGGAGAATTAATAATGAATTGCCCATTACATTTTGAATTCACATCTCATTTTCTCTCCATCTTCTTCATCTTCTTCTTCTACCTCTTGCTCCCAAGCTAGCCAACTTCAAAGAGAGAAAAGAAGAGAATTTCAGCCATAGGAAGAAGAATTATAGGAGTTCTAGTGGTTTATTCCCCCTAAGTTTATTAGTTACTTTGGAAAATCAAGGAAGGTAGCCACTAAGTCAAGGTATAATGTACCTTCATCTTCTTCTCTTACCTTGTTTTGATAGCTTGAGTTTTGATGGGGTTATGTACAACTACTCAAGATACACTAGTTATACATACCATCATGCATGGAACTAAGTATCTTGAGTGTTAGATCTAAGGCTTAGAGGAAGAAAATGAGCATATGTTCTCCAAGGGTGAAAACTCTTGTTTTCTTCCACTAAATCTTGTGTAACTCAAGTTCTACAACTTGGAATTATGATCTCATCGAAGGGGGTGCTAGATACATGAGTTATCTAGTAAACCCAAGTGGTAGATCACAAATCTAGCATGTTTTGAAACCTTTGAGATTTTTTTACAAAAAAAGTCCACTTTATATGCTAAAGCCTTGAAATCCAAAATCAGCTACTGACTTGTTTTCATGAGACTGTTTCAGCTAGTTCCTTGTCTTGTAAAAATCTGGAAAAATATTACAGAGATACCTTATGAAGTTATCTACGCGTAGGAAAAAGAACGGACACGTTTCGAGTTATATATTGTGCGTAATGACTATTTCCGTAAAGGACTCCATAAATATTATCCTACAAATATCTCACTGTGTATACACTGGAAATTTCCAAAATTTTTACAGTAGCTTCATATGTGTTAAGAGAGCATACCCGGAAAATTTCAGATTTTTCTGAGTAAAACTCAATTTAAGAAAAATAGAGCAAGATCCGAGTGTTTTGGACACTCTAAAAATAGTAAATCATTTTCTAAAATTCTAGAAAAATTAGAGGATCATTGTTGGTTCATATTCTGTTAAAATCCAGAAGCTGAAAATTTTTGGAATCAGTTTGCTATTTTTCCTAAAAATGATTAGGTTATGAATAAAAGGAAATAAATAGTTAAATGATGCCTTTAATGAGAAAAATATGATTTTTATGCTTGAATGCTCATAATATATTATATCATGACTATATTAGGGTATTTTGGTAATTTATAATAATAAATATTACTTATGACCTTTTATGGATATTAAATAAGAGGTTATTAAAGGATGAACAATTAGAATAAATTGTTTATTAATTTAATAAATCATTGGAATATTATTATAATACTAATAATATTATAATATGATGTTGTTATGTAAATAAAATATTAGATTAGAGTATTATTATTAAATAATAATATTCGAGATTAAATAAAATATTATTAAATGATTAATAATATTAGTAAGTGAATAAAATATTATTAAATGATTAATAATATTAGTAAGTGAATAAAATATTATTAAATGATTAATAATATTAGTAAAGGGATAAAATATTATTAAATGATTAATAATATTAGTAAGTGAATAAAATGTTGGTAAATGATTTAAAGTATTATTAGTGAACCAATAATACTAGAAGGTGAATTAATATTATCTAAGTTAATATTATGTGAATTAAAGGTAGTCGTTAATTAATAATAACACTATCTAGGCATGATAATGTTTATAAGAACTTATTGTAATGTATGATATCTATGTGATTACATAATCTGATGTTATGCATTGACTAATTGAAAGACTAATTATAGGTCTCTCAAAGGAAGATAATTTAACTACATAGTGGATAGAAATTTATTTAAGTAGAACATAACTCTCTGATCGAGGCAAGTTTCCTAACTCAACTTGAGTTATTATTTTCAAAAGCATATTAGTGAATAATTATTGATGATTATTCACGTCTTTATTGATTATTGAAATTAGCACTTTGTGCAATTGAATTCGTTTCTACTTGCCATTGAATCGTGAAATTAAATTAAAGTTCTTCATTTATGAACTGTTTTATGGATAGATCTATGCTAATTGTATCATTAGATCAAGCATGTCTAAATTTGTTAAATCAAATGGATTTTAAATAAGCTGTTCTTATTAATTGATATGGTAAGAACTCTTGACCGAGAAATGAACAAATTTGATTAAGGCATGATATCAATGTCGGATTATTAAGTGTTTATGCATAAATCACGGGGTATGAAAAGCGAGATCCTTGAATACCAAAACTTATTAAAAGGTCCATTTAAATCATTTGAGCACCTTGGCAAATGTTCATGGTTATTCAAAACCACTCGGTTCATGTTATTCAATTATCGAATATTCAATTGTTGATTATTAATTTATGTTCCTTCACAATCTTATATTATTGTTGAACATTGAAGGCAATATTTCTTTCTAAGTCATGATATATCTCCTTTGTCTTTTTAAACTTGTGAAGCAAATTAGTTGCTTACTCTTGCTATATCATGACCTCTATTTTCCTTTAAGCCCGAAGGATCTAATGCGAAGGACAAGGGCAAGGGCAAGATCCAGGAGTAATTTTAGAATGAATGTTAAATTAGTTATTATCTAATGGAGTTTCTTGAGTAAACTATTTGTATTATAAATGGTGTATTTAAAGTTAAGGTTAGAGACCTTGGGACCATGTTTTGAGACTTTTGTATAATGAACAATGTATGTTTATTATTTGAAATAGTTATAGAATGCTTATGATGATGATAGGATCGTGAGCCTTTGAATCGAGGGTTAGAGAACACGGATTTGGGGCGTCCACAGTTGGTATTAAAGTCAGAGGGTTATAAACTTTAGGAATGCTAAACCTAGGTTATAACCTTAGTAGAAAACTCTTATGGAGTATGTTAGGGAGATGGATTATGGAAATTCATCAAGTTTGTGTTGTACTTAATAAAATATTATTTCATTTCATCAATGAATATATTTTATTGTGGTAATGTAACGTTGACTTTATGGTGTTTGTAGGATGTCCGACGAGCGCCAAGGTAGTTACTCAGTTGAGCGAGAACCCATTAAGCATGAGGCCACCCAAGATGTCCCTCATGGTCCTCCGGTGAGGACTTGTTGAGGAGAATCGATCAATTAGAAAGGCAGAGTGGAGGAATTAGAAGTGAAAACCACACCTCCAATTTCTTTCAAGAACAATACAAGGATGAGGCTCATCAAGCCAGATAGAAAAGTCGAACGAAGGAAAAATTTGATGAGTCCCAGTTGCAAGTGGAGATCTTGAGGTACAACTAGAGAATGAAAAGGCAAAGTTTGGAGAGCTGAGCATGAAGCATCTGGAGATGCAAATTTGAGTTTGACGAGAAATTGCCCGATAAGATGAGGGTGGAAGAGGCACTCCATGAGTCGGATGAGTGGTGGGCCAATTAAAGATCGAATCTACAGTAGTAAAGGTCGGAGTAGAAACTTTAGGATGGCCCTTGATCACACAGTATGAGGGCCAAAGCAGAGGGGCTAAGAGGGTCCACTCTGAGATAGGAGAGTCTAGTCGATCCGTTTAACGTGAAATCCTGCGATGAATGCTTCCCTAGGAGCTGTCTGCGGGTGACTGGCAGGCCACCGATTGGTGATGATGTGATGGCCCATTGTAAATAGATGCATTAGTACCTTTCTTGTTGTGTTAATAAGGTTTTATGTTGATGTAAACCTCAAAGAGTGTGAGGTAGTAAATGGTTATGTACTTTCCCTAATTGTGTTTGTAGGGAGGTATCATTATGAGTTAATCCCATCTTTTGTGTTAAAATGGGATAGTAGCATTTATAAAATATACCTTATTAATCGTGTAAATCAATTGAAGATTGGTGTATGAATATAAATGCAGTATTATTATGATATGTGTTAGAAAATTTTAAATAGTAAATTTTCTATTTAATGTTATGTGAATCCAGTAGACTGATTTGGAAAATGTTCTTTAAAAACAAACTTAACCCACTAAGCAGGGAGAAAGACTTCCAAATCTCGGTAACTTAAAACTCTCACATAATGATCATCTGATTGTTTAAATAAATAGCGTATTACATACTAAGTAATCATATGATAATAAATCCGAGTAACGTGTTAGAATTTTGTTTCACTAGATAATGGCGCGCAGACGTGGACTCAGGAACCAAGATATTGAAGAGTCAGTTAATAATGCAGTGATCTCAACAAAACCCAATGCAAGATTTTATTAACATGATGGTTGAAGCCATGAGGAATCAAGCTCAACCTGCGAAATCGAAGAGCACCCAAATAGTAAACTTTAAGGACTTGGCGGTGATGGGGACCGCGAGTTCGAGAGGAACAATGGACCTTATAGAAGCCCAAATGTGGGTAAAGGAGATTGAGAAGGCCTTCGTTATTGCTAGAGTAGCGTAAGAACGAAGACAATTTTTGCTACCTACTTAATGAAGGGGAGGCTAGCTATTGGTGGGATGCCAACGAACAAAGCCGGAGCCGGAATCGTGACTTGGGAAGCATTCAAGAAGTTGTTCTTCGAGAACTACTTCCACGAGCGCGTTCAAGCAAGAATGGAGATCAAGTTCTTGGAACTAAAACAGGAGAATATGTCGATGTCGGTATCTTTGCGAAATTTAATGAATTGGCGGATTCGCTCCCACATCGTGGACACAGAGATGAGAAAGCGAGAAGGTTTGAAAATGGACTAAAGCCGTGGATTTATAGTAAGGTAGCGGTTTTACAAATCCCATCATTCTCAACTCTGTTGGAAAAAGCTCTTATAAGCGGAAGGAGGAAGCGAAGCGGTCTCAAGATACAATCGGGAGAAGAATAAGAAGAAATCGGAAGGTGGGAATCAAAATGTCGTGATGTGATGTAGCAACAATAAGAAGCGGAAATGGAGCGATGGGGGTAGTAATGCGGAGATCGCAAGGAAGCGTGCAACAAAAGAAGTCGGTGTGTGGGAATCTGTGGAAAGGGTCACTCGAAGTCTTTGGAAAGGAAAAATGATATGTTATACATGTGGGCAAGAAGGGCATACCTCACCCAATTGTACTAAGGTGAAGAAAGGAGGTTGCTTTAATTGTGGTGAAGTGGGACATCGGATCAAGGATTGCCCAAGAAGAAAAGCATGGATGGCGGAAATGGCAACAGGCAATAACACAAAGACAACCAAAGGTGGAGGACCAAATTTCACCAAACAAGCCAACAACACGGACATTCAATATGACGGTTGCAAGATCTTTGTGGCATCCAGGAGGTGGTGTCGGTATAATTCCGATCAATGATATAAATGCCTATGTGTTATTCGATTCGGGAGCTTCATGTTCTTTTTTGTCGATGAATTTGCTCAAAGATTAAACTTACCTCATGAACTATTAGAACACCCAATGAATGTAGAAGTAGCAAACAAAGAAATTATCCACATAGACTACATCTATAGGAACTGTTGTGCTAATGTAAGAGGTTTTAAGCTTAACGTGGATTTGATCTGGATTCGTCTTGGAGAGTTTGATGTAATCCTTGGGATGGATTGGTTATCAAGTTATGGAGCCGGTCATTGATTGTAAGAAAAGTGTGTACACCTAAAGACTCCAAATAAGTCAAAGGTGGTATTTTATGGCGATAAATCGCCAAGACAATCTTGTTGTCTCGACGATGATGCAAGCAAGAAGTTGCTTAGGAAGGGTTGTATAGGTTATTTGGCTCACGTTGTGGATACCCATGAATCGAGGGTGAACCGGGTCAAATACCTATTATAAGGGAATTAGTTGACGTTTTCCCGGATGAAATTAAAGGATTGCCACGGATAGAGAGATAGAGTTTGTTATCGATTTGGCACCGGGGACATCACCCAGATCCAAAGCGTCGTGTCGTATGGCTCCTGTGAAATGAAGGAACTGATGGTTCAACTACAAGAGTTGTTAGATAAGGGATACATTCGACCAAGCGTATCACCATGGGGAGCACCGGTCTTATTCGTAAAGAAGAAGGATGGGTCATTAAGATTTTATATCGACTACTGAGAGTTAAACAAGGTCACCATTAAGAATAAATACCCATTGCCCGGATCGACAATTTGTTTGATCAGTTGAAGGGGCAAAATACTTTTCAAAAAATTGACTTGAGGACCGGGTTATCACCAACCAAGGTGAGACATGAGGATGTTCCAAAGACGGCATTCGAAACTTCGGTATGGACACTTTGAGTTTACGGTAATGTCTTTTGGGTTAACTAATGCACCAAAGACATTCATGGATTTGATGAACAGTGTTTAAGCGATATTTGGATAAGTTTGTTGTCGTGTTCATCGGCGACATTACGGTATATTCCGAGACGAGGAGGAAGATCACGCCGAACATCTAAGGAAAGTGTTGGAGACGTTAAGGAGGGAGAAGTTGTATGCAAAGTTCTCCAAGTGTGAATTTTAGTTGCGGAGAGTGCAATTTTGGGTCACATTATCGATAAAGATGGTGTTTGGTAGATCCAACAAAAGTAGAAGCGGTTATCAATGGGAATGACCAAAGACACACAACGTAAATTAGGAGTTTCTTGGGATTAGCGAGGATACTATCGAAGATTCATCCAAGATTTTTCAAAGGTAGCATCGCCATTGACCAACCTTACTAGAAAAAGCGGTGAAGTTCGTTTGGACGGAAAAATGTGAATAGAGTTTCATGGAATTGAAGAAGAGGCTCGGTCGAAGCACTGTGTGTTGGCTTTCTGGGACAACACGGGAGGATTTGTAGTGTATAGTGATGCGTCACACAAGGGTCTTGGTTGTGTACTGATGCAGCATGGCAAGGTCATTGCGTACGCTTCACGTCAGCTAAAGGACTATGAGAAGGGTTATCCGACTCATGACCTGGAGTTAGCAGCAGTAGTTTTTGCCTTGAAAATTTGGAGGCACTATTTGTATGGAGAGAAGTGTGAGATATATACGGATCATAAGAGTCTAAAGTATATCTTCACCTAGAAGGAGCTAAATATGAGGCAATAGATGGCTGGCTAGAATTGATCAAGGATTATGATTGTGAGATTCTGTACCATCCGAACCAAAAGCAAATGTAGTGGTACGATGCCTGAAGCGAAAAAAGCGAGAGAGAAGTTATTGAAGTTAACCATTCAAGAGGAATTGGTGAAGGATTTCGAACGACTTGACTTAGAGATTAAGTACCCGACGGAGGTCAATGAGAAATTATTTACTGTGGCAGCGAGCCCTACTTTATTAGATAAGGTTAAAGAGGCTCAAGAGAAGGACGAAGATTGCGACGACATCAAGAAGCTAAGCTATGAAGGGATGAATTGAAATACAAGATTGATGGCACCGGTTGCTAAGATTTGAAGGACGAATTTGGGTGCCGTTAATACCGTAACTAAGAAAGAGATTACGCAAGAAGCACATAATACGAGGTACTCGATACACCGAGAAGCACACAAATGTATCAAGACTTACGTCAACACTTTTGGTGGCCAAACATGAAGAGAGATATGTTGCGAGAATGTGTTAGTAGATGTCTAACTTGTCGAGAGAGTCAAGGCGAACATCAACGGCCGAGTGGACTATTACGACCTTTAGAGATTCCAGTGTGAAATGGGAGCACATCACGATGGATTTTGTGGTGGGACTTCGGCAATGCAAAAGGGACACGATGCCATATGGGTGATCGTAGATAGTCTTCTGAAGTCGGCTCACTTTTGCCGATCAAGATCGGTATAGTCCGGACCACCCTAGCCAAACTATACATCAAAGAAATTATATCGAGACATGGCGTACCAAGTATCTATTGTGTAGCCGGATAGGGATCCGTTTTCACGTCAAACTTCCGGAAGAGTCTTCAAGAAAGAATGGGGACGCAGACTACGGATGAGCACCGCGTATCATCCATGAGAATCGATGGGCAAAGTGAGAGAACGATTCAAACACTTGAAGACATGCTCGAGCTTGTGTGATGGACTTCAAGGGTAGTTGGGAGGATCATCTTCCATTGGTAGAGTTCGCATACAACAATAGCTACCACGCCAAAGACATCGGAATGCCGCCAGTCTGAAACCTTTCGTATGGGAGGAAATGTAGAATTCCGTATCTTTGGGATGAAGTGGGTGAACGTCAACTATTGGGACCAGAATCGCGCAAAGGGCAATAGTAGAGACCATTAAGGTGATTAGAGCCCGACTGGTAGCAGCAGCTTCAAGATCGCCGGAAGAAGTATCACGGACTTACATCGCCGTAAGCGAGATTTTGAGGTGGGAAGCCATGCATTTTGAAAGTATCTCCTTGGAAAGGAAAGATAAGGTTTGGAAAGAAAGGTAAGTTAGTACAAGATTTATTGGACCTTTTGAGATCTTGAAGAAGATAGGCGAAGTGGCGTCTGAGGTAGCTCTACCTCCTGAATGGAACATATTCATAATGTGTTTCATGTGTCGATCTTACGACCATATAAGCTGATTACAAGCATGTGATATCGTCATGCGAGCCAATTCAATTCGAAAAGATTTATCGTGACGAGGAAATTCGATCGAAGTTTTAGATAGAAAGGAAATGTAAATTGCGAAATAAGGTTATACATTCGTAAAAGTTCTTTGGAGGAACCACAATCTTTGAAGAAGCTACGTGGGAACTTGAAGAAAGGATAAGAAAATTACCCACACCTTTTTGAGTAACTTTATATGTAATTCCGGGGCGGAATTCTTATAAGGGGAGGATGTAATAACTGTGAATCTTAAGTCACCATGTATGTATGTACATTTTTTTTTTTAACTTTGTATTATATATGGATACATACATTTATGGATTTCATTAAAAATGAAAGCCTTGTGACCTAATTATACATTAGGTAAGGATATTAAATAACCTAAGGGTTATGGTAACACGAAAAAGTTAGTATTTTATCGTATATACTAACTTAAGTGGGTAAACTTAGTATTTCAAGTGACTAATAATTTTAAACCTAATTCTTGTAAATCTAATTAGGTTGTGAGATAAAATCGTATGTATAAGTAATTAAACTTCATATGATTGGAGATGAAAGCCCTAAATTATCAAATTGGGTAACATTATTAAAATTGTTGGACTATGTTTTTATCTAGACCAAATCAATTAAAAGAAAAGCCCAAGGAAAATAAATTGTAATCCAATACTTAGCCCACTTGATTGGGGGTATTCTAGACATTTGATTAATCAAAATTGGGCATTTAAAATAAAAGCTAAATGGTGGATATTATGAGGATCCTAAGTGGAATAATTAATCTAGCTTGTCCATTAGTAGACATGAATAAACATAAGGACAATGTTGTAAGGCTCCCATTGGTTGCCACTCCATTATGCACATTTAATCATGTTTAACCTAAGGTAAGTAATAAACAAAGTGTTTTACCTAATGGGCAACAAAATGATTGTGGGAGAATTAATAATGAATTGCCCATTACATTTTGAATTCACATCTCATTTTCTCTCCATCTTCTTCATCTTCTTCTTCTACCTCTTGCTCCCAAGCTAGCCAACTTCAAAGAGAGAAAAGAAAGAGAGAATTTCAGCCATAGGAAGAAGAATTATAGGAGTTCTAGTGGTTTATTCCCCCTAAGTTTATTAGTTACTTTGGAAAATCAAGGAAGGTAGCCACTAAGTCAAGGTATAATGTACCTTCATCTTCTTCTCTTACCTTGTTTTGATAGCTTGAGTTTTGATGGGGTTATGTACAACTACTCAAGATACACTAGTTATACATACCATCATGCATGGAACTAAGTATCTTGAGTGTTAGATCTAAGGCTTAGAGGAAGAAAATGAGCATATGTTCTCCAAGGGTGAAAACTCTTGTTTTTCTTCCACTAAATCTTGTGTAACTCAAGTTCTACAACTTGGAATTATGATCCGTCGAAGGGGGGTGCTAGATACATGAGTTATCTAGTAAACCCAAGTGGTAGATCACAAATCTAGCATGTTTTGAAACCTTTGAGATTTTTTTTACAAAAACAGTCCACTTTATATGCTAAAGCCTTGAAATCCAAAATCAGCTACTGACTTGTTTTTCATGAGACTGTTTCGGCTAGTTCCTTGTCTTGTAAAAATCTGGAAAAATATTACAGAGATACCTTATGAAGTTATCTACGCGTAGGAAAAAGAACGGACACGTTTCGAGTTATATATTGTGCGTAATGACTATTTCCGTAAAGGACTCCATAAATATTATCCTACGAATATCTCACTGTGTATACACTGGAAATTTCCAAAATTTTTACAGTAGCTTCATATGTGTTAAGAGAGCATACCCGGAAAATTTCAGAATTTTCTGAGTAAAACTCAATTTAAGAAAAATAGAGCAAGATCCGAGTGTTTTGGACACTCTAAAAATAGTAAATCATTTTCTAAAATTCTAGAAAAATTAGAGGATCATTGTTGGTTCATATTCTGTTAAAATCCAGAAGCTGAAAATTTTTGGAATCAGTTTGCTATTTTCCTAAAAATGATTAGGTTATGAATAAAAGGAAATAAATAGTTAAATGATGCCTTTAATGAGAAAAATATGATTTTATGCTTGAATGCTCATAATATATTATATCATGACTATATTAGGGTATTTTGGTAATTTATAATAATAAATATTACTTATGACCTTTTATGGATATTAAATAAGAGGTTATTAAAGGATGAACAATTAGAATAAATTGTTTATTAATTTAATAAATCATTGGAATATTATTATAATACTAATAATATTATAATATGATGTTGTTATGTAAATAAAAATATTAGATTAGAGTATTATTATTAAATAATAATATTCGAGATTAAATAAAATATTATTAAATGATTAATAATATTAGTAAGTGAATAAAATATTATTAAATGATTAATAATATTAGTAAGTGAATAAAATATTATTAAATGATTAATAATATTAGTAAAGGGATAAAATATTATTAAATGATTAATAATATTAGTAAGTGAATAAAATGTTGGTAAATGATTTAAAGTATTATTAGTGAACCAATAATACTAGAAGGTGAATTAATATTATCTAAGTTAATATTATGTGAATTAAAGGTAGTCGTTAATTAATAATAACACTATCTAGGCATGATAATGTTTATAAGAACTTATTGTAATGTATGATATCTATGTGATTACATAATCTGATGTTATGCATTGACTAATTGAAAGACTAATTATAGGTCTCTCAAAGGAAGATAATTTAACTACATAGTGGATAGAAATTTATTTCGTAGCTGTAACCTACGATCGAGGCAAGTTTCCTAACTCAACTTGAGTTATTATTTTCAAAGCATATTAGTGAATAATTATTGATGATTATTCACGTCATTATTGATTATTGAAATTAGCACTTTGTGCAATTGAATTACGATTCTCTTGCCGTTGAATCGTGAATTAAATTAAAGTTCTTCATTTATGAACTGTTTATGGGATAGATCTATGCTAATTGTATCGGCTAGATCAAGCATGTCTAAATTTGTTAAATCAAATGGATTTTAAATAAGCTGTTCTTATTAATTGATATGGTAAGAACTCTTGGTGAGAAATGAACAAATTTGATTAAGGCATGATATCAATGTCGGATTATTATGTGTTTATGCATAAATCACGGGGTATGAAAGGTTGATCCCTTGAATACCAAAACTTATTAAAAGGTCCATTTTAAATCATTTGAGCACCTTGGCAAATGTTCATGGTTATTCAAAACCACTCGATTCATGTTATTCAATTATCGAATATTCAATTGTTGATTATTAATTCATGTTCCTTCACAATCTTATATTATTGTTGAACATTGAAGGCAATATTTCTTTCTAAGTCATGATATATCTCCTTTGTCTTTTTAAACTTGTGAAGCAAATTAGTTGCTTACTCTTTGCTATATCATGACCTCTATTTTCGATTAAGCTCAAGGATCTAATCACGAAGGACAAGGGCAAGGGCAAGATCCGGGAGTAATTTTAGAATGAATGTTAAATTAGTTATTATCTAATGGAGTTTCTTGAGTATACTATTTGTATTATAAATGGTGTATTTAAAGTTAAGGTTAGAGAGACCTTGGGACCATGTTTTGAGACTTTTGTATAATGAACAATGTATGTTTATTATTTCGAAATAGTTATAGAATGCTTATGATGATGATAGGATCGTGAGCACTGAATCTGAGGTTAGAGAACCTGGATTTGGGGGCGTCACATAATACGTACGATGGCAGAGTCTCGAACTGAATTGGATAACCCATGACCCGATCTTGAGCTCGATTAATCACGGTGTTGAATACACTATTAATCTATTCTAACTTAATTCTCTTTGCTTGTGCATCTTTCACTGTTATCCCGGCTCGTTGAAAAGCCTCCTCATATGCGTCTTCGGCTCTTACCCTCTTAGTAGCTTCTTCCTTCAGCTTGTTCTTCAGTTCTGCGACCTCCTCGATTAACTATTCTTTCTCTCCTTCAGTGTGAACCAGCTTCTCTTCGACATTAGTCAGACGTTCATCTCGATCCTAAATCTCATCGTCCTTGTGTGCCATCGAAGTTTGTTGTTCAGCTACAATCTCCTGCAACTCCTCGACGACATCATGAAGTTTCACGTTGCGGTCGTAGACTTCGTCATACATACGAGCGGCTATCAAGTTCAGTGGAATCTCCTCCTCCTCATCCTCATCATCCTCATTTGACTGTTGGAGCTTAACGGGATCCTCCTCATCCATTTCAACGTTATCATCCTCATCTTCAACCACTGTGACCAACAGGGCTGACTCCCGTGGCAGTAATTGTTCCCAAACAACCTGAATGTCGTGAGGCTCCTCCTTTATAGGAATCTGAGGTCTTTCCTCCCTAGCCTTACTGGATTCTCCGACATTAGTCATACTGACAACAAAATTTTAAGTTTTAATTATTAATCATTACTACTCGACACTCATGAGGACATAAGTTATAAACACATAAGCACGTAAGTGTTTTATTAATTCTTCCTTAAAACTCGATAAGAGTTTATCACCACTATCTTTTCAAAGGTTACTTCCTAAGGTTTTTCCCCCACCTAAGGTTCATAACCTAAAGCTTTGATACCAACTTGTGACACCCCCAAATCCTGGTACTTCATTACCTCAAGAGTTGGTGTTCACTTAATCAAAACATTCATATCTAACTACCCAATCATAATAAAAATTGAAGAATAAACTTTCCCTTAAAGGATTACATTGATAAAAATCTCCCAGGTTATCTAACCTTTAAATACAATCATTCAAATGCGGAAATCAAATACTTCATTACAATCATTAAAATAAGTCTGTTAAAATAATAACATATTACAAGTCTTCAGTACTTGTTCATCTTTCCCTTTCCCTTACTGGTGCTAGGTACATCGACCTTCTCATCCTTAGCTGTAAAAGTTATATAAGCACGAGTGAGCAAACAAGGCCTACTTGAAATAATAATGGATAAACTTTACAACATTTGCCAAATAATAGGCTCAATAGAACTGAATGATATGTTCTATTAACATTCTAAAATATACAACTAAGGGTCTAATGACCACGAACCATGTCCACAATTATAAATACTCTTTCAACATAAACTTTAATAGTCATCAGACTATAAGGACTCCACGTACTTAGGGGGATCAGCCCTTCGTACAATGTATTGTGCATAAATATTTCAACGCTAAGCGTAAACCCCTAATAATAGGGTTGTTCATATCAGTATTTAGATTACAAGTCCGCACCAAAGTAAGTTTGGTTTGGATATATTTCAAGGTAATTTGGAATTCAACGAACATCAACTAATGATTAGTTGAATAAAAGGTAATCACATTATGCTATGGAATAAATCATAAGTGAATTAACATTGTATTTAAAGTTATGCTTTAGGAATAATCTAAAAGCCTAAATATTGACTAACTATAAAATACCTTGCTTGAACAATATTAAGTCAAGGTTATTTAGAATTGAATATTAAGCATGCGTAAGAAATAGCAATTTAAAAAATATAACTATTCAACATCAGTATATCAGATTATATAAACTTGCATGCTAATTAACAAGTTAAAGACAAGAATAACTTGTTCAATATCAAAAAATAAGATTTAGACAACTTGAATCATTATAAACAAACTAGCTCAACGAAAGTGTAGAGTTAGAGAATTTGCTCAATGTAAAAAGATAAGTTTAGAAACTTGTACAATTATTATAAAAGTAGAGTTAAAGAACTTGCCTCGAGCGTAAGATATAGTATTAAACTCACGTTCACCTAATAGGTTTAGAACCACTGTCTATTAGATATACTAACATTCACGTTCTAACATAACACGCATTTCTAGTTAGACTTATTATTTTAGCACAAGTCTTAAGCTACCATACAAATATCAGAAATTACAAGTGTTAACCTTCACAACACCTATTTACTATTTATCATGCTCACTAAGTTCTAATATACCACATTCATCACTTACTAACCATTTGAAACTTTGAAACTACTAACCACGTATCACGATTCTGTTTTCTCTATATTATTACATGTTTATTATACTAACACATCATTAGACCAAAGTATGTTGCTATTCCAAAATCAATGCAAGCAGTCTCTAACTCTCGCGTCTGACGATTAGGCATGGTGCAATTGCTGCATATATATATATAATGCCTTGTTCTTACAGACAGAATCAGCATTACACAAAGACGGTTTTACCTTTGTAGTGCCTTGTTAGCTTTTTAGCCTTTACTGAGAATGCAATGGCGGTGCACATCTGAAAATGTAAATGGCATGAACAGTAGCCGTTTTTAGCCCAACTAACACGAATTTCACCCACCAAACAGTGAAATTAACATATAAAATAAATATAAAACTATCATAAACATGATTGCTAACATATTCATCAACACGGAACAATTTAACAACACTTTGAACTATTTTAATTTCTCAAATTTCTCATTTTCATATAAAAACTCAAAATTTAAGTTTCCTCACAAAAATCAACACTGTGATTTCAATTCCTCACCCAATCACTTCGTTCAAGTTACATTATCTTCGTTTCTTAATGAACTAGCATAAACAAACTTCAATTTGCAGTTTAGCATACGAATTGACCATCAAAATTGATACATACACAAGCCATATGACAAATATATACACTGTCATGATTTTTCTACTATTATACAAAATTAGCATGCAATTTCCTTGTTTAAACACAAACTCTAATCATCATAAACACATATAATCACAAGTAACCCATAGTATAGCAACAATTCAACAAATTTGAAATTCACAAAATACACAAAATTTTGCCGTAAACTCATATATGCATTTATATATATATATATAATATGGAGATTATGAAAAATACCTTTTGATGCTTTAAAATCCTTGTTAACCCACTGAATTTTCTTTGGAAAACTCAAGAATTCCCCCTCAACTCTCTCTCAATTCTCTGTATTCTCCTCTTAGGCTTAGCAAAACTAAAACTAGAACTGATAACAAGTATACGTAAAATAAAGTAACCAATATGGCCTTAATACGCCTACTAAATATATCAGTTACAAACTAATAAACGTATAGTTTTAAATATATTATATTTATTACTTATTTTATTTTATCTAGATTATTTAAATTCAAAATTTGAAAATCCAAAAGCCTCAAGGCTTTGTTTGGCAAAAAGTCTTTAAAATAAAGATTTAATATGTTTAGGCCTTGTTTGGGTTAAACCCATTTAAAACTACTTTAATTATTTTAATAAACAATTTTGTTTATAATTTATAATCACATATTATTTATTTGGCTCTCCATATCCAACATTAATCAAATAATTTAGTTACACATACTATATTTTAAATAAATATTCCATTTAAATTATCACAAAATTATAATTTCTTTATAATATTATTTAATAACTTAACACACCAATTTAAATTATTAAATTCAACCACAATATAACTTCTCATGTTATATTACAACTCTCTAAATTACAAATTAATTTAATTTAGAATATTATCTAATAAATTTAATTCATAAATATTTACTAATAATAACCACATCAATAAAATATTTATTTCATCATTTTCAACAATAAACACATCAAATAAATATTTATATAATTCAATAAATATTTAATATTACAATTTGAAATTTTGGATTGTTACATGAAGTACCTTTGTCGCTGTTCGCTCACTTCCATAGTGTCCCCTATACACATATGCATGGCATGCATGCAAGATTTTATTCACTTCACTGTAAGACACACATCTACGAATCATCTTGTCCGCACAATGTCTGAATAGATAAGGCTCATCCCTCATGTACCACTTGACGTCATGTAGGAACTTCTTTTTCTATTGACGTGTCAAATCAGGGGAAGGATTTTGCTCATCAAGTAATTAGCAAAATATGCATACCATGGAAATTCAAAGTTTACTACAAATAGTTGTTCATCCGAAAATGACTCGTTGATCAAACACTTATCTGTCCGTCTGGATTTTCCAACCTCGCAAGATGGTCAGCCACTTGATTTTCTGCTCCCTTCCTATCCTTGATTTCCAAATCAAATTCTTGATGGAGTAGAATCCATCTAATAAGCCTATGCTTAGCATTTTTCTTTGAAATTAGATATCGTATCGCCGAGTGGTCCGTGTATACCACAACCTTTATTCTTATTAAATAAGCTCTGAATTTATCAAAGGCGTACACGACCATAAGTAACTCCTACTCGGTGGTTGTATATTTCAATTGAGCATCCGTGAGGGGTTTACTTGCATAATATATGGCATGAAAGATCTTCTCTTGGCGTTGACCCAAAACAGCCCCTACCGTGTAATCGCTAGCATCACACATTAATTCAAACGACATTGTCCAATTCGGTGCTACGATCACGGGAGATGTCGTCAATTTCTTTTTCAACTGCTCAAAAGTTGTCATACACTCCTCATCAAAACTGAAAAATGCATCTTTCTCTAACAGACTGTATAGTGCTTTTGCAATCTTAGAGAAATCCTTGATAAACCTGCGGTAGAATCTGGCATGTCCAAGAAAACTTCGGACTCCTTTAACTGAGGTCGGAGGTGGAAGATTCTCAATAGTATCAAGCTTTACCAGATCAACTTCTAACCCTTTCGCACAGAGTTTATGCCGAAGAATAATTCTTTCTTCGACCATAAAGTGGCATTTTCCCAATTCAGCACAAGGTTGGTTTCCACATAGCATTTTAAAACCATGACCAAATTTTCAAGGCAAATATCAAAAGTGTTCCCATAAACTAAAAAGTTATCCTTGAAAACTTTAACATTCTGCTCCACCATGTTTGAAAATATGGCCATCATGCATCTCTGAAAGGTTACCGGTGCATTGCACAACCCGAAGGACATCCTCTTGAAAGCAAAAGTGTCATATGGGCACATGAAGATAGTCTTTTCTTGATCCTCAGGAGCAATGACGATCTGATTATAACCCGAATATCCATCCAATAGGCAATAATACTCATGTCCAGCCAAATGGTCCAACATTTGATCGATGAACAGTAGAGGAAAGTGGTCCTTATGGGTTGCCTTGTTAAGCTTCTTATAATCCATATAAACCCTCCATCTAATCATTGTCCTCATCGAAATCAGTTCATTATCGTCGTTTATCATAACCGGCATTCCACCCTTCTCGGGACACATTGAACAGGGTTTACCCATCAATTGTCTGAAATTGGGTATATTATGCCAACATCCAACCACTTCAAAAATTCTTTCTTAGTAACCTCTTTCATCAATGGATTAAGTATTCTCTGTGGTTCAACTATCGTCTTTGCATCCTCTTCCAAGAGTATCTTGTGCATACAAAATGACGGGCTTATTCTCTTGATGTCGGTGATTGTCCATCCTATTATAGACTTGTACTCTCTGAGCACCATCAGCAACTTACTTTCCTACAAATCATTAAGCGCAAATGCAATAATTATAGGTAAATTATTAGAATTTCCCAAAAACGCATACCTGAGGTGTTTAGGAAGAGGCTTAAGCTCAAGAGTGGGTGGTTCCTCAAGTGAAGGTTTCATTCGTGTGGATACTTTTTCTTCTATATGCAGTGGCTCGAATGGTACCTTAAGTCTGCTCACTCTAGGCAAAGCATCCAACATATGCAAATAATCTAGGAATTCTGGATCATCCAAGTCATCATCCCCCATCAAGGTGTTTTCTAATGGATCCCTGTCTAAACCTCTCATCAAGTCTTTATTAACCATTTTGTCGATCACATCCATTCAGAAACACTCATCATCATCTGTAGGGAACCTCATGACTTTGAACACATTAAATTTTACTTGTTCTTGTACCCTCATTTTTAACTCCCATTTTTGAACATCAATGAGAGTCCTCCCAGTAGCTAAGAATGATCTCCCTAAGATGATTGAGATATTCTTGTCCTCGTCATAATCTAAAATAATAAAATATGCCGCAAATATGAACTTATCCACCTTAACTAAAATATCTTCAACAATTCCTCTTGGATAAGTCACTGATCTATCCGCCAACTGTAGTGAGATGTTTGTAGGTTTCGAAGCTGGCAAACGCAACTGAGTATACACCGATAAAGGCATGAGGTTCACACTCGCCCCCAAATCACACAAACATTTGTTGAAGGCCATGTTCCCAATTGTGAAAGGAATGGTAAATCTCCCCAGATCCTTCAACTTCGGAGGCAACTTTCTCTGTAATACTACACTGCATTCCTTCGTCAATGCTACAGTTTCATTGTCCTCTAGCTTCTTCTTCCTCGACATAATACCCTTCATAAACTTTGCATAGCTCGACATCTGTTCTACGGCTTTTGTGAATGGAATGTTAATCTATAATTTCTTGAAAATGTCCAAAAACGTAGAGAACTGCTTATCCAATTTTTGTTTCTGAACTCTCTGCTGAAACGGTGGTGGAGGATAGACAATTGGCTCAACATCTGCCTGATTCTTTTCCACTTGCTTATCTTCACCCTGTTTCTCCTCAACCACTTTGTCTTCACCTTCGTTGACATCTTTCTTCGATAAATTTTATGCACTTATTTGCTTGACACTGTTCTTGATTTCCCCTTGGATTCTTCTTAGTGGCAATTGATAGAGTACCTTGAGATCTATTATCAATGCTAATGCAAGATGTCCCATCTAATTTTCTAAGTTCTTTATCGTCGCTGCTTGCGCTTTTATCACTGCCCCATTACCCAATATGTACTTCAACAATAACTCTTCCAAATCTGACTTTTTCTCAAGATGTGGAGCTGATTACTGATGCTGATTTTGGAAACCTGGGGGATAAGATGGTCGTGGAACTGGCTAATTTTGGTTGTTACTCCACAAAAAAATTGGATGGTTCCTAGCCCCCGGGTTGTAGGAAATCTGGTATAGGTTCTGAGGAATTCTGTTATAGTTGCCTACAAATTGTACCGCTACTAGATTTATGGCACATTGCTCTATATGATGTTCCCCCGCACACAATTCACAAATAAACGAAACTTGTTGAGCCTATGTGTAATGCCAGAGAAAAATCGTATTTTATGTGAATTAAATTTTTATTTGATTATTTGAATTAAATTAATTTAATGGTCGTTCTATGACCTATAATGTGCGGATGTGGTTAGGATTATGGCTATGTGCTAGGATTAATTGTTTTGAATTTCCAAGACAAAAATAAAAAAAAATTGAGAAATTTTCATAAAAACACTATTCATCCGTTTCTGCTCAGGAATTAATTTGGAATTTCTGAGAAACGCGTAATGACAGAATTCTAAGAGGAAATAGAATATCTAATAATATTTCAGTTAAGGCAAATGAAGTTTTCGTCTGCGGACTTAAAACCTAAGTGTTAGGAAAAGTGAGATTTGAGAAGTAAATGAATATATATATTATGTATAGTTATTATACATGAGAACTACGAGTGTGATACTCGGTATTATATGAGTAGAATACGATTAGTTCTTAATGGACATTAGTAATTGGACTTAGACTTTGTCAAGCCCAATGTTAAATTAAATCAAACCCAAGATAGGACCGATATTAATTAATTCTAATCCCAAACTAAGAAACAAAATCGTGGGTCGAACCGATAGATCACCGGATGGGTAAAACCCATGGGGAAACCCATGTGGGGCTTGTGGGCTGGCTACTTGATGGCAAAGAAAGGGAGAAATCTTGGCGTGGAAGAATGGAATAGTAAGGAGGTGGCCCTTTTGCCCATTTTTCCCATTTTGCCGTCCATTTGGTTTCCTATATAAGGAAGGATATGTTTGTTCATTTGCTAGTTTAACCAACATTAAACAATATATTGAGAGAGAGAGAGTGTAATAACCCGAGATTTTCTATATAAAATAAATAAGAAATTTTGCGTATAATTTTTTTTTAATGACGAGACGAAGTGTCAAGTAAAGTGAACGATAAATGCAAATACATTTATTACTTGAAAAATTAGAAATAATTTTGGAATTATTAATTACCACAAATTATATGGTAATAAATTTACATAATAAAATATTTTTATTAATTATTTTCCATGAAAACATGATTGGAAATAATATATGAAGTGATAATTAGATTTATATAATAAATATTTTATTATATGAATTGTTCAGAATATTTAAGTTAATTATTTTAACTTGATTATTGATGTTGTGTACGAAGAATAAGTCAGTCATGAGATCCAAACCCTGGATTGGGATTGTGATCAAGAGATGAGAATAATAATATTATATTATTTTACAGTACCATAATTATGTACTGGGTATGTGCGGACAGATAATATTGAGCAATGACGGTCAATTAGGTCATAACATATTACCATGCTATGAAACCCTAATTATTAAACTCAGTTATGGGGTATTTACGAGTAGTATTTGACCGTATATGAAATTCTTGTGAATAAGAATATCGGTAATTAGAAGAAACCCTAATTCTTGTTGTACATCGATAATTAGGACAAACCCTAATTATTATAACCCTAACAGAGTTGAAATTAGAAACCATAATGACTGTGTTAGTAACATACACAGATAATTAAAGAACCACTAATGGTCAATTAGAAACCCTAATTTTAATTCTGGGTTTAATTTCGATGTTATTGTATAAGTGTTTTAATTTACCAAAGGATAGAAGTTAATTGGTAAATTATAAGAATTAAATCTAGTGATGAAATATTACATTTAATTGCCTTGTACAAGATTGCCCATACACTCTTAAACAAAGCCCAACCATCACCCATAACAAATCGAAAGCGAGAATCAAGAATTTTTGGCAAAAGGGTATAAGAACACTAAACCTAGAAATCCTTTGATTCGATGTTATTTGATACAATTGATTGTTTAAAGTTGTGTAATAGAATGTTAATTGATGATATGGGTTGATAAATCAAAGACCCATAACATCAAAGTGCACGAATTTGAAGATTTAAGCAAGTTGGAAAAAGCGAGATTACATTATTTTTTCACCAAATGTCGGAGGCCATAACTCTTTGCTCGATCATGAGTTTTGTTCTTCAAAAGTTGTTATGTGTAGCCTTGATATGTGGTCTTTAATCTGCAAAAAGAATCAAGTCCATATCATGTATAGATTAGAAGTTATAGATGGTCAAACATGGTTGTGGATCATGATAAACTATTTTTAGGCGATCTGTAATGGGGGCATTCTCGACCACTTTTTGGTGCTTTAAAAGGTCTGGAATTTTGATATGTTGTAGTGCACTTGAGTTAAAGCCATGGGCTTTGGAATGACCCCATTCAGACCTCGGATGAGGGATTTACGGTGATTGGAAGGAAATCGTCAAAAGCGAAAGTCGGCGAGCGGGATGTGCTATTCGGGACACCTTTTTTGATCGATTAATGTTTTCAAAACCTTCTGGGCTTTTGGTATGTTATAGTACACCGAATAAGCTTTCCATAGACTTTGAAACGGACTAAATCCGATATCGGAGGAGAGAGTTATGACATTTCAAAGTAGTAGTTTCAAAACTTCCCAACAAGTGCGGTGCAGTCCATTTGAACGGAATTTATGGATTTGATGAAATAGAGTGTTCAAATAATATTTGGACAAGTTCGTTGTAGTGTTCATTGATGATATTCTACTCTATTCCAAGATATCAGAAGATCGCGCTGAACATTTCAGGATAGTGTTGGAAACACTATGGAAGGAAAAGTTGTATGCGAAATTCACTAAATGTGAATTTTGGCTTGAAAGAGTGCAGTTTTTAGGATATGTTATTTATAAGGATGGCATTTCAGTGGATCTAGCAAAGGTGGAAGCAGTTAATAATTGGAAACAACCAAAAACACCAACCGATTTCTGGAGTTTCCTGGGGTTAGCGGGATACTATCTGTAACGCCCCAGAAAAAAATCGGATTGGTGAGAATTAAATTTTTTATTTGATTATGTGGATTAAATATATTTAATTGATTATTTATGGGGGTAAGCTAATTGAAGGTCGTTCTATGACCTAGATATGTCGGAACGTCGTAGTATTTTGGCTACATGGTAGAATTAAAGTGTTTGAATTTCCAAGACGAAAATAAAAGCATTCTAAGAAAGTTCCTGAAAAATACTATTCACGCATTTCTGCTCGAGAATTATTTTTGAACTTCCGAGAAATACTTAACGATAGAATATCGAGGTGAGATGGAATATCCAATAATATTTTAGTTATGGCAAACACAATTTTTTGCTTGCTGACTTAAAACCTAACGGTTAGGGAAAGTGAATTTCGAGAAGAAATAAAATAAGTATAATAAATTAAAGTGATGATCGTATAATACGTAGGTATTGTACGAAGTAATGAATATGAGTATGATACGAGGTTTTATACGAGTATGTATGAATGATAATATGTCGTATATGATGAATAAGTATACGAGTTAGAATACGAGAATTATACGTAGAGTATATGTTATAAGGCTTTAGGTCATTTGTGAATAGACTTATGGATTATGTGTGATGTACAAGTCCAATATGATTTAATATGAAAGTCCAATAGAATTAATATGCAAGCCCAAAGCTTATGCTAAGCTAATTAAACCTAAGCCCAAGCTATGATCCAATATATTAGGAGGATCCATGGAGCAACCCATGATCACATGGGTGATCTTGGTGACCAATAAACAAGTGTGATGAGCAAGTAGACTCAATGATTAAGCAAAGGATAAGTTAAGAAAACTTAATGGCTAAGGAATGTGATGAGCAAGCAAAGGGAAATAGTTGAGCTAAACAAGTAAACTTAATGGCCAAGTATATGTGATAAGCACGATAACTTAATGGCTAAGCAAATAATGTGGTGATCAAGTTAACTTAATGCCTAGGTAATGAATAGTACGGAGGTAGAAGTGGGTTATTGTCTAAACTACCCTCACTTTGAGATTCCTATAAATAGCAAGCATAGGATTTCATTTTTCATTGTTTTCATTTCATCTAACTTATAAGTTTAGAGCTTATTTGCTTGAGATAAAAAGCTAGAAAAGCTAGATTGCATATTTCAAGAAGCAAGAAGAAGAACCAAGCCTAGTCAAGTGATCAAGGGTAAGCAATCTTGAACCATGAATCTCTTTCTCTTTATTTGTTAGAGAAGTGGGTAATGGTGATATTATAGGCTAAGAAGTAGTAAGAATGATTAATGAATGGACTTAAGACGTATAAGTTATGAATAAGCTATTCGTAATCATATAAGCTATAAACTAAAGAAGAACTTGTAAGATTTGTGCAATGTCTACATTAATGAAGTTAGTATGATAAAAAGAAGCAAGAATAATGGATAGAAGTCATGAACTATTATAAGATATGAGAAAAGAATTCATAAGTAATTTATATTTTTATAAGTTACAAACTCACAAAGAACAATTAATAACCTATCATGTTTAAAAGTTAATGAAGTATGTATATTAAGATGTTAGTATGATGGATTGAATCCATTTGAAATGAAGAACAAATCATAAGTAACAAAGTTTTGGCGGAATTCACAAGTTTGGACGATAATCGTCGAATTCGTGAAATTCTCGGAATGGAAGTCGGATTTTTTGTTTGAGCTTGGAAACATTGGTTTTCAATGGAGACAAGTCTTATTTGGCATTATAGAGTTGTGGAATCAAGAATGACCAAATTCCGACTTAGAACGAAGAAACGAGCATTGAACGTTCACGAACGTTTATCATTTTCGTTAAAAATGTACTAATAGGTGAATTTTTAGTTAACGAAGTCAAATAGATAAAATTCTTGCATGAACACATAGAGTATGTAATTTGTGAACCATAGGCTCTTGAACGAGCTAATTCGGACTTATAACGAAGAAGTTATGATCCCGGGAATCTCACCTTAAAGAAAATCTGTCAAAATTTTTTGAGGCACAGAGTCCGCGCCGCAGCGCGACTCAAGGAGTAAAGACCGGCACCACAGCGCGAGGTCGACCATAGTCCCATATTAATTGGCATCGTAGCGCGGCTAATATTGATGGAGATGGCGCCGCATCGCCGAGATCCAATCCTAGGTACAAAACACCCACGCCGCAGCGCGAGTTGTAGAGCAATAGCTGGCGCCGCAGCGCCAACACTATGTGAACCATAGAAAATGATGGTTTTGCATATAAAGTAAAGGAGAAGTGAATGAAGAGTAAAGTAAATTCTTAATCAACTTAATGAAACATCATTTAGGATGTATAACCTTAAATAATGCACCAGAGGTTGAAAGAAAGAATAATTAAACGAAGAACGTGAAGGGTAATTAAGTAAACCATGAATGATATTCAACATTGGTACTTCACTAATAACGATCAAGTGTCGATTAATAACGTAATGACGTTAGTAAGCCGTGAGAAAAAAATAATTAACTCGTAACGAGTTGTATTAATAAAATAATTTTAATTAAGTGATAGAAAGGAAATAAGTTGGTAAGAACGATGTAAAAGAATGACGGCAAGCCGGAACCAATAATAACAAATCTAATGCATGATTAGATTGAGAAGAAGGGTAAGATTCATTAGGAACCATGTCTGTACACACATTTAAGGAATGAAGTGTTGATCAACATAGAGTACTATAGACTGATCACCTAGAAGTGCTCGTAAGCTATGTCGGACTTACAAACTTCGTGCCGGGTTGTCCTTTTCAAAGAAATTATGAAATACTCATGGTCTTGGACCAGCATTGATGTTTTATTGAATATTGTTATTGTATAACGTTTTGAAGGAAAAGAAGTGTTATTTTAAATTATCGATAGTACTTCATAACTATTATCCAGTTATTGAAGATATACGATTCCTATGTTTCAAGCATGTTGTTTAAAAGAAAGTTATTGTACTTGCTGAGCTTGTTATTCCCACTCTTGTTTGAACCATATGAATGCAACTTAGACTGAACGGACTGAATGATCCGGCAAGGATAAAGTGAAGGCTAAGGCGAACCTGTAGATTACCTATGTAATAGTATATGTTTATAATGATAATATTTGATATTATGACAAGAATAAATGTAACGGTTATAAAGAACCTGGGGAATGGTAATATTGTTTTGGAATATATATAGACATATTCGTTCTTTTGAGGTATTTCCATTGAATGTTTGTGTGAACTGTAGCACCGTGTAGCACCATATGTCGGATTGGAAGAGACCATCCAGGACTTTTCTAAAATAGCTACTCCATTTACGAATTTGACGAGGAAGTCGATAAAGTATGTGTGGACTGAGAAGTGTGAGAATAGTTTTCGAGAACTAAAGGTGAGGTTAAGTGAGACACTTGTATTATCTTTACCAGATGATACGGGAATTTTGTAGTTTATCGCGATGCTTCGCATAGAGGACTGGGTTGCGTGCTCATGCAGCATGGCATGGTCATTGCGTATGCGTTACACCAGTTAAAGGACTATAAGAAGGTCTATCATACGCATGACCTAGAATTAGCAGCAGTAGTTTTTGCATTAAAGATATGGAGACACTATCTATACGGGGAAAAGTGTGAGATATACACTAAGCATAAAAGTCTAAAATATATCATCACACAGAAGGAGTTGAATATGAGGTAGAGGAGGTGGTTAGAATTGATAAAAGATTGCGATTGTAATATCTTATATCATCCAAGAAAAGCAAATGTGGTGGTCAATGCGTTAAGTAGGAAGGGTAGGGAAAAGCTATCAATGTTAATGACTCATAATGAGTTAGTAACGGTGATGGCAAGAATGGAGCTAGAAGTTAAGTTGACGAGTGAATCGGTAGAGATGTTATTCACAATAGAGACTCGACCAACGATAGTGGAACAAGTTAAGGAAGTACAACTAAGTAATGAGGAGTGCGAACGAATGAAGAAGAGAATGGAGGATGAAGAGAAGACTAAGTATAACCTTGATAAAGAAGGATTACTTCGTTTTGAAGGAAGAATTTGGGTTCCGTGTGATGTGGAATTAAAAGAAGAGATAATGGGAGAGACCCATAGTTCGAGGTACTCGATACATCCAGGTAGTACCAAGATGTATCAAGACCTTCGACAGAACTTTTGGTGGCCAAACATGAAGAGAGATAGTAGAATATGTTAGTAAGTGCTTAACTTGTCAAAAAGTTAAGGCTGAACACCAACGACCGAGTGGATTATTACAATCGGTAGAGATTCCAGAGTGGAAGTGGGAGTAAATCACGATGGACTTTGTGGTGGGACATCCAACGACAAAGAAGGGATATGATGCTATTAGGGTAATAGTAGATCGTTTGATGAAGTCGGCTCACTTTTTGCCCGTAGGAGTTAGGTATAACTTAGAGAAATTGACTAAACTTTATGTCAAGGAAATCATTTCAAGACATGGAGTACCAGTTTCGATTGTGTCAGGTCGTGATCAACGACTCACATCAGATTTCTGGAGGAGTTTGCAAGAGCAAATAGGAACCCAATTGAGGTTGAGTATAACATATCATCCTCAGACGGATGGACAAAGTGAACGAACAATTCAAACGTTAGAAGATATGTTAAGATCTTGCATTATGGATTTCAAGGGGAGTTGGGATGAACATCTGCCTTTGCTGGAATTCGCTTACAACAATAGTTTTCACGCTAGTGTAAGACTGCAACTTTTATGAATAAAGATGAATTTTTCTCAAAATATATTTTTGAATATTATGGTGTGGATTTGTTATAATGTTATAGTTGTGGGTAATATTTATAAATTTTTTAAAGTATGCAAATTGTTATAAAATATTTGATTGGTTAGGGAATATTCATTTTAACAGGAAATATTCGTACGACGACACAATCATTGGTGGACCCCACAATGAAATTATTGTCAGAGTTAGAAAATGACACAAATATTTTTTTATAAAAATAACGGCAAAAGTTTTATCGTTAACTGTTGAAATACCCAGTGTTAAAAAATACGATGTCTGGCATTAGTTGCATAGTAGTACACATGATGATGATTATTGATGCTTACGTGAGAAGTCACTCAGTTATATTCAGTTATTGCTACATTAATTGTTGTATAGTATCTCACGTTATTTGATTCAATTATTGTTAATATTTTATATATTATTAAATCAATAATTGAGATGACAAGTTATTCATATTATTATCTACATAATTAACAATGTCTAGAAAGTTCTGTCGAGAAAATGGGTTTTGTCACCTAATTGCGCGTCAATAGGGAGAAATCCTTATCGGAAAGCCCCCTCTTTCCTGGGAAACGGTCTGGTTGTTAATATTGCGAGTTATAATAATTATGAATAAATGTTGTTAAAAATATTGAGGGGATTTTTATGAAGTATTTGTTGTAAATTTTGGCATATTATATGGACCCCCACTTACCCATTTTTCAAAATAATCAGTAGAAAGTTATTTAGTATATATATATATATATATATATATATATATATATATATATATATATAATAAGTGGTGGGGCCCTCATATAGAAAAATAAAGCATTTGGGGGGGGGGGGGAGTAATCTGATGAACACGGAAGGGAGTACTGTATTATTATTATATATATTATAATAAGTTTTTTTTAATGAAAAATAGAATATATTATATTTTATTATGCATAGTATTTGCATAGTGTCTGCATAGAGTTTGCATAATAAAATAAAAAAAAATTAAAAATTCGGCCGATCGTCCGTGATGGTTTTACTGTTCACCCGTGATTTTCTAAATTCAAATAGTATCCTTCCATTCTCCTATAAATAGGATCCTTAGTTAGAATTAAAAATCAAACCAGAATTAATGAATTCTTCTTCTATAATATTTAGCGTATTTCTTTAGAGTTTTAAGAAGTTTTGAGCGTAGTATCCCCGCTATACCAGTTGGAATACTCTTCTTTTTAAGGTAAGGGACATTATTTTTGTTCAATACTCGTATGAAATAATATTTTCTTCCATACTCTGTATTATATAAGGAATATTATTTCGTTTCAGATTCCGAATTCTATACTCATTTTGTTAAGTTTTGGCTTCTATACTCCATGAAATTAGTAATATCTTTGAAATTTGCGTTTCATCCAGTATTTTTTTATGGAAATATTATTCTGAGCATTCTTGATAAGTTTTAACTTTTTCATGTCGGAGTACTATTCACGGAGTACTATTCCCGAAGTATTATTCACAAGGTACTATTCACTTAGGTACTATTCACCCGAGATACTATTCATGACAAAAGTTGAGTTCTTTTCAGTCCAAATCATTTTTTATACAATATTATTCTTGAATTTTACTCCACAAAGCAGTATCATGTTGACAATTTGGACATTATTGAATTCTGAAAAAATTAAATTATAAATATTTAAAAATTTATCCTTTGCTTTCATTTAATTGAATTCTTATATCATTGTCATCATCCTCATGCTTATATTGTTATGAAAGTCATCTTTGACCCATAGTGCATAGATGGACTGTTGATCGGTATGATTATGACCAGGGATCATTCTATATAATCATGACCTGTAATATTGCAAATGATGTGGTAAAAGTCCTCATTTGCCTGTAGGTATTGATGGACAATTATTGGCACGATCATGACCATTGGTGATTACACAATATCCTTGGCCCGTAGTGCATGGATAATTCGTGGATGTGATACTAATGAATATCCTTGACCCGTAGTGCAGGGATGATCCGATGATGTAGATTATTTATTAAGCTGAGTCTCAGCGATAAAATTTATGATAAACTTTTTAAATCATAGAAGATAGTAGATATCATGCACTACTTGACGCTTCTAATGGATTGTTTGTTCCGTTGCAGTTAAACTTGATGTTTATTGTATTTTATCAGTTTAACATTGTTGAGGGCTAATGATAATTTATTCTGCATTATCTTAGTCATAATATTTCTTACTGGGCTAGTTGAGCTCTCCTTTTTGCTTTCATTGTTCTCTTCAGGAAATGAGAACATAACCAGGACTAGTCGGGGATTGGAGTGATGATCTGAGATGGTTATTTTAGTAGTCCTCACTATTTAGTGTGATAATAAATGTAATGAGGATTAAATTTGAGTTTGAATACTGTTTTAGTAGTCCTCACTATTTAGTATGACACCCCCAAATTTTGACCTCCACTTGGTCACTCGAATTCGGTTCATCACGTGCTCAAAGTATTACATAATGACTAAAATCATACATTTGCAACGAAAGATCTAATTTAGAATAATATACAATGTTTTATTATAATTATTCTCCCGAGTATCGCAACCTACAATGCTTAATAGATTACATAATAATATCGAATAAAGACTTATTACATAATCCTAATTAAGCTTAAACATAGTCTGAAAATAGTCTTAATGCAACATAATAAATTTAAACATAAAAGGGACAAGCTAGTCGGTAGCCTTGCCCTTGCCCTTATCTTTCCCAGATACACCTCCATGTTCCGCCTTAACTGAAAGGTTTTAAATAAGCAAGAATGAGCACAAATTGCCCAGCAAGTAATATACAACAAGGGTAAAGACTTTTATAACACGAGTTTGAAAAATCGAAGTATCACTTCTAAGATAGTTAAGGGTTTCAGGATAACATCATGAATAATGAATATCAACAATTCTTGGAATAAGAACGATAATTCAATAAAAATCAATAGAGATATATGAATTCAAAGGTTATCAAGGTATCCGACTGGATAACAATTTATACTGAGCAGTTACTAAGGACTATTGGACATCTACTAGAATTACAACAACATACATTCCCCTTACCTTAAGGGTTGTTCAACTCAGTTTTCAAGATTTCCGCACCAATCAATTGGTTTGGACAGTTTTATAAACATGCATATAGTCTAGTTGAATCGAATGGCATCGACTCTTTCACAATATTCAAGAACAATACCAAGTTCATCATGAATAATAGTTTACACAAGAGTTAAAGCATACTAGCTCGATTGAACAAATAAGTAGGATAACTTACATTCAAAGAGATAAGTTTACGATAATCACTAGAATAAAGTAATGCAAGAGTTTAGAATACTTGCACAATATAAAGTAAGGTTCAGATACTTGCCTTATGCGTAGTTTATCCACGTTAAGAAATCAACACTTTCGAATCCTATTTATAGCGTATTATATGTTTAAGATGTTCATTAGCTAACACAGTCTTTAATCAAGTTTGACATGATTCAAGTATGCACATATGATACCAAAATCAGTGTATAAGTCATCCCATGTTTCTTTGTTTTGATATTATGCAAACATTCTCTTGGACTTATCATTTGAAAATCCAAATTAACCTTTAGTAACATCACATAACATGCTTCTACATACATTACATAGCATATATTACAAGTTACATTAATCCTATAGGCATGCTTCAAATATCAGTTCAAAAACAGAAGCTATTTAAGACTGCTACACGGTGCAGCTGCGCTGTCCCCTGGCCAGACTAGGACTAAGCTGTTGCCTTGCAGTTTCTGCCCCATTCTAACATACCACTATACTCATATTTTAACATACATGCATGCTAGAAGCTTTCACATACCACATTAGCATTCTTGTGCTCATTTTTACAAGTTCTGTAATTTATGACTTTCTATGGAATTTTAAAGCTTAACACGTCATACAACCACTAAGTCTATCATTCTTGTTCTCTAAACATACAAGATAGTCATCAAACTCCTTTTAGGCATGCTTGTGAGTATTCATAACACATGTGTGCAATTAGCACCACTTTGGTTGAAAATATGCTTCGTTTGCGCTTTTCTTGAAATGTGATACATAAGCATGGTATACATACGTTTATACTACATGAGTTAGTCTAAGAGTGTCATCAAATATGACCACAAATGTCATATTTTAGTCCTTAAGATAGTTTGACAATATTCACATTCCAAGCTCATTAGTAAGTTCAACATGTTCATGCTTGCTTACTAACCTCACAAATACCATCTAATGGTTTATTACTGCATTTCTAAGTCATACTAACATGCTTGCAAAGTCAGTATACATACATGGCATACATACATAATAAGTTTGTTTCTAAGTCCCTAAATTCATTTTAAGCTACACACTTTCTTTAATCATGCTAAGCTAGTCTAACATATTCACATTAGGTTCATATACTGGTATATACCCCTTACACATGCTTGCATGCTAATATAAGTCATAGTACTATAACATATTGCAAAATGAAGCTCAAATCGATCTCGATGAATTAAAAGGCGTAGGCTACTGTGTCTTAGTAGTGTTAATATAAGCGCCAATTGCGCGCTGCACTGTACAATTCGAGCCAGAACGATAAACCTCGGCAAATGTTTAGCCCAAACACAGAAATTACTCATGAAATCATTTCTAAACATTCTTATAACAGTTTAAACATGCTTATATGGCCATATAACAACTATATGAACATCACCCACCTTATTAACATCAAATTCCACCAAATCAAGAATTTGAAATTTCAAGAACTCGACAACTCTGTTTACAAAAACTGAAATTGGAAAGCTAGTAATGGAATTATACCTTTGTAATGTGAAAGAACTTGCTACTACTTGAACTCTTAAGCTCTAAGAATGCTTGTATTCTTTCAATCTCCTACTTAGCAAATCTCAGACAACTTCAAGAACATCACTGAGAAATTTTGGTCTGCTATTTAAAGGAGAAGTTTGGACTAGGCATTGGTGTTACACAAAACATGAATTCATGGTGTAATGCAATGAAACAATGGTTCAAGAAGGGTGGCTCAACAACTCCATACCAACTACCTAGCTAGCCATGATCATCTAGGATTTAGCCTTTTGAAGAATATGTATTCTAGCTTCAATTTACTGTTCATTGTACTTGGTGAAACTAATTATTGGACAAGAGAGAAAATCTCAGCATTCTTGTACTTCATTTCCGCCGAATTTGGTGCTCACTATCAAAAATATTTGCATCTAACTACCCATAATAAAGGATAAAACATTAAATAACTTGAACAATAATCTTTCCCATTAAAGGTTACATATCTCATAAACAATCCCAGGTAATCTAACCTTAAATTATTACATCAGTTTGTGGAATATATTATAAAATAAAACAAGTCTTATAACATCAGTCTTTTAAATAAAGTTTAAATAATTCTTCAACACTTGGACATCTTGCCCTTTCCCTTGCTAGTAGATGGCTCATCAACTATTTCGACTTTAGCGGCATTGTTAATTGCAAGAGTGAGCAAACAATTGCTCATTGACATAAAGAATAGTAATAATAACCATATGAGAATGAACAACGAATGATGTACAATAATGAACTTGTTTTATGAATAGAAACAGAAACAAGTTCAAACTTTAATATCTGAGGGTCTTATGACCACGAACTATGTCCACAGAGATTAGGTATTACTACCCCAACCTTAACAGTTAATTAGACTGTATAGACTCTTCTTAACGTTCTTAGGGGGATCAGCCCTTTGTACCATGTATTGTGCACAAACATCTAAACGTTACACGTACAAAATCCCCTATGTTAGGGTTGTTCGTCTCAGTTTGAATTTAGAATTTCCGCACTAAAGAAAGTTTAGTTTGGAACTAGTTTATCAATGTTTCTAGAACTTTAGAACACTATTCAATTTCCTTCAATAAAGGTTTAATACAATAATGTATAACTGGACAAGGCTATCAAAGTCAAAGATCAGATATCAACAATATATAATTGAACAAACGTGATATACATGCAAAGTACTATATTCAAAGAATTAGAACAATCTCCTTTGAATCAATGTGTTAGAACAATATACGTTTTGAATAATAATAACAAGAAATGAGAATGTAAAACTCCTTCGATGTAACGAATTAGGTTACAAGAGCTTATTCAATCATACATAAGAATAGAATCAATAGTCTTGCTCAATGAAAGTTTAGGATAAGAAACTTGCATTCATAAACAAAAGAATGAAGTTAGAAAGCTTGCTCAATGTAAAAAGTTAAGGTTTAGAAACTTGCCTTGTATGAAAGCTACACAAGTTTAAAATAATCTCCAATTACCCTACATGTATCATTCAAATCGCAACAACCATTAGTTGTATAAACATTAGCTTTAGGTTTTAAACCATCATTTAGGTCATAACCCTAACCTAGCACCTAACCATGTAGGTTAACATACTTAATCTAACTGAATCTCATTACGATCCAACATAACTTAATCATTCATCTCTAACTTTGGAAAATATCACATTTGATTTCATTTTATAACTTATTAAACAATTATTTAAAAATCTTCACACCTCGCATTACCACACATTACAATCTGATATTATAGCTTATATTATGTCTTAACATCATTAATATGCATGCTTGATTAACCTAAGTCCCTTACGGATAATGCATGTTTGGTATAGACTATTACAAACATATTTGCTAACATTTACAACCAACTAGAACAATTTAACATCAACTAAAACTAGTCTAATTTCTAAAAATTCATATTTTTATACTAAAACTCTATTTTTGAGTTTCTTCACAAAAATGAACACTGTGACTTCGATTCTTGTCCGAATTACATCGTTCAAATTACGTTATGTGCGTTTCTTAATAGACTAGCATAAACAAAACTCAATTCACAGTTTAACATACCAATTGACCACTAAAATTGGTACTTTCACAAGCCATATAAGAAACACAAACACTGTCATACTTTTCTTCCTTTTTAAAGTGTAATTCCCATATAATTCATGTCTGATTACAACCTCTAACATCATAACTATATATAATCACCATACACAGGTTACATAACAACAATTTACAGAAAACTAGAATTCAAAGAGTTAAAGCTTCATGCCGTAAAACTCATACATACTTATATATATATATATATATATATATAATATTAAGGTTAAAGAAAATACCTTCAATTTGCTTGATAATTTTGGCTAAACCAACTGAAATTGCCTTGAAATCCCTAGGTTTTCTCTCCAAATTTTCTGCATATCTTCTCTCAAGTTCTCTGTATCTATTAAGCCTTAGAAAGACAATACATGAAATAAGAAAACTAAGCGCTTAAACACTGATAATTATGATTATCAGTTTATTAAGCCAAGCGTCTTTGGCAGTTACATTAACCAAAAGCCACAAGGCTTTGTTTGGTTACTCAGAATTTCCATAGTAGATTATTTTTATAATACTTTACTTTATAGTTTTATGTGTCACACCTTGATTTAGTTAATTTAGATAACTTATAATAGTAATAACAATAAAAATTTTATTATCATTAGACTTATAAATAAATAAATAATCATATATCTAATTTAATTAATAAATTAGAAATATCACTTTATTTAATTTATTTATTTCCTTTTATATCAAACAATTCATTTAATTTAATTATTTTCTTAAATTAAATCCCTCAATAAAATTGTCATTATTCAATTTAATTAGCATTAATCAATTTAGTTACTAAATTAATTCACCACAATTATCAATTATTTATTTTTCTCAATAAATAAATTATTTAAAATATTTACTTAATTGAATAAATATTTAAATTAAATTACAAATTTCTCGATTGTTACATCATTCCCTCCTTAAAAGGATTCTGTCCCCAGAATCACAATTCGACAAATTCATTCGTCACATTCTTCCCTCAACAAGATTCTGTCCCCAGAATCGTTATACAAGATCAAGCAAACAACTGAGGATAATTTCTCATCATAACATCTTCAAGTTCCCACATAGCTTCCTCAACATTGTGGTTCCTCCAGATTACTTTAACAAGAGGTATCACCTACCAAAAGGACCTATAAACCTAAGGCTTAATTTTCCTTTCTTGCCAAATCGAATTTTCCCCTACCAAGGAAATACTTTCAAGAAAACATAACTACCAACATCGAATTCCCGATTTTGTCGGTGTTGATCGGCATATTTGTAAGTGTTCCACGTGTTCTTCTTGAGTTTTGGAATACACCAGAATGTCATCGATAAATACCACTACGAACTTGTCTAATAATGGTTTAAACACCATGTTCATCAAATCCATGAATGCAGTAGGGGCATTGGTCAAACCAAAAGACATCACCAGAAACTCGTAATGTCCATACCAAGTTCTGAATGTCGTTCTAGGTATATCCTCCTTCCTCACTTTCAATTGGTGATACCCACTTCTCAAATCTATTTTTGAGAAGTATTTAACACCATTCAACTGATCAACCAAGTCATCTATTCTCGGTAATAGATATTTGTTTTTAATATTGACTTTGTTCAATTCTCTATAATCAATGCAAAGACGCATCGACCCATCCTTCTTCTTCACGAATAACACCGGCGCTCTCTACGGTGATACGCTAAGTTGAATATACTTCTTATCTAGCAGTTCTTGCAATTGTACTATCAGTTCCTTCATTTCTACCGAAGCCATTCTGTACGGGGCCTTCGATATCGGTGTTGTTCCCGGCGCTAAGCCGATCACGAACTCAATCTCTCTGTCAGGCAGAAGTACTGGCAAATCCTATGGAAACACATCCTCAAATTCCCTCACCACTTATATCTCTTCCAGCTTCACACTCTTCTTCTGAGTATCGACTATGTAAGCTAAATACCCCACACAAAATTTATGACGCCCCCAAAATTAGGTATACATCACCCATCTTGGGTCTCCAGATACAAGGTACAAAATTCAAATACAATCTTTAATATACAACAAGAGATTTGTGAGTTTGAATACAAATATTGTCATCTAGACAATATACAAACTCAAAAGGAGTCCTCGTTACAATTATTATCACACTATTTCACAGAATAGTGAGGACTACTAAAACAACCATCTGGACCGTCAATCCGTTCCCCGACTAGTCCCAGCTACATTCTCATTTCCTGAAGAGAACAGTGAAAGAAAGGGTGAGCTCAACTAGCCCAGTAAGCAATATTATGACTAAGATAATGCATAATAATTTATCGTTAGCCTTCAACAGTGTTAAACTGATAAAATATAATAACTATCAAGTTTAACTGCAGCGGAACAAGCAATCAATTAGAAGAGTCAAGTAGGGAATAAAATCTACTATCTTCTATGATTTAAAAGGTTTTTCATCACTTTTATCGTTGGGACTCGACAATAAATAATCCACATCATCGAATCACCCACACTTTTCTGACGAGAGGATATTCTTTAGTATCACGACCATGAATTATCCATCCACTACGGCTAAAGATAATCATGTTTTCATCAACGGTCTTGATCATGCCATAAAACAATTCATCTTTGCACTACGGCCAAAGAGAATCCATAGCCATAATCATACCAAAAACTGTCCATCAATGCACTACGGGCCAATGAGGACTTTTTCCACATCATTTGTAACATTAGGGTTATGATTATACCGAATAATCCCTGGTCATAATCATACCAAGTTCATCTATGCACTACACGCCACATATGAATTTCAACATAATATAAGCATGAGGATGATGAAAATGATATAAGAATTCAATAAAATAAGTTCAAGAATTAATTTATCCAGGAACTAATAACGTCCATATTGTCAACATGATACTTCTTTGTAGAGTAAAATTCAAGAATGCTCAGAAGAATATTTTCATGAAAAGATACTGGATGAAGCGCAAATATCAAGGATATTCCACTAATTTCATGGAGCATAGAAGTCAAACTTTTAACCAACTGAGTATAATAAAGAATGGAATAACAAAAGAAATCACCATGCATGCGATAGACCGCACATGCAGGTTATTCCAACTGAATAATAAATAACGGAACCAGGTCCGACGTAAAACGCACAGACAGGTGATATTCCAATAGAATAATAATAACGGAACCAGGTCAAGCGAAATTCGCACCGACAGGATGTTCCAACAGAATAATAAAGAATGGAATAACAACAGATGTAACAACCCGATATATTCTATAAAATTAAATCATAAATTTTGCGTATAATTTTTTATTTTATTTTAAAGATGAGGATTTGTACAAGATAATGTGTATATGTAATTATGTAATAAATAAAAATATATTTATTACATGAATGTTTACAAATAATTTTATTTTAGAATTATTGATTATTATAAGGTTTATTATTTTAATAATTAATTATATAGTAGAAATGTTTTTATTATTTATTTTCCATGAAAATATAATCATATATTATTTAAATAATATATGGAGTGATTTTTAGAATAAATATAATAACTATTTTATTATATGAATGGATTTCAGAATTAATTAAGCTAATTATTTAACTTAATTAATAATGGGAAGTGTATGTAAGAAAATCAGATATGGAATCCAAACCCTAATTATGGTTTTGGAATAAGGAAAGAGAATAATACTATAATATTATTTTATCTCAGTACTATAAATATGTACTGTTTGTGTGTAATATTAATTTGTGAAACAGTTTTGGTGGAACGGTAGAAAACTCTAGTAGTATTTTAATAAACCCTAATTCGATAGTCACATAAGACTTTAAGATTTCAAGTAATTACGTTATGTTTATGAATGTCGTGTTATGTGGTATATGATTTGTATTGTAAGTGTTAATGCTAATTATGGAAAACCCTATTTAGTAATTTAAAACCCTGATTTCTAAAAGTGAGAAACCTTAATTAGAAACATTAATTTAAAACTCAATTTGAGTTCGAAACTGCTATGTAACTGTGTGATTACGATTATGGTGAAGTATTATATAATTCTGTGATTAATTAGGTAAACCCTAATTAGTATTTAGGAATACTAAATTTCTAGAAATCCTAATATTTGTATTATAAACCCTAATTACTAAATAGAAATTCTAATTACTAAATTATAAACCCTAAGGGTTAATTATAAACCCTAATTGGAACTTAAATGAGAGTTCAAAAAGTTATGTAAGCACGTTAATATGGTTAATGTTGGGTATTATTAAATATAACCCTAATTAGGGAGAACCTTAATTATTAGAAACTATAATTTCTAAATTAGGAACCCTAATTATTAAATTGGAGCCCTAATTGCTAAATTAGCAATCTTAATTGTATTTAGTAAAATCTAAACCTAATATTCATATTTTATGTAATTAGAAAATTAATCATAATTAGGAAACCCTAATTTCAAATTTTTAGAAACTAAAATTTATTTTTTTTATTTTTTTTGTGCAAACACTAAATTTGAAATTCTAGAAATTATTTTTAAACCCTAATGGGTTCAAACCCTAAACCCAAACCCAAACCCTAAACTCTAAGGGTTTGACAAGTTTACAAGATTGCCATTAAAAATAAAAACGAAAAGACCAAAATACCCTTGCATTATTAAAGCTAAAAACATAGGTTTTGACATTAGGGGAAGTTGGTTACCAAATCCAACCACCCCATGTGACTTAAATCAGCAGCTCAGCCAACTCACCAGCCACATTCATTGCATCAAGTGAATATATATAGAAATAGAAAGAGAAAATGTCACATTTTAAGCCTCTTTTGATCATAATACTCCTCCTTGACTCTCTCTCTCTACAACCTACAAAATAATGTAGTGTATCAATCCCAAATAACAGCCCCACGATCAACCATAACAAATCGTAAGATCAGAATCAAGAATTGATGCATAAATGTATAAAACCCTAATCAAAAATTTCGGACTTTGATCCTCTGTTAAAAGTTATGTTTGAGTGTTAAGATATGTTGTATATAGTGTTATTAAGTGATCTGGGTTGATAGATGTTGGATCCATAACATCTATAAGCTCAGATCTAGTATTTTTGTAAATCTGGAAAAAGTTTATTTTGTGTTGTGACAACTATATGTCGGTGGTCGTAGATCGTTGTCGGTTAATGTTTTGCGTTGTTTAAATGTTTATACTTATAGTATGTTGTAAGGTCTGTGATCTGGAACTTGAATCAAGCCCAGATCATGAGTAGATTGTAAGTTATTAAGGAATCAGAAGTCGTTGATTGGCATTATTGGCTGTTTTACAAGCGACTAGAATTACCTAGAAACGCTGACGATGTTTTCTTGAGCTTAGATCTTGTTGTTGGTTGCTATTTTGTCCATTTGGTTGTTTGAAGGTTGTTGTCTGACATGAGTACTAACAATCCATCGCTCCAGAATCTTTAGATCCTTCACAGAATCAAAGTAATTAGTCGTCAAAGTTGTGTTGACGAAACTGCTCAAGAACATTTCTAGAAAACCCAAAAATGTTCAAGAACAGTTTCTGGTCACTACTTTGACCGGCCCATATATATTTCTTGTGTTAATGTTATGATGATATGATGTTATTTTATTGTACTTTGACATCCGGATCACTACAAGTAAGAACCACTAAAGTTCATAAACTAGACACATACTACAAAATATAAAGCATCAAAGTAGGACCCTTGAGTTTCTGGGCAACCCAGAACCTCAAGAACACGTCTGACAATATCTTCTATAGCTTAGCTCTAGCACATTTGTTATGATTTAGTCATGTTATCGATTTGTGATTCTAGTATTACATGTATACTACAACATTAATATAAATACTAACCCAGAATATGTATGACTTGAGATTTAAGAGTGGTCAAAGTAGGCAACTTGTTAATGGGTCTGAAGATCTGGGTTTGCATGAAGAACATCAAGAACACCTATAGCGACAGTTCTGTCACTATAGGTGGTCTTTAGCGACAGACAGTTTATTTTAATTAATTTAATTTTTGAATATTAATTATTTTAATTAAATAAATAGAAAAAATAGTTTTTAATTATTAAAAATACCAAAAAAAAAATTTAAAAATTATTTTAAAATTCGAAAATTAGTTTTTAATTATTTTAAATATATTTCATAAATATTTAATATTTTTGGAATATTAAAAGTATTTAATTTATTTAATTAAATGTATTAAATAAATTATTTAAAATTATTTTAATACACAAAAAATCATTTAAAATTATATTATGGTATAAGAAAATAATTTAAGTTATTTTTGATAACTTTTAATATTTTGTGATGAATTTTATTAATTAATTAATATTAGTGATAATTAAGTTATTTAATAAATGTATTAAATAAATTATGAAAAATAGAATTAATGATTTAAAAATTATAGAAAAATGATTTTATGGTTATAAAAGTATTTTTAAGTTATAAAATATAACTTTTGATATTTTGTCATGAAAATATTAATATTTTAATACTAATGATATTAGATTTATTTAATAATTATATTAAATAAATTAGTTTAAAAATGATTTCAATATTAGAAAAATCATTTTAAATGAAAATAAATAGTTTAAAAATATTTTAAGTTATAAAATATAACTTTTTATATTTAAAGGTAAATTTCATTAATTATTTACTATTAATGATATTAGAATTATTTAATAATTATATTAAATAAATTAGTTTAAAAATGATTTTAATATTATAATAATCATTTTAAATGAAAATAAAATATTTAAAGATATTTGAAGTCATAAAATATAACTTTTAATATATAAAGGTTAATTTCATTAATAATTTAATATTAATGATATTAATTTAATAATAAATGATATTAAGTTTATTTAATAATTATATTAAATAAATATTTTAAAATGGTTTTATTTATTTAAAAATCATTTAATAAGGATATAAATGAATTAAAAATATTTTAAGTTATAAATAATGACTTTTAATATTTTGATAAATAATGCATTAATACTTTAATATTAATGATAATAATTTAAAAATGATTTTAATTCTTTTAAAAAATCATTTAAGTGTAATATTAATACTTTAAAAGTATTTTGAGTTATTATAAATAACTTTAACATTTTGGCAATGGTTTCATTAATAGTTTAATGTTAATTAAATATTTATGATAATAGAATTATTTAATATTTAAATTATTTAATAATGATTCTGGTGTTTGAATATGTGTGATAAAAGATAATAAATGTTTAAAAATTATTATAAGTCATTTAAAAATAATATGACTGATACTTACAGATATTGAACTACAGGATAGAGTCTTAGACTCGATAATTACCCGATAAAGTCGTCGGTACACCGATATGTTTCAAAAATTGATCTGAACTTAGATAATTTAATTTGATATGTGTTTATTTGTTATTCAATGGTTGTGGAACATATGTGACAATGTGATTAGGTTATGTGCTGACTGTAATAAGCAGTGCTATGTGTTATAATATGTTATTCTAATCGATCAAATGATCTTATTACTGATAGGTGTTATATAGAGATAGAACTAAGTTATGAATCTATAGCGGTAGCTTGATCAGCGCCAGTATCTTACCTTTGCATTTCCTTTATGCAATGGACATGAGTAAGAAGTTTTAAAATTATATTATTATTATACTATATTATTAACCTATTGTGATATATTCTATATCTGATCATTGTTTATCAACATGTTAGTATATGGTAATTCAGGTATATATTTTGTTCGTTAATTTCTAAACATGATTACACAAGTGTCCCCGCTTGGATGATCATGGTATTAATCACATGTTGATATATATATATATATATATAAGTCGTCTAAGCTACTTGATCACCTAGACACAAATTTAGAAAATATCGTTGAATAAGTTAAAATCTTTTTGTATCCAATCAAATTGTTTTGGCTCGGATTCCAGGCTAAGTATTAACATCCCGATCACGGGAAAACTTTTATGCGCCCAAGGCGGACAAAGTGAACGATCATATCGTTCTTGTAATGTAGTATTGATCAATACAAGGCCCATGGGAAGTACAACCTAACGCCCGTAAGTTATGACGATTTGCAGACGAAGTTCTGTTAAACCTTAGCGAAAGCTAAAAACAATGTTCATAATCTGTCAACTAATACCTATATATATATAGTCAATATGTAGTTTCAAAATTTGGAGATAGAATTGTTATGTTATTATTATCGGTTCAGTTTACTTCATAACTATAAATTCGTTGTAGGAGTGATGTACAAAGAAAACATTTATTTCTTTCAGCTACTTATATTTCTAATTGATATTACTTGCTGGGCACCCAAATGCTCACCCTTGCTTATATTTAAATGTTTTCAGCTAGGCATGAACAACTCGAAGGTTCAAACAAGAACAAATGAAAAGGAAAGCAAACAGAACATATTTAATGGTATCTTTTGTAATAGTTAGACAATATATAGACAATGATATGTATTGTATATCATGTAAAGAATTATAATAAAGGTTGCATAATTGGGATTAGACTCTGATAAATGTAAGTTAAGTTTGATATTTATATTATTGTTATTATTATTAGTATTATTCTGCTCATAGAAATGGTATCGTGAAGCACCGAGTTCGGGTTTCAAGTACCCGAGTTTGGGGTCTTCATAACAGAAATCACCATGCATGCGGTACTTCGCATAGACAGGTTATTCCTACAGAATAATAAATAATGGAACCAGGTCTGGCGTAAACGCACAGACAGAATAACCCGACAGAATAATAAATAATGGAACCAGGTCCGTCGTAAACGCACAGAAATGATATTCCGACAGAATAATAAAGAACGGAATATTAGAAGAATTTCACCAAGTATAGGGTAGCCCGCGTATACAGGTTATTCCAACAGAATAATAAAGAATGGAATAGCAGAAGTTCTCTTCATGAATACAAAAGAAATAATACTCCCTACGAGTACAACAAATAATATCCCATACCTTAAGAAGAATAGTACTAGATATATGAGTAGTGAAGTATCAGAATACTTTTCTTCTTTCTCTCTATAGTTCATCTCTGAGAGTTTCAAAGAATTAAGTAAGAAATAATGAAGGAATGAGCTTATTTTATAGAAAAATGGATCTGCATAGTAACTAACTCATGAAGCAGTCCAGATTGATTTACTTTAATCTGACGGTCCATATTTAAAGCAAAATCTTTAAATAAAATATAATATATTATATTTATAATTTAATAAAATGAATAACTTTATAAAATTTTTTACTATGCAAATATTATGCAGGCACTATGCAAACACTATGCATAATATGTAAATATAATATATTCTAATTATTGTCTAATAAAATAAATAACTTTATAAAAGTATTTTACTATGCAAACATTATGCAGGCACTATGCAAACACTATGCATAATAAAATATAATATATTCTAATTATTGTCTAATAAAACAAATAACTTTATAAAAGTATTTTACTATGCAAACATTATGCAGGCACTATGCAAACACTATGCATAATAAAATATAATATATTCTAATTATTGTCTAATAAAACAAATAAATTTATAAAAGTATTACATTTTTATATAAAAGCTTTTACGTTTTATTACACTAATAATACCAATAAAACAAAAGCGAGTGACTTATCACGTAAGCATCAATAATCAATACTGGTATGTTACTATGCAACCATGCGTATTCATCGTATTTTTTTACTACTGGTAGTTCAACAATATTAACGGTAAAACTTTCATAGTTATTTTCATAAAATATTTTTGTCGTTTTCTCGATCCGGCAATAATTCCGTTAATGAGGTCCACCGAATGATTGTACTGCCGCAAATGCGGATATTCCCCGACAAAAAGAATATTCTCCGATCAATCGAATATTATATAACCACTTGTTTACTTTACAAAATTTGTAAATATTAGCCACAACTATAACATTACATCAAATCAACAACATAATATTAAAAAAAATTATTTCGAGAAAATGAAGTCTTTATTCATAAAATCTGGGGTCTCACAATCTCCCTCCTTATGAAATTTAGCCCTCGAAATTTACGTGCGATATTTGGTATCTTAGAAGAGGTGAGGATACCTCGACTTCATTTCAAATTCTAACTCTTGAGGTATAACCTTTGAGTGTTGAATACGATTCTTCTTATCCAAGATTTTAACACGTATCTCCTCAAACGTTAAATCATCCATTATCTCGTCCTGGTTCTAAATTAATAATGTGGTTCGAATCGTCCACATATTTACGTAACATCGATACGTTAAAAACGTTATGAACACGGGACATACTTGGCGGTAAAAGCGAGTCTATAGGCCACGCTTCCTACTTTATCGAGGATTTCAAATGGGTCAATTAAATCGAGGGTTGAGATTTACTCTATTCGTCAATTCTTGCTTCTAGAATAACGCCTCTTGAACCTTCTTCATTCTTCACATTAATCACCCAAGGTGTGTAGCTTGCGCTTTTTAACTTTATCGATTCTAATCGTATATTCGTTATCTTCACGTGGGTTCATATATTACGCCCTTGTAATCATATCGATTTTCTACTCAACGATCACCTACCACGTTTGTACTTCCACGATGATATTGAATGGTACGATCGTAATCTTCAATTTCGAGCCAACGTCTTTGGCGCGTATTACGTTCATTTTAGTTGAAAAAATATGTGAAGGTTTAATAAATGGGTTTTTATGGGGTCAATACAAAATTTGATTTCACGCCTAGGGGTAGGCTAGGAAGTCTTCAAGAATACGTCATGAAATTAACAATAGAAATATCATTCAAAACTGTGACTCTCATCCAAGACTTGGATAGCACATGTAATGAAGGTTTCTCCTAATGGAGTTTCAACTAACAAGTCAAAGTCTAATTTATCCGGAGTCAAATTTAAACGTTGAGCGCAAGCAAGAGAGATAAAAGAATGGGTAGAACTGGTATCTAATAAGGTATAGACTTCGCAAGAATTTATAATTAACTAACCCGTGATAACTTCGTTTGATTCCTCGTTACGAAAAATGCCTACCAAATTTGACTTGTTCGGGACAGTGTTTGGTGTCATCATTACCACTGAAATTGACTTTCGCTATAGGGCATATTCCACCCTCAACTGCTTCGTCATACTCCTGCTCCATGATCTGAATCATTAACCTTCGATCTATATCGAATTGGGGTTGATCACAATGTATAGGGTAATTCAAAACTCGATGCTGGGTTCTCCCAATTGCTGTTGAGAAAGAAAAATACATATAATCTATTTTAGCTTTCTTGGATCGGACTTCCCTTTCCACAATATTAACGCGTCGTGTGGCTTTTACCCATGCATCTTTCATTCTCACTCGTTCAGTTGTTTCTTCTTTCAGCTGCGCCTTGACATTTGAATTCTCAGATTCCAGCTTTAATATTGTATACTCTGCCAAAGAGTGCTCCTGTTCAGCTATCGCACATCGGGTAATACAATTTTGAATTGTTACATTCCTTTACTCCACGACCGCCTTCCGTTCTTCAGCCTGCTCTTCTAACTCATGAATACGATTTTGTAATTCTACATTTTGATCAATAAGTTCTTCTAATAAATCCTCCTCAGGTTCCTCTTCTTCCTCACTCGCAAATGATTTGCTACCTTTTGACTAGCTTGAGTGCAACTTTTAATTCCTCAATCACCACATGGATATCTCTAATCATATTATCTTGGTTGGTGATAAGAGGTGTCTCCACGGTCTCATGTGCTCCATTGCTATTCTCAACATTCTCGGATGTCATTTTCAAATACTGCCATAAAACAAAGGTTAATTAACATATCACATATATCCCTATACTCTGATCGACCAATTAAATACCAAATAAACTTAGGTAGGTCATACTAGCGAAGGAATTCCCTGTCTCTCCCCTCCTAGTTCTTGTCTCACATCTCAGCCAGGGATCATATCCCTAAGCTTTGATACCAACTGTGACGCCCCAAAAATAGGGTATACATCACCCATCTTGGGTCGTCAGATACAAGGTACAAAATTCTAATACAATCTTTAATATACAACAAGAGAGCTGTGAGTTTGAATACAAATATTGTCATCTAGACAATATACAAACTCAAAAGGAGTCCTCGTTACAATTATTATCACACTATTTCACAGAATAGTGAGGACTACTAATGCACCATCTAGGACCATAACTCGGTTCCCTTTATTAGTCCCGCCTACATTCTCATTTCACGAGAAGCAAGGTGAAAGAAAGGGTGAGCTCAACTAGCCCAATGAAATATTATGACTAAGATAATGCATAATAATTTATCGTTAGCCTTCAACAAAGTTGTTAAACCGATAAAATATAATAACTATCAAGTTTAATCTGCAAATGAACAAGCAATCCATTAGAAGAGTCAAGTAGGGAATAAAATCTACTATCTTCTATGATTTAAAAGGTTTTTCATCACTTTTATCGGCCGGGACTCGACAATAAATAATCCACATCATCGAATCACCCGTGCACTACGGCCAAGAATATTCTTTAGTATCACGACCACGAATTATCCATGCAATACGGCTAAAGATAATCATGTTTTCATCAACGGTCCTGATCATGCCATAAAACAATTCATCTTTGCACTATGGCCAAAGAGAATCCATAGTCATAATCATACCAAAAACTGTCCATCAATACACTATGGGCCAATGAGGACTTTTTCTACATCATTTGTAACATTACGGTTATGATTATACCGAATAATCCCTAGTCATAATCATACCAAGTTCATCTATGAACTATCTACCCACGTATGACTTTCAACATAATATAAGCATGAGGATGATGACAATGATATAAGAATTCAATAAAACAAGTTCAAGAATTAATTTATCCAGGAACTAATAACGTCCATATTGTCAACATGATACTTCTTTGTAGAGTAAAATTCAAGAATGCTCAGAAGAATATTTTCATGAAAAGATACTGGATGAAGCGCAAATATCAAGGATATTCCACTAATTTCATGGAGTATAGAAGTCAAAGTTTTAACCAACTTAGTATAATAAAGAATGGAATAACAAAAGAAATCACCATGCATGCGATAGACCGCACAGGCAGGTTATTCCAACAGAATAATAAATAACGGAACAGTGTCCGCGTAAAAGCGCATGAGCGGGATATTCCAACAGAATAAATAATAACGGAACCAGTCAAAGTAAAATTACTTGCCGAGCGGATGTTCCAATGAGAATAATAAAGAATGGAATAACAACGAAATCACCATGCATGCGGTGCTTATGATGAACGAGTTATTCCAATGAATAATAAATAATAATGGAACCGGTCCCAAGCAACGCACAAAAGGATATTCCGATGAATAATAAAGAATGGAATATTAGAAGAATTTCACCAAGTATAGGGTAGCTCACAGATACAAAGTTATTCCAATGTAATAATAAAGAATGGAATAACAGAAGTTCTCTTCATGAATACAAAAGAAATAATACTCCCTACGAGTACAACAAATAATATCCCATACCTTAAGAAGAATAGTACTAGATATATGAGTAGTGAAGTATCAGAATACTTTTCTTCTTTCTCTCTATAGTTCATCTCTCTAGAGTTTCAGTGAATTCGTAAGAAATAATGAAGGAATGAGCTTCTATTTATAGAAAAATGGACTGCATAGTAACTAACTCATGAACGGTCCAGATTGATTTACTTTAATCTGACGGTCCATATTTAAAGCAAAATCTTTAAATAAAATATAATATATTATATTTATAATTTAATAAAATGAATAACTTTATAAAAATTTTTACTATGCAAATATTATGCAGGCACTATGCAAACACTATGCATAATAAAATATAATATATTCTAATTATTGTCTAATAAAACAAATAACTTTATAAAAGTATTTTACTATGCAAACATTATGCAGGCACTATGCAAACACTATGCATAATAAAATATAATATATTCTAATTATTGTCTAATAAAACAAATAACTTTATAAAAGTATTTTACTATGCAAACATTATGCAGGTACTATGCAAACACTATGCATAATAAAATATAATATATTCTAATTATTGTCTAATAAAACAAATAACTTTATAAAAGTATTCTGTTTTATATAAAAAGCTTTCTGTTTTATTACACTAATAATACCAATAAAACAAAACTGAGTGACTTATCACGTAAGCATCAATAATCAATACCGTATGTTACTATGCAACCATGCGTATTACTGTACTTTTACTACCGAGTAGTTCAATAGTATTAACGGTAAAACTTTCGCCGTTATTTTCATAAAATATTTTTGTCGTTTTCTCAATCCGACAATAATTCCGTTATGGGGTCCACCAATGATTGTCTTTATCATTTGGGATATTCCCAAACAAAAGAATATTCTCCGATCAATCGAATATTATATAACCACTTGTTTACTTTACAAAATTTGTAAATATTAGCCACAACTATAACATTACATCAAATCAACAACATAATATTAAAAAAAATTATTTCGAGAAAATGAAGTCTTTATTCATAAAATCTGGGGTCTCACAATCTTCCCTCCTTATGAAATTTCGCCCTCGAAATTTACGTACGTACTTGGTATGCCGAAGAGGTGAGGATACCTCGACTTCATTTCAAATTCTAACTCTTGAGGTATAACCTTTGAGTGTTGAATACGATTCTTCTTATCCAAGATTTTAACACGTATCTCCTCAAATGTTAAATCATCCGCTATCTCGTCCGGTTCTAAATTAATAATGTGGTTCGGGTCGTCCACATATTTACGTAACATCGATACGTTAAAAACGTTATGAACACGGGACATACTTGGCGGTAAAACGAGTCTATAGGCCACAGTTCCTACTTTATCGAGGATTTCAAATGGGTCAATTAAATCGAGGGTTGAGATTTACTCTATTCGTCAATTCTTGCTTCTAGAATAACGCCCTCTTGAACCTTCTTCATTCTTCACATTAATCAGCTCCGGGTGTGTAGCTTGAGCGGCTTTAACTTTATCGATTCTAATCGTATATTCGTTATCTTCACGTGGGTTCATATATTCGCCCTTGTAACCGCATACGATTTTCTACTCAACGCATCAGCTACCACGTTCGTACTTCCACGATGATATTGAATGGTACGATCGTAATCTTCAACAGCTCGAGCCAACGTCTTTGGCGCATGTTACGTTCATTTTAGTTGAAAAAATATGTGAAGGTTTAATAAATGGGTTTTTTACTGGGGTCAATACAAAATTTGATTTCACGCTCTAGGGGTAGGCTAGGAAGTCTTCAAGAATACGTCATAAAATTAACAATAGAAATATCATTCAAAACTGTGACTCTCATCCAAGACTTGGATAGCACATGTAATGAAGGTTTCTCCTAATGGAGTTTCAACTAACAAGTCAAAGTCTAATTTATCCGGAGTCAAATTTAAACGTTGAGCGCAAGCAAGAGAGATAAAAGAATGGGTAGAACTGGTATCTAATAAGGTATAGACTTCAAGAATTTATAATTAACTAACCTGCGTGATAACCGTTTGATTCCTCGTTACTTAAAAATGCCTACCAAATTTGACTTGTTCGGGACGGTGTTTGGTGTCATCATTACCAATTTAAATTGACTTTCGCTTATAGGGCATATTCCACCTCAACTGCTTCACATACTCCTCGCTCCATGATCTCGAATCATTAACCTTCGATCTATATCGAATTGGGGTTGATCACAATGTATAGGGTAATTCAAAACTCGATCTTTGGGTTCTCCCAATTCTTTGTTGAGAAAGAAAAATACATATAATCTATTTTAGCTTTCTTGGATCTGGACTTCCTTTCCACAATATTAACGCGTCGTGTGGCTTTTTACCCATGCATCTTTCATTCTCACTCTGCTCAGATTGTTTCTTCTTTCAAATTGCGCCTTGACATTTGAATTCTCGATTCAAATTTTTAATATTGTATACTCGCCAAAGAGTGCTCTGTGCTCAAATTATCGCACACTCGGGTAATACAATTTTGAATTGTTACATTCCTTTACTCCACGACCGCCTTCCGTTCTTCAGCCTGCTCTTCTAACTCATGAATACGATTTTGTAATTCTACATTTTGATCAATAAGTTCTTCTAATAAATCCTCCTCAGGTTCCTCTTCTTCCTCACTCGCAGTTGCTACCTTTGCAACTAGCTTGAGTGCAACTTTTAATTCCTCAATCACCACATGGATATCTCTAATCATATTATCTTGGTTGGTGATAAGAGGTGTCTCCACGGTCTCATGTGCTCCATTGCTATTCTCAACATTCTCGGATGTCATTTTCAAATACTGCCATAAAACAAAGGTTAATTAACATATCACATATATCCCTATACTCTGATCGACCAATTAAATACCAAATAAACTTAGGTAGGTCATACTAGCGAAGGAATTCCCTGCCTCTCCTCCTAGTTCTTGTCTCACATCTCGGCCAGGATCATATCCTAAGCTTTGATATTGAATCATGACGCCCAAAAAATAGGGTATACATCACCCATCTTGGGTCAAATGCCGATACAAGGTACAAAATTCTAATACAATCTTTAATATACAACAAGAGAGCTGTGAGTTTGAATACAAATATTGTCATCTAGACAATATACAAACTCAAAAGGAGTCCTCGTTACAATTATTATCACACTATTTCACAGAATAGTGAGGACTACTAATGCACCATCTAGGACCATAACTCTGGTTCCCGACTAGTCCCAGCTACATTCTCATTTCCTGAAGAGAACAGTGAAAGAAAGGGTGAGCTCAACTAGCCCAGTAAGAAATATTATGACTAAGATAATGCAGAATAATTTATCGTTAGCCTTCAACAGTGTTAAACTGATAAAATATAATAACTATCAAGTTTAACTGCAGCGGAACAAGCAATCCATTAGAAGAGTCAAGTAGGGAATAAAATCTACTATCTTCTATGATTTAAAAGGTTTTTCATCACTTTTATCGCTGGGACTCAGCTTAATAAATAATCCACATCATCGAATCACCCGTGCACTACGGCCAAGAATATTCTTTAGTATCACGACCACGAATTATCCATGCAATACGGCTAAAGATAATCATGTTTTCATCAACGGTCCTGATCATGCCATAAAACAATTCATCTTTGCACTATGGCCAAAGAGAATCCATAGTCATAATCATACCAAAAACTGTCCATCAATACACTATGGGCCAATGAGGACTTTTTCTACATCATTTGTAACATTACGGTTATGATTATACCGAATAATCCCTAGTCATAATCATACCAAGTTCATCTATGAACTATAGGCCACAGATGACTTTCAACATAATATAAGCATGAGGATGATGACAATGATATAAGAATTCAATAAAACAAGTTCAAGAATTAATTTATCCAGGAACTAATAACGTCCATATTGTCAACATGATACTTCTTTGTAGAGTAAAATTCAAGAATGCTCAGAAGAATATTTTCATGAAAAGATACTGGATGAAGCGCAAATATCAAGGATATTCCACTAATTTCATGGAGTATAGAAGTCAAAGTTTTAACCAACTTAGTATAATAAAGAATGGAATAACAAAAGAAATCACCATGCATGCGATAGACGCATACACAGTGCAGTTATTCCAATGTAATAATAAATAACGGAACTGTGTCCCAAGCGAAACGCATGCATGTGATATTCCAACAGTAATAATAATAATCTAACCAAAGTCAAAGTAAATTACGCACCGATGGATGTTCCAACATGAAATAATAAAGAATGGAATAACAATGTAAATCACCATGCATTCTTGTGATTGATAGAAAAGTTATTCCAATGTAATAATAAATAATGGAACCCGTGTCCCACAGAACGCACAAAAAAAGGATATTCCGACAGAATAATAAAGAATGGAATATTAGAAGAATTTCACCAAGTATAGGGTAGCCCGCGTATACAGTTTATTCCAACAGAATAATAAAGAATGGAATAACAGAAGTTCTCTTCATGAATACAAAAGAAATAATACTCCTTACGAGTACAACAAATAATATCCCCTACCTTAAGAAGAAGAGTACTGGATATATGAGTAGTGAAGTAGCATAATACTTTTCTTCTTTCTCTCTATAGTTTATCTCTCTAGTGTTTCAGTGAATTCGTAAGAAATAATGAAGGAATGAGCTTCTATTTATAGAAAAATGGACTGCATAGTAACTAACTCATGAACAGTCCAGATTGATTTACTTTAATATAACGGTTCATATTTAATGCAAAATCTTTTAAATAAAATATAATATATTCTATTTATAATCTAATAAAATGAATAACTTTATAAAAGATTTTACTATGCAAACACTATGCAGGCACTATGAAAATACTATGCATAATAAAATATAATATATTCTAATTATTGTCTAATAAAACAAATAACTTTATAAAAGTATTTTACTATACAAATATTATGCATGCACTATGCATAATAAAATATAATATATTCTACTTATTGTCTAATAAAACAAATAACTTCATAAAAGTATTCAGTTTTATATAAAAAGCTTTCTGTTTTATTACACTAATAATACCAATAAAACAAAACTGAGTGACTTATCACGTAAGCATCAATAATCAATACCGTGTGCTACTATGCAACCACGCGTATTATTGTATTTTTACTACCGACTAGTTCAACAGTATTAACGGTAAAACTTTCGCCGTTATTTTCATAAAATATTTTTGTCATTTTCTCAATCCGACAATAATTCTATTGTGGGGTGCACCAATGATTGTACCGTCGTACGGATATTGCCCGACAAAAAGAATATTCCCCGACCAATCGAATATTATATAACCACTTGCTTACTTTGAAAAATTTGTAAATATTACCCACAACTATAACATTACATCAAATCAACACCATAATATTAAAAAAAAAATCGAGAAAATTAAATCTTTATTCATAAAATCTGTGGTCTCACAGAATTGACTCAATAATTTCTTGGCCAGCATAATTGTCAGACATTTCATTTGTCTAGGCGACTTACTACAATAAAATACTACCTCTGACGGGGTCATAAGGTTTACACACTTCTTTTGGCAATCAATTACCGCTCCATATCTGAACAGCCAATCCATTCCCAAAATAACATCAAACTCTCCAAGTCTAATCGGAATCAAATCTACCATCACGATTTTCTCCTTAATGTTCACCCTGCAGTTCTTGTATACGAACCTAACAGGGATTACTTCCTTATTCGTAATTTCTATGTTCAAAAGGGAAATTCAGTTCCTCACAAGGCAATCCTAACCTCTTAGCTAATTTATCAGATATAAACGAGCAAGTAGCACCCAAATCGAATAATACATAAACATTTATATCATTGATTGGGATAATACCTGACACCACATCCTTTGATTGCACATCATCTTGCACAGTCATGTTGAAGGTTCTGGCTGTGGGTTTGTTCTATGATGTAAGTCCCACAATGGCCCGTGTACCTCCACTGTTACCTCCATTGCTTTTGGTTGTCTCTCCAGCCTTCTTCTTAGGGCATTCACGAGCAAAGTGATCCTTGGATCTGCACGTGAAGCACACGTTCTTCTTAGGTTGAGTGCAATTTGGGGCGTTGTGACCCTCCTGACCACAATTCAAGCATACTCGTTTTCCCATCAAGTACACACCCTTATAAAACTTTCCGCATGTAGCACATGCTTCAAACTTCTTGTTTTACTGGTTACCCTGCTGGTTTCCAGTACCCACGCTTCCATTCCACTTCCTCTTCAAATTGTTGTTGTTGTTGTTTTCACCACTACCATCTCCATTCTTAATCTCCACCTCATTCTTCTTCTTCTTCTTCTTCTTCTTCTTCTTCTTCTTCTATTCCTGATTGAACTTTGTCACTGCCTCCCCTCCACCTTCAGCGAGTATTGCTTGCTCCATCACTTCTGCGAAAGTCTTCAATTGGAACAGGGAGACCCTACTGTACAACCAGGGCTTCAGTCCTTATTCAAATCTCTTCGCCTTGAGTTCGTCCGTGCTGACTTGATATGGCGCAAACCTTACCAACTCGTTGAATTTAGCGGCATACTTAGATACTGTCATCGTTCCTTGCTTCAGTTCCAAAAATTGTACTTCTAGTTGACTCTTCGAACTCTTTGGGAAATAGGTCTCGAAGAATATCTCCTTAAACCTATCCCAGGTCATCACCCCTGGCCCTTCATGAGTTTTATTGGCCTACCACCAATAACTAGCCTCTACTTTCAACATGAATGTTGCGAAAGAAATCTTCTGATCATCCCCTACCCTAGCAACATCGAACACCTTTTCTATATCCATAATCCAGGTTTGTGCCTCGACTGGATTCATGGACCCACGAAATTCCGGTGGTCCAACCTCCTTGAAATCCTTAAACGTTGTTCCTTGGTTCTGTGGTTGATTCTGCAATGCTCCTGTTAGTAGCGTTGTGATGCCCCAAAAATAGGTATACATCACCCATCTTGAGTCGCCAAATACATGGTACAAAATTCAAATACAACTTAATTATACAACAGTCGTGTAAAATATGACAAAACATAATCTAAGAGTTTTAATAATAATATTGTCATCTAGACAATATCCACACTCAATGGAGTACTCATTACATTTATTGTCACACTATTTTATAGAATAGTGAGGACTACTAAAACAACCATCTGGACCGTCAATTCGTTCCCCGACTCATCCCAGCTATATTCTCATTTCTTGAAGAGAACAGTGAATGAAAGGGTGAGCTCAACTAGCCCAGTAAGAAATATTATGACTAAGATAATGCAGAATAATTTATCATTAGCCTTCAACAATGTTAAACTGATAAAATATAATAAACATCAAGTTTAACTGTAGTGGAACAAGCAATCCATTAGAAGAGTCAAGCAGAGAATAAAATCTACTATCTTCTATGATTTAAAAGGTTTTTCATCACTTTTATCGCTGAGACTCAGCTTAATAAATAAACCACATCATCCCTGCACTACGGCCAAGGATATTCATTAGTATTACGATCACAAATTATCCATACACCATGGGCCAAGGATATTCGTGTATTCATCAATGGTCATGATCATGCCAACAACTGTCCATCAATGCACTACAACCAATGAGGACTTTTACCACATCATTTGTAACATTACCGTCATGATTATACCGAATAATCCCTGGTCATAATCATACCAAGTCCATCTATGCACTACAGGCCACATATGACTTTCAACATATTATAAACATGAGGATGATGACAATGATATAAGAATTCAATAAAACAAGTTCAAGGATAAATTTTTAAAGATTTATAATTTAATTTATCCAGAAATGAATAACGTCCAAATTGTCAACATGATACTGTTTTATGGAGTAAAATTCAATATTGCTCAGAAGAATATTTCCATAAAAAGATACTGGATGAAGCGCAAATATCCAGGATATTCTACTAATTTCATAGAGTATAAAAGCCAAAACTTTAACCAACTAAGTATAATAGAATATATGAAACTGCAAATGGAATTTTTGCCCACCATGAGGTAATCCACATAGACAGATCATTTTCACAATTTAATAAGGAATGAATACGAAGGATCATTCATCATGCATGCGGTAGTCCACGTAGACAGATTATTCCAACAAAATAATAAAGAATGGAATAACAGAAGAATTCACCATGCATGCGGTAGTCCACATAGACAGGTTATTCCAACAGAATAATAAAGAATGGAATAACAAAAGATTTCACCATGCATGCGATAGACCGCACAGACAGGTTATTCCAATAGAATAATAAAGAATGGAAAAACAACCCTTACGAGTATTGAAAGAAAATAACTCTCTTCATGAATTCGAAAGAAATAAGACCCCTTACCTTAGAAGAAACTAGATACTTAAATAGTGAGGTAGCAGACTTCTCTTCTTCTTTCTCTCTATAATTTCTCTCTATAATAATTGCTCTTATGAGACTTAGTGAATTGGTGAGAATGAAAGAAGAATGAGATTCTATTTATAGGAAAATATAGTTTCGATAATTGCACGTTTTGGGGCTCGAAATATTACAATATAATACCTTCCGCTTTTTCTTCATTTTTAATTTAGTCCTGCATGTATTATCAAACTTGCACCACCTCCCCTAATACTAAATAATGTGAATTAATAGTTCATTCATGTGACTTAATAGTATAGTCATGTGAAAAAACTAATTATAGTATAATACCTTCATCTATACCTCTATTTTTAATTTAGTCATGCAAGTATTATCAATCTTGCACCACCTCCCCTAATAGTATATGAATTTGAATCAATAGTACACACATATGACCAAATAGTTATAAGCATGTGAAATAATAGCAATTAATTGCTCATTTATCCGATTAATTACCCGATTGGTCAATATAACCTCCAGATATCAATTATTATCGAAATAAATATCGATTTCCACTAACACTAATAATCCCAACACAATGGAACTATCAATTTCATCTTTAATCAACACGACTTATTCATCATTAATATTATAACTCACAATATTTAACAACCAGATCGTTCCCAAGGAAAGAGGGGGCTTTTCGATAAGGATTTCTCCTTATTGGCGCGAAATTAAGTGACCAAACCTCTCCTTGATAGAACTTCTAGACATTGTCAATATTGCAAATAATAATATGAATAACTTTGTCGTCTCAATTACTGATTTAATAATAATAAATATTATGCAGATGATACTGTGCAATAATTGAATCAATAATAAGAGAGATATGATTCAATAATTACTGTAGTAATAATTAAGTATAACTAAACGACTTCTCACGTAAGCATCAATAATCAATACCGTGTGCTACTATGCAACCACGCGTATTACTGTACTTTTACTACCGAGTAGTTTAACAATTTAACGGTAAAACTTTCGTCGTTATTTTTATAAAAATATAATTTTATCGTTTTCTAACTACGACAATACTTCCGTTGTGGGGTCCACCAATGATTGTGTCGTCGTACGAAAATTCCCTATTGAAACGAATATTATATAACCACTTGATTTCTTTGCAAAATTTGTAAATATTACCCACAATTATAACATTATATCATATCCACACCATAATATTCAAAAATATATTTCGAGAAAATTTAATCTTTATTTATAAAAGTTGGGGTCTTACAAACTCCCCTTCTTATGAAATTTCATCCTTGAAATTAGGGTGCGAACCTGGTATGTCGAAGAGGTGAGGATACCTTGATTTTATTTTAGAATCTAACTCCCAGGTCATTTTCTCAACATCGTAGTTTCTCCATAAAACTTTGACTTAAGGTATAACTTTAGAGCGTAGAATATGATAATTCTTATCTAAGATTTTAATAGGTACCTCTTCATACGTTAAATCTTCCGCTATCTCGTCCGGTTCTAATTCAATAATGTGGTTCGGGTCTTTCACATATTTACGTAACATAGATATGTGAAAAATGTTATCAACATGAGACATACTTGGCGGTAAGGCGAGTGTATAGGCCACAATTCGTACTCGATCGAGGATTAAAAATGGGCAAAAGAATCGAGGATTGAGCTTTCCTCTCTTTCCAAATCTCATAACTCATTTCCATGGAGCAACACGTAACAACACATGATCTCCAATATTGAATTCCACGTCCTTTCGATGAAGATCAGCATAACTCTTTTGTCGATCTTGTGAGGTTTTTATACTTTATCGAATCGTTTGAAACTTTTTCATAGTCATACGTACCAACTCCAGTCCCAACAACGTTGCTTCACCCATCTCATCCCATCATACTGGAGAACGACACTTTCTTTCATACAACGCCTCAAATGGAGCAATGCCAATACTTGTTTGATAACTGTTGTTATAGGAAAACTCCACCAATGGTAAGAACTTGTACCAACTTCCTTTGAAGTCAAGGACACATAGTCTTAATAAATCTTCAAGAGTTTGAATAGTCCTCTTCGACTGCCCATCCGTTTAAGGATGAAATGCCGAACTAAATCGTAAATCCGTGCCCATATCTTTTTGCAAACTAACACAAAATCTTGAAGTGAATCTTGGGTCTCAATCAGAAACAATGGATACCGGCATACCATGCAATCTTACAATCTCGTTTATGTACATACTAGCAAGACATTCAATTGTATAAGTTTCTCGTATTAGTAAGAAATGTGCAAACTTGGTCAATCTATCAATAATGACCCAAATCGCATCTATGCCTTGAGAAACCTTAGGAAGTCAGATAACGTAATCCATTGTAATGTGCTCCCACTTCCATTCTAGAATTTCAAGTGGTTTCAATGGACCTTTTGGCACTTGATGCTCCGCCTTGACTCGTTGACAAGTTAGACACCTTGAGATAAACCCCGCTATCTCTCTTTTCATATTACTCCACCAAAATGTATGCTGAAGATCACGATACATTTTGGTACTCCCATGATGGATTGCAAACGGTGTGTTGTGCGCCTCCATCATGATTTTATACTTTATGTTAGAATAGTTAGGAACACAAAGTCTAGAGTTGACTTGAAGTATTCCTTCTTCATCGATTCTTACTTCCGAAATAGCACCTTCTTTTACTTTCTTCCTCATACGCGTCAGCTCCAGGTCTGTAGCTTGAGTAGCTTTAACTTTACCGATTAAAGTCGGTTCTACTCGTATATTCGCCATCATCACATGGGTCCCTGGAGTCTTTAACTCTGTCTCCATCCTTTGTAAGTCATATAAAATGGGCCTTTGTGTTGACAATAATGCACTCGTACCCGCATATGATCTTCTACTTAATGCATCAGCTACTACGTTCGCTTTTCTAGGATGGTACTGAATGGTATGATCGTAATCTTTCAATAGCTCAAGCCATCGTCGTTGCCGCATGTTGAGTTCCTTTTGAGTGAAGAAATATTTGAGGCTTTTATGATCCGTATAGATCTCCACCTTCTCTCCATACAGGTAATGCCTCCAAATCTTAAGCGCAAAAACGATAGCTGCCAACTCTAGATCATGAGTAAGATAATTCCTCTCATATTCTTTGAGTTGTCGTGAGGCATAGACTATGACTTTCCCATGTTGCATGAGAACACATCTTAACCCTTTGCCTGAAGCATCACTGTAGATGACAAATCCCTCCAAACCAGATGGTATTATCAGAATAGGTGCTGAAATAAGCCTCCTCTTTAGTTCTTGAAAACTCTTCTCACATTCCTCGCTCCAACCGAATTTTGTAACTTTCCGAGTCAGCTGAGTTAATGGAGTAGTGATTCGAGAAAACCCTTCTACGAATATCTAATAATAACCAGCTAAGCCGAGAAAGCTACGTACTTCAGTCACTGACTTAGGTTACTCCTAGCTATGTATTGCTTCAATCTTTGTCGGGTCAATAGATATTCCATGATTTGATATCACGTGCCCAAGGAATGCTAATTCCTCAAGCCAGAACTCACATTTCTTCAACTTCGCATATAACTTGTTTTCACGAAGCTTTTGGAGTATCAGCCTCAAGTATTGCTCGTGATCTTCACGACTTTTGGAGTAAATGAGGATGTCATCAATAAAGACGACCACAAAGTGATCCATTCCTTGAATACTCGGTTCATCATATCCATGAAGGCAGCAAGAGTATTAGTCAATCCAAAAGACATGACTAGGAATTCGTAATGCCCGTACCGAGTTCTAAAAGCAGTCTTTGGATTGTCATCAGTTTTAATCTTCAACTGATGATATCCGGAACCAAGATCAATCTTTGAAAAGAATTTGGTGCCTTGCAACTGGTCAAACAGGTCATCAATACATGGCAATGGGTACCTATTTTTGATTGTGACATGATTCAACTCCTGATATTTAATACAAAGTCGCATACTCCCATCTTTCTTCTTAATGAATAGAACAGGAGCACCCCAAGGAGACGTACTAGGACTAATGAAACCGATGTCTAACAATTCCTGCAGTTGGGTCTTTAACTCCTGAAGTTCAATAGGAGCCATTCGATATGGGCTTTGAAAGGGGTTTTGTACCGGGTTCAAGGTCGATACAAAATTCAATTTCACGCCTGGGGTAGGCCATGAAGTTCTTCAGAAAATACATCGTGAAATTTATTAACAATGAAATATCATTCAAAATCGACGATTTTTGTTTAAATCCGTGACATGAGCTTAGAACGCTTGACATTCATTTTTCAATAAACTAATAGCTTTATGGCTTGAGAGACAAAGTGATTGATTTTAATGGTTTGGTCATTGAATTCGCATAATAGGTTGGTTAGGAATATGAAAGCTAACAACCTTACGAAAAATAATCAATTTTTGCATGATGAGTAGTTAACCAATCAATCCCTAGAATTACGCCAAATGCAAGTATTTTCAATGAAATAAGATCGACAGTAATGTGAGGGTACCGATTTGAACCAAACAAGACTTGTAAACAGTGGATGTAATGAAGGTTTCTCCCAACGAAGTTTCAACAGATAAGTCAAAATCTAATTTCTCCGGAGTCAAATTTAAACGTTGAGCGCAAGTAGGAGAAATAAAAGAATGGGTAGCACATGTATCAAATAAGGTATATACTTCACTAGAGTTTATGATGAGTTTACTCGTGATGACCTCGTTCGGGTTCCTTGATTTTTAGGAGGTCACAACAAACGCTCTTCCTTGAACTACTGGTTTTGACTTGTTTGGGACGGCATTTGGTGTCACCGTTCCAACTGGACTTGGCTTCCTAGTACGAAAAAATCTAGCTAGGTGACCTTCTCTTCCATAATTGTAACACGTTTTGGACTGTTGCACACAGTTTGGACTGATGTGTCCCTCCCCTCCGCATTTGAAGCATATGATAGGTGGTCGTTCTCCTTCCTTAACAATGACTGCTGGTGCTGACGTCTTTCCATCATTGTTGAATCTCCTTTTCTTGAAATGCTCATTTTTACTGTCTTGGTCGTGATTACCACCAAAGTGGTTACCATTTCTTGCATGTTGATTCCCTCCACGTTTGTTGTCATCTCTTCGATGACTGCTACCACTGGTATTATCATTTTGCTGGCCGCTTTCTCTTGGTTGAGTTGACTCGTTATCGCGCTCCAATAACTGAGCCCTATTTACAACATCTGAATGCAAACACAGTTTGTGAGAAATTAAGTATTGACGTATCTCAGGTTTCAAACCTCTTAGAAACATCCGCGTCATTCTCTCCTCATTATCAATCAAGTGGGACGCAAACCGGGACAACTCGGCAAACTTAGCTTCGTACTGTGACACAGTCATATTGTTCTGCTCCAAATTGATGAACTCTAACTCTTTCATGTGACGAATACTTTCGGGAAAGTACTTGTTGTTGAACAGTTCTTGGAACTTCTCCCAAGATATTTTGAGTGCGGCAGGTTAAGTACGCTTTACCGATTCCCACCAGTAATCTGCCTCTCCTCGCAACATAAAGGTGGCAAAAGGAATCTTTTGCTCCTCGGAGCATCCCAAGACATCAAATATCTTGGTGATCTGCTTTATCCACGTCTCCGCCTTAAGTGGTTTTGGCTCTCCAATAAACTCCGGTGGTCCCAGCTCCTTGAACTGCTTAGCGGTGACTGTCCGAGAGTTGCCAGTGTTTCCACCTGTATTTTGGACATGAGTCTCTCTTGCTTGATGTTGCACGAATTGCAGAAAGCTCCTAAACATTCCGTCGTTCGCCATTTGGTCGGTGTTGTTGTTCACATGAGGATTATTGCCTTCCTGATGCACATTATCATGGGTGTTAATCTATGGTGACTCAATGGTCTCCTGTGCTCCATTGTTATTCTCAACATTCTCGGATGTCATTTTTAAATACTGCCACAAAACATGGGTTAATTGACATGTCACATATTATCCCTATACTCTGACCGACCAATTAAATACCAAATAAACTTAGGTAGGTCATACTAGCGAAGGAATTCCCCGTCTCTCCCCTCCTAGTTCTTGTCTCACATCTCAGCCAGGGATAATATCCCTAAGCTTTGATACCAACCGTGACGCCCCAAAATACGTGATACATCACCCATCTTGAGTCACAAATACATGGTACAAAATTCAAATACAACTTAATTATACAACAACAAATGTAAAAATACGACAAAACATAATCTAAGAGTTTTAATAAGAATATTGTCATCTAGACAATATCCACACTCAATGGAGTCCTCATTACATTTATTGTCACACAATTTTATAGAATAGTGAGGACTACTAAAACAACCATCTGGACCATCAATCCGTTCCCCGACTCTTCCCAGCTATATTCTCATTTCCTGAAGAGAACAGTGAAAGAAGGGGTGAGCTCAACTAGCCCAATAAGAAATATTATGACTAAGATAATGCAGAATAATTTATTGTTAGCCTTCAACATTGTTAAACTGATAAAATATAATAAACATCAAGTTTAACTGCAGCGGAGCAAGTAATCCATTAGAAGAGTCAAGTAGAGAATAAAATCTACTATCTTCTATGATTTAAAAGGTTTTTCATCACTTTTATCGCTGAGACTCAGCTTAATAAATAAACCACATCATCCCTGGACTACGGCTAAGGATATTCATTAGTATCACGACCACAAATTATCCATGCACTACGGGACAAGGATATTCGTGTATTCATCAATGGTCATGATCATGCCAACAATTGTCCATCAATGCACTATGGCCAATGAGGACTTTTACCACATCATTTGTAACATTACAATCATGATTATACCGAATGATCCATGGTCATAATCATACCAAGTCCATCTATGCACTACATGCCACAGATGACTTTCAACATATTATAAACATGACGATGATGACAATGATATAAGAATTCAATAAAACAAGTTCAAGGATAAATCTTTAAAGATTTATAATTTAATTTATTCAGAAATCAATAACGTCCAAATTGTCAACATGATACTGTTTTATGGAGTAAAATTCAAGAATGCTCAGAAGAATATTTCCATGAAAAGATACTGGATGAAACGCAAATATCCATGATATTCTACTAATTTCATGGAGTATAGAAGCCAAAACTTTAACCAACTGAGTATAATAGAATATATGAAACTGCAAATGGATTTTTTGCCCGCCATGCGGTAATCCACGTAGATAGATCATTTCCACAATTTAATAAGGAATGAATACGAAGGATCATTCACCATGCATGCGGTAGTCCACATAGACAGGTTATTCCAACAGAATAATAAAGAATGGAATAACAAAAGAGTTCACCATGCATGCGATAGACCGCACAGACAGGTTATTTTAATAGAATAATAAAGAATGGAATAACAACCCTTACGAGTATTGAAGGAAAATAACTCTCTTCATGAATACGAAAGAAATAAGACCCCTTACCTTAGAAGAAACTGGGTACTTGAATAGTGAGGTAGCAGACTTCTCTTCTTCTTTCTCTCTATAATAATTGCTCTTGCGAGACTTAGTGAATTGGTGAGAATGAAAGAAGAATGAGCTTCTATTTATAGGAAAATATAGTTTCGATAATTTTACGTTTTGGGACTCGAAATATTATAGTATAATACCTTCCTCTTTTTCTTCATTTTTAATTTAGTCCTGCATGTATTATCAAACTTGCACCACCTCCCCTAATAGTAAATAATGTGAATTAATAGTTCATTCATGTGACTTAATAGTATAGTCATGTGAAAAAACTAATTACAGTATAATACCTTCATTTATACCTCTATTTTTAATTTAGTCATGCAAGTATTATCAATCTTGCACCACCTCCCCTAATAGTACATGAATGTGAATCAATAGTACACACATGTGACCAAATAGTTATAAGCATGTGAAATAATAGCAATTAATTGCTCATTTATCCGATTAATTACCCGATTGGTCAATATAACCTCCAGATATCAATTATTATCGAAATAAATATCGATTTCCACTAACATTAATAATCCCAACACAATGGAACTATCAATTTCATCTTTAATCAACACGAACTTATTCATCATTAATATTATAACTCACAATATTTAACAACCAGGTCGTTCCCAATGAAAGAGGGGGCTTTCTGATAAGGATTTCTCCTTATTGGCGCGCAATTAGGTGACCAAACCTCTCCTTGACAGAACTTCTAGACATTGTCAATATTGCAAATAATAATATGAATAACTTTGTCGTCTCAATTATTGATTTAATAATAATAAATATTATGCAGATGATACTGTGACAATAATTGAATAAATAATATGAGAGATATGATTCAATAATTACTGTAGTAATAATTGAGTATAACTGAGCGACTTCTCACGTAAGCATCAATAATCTATACCGTGTGCTACTATGCAACCACGCGTATTACTGTACTTTTACTACCGGGTAGTTCAACAATTTAACGGTAAAACTTTCGTTGTTATTTTTATAAAAATATAAATTTATCGTTTTCTAACTACGGCAATACTTCCATTGTGGGGTCCACCAATGATTGCGCCGTCGTACGAATATTCCCTATTAAAACGAATATTCCCCGACCAATCGAATATTATATAACCACTTTCTTTCTTTGCAAAATTTGTAAATATTACCCACAACTATAACATTATATCATATCCACACCATAATATTCAAAAATATATTTCGAGAAAATTTAATCTTTATTTATAAAAGTTGGGGTCTTACAACCTTCCCTTCTTATGAAATTTCGTCCTTGAAATTAGGGTGCGTACCTGGTATGTCGAAGAGGTGAGGATACCTTGATTTCATTTTAGATTCTAACTACCAGGTCATTTCCTCAACATCGTGGTTTCTCCACATAACTTTGACTTGAGGTATAACTTTAGAGCGTAGAATATGATCCTTCTTATCTAAGATTTTAACAGGTACCTCTTCATACGTTAAATCTTCCGCTATCTCGTCCGGTTCTAATTCAATAATGTGGTTCGGGTCTTTCACATATTTACGTAACATAGATATGTGAAAAATGTTATCAACACGAGACATACTTGGCGGTAAGGCGAGTCTATAGGCCACAATTCCTACTCGATCGAGGATTAAAAATTGGCAAATGAATCGAGGATTGAGCTTTCCTCTCTTTCCAAATCTCATAACTCATTTCCATGGAGCAACACGTAACAACACATGATCTCCAATATTGAATTCCACGTCCTTTCGATGAAGATCAGCATAACTCTTTTGTCGATCTTGTGAGGTTTTTATACGTTATCGAATCATTTGAATCTTTTTCGTAGTCATACGTACCAACTCCGGTCCCAACAATGTTGCTTCACCCACCTTATCCCATCATACTGGAGAACGACACTTTCTTTCATACAACGCCTCAAATGGAGCCATACCAATACTTGCTTGATAACTGTTGTTGTAGGAAAACTCCACCAATGGTAAGAACTTGTACCAACTTCCTTTGAAGTCAAGGACACATAGTCTTAATAAATCTTCAAGAGTTTGAATAGTCCTCTTCGACTGCCCATCTGTTTAAGGATGATATGCTGAACTAAATCATAAATCCGTGCCCATAGCTTTTTGCAAACTAACATAAAATCTTGAAGTGAATCTTGGGTCACAACCAGAAACTATGGATACTGGCATACCATGCAATCTTACAATCTCGTTTATGTACATACTAGCAAAACGTTCAAGTGTATAAGTTTCTCGTATTAGTAAGAAATGTGCAGACTTGGTCAATCTATCAATAATGACCCAAATCGCATCTATGCCTTGAGAAACCTTAGGAAGTTCGATAACGAAATCCATTGTAATGTGCTCCCACTTCCATTCTAGAATTTCAAGTGGTTTCAATGGACCTTTTGGCACTTGATGCTCCTCCTTGACTCGTTGACAAGTTAGACACCTTGAGATAAACCCCGTTATCTCTCTCTTCATATTGCTCCACCAAAATGTATGTTGAAGATCACGATACATTTTGGTACTCCCATGATGGATTGTAAGCGGTGTGTTGTGCGCCTCCATCATGATTTTATACTTTAAGTTAGAATCGTTAGGAACATAAAGTCTAGAGTTGACTCGAAGTATTCCTTCTTCATCGATTCTTGCTTCCGAAATAGCACCTTCTTGTACTTTCTTCCTCATACGCGTCAGCTTCAGGTCTGTAGCTTGAACAACTTTAACTTTACCGATTAAAGTCTGTTCTACTCGTATATTCACCATCATCACATGGGTCCTTAGAGTCTTTAACTCTATCTCCATCCTTTGTAAGTCATATAAAATGGGCCTTTGTGTTGACAATAATGCACTTGTACCCGCATATGATCTTCTACTTAATGCATCAGCTACTACGTTCGCATATTTGAGGCTTTTATGATCCGTATAGATCTCCACCTTCTCTCCATACAGGTAATGCCTCCAAATCTTAAGCGCAAAAACGACAGCTGCCAACTCTAGATCATAAGTAAGATAATTCCTCTCATATTCTTTGAGTTGTCGTGAGGCATAGACTATGACTTTCCTATGTTGCATGAGAACACATCTTAACCCTTTGCCTGAAGCATCACTGTAGATGACAAATCCCTCCAAACCAGATGGTATTGTCAGAATAGGTGCTAAAATAAGCCTCCTCTTGAGTTTTTGAAAACTCTTCTCACATTCCTCGCTCCAACCGAATTTTGTAACTTTCCGAGTCAGCTGAGTTAATGGAGTAGTGATTCGAGAAAACCCTTCTACGAATATCTGATAATAACCAGCTATGCCGAGAAAGCTACATACTTCAGTCACTGACTTAGGTTGCTCCTAGCTATGAATTGCTTCAATCTTTGTCGGGTCAACAGATATTCCATGATTTGATATAACGTGCCCAAGGAATGCTACTTCCTCAAGCCAGAACTCATATTTCTTCAAATTCGCATATAACTTGTTTTTACAAAGCTTTTGGAGTATCAGCCTCAAGTATTGCTCATGATCTTCACGTCTTTTGGAGTAAATGAGGATGTCATCAATAACAACGACCACAAAGTGATCCATTCCTTGAATACTCGGTTCATCATATCCATGAAGGCAGCAAGAGCATTAGTCAATCCAAAAGACATGACTAGGAATTCGTAATGCCCGTACCGAGTTCTGAAAGCAGTCTTTGGAATGTCATCAGTTTTAATCTTCAACTGATGATATCCGGAACCAAGATCAATCTTTGAAAAGAATTTGGTGCCTTGCAACTAGTCAAACAGGTCATCAATACATGGCAATGGGTACCTATTTTTGATGGTGACATGATTCAACTCCCGATATTTAATATAAAGCCACATACTCCTATCTTTCTTCTTAATGAATAGAACAGGAGCACCCCAAGGAGACGTACTAGGACTAATGAAATCGATGTCTAACAATTCTTGCAGTTGGGTCTTTAACTCCTGAAGTTCAATAGGAGCCATTCGATATGGGGCTTTGGAAAGGGGTTTTGTACCGGGTTCAAGGTCGATACAAAATTCAATTTCACGCTCTTGGGGTAGGCCAGGAAGTTCTTCTGGGAATACATCGGGAAATTTATTAACAATAGAAATATCATTCAAAACTGACGTATTTTTGTTTAAATCCATGACATGAGCTTAGAACGCTTGACATTCATTTTTCAATAAACCAATAGCTTTATGGCTTGAGACGACAGTGATTGATTGTAATGGTTTGGCTGCTTGAATTTGCATAATAGGTTGGTTAGGAATATGAAAGCTAACAACCTTACGAAAATAATCAATTTTTGCATGATGAGTAGTTAACCAATCAATCCCTAGAATTACGTCAAATGCAAGTATTTTCAATGAAATAAGATCGACAGGGTACCGATTTGAACCAAACAAGACTTGTAAACAGTGGATGTAATAAAGGTTTCTCCCAATGGAGTTTCAACAGATAAGTCAAAATCTAATTTCTCCATAGTCAAATTTATACGTTGAGCGCAAGTAGGAGAAATAAAAGAATGGGTAGCACATGTATTAAATAAGGTATATACTTCGCTAGAGTTTATGATGAGTTTACCCGTGATGACCTCGTTCGGGTTCTTTAATTTTTGAGAGGTCACAAAAAATGCTCTCCCTTGAACTACTGGTTTTGACTTGTCTGGGACGGCATTTGGTTTCACCGTTCCAACTGGACTTGGCTTCCCAGTACGAAAAAATCTAGCTAGGTGACCTTCTCTTCCATAATTGTAACACATTTTGGACTGTTGCGCACAGTTTGGACTGATGTGTCCCTCCCCTCCGCATTTGAAGCATATGATAGGTGGTCGTTCTCCTTCCTTAACAATGACTGCTGGTACTGACGTCTTTCCATCATTGTTGAATCTCCTTTTCTTCAAATGTTCATTTTTAATGTCTTGGTCATGATTACCACCAAAGTGGTTACCATTTCTGGCATGTTGATTCCCTCCACGTTTGTTGTCACCTCTTCGATGACTGCTACCATTGGTATTATCAATTGTTGGCCGCTTTCTCTTGGTTGAGTTGACTCGTTATCGCGCTCCAATAACTGAGCCCTATTTACAACATCTGAATACAAACACAGTTTGTGAGAAATTAAGTATTGACGTATCTCAGGTTTCAAACCTCTTAGAAACATCCGCGTCATTCTCTCCTCATTATCAACCAAGTGGGACGCAAACCGGGACAACTCGGCAAACTTAGCTTCGTACTGTGATACGTTCATATTGTTCTGCTCCAAATTGATGAACTCTACCTCTTTCATGTGACGAATACTTTCGAGAAAGTACTTGTCGTTGAACAGTTCTTGGAACTTCTCCCAAGATATTTTGAGTGCGGCAGGTTGAGTACGCTTTACCGATTCCCACCAGGTATCCTCCCTCTCCTCGCAACATAAGGTGGCAAAAGGAACCTTTTGCTCCTCGGAGCATCCCAAGACATCAAATATCTTGGTGATCTGCTTTATCCACGTCTCCGCCTTAAGTGGTTTTGGCTCTCCAATAAACTCCGGTGGCTCTCCAATAATTTCCATTAAAAGATACTGGATGAAGCGCAAATATCCATGATATTCTACTAATTTCATGGAGTATAGAAGCCAAAACTTTAACCAACTGAGTATAATAGAATATATGAAACTGCAAATGGATTTTTTTCCCGCCATGCGGTAATCCACGTAGATAGATCATTTCCACAATTTAATAAGGAATGAATACGAAGGATCATTCACCATGCATGCGGTAGTCCACATAGACAGGTTATTCCAACAGAATAATAAAGAATGGAATAACAAAAGAGTTCACCATGCATGCGATAGACCGCACAGACAGGTTATTCCAATAGAATAATAAAGAATGGAATAACAACCCTTACGAGTATTGAAAGAAAATAACTCTCTTCATGAATACGAAAGAAATAATACTCCTTACCTTAGAAGAAACTGGATACTTGAATAGTGAGGTAGCAGACTTCTCTTCTTCTTTCTCTCTATAATTTCTCTCTATAATAATTGCTCTTGTGAGACTTAGTGAATTGGTGAGAATGAAAGAAGAATGAGCTTCTATTTATAGGAAAATATAGTTTCGATAATTGCACATTTTGGGGCTCAAATATTACAAAGATAATACCTTCCTCTTTTTCTTCATTTTTAATTTAGTCCTGCATGTATTATCAAACTTGCACCACCTCCCCTAATAGTAAATAATGTGAATTAATAGTTCATTCATGTGACTTAATAGTATAGTCATGTGAAAAAACTAATTACAGTATAATACCTTCATTTATACCTCTATTTTTAATTTAGTCATGCAAGTATTATCAATCTTGCACCACCTCCCCTAATAGTGCATGAATGTGAATCAATAGTACACACATGTGACCAAATAGTTATAAGCATATGAAATAATAGCAATTAATTGCTCATTTATCCGATTAATTACCCGATTGGTCAATATAACCTCCAGATATCAATTATTATTGAAATATATGTCAATTTCCAATAACACTAATAATCTCAACACAATGGAACTATCAATTTCATCTTTAATCAACACGAACTTATTCATCATTAATATTATAACTCATAATATTTAACAACCAGGTCGTTCCCAAGGAAAGAGGGGGCTTTCCGATAAGGATTTCTCCTTATTGGCGCGCAATTAGGTGACTAACCTCTCCTTAATAGAACTTCTAGACATTGTCAATATTGCAAATAATAATATGAATAACTTTGTCGTCTCAATTATTGATTTAATAATAATAAATATTATGCAGATGATATTGTGACAATAATTGAATCAATAATATGAGAGATATGATGTAGCAATTACTGTAGCAATAATTGAGTATAACTGAGTGGCTTCTCACGTAAGCATCAATAATTAATATCGTGTGCTACTATGCAACCACGCATATTACACTATAAGAAAAAGGTCTATCAATGTACCACTTATATCGTCGATATCAAGATATCCGGTCGCCGATACTCGCTTAACGAATCACATCAGCGACCATTATATAATCTAGTCGATAAGTGATATCGGTGATCAGTGATATCGGTCACGATCGATCGATCATAGAAAAATTTCCCACCCAAAATTTGGCAGGAAATGTTGGCGCGTAGTTTTTTTGTGACCACTTATAATCAGCGACCGCATGCGGTCGCTGATAAGTCCATGTCATTAAAATTTAGTGATCGCATGCGGTTGCTGATAGCGGTCGCTGATCAAACTAAATGGAATCAGTAACCAGTTCGCTTGACACAGAACTCGGAAGGGAAAAAAGAGAGGGAGGTCACTGAAATAGAGAGAATAGGGAGAAAGGGGGGAGAAGAGAAGAAGGAGAAGAATTTTGCGCCGCGCTTATTGGGGAAATGTTGAACTAAATGGTCGGCTCTCTGTATTTGGTTTATTGGGCCACGCTTATGGAAAAGGGAAGCGCATATTCCTCTCTGAGCAAGAATTACATGTTGCACATACTTACATTCTTCTCAATTGCGAGGAGATTGATGAATTTGTGAGGTACACATTTAAACTTGATAATTTATCTTTTAAGTTAAAAACTTATTCCAATATGTTAATGTTTATAACATGGTATAGATTGTACGATGACGAGTTAAAAGTGAAGCATCCCGACATAACTGATAAAGATATTCAAATCAATCGTGACAAAAAATTTGCACTTTGGCTAAAGGACAAAGTAAGTTCAATTTCTTAAGCATGATATATATATATATACACTTCATATTAACTATGACTTTATTTAATAAGATTGAGTTTTTGTAGGCTTTGACTAAGGGATCAACGATTTTGGCTATTGTACAAGTCCTAGCTATGGGACCAGACAAGGACCAAGTCAACCGCAATAGTTACAAAATAAATGGTTGTGAATTTCATACAAAGGCATATGGGCGCGGAAAAAGAACAACGAACTCTGGAGTGTGTGTCCAAGGAGATTGTTACAATGAGCTTGGTCGTGCCTTTTATGTGGAGTTGGAGGAAATCGTAGAGTTATCGTACCTGTGATGCCCCCAAATCTGGGTATCTTCTAACCCGACAGATGGAGCTCCACGATGTTACAATCCATACAATCATTCCTATTGAAATAACAAAAAAATGAGTGTAATTACTATCTTTGTATTACATTTGTAATAAATCCTTTCCCAGGTTCATAAACTGAATACATTCTTTGTTCTTCATAAGTATATTACATACAATTACCCTAATCTATTACAGCACGATTAATTGTCCATCTTAGCCTTGCCTTTATCTCTCTTAGAACTCTCATTGGTTAGATTTTACTTTAAGCTAAACATATGGTTCAAGCAAGAATGAGCATAACTAGCTCAGCAAGTCTTAACAACGAATCATATGACTATCACATTAACAATTACATGTTTTATTCCCGTAACTGAACAATTAAGTACGAAGCACTATGAAACATTTGACTAGTACTTCTCATGTCATAACAACGATTCCAAAGTATATATATAATAGCTTAGGAATTATGAACCGGTCGATAGACCATGAACAGTAATTTTCAGTTTTCATACTTGAAAAGGAGTCCACAGCACTAAGGTCGTTCATCCGTATAACTTATGAGTACGTCTAGGTGATCAGCCTATAGTACCCTATATTGATCAACACTCATTCATTAAACGTATTTACATTTAATATTTTGGCAAACTCGCGTGCCCATCGAATAATCGATGAAAAATACTTTTTGTTTGTTTATAGACAAACTTATCTTTACATCCGTACCAAATACTTGGCATAGGATAATGTTAACAGTTCTATATAAAATAGACTGATAAATAAATCCATTCATTCTTCAATACTGGTCTAGCCGAATTAAAGCAGGCATCGACTTTTTCTTTAAAACCATTCATGCATTGTATAGCAGGCATCACATAAAACTTGGCTAACACGAAGGTTAGACAAGCGTTAAGAAAGACTTGCCTTTAAGCGTCTGCTACAGTATAATTACCTTCCCTTTGAGTCTTTACAGTCTCTACAACATATATTCACATAACATACCACATCAGGTCATGAACGAACATACATGGTTCCTAATGAATCTTACCCTTCTTCTCAATCTAATCATTTATTAGATTGCTTACTATTGGTTCCGGCTTGCCGTTTACAACCAACTTCTTTCTCTTCTATGTTAACTTGTAAGTGGATTTACTTCATTAATACCACTTATTTTGCATTAATCGTCCTTCCTCGCAGCTTACTAACGTTCTTTCGTTATCAATCGAAATTCGATTGTTTATTGGTTAAGTATACTTATTGCATACCGTTCACGCTCACGTAATATTCAACAACTTTTAGTTGTAACTCTCAACGTTATTGTCATCATCGAAGATGCTACTTTAAGTTAATTAATTCATCATCAATTAACTATCTTTCATCTTTAATCATACTTATTTCATCAATAAAGTCAAATCGACTTTCCATGCTTCGTTACGGCTCATTAACGTTCTTACGTTTATTAACCAACTCCCGATCATCATTGGTGAAGTACCAAAGGTGAACATCATACACGGTTTACTTATTACCCTCTTACATTTTTCGTTTAATTATGGTTAAACCATACATAATCTTCTAACATTATCACTTTATAAGTGATTTAAAGTCAATCTTATTACGTATATTAAGTACCTTTATTGTCTTACTTTTGGTCTACATTCAAAAGGAATGAAAACCTAACTTGGTCAACATTTTTGCACTGCCGGCGCTGTGGCGCGGCATCCCTAGTGTTCTAGTGGCGCTGCGTCGCGAGTTAGCAGGGTACTCGGCCAAGTCTAGCGCTGCGGCGCCACCATTTTGTACTAGTTTTTTGGTATTTACTTATGGCGAAGTCTCATACACCAGTTAATAAAATAGCTTTTGGTTTTCTAATGAAACTCCCGGCTTCCTAATTTGTTCATTTTACATTCGAATTGACCCATTCGAATTCCTACAAGTCAGGAATTACATCCTTTATGTGTTCATATAAGAATTAGACACTTTCGAATCTGTTAACTCATAATTCACTATTGAGTTCATTTTCTAGACGTTCGGAAACGTTAATGAGCGTTCAATGATCATTTTCTTCGTTTTAAGTTGGAATCCGATGATTCTCGAACCCACAACTCTTAATCACCCTATCTCACGTGTTGACATTAGAAACCAACGTTTTCAAGTCATACGACAACTTTTGACCTTTAATCCGGCCTTTCTACGTTTTCGACGTTTAACGTCTATTTTCGCAAAATTTGCCATAACTTCGTTACTCGTGTTCTATAAGCCAAATCAAATGGAACACTCCATTGATTCATTATCTACATCCTAACCAATCAAGATGCATATACCTTATCTATGATGGTTTTCAATTTGTCCATCAATAACCATATTAACATTCAACGATTTCTATGGTTTTGAACTTACGTAAACATTTACGATCCATTTGATCATGACTTATCAATGTTTTCATTATTAATAGTATCCTTATTCCTCCTCACTAACATGCTCCACCAATCTAGGTTTCTCTATGAGAAAGAAATCGAAAAAGATCAAGACTAACGTTTATAAAATATTACATTGTTCGTTCTTCGCGTTCTTGCTAAACTTCATATGTTTTGCTTCAAAGTAGGTTGATCACTTATTTCTAGCTCTTTCTCTCTCTCTCAATATATGTTGGCTAATGTTTGAAAACTCTCAAATGAATTAACCAAGCTTCTATTTATAGGAATCTCAAAGTGAGGGCTTAATGGTCAATAAGCCATTCCACCTCCTTACTATTCCAAGCTTAACCATCAAGTATTCTTGGCCTCCACACTTACCCATCAAGTATACTTGTTAATCACCTAGCTTATCCTTTACTTGCTCATTACTTTAATTACTTGTTAATCACCTAACTTATCTCTTGCTTGCTCATCACATTTACTTAGCCTCCAAGCATAAGCACTTTACTTGATCATTAATTAACTTATCCTTTGCTTAGCCACCAAGTACTTTACTTAGTCTTTAAGTATCTTGCTCACTACATAATTTACTTGGTCATCACACCATATCCTTGATCACCAAGATTAACCATAAAATCAAGGGTTTCTCCATGGGTCACCCTAATCCATTTGATTCTTACTTTGGGCTTTCATTAACAAACCTTGGGCTTGTTCATTAAATCATATTGGACTTATCCATTTTCTACCATTGGGCTTAACCATTCCTATACTTGGACTTGTATAAATTCTAACCAATCCTACAAGTCCATTAGATATGGCTTAAAGTCTTAGGACGTATTCTATATGTATTATTATCGTATTCTAACTCATATACTAATTCATAATATACGAAATATCATCATTTCTACATACTCGTATAATACTTCGTATCATACTCGTATTCATTACATAGTACAATACATTCGTATTATACGATCATTGCTTTAATTCATTACATACATTTAAATTCCTTCTCGAAAGTCACATTTCCTAAACGTTAGGTTTTAAGTCCACAGGCGAAATATTACGTTTTCCATAACTGAAATATTATTAGATATTCCATCTCACCTCAATATTCTATCGTTACGTATTTCTCGGAAGTTCAAAAATAATTCCTGAGTAGAAATGCGTGAATAGTGTTTTTCAGAAACTTTCTCGGAGAACTTTTATTTTCGTCTTGGAAATTCAAACACTTTAATTCTACCACGTAGCCAAAATCCTATGATGTTCTGACTTTTCTAGGTCATAGAACGACCTTCGATTAGCTTGCTCCATAAATAATCAATTAAATTCATTTAATAAAAATAAAAATTTAATTCTCAAAAATCCGATTTTCTCGGGCGTTACAACAAGGGCACGTACGGGGGTTATATTCACTTGTTCAAGTGTCGTTGGTTTGATTCAGAAAAAGGGATACGTGTTGACAGACATGGAATCGTCGATATTGACCTCCATAGGTCTGCGTACTCCAACGAACCATTTGTTTTACCAACTCAAATAGTACAAGTATACTACATTCCTAGTCCTGCTAGGAAAAGGGATAGACCGCCTACAGATTGGCAAGTTATAATTCATATAACCGCGCGTAGTCGTGTAGAAGTAGTTGATGGGGAGATTTACCAAGAGCAGATGCTTCATAGTCAAACTATAATAAATGTGGAGGACGACAATGAAGTTATCCAGTTAGATGGTAGAGATGAACCACATAAATTAGATCCTGAGTCAATACTTGTGTTAGATGACATTGATACTGAGGAGGAAGAGTTATTGACTAAATCTGACACTGAATTTGAAGCAAATGATGGTTATGAATCTGCAACACGTATACAAGACGATTCTGAATCAGACATTGACACTTGAACAAAAGAAATGTATGTTTAGTATTACATGTTTTTTATATCTTTGTCAAATTTATGTACTTAACTATTTAAATGCAATTTTTGTTTATTGTCATTTTATATATATATTCATATATATACATGGTTATATCACTGTCATGTTTATTATCATTTTATATATTCATATATACATGTAATCAAATATAACTCATATATATACATCTTGAAATTTGTAATATACAGATGGCATCTGAAGCAGCGCAGAAAAAGCGCGGCATGGGTAGGGGACCTAATCATGTGCCCAAGGCCCCTACTAATCTAGATGATCGGATTCTTATTCAGATTCGCCCTCCTCCGAATAGCACGTACGTCCCGCATCATTTATATATAAGCATTTTAGATTCTATTTATACAATATATATAGAACTTAGATGTAAATTGCTTTAATATATCTACTTAACGTTGATGTAAATTGTTGTATACTATAGTGATTTTTCAGATAATAAGATCGTCAAGTGCATATCACAGTTGTGTTTACAGAATTGGCCTACACCTGTGATTACGTGGACAAGCACACCTATTGCCCACAAGGATGTTGTTTGGGCTAATTCCAGGTATGTTTTATTTAATTATGACAGATAGTATAATATTCTAATTAAGGATAATTGTTTAGTAAAATTATTATTGTTGTTTTATTTGCAGAAAAGGTATAGATGGGAGGACGCGCAGGCTTTAGTGATTCAAACATTATTCTGGCAGAAGTACGCCGTCCGCACAAAGGATAATTTGAACAAAGAACGATAAAAAGCCATTCACAATGCCGAGATCGACCATCCAGCCCAGGGAGAGGATTACATGCATGAGCATAGCCCCTGGTGGTGCACCGAGTCCATATGGGCTGAGATGTGTGCCCAATGGAGAGCTGAGAGCTGGGTGAAAAGATGAAATATTGTCGCCACCAACAGAGCCTCGGGTGTACCCGATGACGAAAAGGCTAAAGGAACATACAAGGGCGGTAGTATTTCAAAGTTGCAGCATATCACTATCAGGGTACGTATTTACAAGTTTTAATATGTTTATAATCATGAATTTTAGAAAATATATCCCATTTTTACTTAGTAATATTGTGCTATTTTTTGTATAGGAGTCTCAGTCTCAAGGTCAGCCTATCCATTGGCTGGATGTGTACGTGGCCACCCGTGATGGTCTGTCTGATGCTATCCTGATAGCGGTAATAAATTTTAACAACTTGCTATTGTTTATCAATGCTTACAAATTTTTTTTTAACTATTTAATTGTTAGCATGATGACAGGATACTTATAAGCGTTTATTGAATGAGCGCTATCCTGAAGGCACTCCACGTCCGCCTATTGATCAAGAGTTGTGGGAGAGGGCATCTGTTGTCAAGAAGAACTACATTAAAGGTCAAGGACAACGACGACGCCCATCTTTCAGTGGCTCAAACAGCTCTGCTACCCAGTCTTCACAGTCATTGAGTCATCCAGCTGTTCATACTCCCGCTGACTATGTGAGAGCTATATGTCGAGATCGAAATCTTTTGAAGATCTTCAAGCGGCATCCGGGGGGCTCTTGATCCCGAGGAGTTAGTCAAGCAATAGCGGCAAAGAAGAAGATGACAACATGGGGATGACGACGAGGAATAAAATCAATTTGTTGTATATATTGTCGTAATATATATCAGTATCAACATAGTTACTATATTTGTAACTTGTTTTATTATTTTGTTAATTACAGGGTGATCAAGGAGGCGATGATGCTTGACGTACCTGCTTTAGATCAGTTTTGTAGTTATAGTATAAGCTTGTACTTGTATATTTATTCTTTGGATGTCTGTATGTTACTTAAACAAGTTTTGATTTTATATTTATTCAAATCATATTGGTGTTTAAAGGTTTATATAGTTTATATACTAGTTTGGTGTGTGTGTCGGTGGACGATGGATGTTTATAGTGTTGTGTATGATGTTTATCTTGTTGTGTATGTGTGTTAGGATAAAGCAGGTACAAAATAGGTACAGTTTTTTGGGAATTCTGTAGAACAGCAAAATTCTGGTTTTCTTATTTTTTCATATCAGCGACCGCAGGCGGTCGTTGATATCGGTCGCTGCTACGTGGAATTCTTTCATCGTTATTCTTATAAAAAGATAATTTTGTCGTTTTCTAACTATGACAATACTTACGTTGTGGGGTCCACCAATGATTGTGTCGTCGTACGGATATTCCCTGTTAAAAAAACAAATATTCCTCGACCAATCAAATATTATATAACCACTTGCTTTCTTTGCAAAATTTGTAAATATTACCCACAACTATAACATTATATCATATCTACGCCATAATATTCAAAAATATATTTCGAGAAAATTTAATCTTTATTTATAAAAATTGGGGTCTTACAAGCGTCACTAGTTGTTGAACGAGGTTAACATCAACATTGTCATTATTGGTTCCTTCAGTGGTTCTCTGTCGTGGTGGTTGACGTCTGGGAGGCATTTTCTAGTAAAAAAATACACTCATTAGATTATTATTCAACTTTTTAAGTAATTTCTACTTAACTTGCCTCCACAAAAGAAATAGCCACATAATCACATAACACTTTGAATAAAATAACAACTTTTATTTATTCATAATTTCTTTGAAAATATAAAACAATAGCATCACTGCTATTTACATTACTTTCTTGAACTACAAAGTTTCAGGACAACATCGTCATCATATCCCATAGGTTACATATCACTTGGGATTTACAGTTTATTTAACATTTATTAATCGCATAACAACTACGATGTTCTACTAAGATACTGCCTAGCCTTACTACGTTCTTCCTCCATGATTCGGAACATTAATCTGCGATATAATACGTATGATGGCAACGTCTCGAACTGAATTTGATAACCCATGACCCGATCCTAAGCTCGATTAACCACGGTGTTGAATACTCTATTCATTTCTTCCATCTTCATTCTCTTTGCGTGTGCGTCTTTCACTGCTATCCTGGCTCATTGAAATGCTTCCTCATATGCGTCTTCGGCTCTTTCCCTCTTAGTAGCCTCTTCCTTCAGCTTGTTCCTCAGTTCTGCGACCTCCTCAATCAGTTGTTCTTTCTCTCCTTCAGTCTGTACTAGCTTCTCCTCAACATTAGTCATCCGTTCCTCACGATCTTGGATCTCATCATCTTTCTGTGTCATTATAGTCTGTTGTTCAGCTACTATCTCTTATAATTCCTGAACTGTATCCTGAAGTTCCACGTTACGGTCGTAGACTTCATCGTACATACGAGTGGCTATCGAGGTTAGTGGAGTCTCTTCCTCCTCGTCCTCGTCATCCTCATTCTCCTGTGGCAACTCAATGGGATCCTCCTCATCCGTCTCCACATCATCATCCTCATCTTTAACCACTGTGACCAACGGGGTTGACTCCCGTGGCAGTAGTCATTCCCAAGTAACCTGAATATCACGAGGCTCCTCCTCTATAGGCATCTGAGGTTAACTACTCATCATGCTAAAATCGATTGTTTTCGTAAGGTTGTTAACTTTCATATTCCTAACCAACCTATTATGCAAATTCAAGTAACCAAACCACTAAAGTAATCACCGTCATATCAAGCCATAAAGCTATTCATTTATTGAAAAACGGATGTCAAGCTTTCTTAGCCCATGTCATAGATTTAAATAAAAATACGTCAGATTTGAATGATATTTCTATTGTTAACAATTTTCCTGACGTATTCCCTAAAGAACTTCCTGGCCTACCCCCAGAGCGTAAAATTGAATTTTGTATCGACCTTGAACTCGATAAAAAGCCCATTTCCAATGCCCCATATCGAATGGTTCCTATTGAACTTCAGGAGTTAAAGACCCAACTGCAGGAATTGTTAGACATCGGTTTCATTCGTCCTAGTACGTCTCCTTGGGGTGATTTTGTTCTATTCGTAAAGAAGAAAGATGGGAGTATGTGACTTTGTATTGATTATTGAGAGTTGAATCATGTTACTATCAAAAATAGGTATCCGTTACCTCGCATTGATGACTTGTTTGACAAGTTGCAAGGCGCCAAATTCTTTTTAAAGATCGATCTTCGTTCCGAATATCATCAGCTAAAGATTAAAACTGATGACATTCCAAAGACTGCTTTCAGAACTCGGTATGGGGATTATGAATTCCTAGTCATGTCTTTTGGATTGACTAAAGCTCCTGCTGCCTTCATGGATATGATGAACCGAGTATTCAAGGAATATTTGGATCATTTTGTAGTCGTCTTTATTGATGACATCCTAATATACTCCAAAAACGTGAAGATCATGAGCAACACTTGAGGCTGATACTCCAAAAGCTTCGTGAAAACAAGCTTCATGCCAAGTTAAAGAAATGTGAGTTCTGGCTTGAGGAAGTAGCATTCCTTGGGCACGTGATATCAAATCATGGAATATATGTTGACCCAGCAAAGATTGAAGCAATTCAAAGCTGGGAGTAACCTAAGTCAGTGACCAAAGTACGTAGCTTTCTAGGCTTAGCTGGTTATTATTGGAGATTCGTGGAAGGATTTTCTCGAATCACTACTCAATTAAATCAGTTGACTCGAAGAGATACAAAGTTCGGATAGAGCGAGGAATGTGAGAAGAGCTTTCAAGAACTCAAGAGAAAACTCATTTCAGCACCTGTTCTGATAATACCATCAGGTTCAGAGGGATTTGTCATCTATAGCAATGCTTCAGGAAGAGGTTGAGGATGTGTTCTCATGTAACATGACAAAGTCATAGCCTATGCCTCAAGATAACTCAAAGAATAGTGGAGGAATTATCCTACTCATAATCTAGAGTGAACAGTAGTCATTTTTGTGCTAGAGATCTGGAGACACTACTTGTATGGGTAGAAATTGGAGATTTATACAGATCATAAAAGCCACAAATATTTCTTCACCCAAAAGGAACTCAACATGAGGCAACAAAGTTGGCTCGAGCTGTGAAAAGATTATGACCATAACATTCAATACCATCCTGGAAGAGCGAACGTGGTAGCTGACACGTTGAGTAGAAGATCTTATGAGGGTACAAGTGTGATGTTGTTAACACAAAGACCCATTTTGTATGACTTACAAAGGATGGAGATAGAGTTAAAGACTTCAGGGACCCATGTGATGATGGCCAATATACGAGTAGAACTGACTTTAATCGTTAAAGTTAAAGCTGCTCAAGCTACGGACCTAGAGCTGATGCGTATGAAGAAGAAAGTGCAAAAAGGTGTTATTTCAGAAGTAAGAATCGATGAAGAAGGAATACTTTGAGTCAACTCCAGACTTTGTGTTCCTAATGACCCTGATTTAAAGTATAAAATCATGATGGAGGCGCACAACACACCGTTTGCAATCCATCTTGGGAGTACCAAAATGTATTGTGATCTTCGACATACATTTTGGTGGAGCATTATGAAAAGAGAGATTGTAGAGTTTATTTCAAGGTGTTTAATGTGTCAATGAGTCAAGGCAGAGCATCAAGTGCCAAAAGGTTTATTGCAACAACTTGAAATTCCATAATGGAAATGGGAGCACATTACCATGTATTTCGTTATTGGTCTTCCCAAAGTTTCTCAAGGCATAGATGCAATTTGGGTCATTGTTGATAGATTGACCAAGTCTGCTCATTTCTTACCTATACGAGAAATTTATTCATTTGAACATCTTGCTCGTATATACATAAATGAGATTGTAAGCCTATATGGTATGCCAGTATCCATAGTTTCTGATCGAGACCAAAGACTCACTTCACGATTTTGGGTTAGTTTGCAAAAAGCTATGGGCATAGATTTACGATTTAGTTCGGCATATCATCCTCAAACGGACGGGCTGTCGGAGAGGACTATTCAAACTCTTGAAGATTTATTAAGACTCTGTGTCCTTGACTTCATTGGAAGTTGGGACAAGTTCTTGCCATTGGTGGAATTCTCCTACAACAACAATTATCAAGCAAGTATTGGTAGGGCTCCATTCGAGGCGTTGTATATATGCAAGTGTCATTCTCCAGTATGCTGGGACGAGGTGGGTGAATCAACGTTGTTGGGACAGAAATTGGTACGTATGACTATGGAGAAGATTCAAATGATCCGGCAACGTATAAAAACTTCACAAGATCGACAAAAGAGTTATGATGATCTTCATCGAAAGGACATGGAATTCAATGTTGGTGATCATGTGTTGTTATGTGTTGCTCCATGGAAAGGAGTTACGAGATTTGGAAAGAGATGAAAGCTCAATCCTTGATTTATTGGCCCATTTGAAATCCTCGATCGAGTAGGAAATATGGCTTATAGACTCGCCTTACCGCCAAGTATGTCTCGTGTCATAACATTTTTTACATTTCTATGTTACATAAATATGTTGAAGACCCGAACCACATTATTGAGTTAGAACCGGATGAAATAGCGGAAGATTTAACATATAAAGAGGCACTTATTAAAATCTTGGATAAGATGAAACATATTATACGCTCCAAGGTTATTCCTCAAGTCAAAGTTTTGTGGAGAAACCACGATGTTGAGGAAATGACCTGGGAGTTAGAATCTAAAATGAAATCAAGCTATTTTCACATCTTCGACATACCAGGTACGTACTCTAATTTTGAGGATGAAAGTTCATAAGAAGGGGAGGTTGTAAGACACAAACGTTTATGTATAAAGATGAATTTTTCTCAAAATATATTTTTGAATATTATGGTGTAGATTTGTTATAATGTTATAGTTGTGGGTAATATTTACAAATTTTGCAAAGTATGCAAGTTGTTATAAAATATTCGATTAAATTAGAATATTCGCTTAAACAGAAATATTCAAATGCGGCGGCAATCATTTGTGGACCCCACAACGGAATTATTGTCGGTGTTAGAAAAGAACAGAAATATCTTTTTATAAAAATAATGGCGAAAGTTTTACCGTTAACTGTTGAAATACCCGATGTTAAAAGTACAGTAATACGCGTGCTTGCATAGTAGCACACGATATTAATTTTTTATGCTTACGTGAGAAGTCACTCATTAATATTCAATTATTGCTACAATAATTGCTGCATAGTATCTCACATAATTTGATTCAATATATTTTATATATTATTAAATCAATAATTGAGATGACAAGTTATTCATATTATTATCTATATAATTAACAATGTCTAGAAAGTTCTGTCGAGAAAAGGGGTTTGGTCACCTAATTGTGCGCCAATAGGGAGAAATCCTTATCGAAAAGCCCCCTCTTTCCTGGGAACGATCTAGTTGTTAATATTGTGAGTTATAATAATGATGAATAAATGTTGTTAAAAATATTGAGGGAATTTTTATGAAGTATTTGTTGTAAATTTTGGCATATTATTTGGACCCCCACTTACCCATTTTTCAAAATAATTGGTAGAAAGTTATATATATATATATATATATATATATATAATAAGTGGTGGGGCCCATATAAAGAAAAATGAAGCATTTGGGGGGGAGTAATATGATGAACACGCGAGGGAGTATTGTATTATTATTATATATATTATAATAAGTTTTTTTATGAAAAATATAATATATTAAATTTTATTATGCATAGTGTTTGCATGATAGAATCAAATTTTTTAAAAAAAAATCGGTCGATCGTTCGTGATGGTTTTACTGTTCACCCGTGATTTTCTAAATTCAAATAGTATCATTTCATTCTTCTATAAATAGGATGCTTAGTTAGAATTGAAAATCACACCAGAATCAGAGAATTCTTCTTCTATAATATTGAGTGTATTTCTTTAGAGTTTTAAAAAGCTTTGAGCATAGAAAACAGTGAAAGTTTTCTTCAAGAATATCCCCGCTATACTAGTCCAAATATTTTTTTTCAATACTCGTACGAAATAATATTTTCTTCCATACTCTATAGTATGTAAGTGATATTATTTTGTTTCAGATTCCAAATTGTATACTCATTTTGTTAAGTTTTGGCTTCTATACTCCATGAAATTAGTAGAATATCCTTGAAATTTGCGCTTCATCCAGTATTTTATCATGAAAATATTATTCTTAGCATTCTTGATAAGTTTTAACTTTTTCATTATGGAGTACTATTCATGGGGTACTATTCCTAAAGTACTATTCATGGGGTACTATTCACTCGGGTACTGTTCACTCGGGGTACTATTCATGACAAAAATTGAGTTCTTTTCGGTCCAAATCATTTTTTATTCAATATTATTGTTGAACTTTACTCCACAAAGCAGTATCATGTTGACAATTTGGACATTATTGAATTCTTGATAAATTAAATTATAAATTTTTAAAAATTTATCATTTGCTTTTGTTGGTCGTTTTACTGATAAATATTAGCGTGCAAGTATACACGGTCAACAAGTAATAAAGAGTAAGTAAAGTATCGTTCCCACAGAGAATTAACTAATAAAGTTCACCAAACACTAGCCCATAACCATTTCAATCTTATTTAAACGAATGATATTATATTTTATATTTAAATTATTAAATTAAATAAACCTAACTACCCCTAGAATGAGACTAGATAATGAAGACTCAAGATTACAATTTCCACTATTGAATCATTTAAATCGACACACTTCCTGTTAAGCCAAATTAATTATATTGGATTGTTAGTCGAGAACACAAAAGTGAAATATAGCCATCTCTAGATGTACCATACCCATATCACATGTAATCCACAATTGATAAAATACACCACATTATCTAAACCGCTATATGTCTATGCAATTTACAAATATATAGGATTTCAGCCCAAGCTCTCAATTGACTACGAGTGGTGCTTCGGTATATGTCTATCCTAAGCACGAATCATACATTTCATCACCATGTAGAACATACAAACACAAGCTATCAAGATCAGATCTAAACCCATACTTTGTTTTTCAAGTTCATATGGGTTATCATAATAATCGATGGCCAATCAACTAAGCAAATACGCATAATCTTAATAGACAATCTCATAACAATCAATAAGGCTAACAATGAAGTATGTCAAAATAAACTAAGCAATAGATTCCATTGCAATCCCAAAATAGAGTTTAACTCATAGTTGAATTAGAATCCATGATCCACAATTGAATATACATTGAAAGATACAAATAGAAGTAAAGAGATTTAGGGAATACGAATAGCAAATCTGAGTTTCTTCTCTTGTTCCACTTCTGAACTTTTAAGGATCTTCAATTGCTTCAATCCCCATATCTTAGCTATTCTAGGGTTCTAATCTAATAAGGAAATTAAAGAAAAGAAAAGGGCATATGTAATGTAGATTGATCCCCCAAGGGTGGAATCCCCTTTACAATGATAATACGTCTTATTTATAAGCCCTCATTGAACCCCCCTACAAGTTACGCTCTAATTTACTATTTTAAAATAAAGTCAAACACATCTGCAAATGACGAGCCTTGGCACGCGAGGCTCTATTGCAAAAAACAGTAGCGCTTTGGTAGCGTTCAAGCCTGCGGGTGTGTGGCGGGCGGCGCGATTTCTAGCTCATTTAGGCAGCGGCCATGCGCCTTCCGTGGTCTTGCCTTCCTATGTTCTGCTGCTGTTTCCTACTTTCCACTTCTTGATGCTTGCTCTTCCACCATTGCTCAGTTCCGTATCTCCACTCGTTTCTCGTGTCATGCCTTCATTATTCTCGTGTCACCTACCACTGTGACGAACGAGATTTTTGTAATTTAATTCTTAATATTTATTGAAGTAAATAAATATTTTTGATGATTTAATTATTAGATTAAATAATTAATTGATGCAGTTGTGGTAGATTAATTTAATTATATGTGTTACATTTATTGAATTAATGTGGAGAATAATTATTATTCAAGTATGTATTTGTGTGAGCTTATTGAATTAAATGAAATATTTAATAAGCATAATGTTAGTTTAATTAATTTAATTATTAATTAGAGAGTTAATAAATTGACATTTTTTATTAATGAGAAAATTAATTAAGTGACTATGTGAATTTATGAGAAATTATTATATTTATTTTATATTAAATTAAATAATATAATTGAGTTATTGTGTATGGGTGTGACATGATTTAAACTATATGATAAAGCTTTATTAAATTAAATGGTTTTGTAATCTATTAATCTAGCCACATGGCCTTAGGGGGAGTTATGGGCAGTTAACCCATGATGGGTAATCCCGACCATAGTCTTGCGTCGATCGATTCTTATTATGTGTATTCTCTTTTCTCTTCTTCATTATTTTACTAAGTCTGATAAAACATCACAGAGAGAAAATCAGAGAGAGTTTGTCAGAGAGAAATTGCGAGTCTGTGAAAGAGAATTGAGAGTGAGGAATCTAAGCCTACTAAATTATACTCTACAGGGTAATTTCCTCCTTCCCAAATTCTATTTTTACGTTATTTAAGTTTTATGAAAATAGCTTTCATTCATACTGTAAAGTCTCTGTAACTGGGATAGGAGTAACGATTATTGGTTTTGTATGTGTTATGGCACATCACATCGTATTTAATTATATATATTATGTAAACCATATCATCAGTTTCATGAAAACACATGTGGTATATGTTTTTCATAAATTACAGAGTTTGGGTTTTGGCCATATGGCCTTATACGTGATATTTCATGCATTGATCGTATATTATCCCTAAATTTTACACTCGTATGTTGTTATGCATGTTGATACGAAGAGACCAAAGTTTAAATGAACGGATTCGGTGTTATAACGAATCCGTAGTGACAATTTTCATGTTTTATTTTCAAAACCTTCAAGAACCTCAAATTCAATGAAATTGCATGCTTAAATTCTGTAATTAAGTGTTTAAATTGGTTAAAGTCATTATATAAATGTTGGGTTATGATTATACATGAACTATAAATGTGGGTATGTCTAAAGTCGAGTAGAAATTAAGAAATTGGCATGTTCTGCGATTTTTCGCGAATCGCCATTTCGTGTCTGTGCTGTCGCAAATGTCATGCCCATTACTTTTCTATTTCAGCGCATGTAAGCACATACTAAATGTCCTGTCAGAACGCCATCACGCCATCAAATAAAAGCAGAAGACAGTGTAACGATGGTAGCCATGGCTACTCTCTAAAAAGTTCGAATCTGAAATTTTTATAAAATGATTAAGTATAGCAATGTGTTAGTAACTTAATTAATGAGCATGTAAAAATGTTAGAAGCATAATGAGATGATAAAATAGATTTTTAACATGTAAATAACATAATTGGATATGAATTGAATTATTGAATACATAATTAGCTTGTTATTCATGAAGTGTAAATTATGTGACAAAGTGGTAATTTAACTAAGTATAGTCAATATTCGAATTAGACAAAAGAATGAGTTTCTGATGATTAGTTAAGTATAATTAACTGGTATTGTGAATGTGAATGGTATGTAGGATTAAATTCAAAGAACGTGCTTAGTTAAAGTGTAATCTACACACGAGGCAAGTTTCCTAACCCTACATGTCATTATTGTTCAAGTTTATTATTTACCTCGAGTAAATTATCATTACTATTATTCAAGTTCAAATGTTATATTAAAGATTGATTATCTTTTCAAAGCATGATTCAGTTATACAATAATTGTCCTATTGTATACTTCTTAAGATTATTATTCAAATCGAATATCATTATTGTTGAACCTTATTAGACTAGTGAACTTTATTGATTCAACTAGTCCTTAGTTGATGAACGTTCTAAATTTTAGAACCCTTATTGAATTATCCAAACCAAACTTCCTTTGGTGCGGACTCGAATGTCAAACTGAGATGAACAACCCTGCAAAGGGATTTATTTATGCGTTAAGCGTTAAGATATTGTGCATGTAAGATGGTACTAAGGGTGATCCCCCTAAGTACGGTAGTAGAAAGGTCTATAGTCTTATATATTAAAGGTTTCAAGTATAATCCTTGATAACCTAGGACATAGTTCAAGGTCTTATAACCCTCAGAAATCTTTTGATTCTTGTTATTCATTCTTGATTCAGAAGTTGAGCTTTTGTAATAACCGTGAATTTTAAGTCACCATGTATGTATGTACATTTTTTTTAAACTTTGTGTTATATATGGATACATATATTTATGGATTTCATTAAAAATGAAAGCCTTGTGACCTAATTATACATTAGGTAAGGATATTAAATAACCTAAGGGTTATGGTAACACGAAAAAGTTAGTATTTTATATGTATACTAACTTAAGTGGGTAAACTTAGTATTTCAAGTGACTAATAATTTTAAACCTAATTCTTGTAAATCTAATTAGGTTATGAGATAAAATCATATGTATAAGTAATTAAACTTCATATGATTGGAGATGAAAGCCCTAAATTATCAAATTGGGTAACATTATTAAAATTGTTGGACTATGTTTTTATCTAGCCCAAATCAATTAAAAGAAAAGCCCAAGGAAAATAAAATGTAATCCAATACTTAGCCCACTTGATTGGGGGTATTCTAGACATTTGATTAATCAAAATTGGGCATTTAAAATAAAAGCTAAATGGTGGATATTATGAGGATCCTAAGTGGAATAATTAATCTAACTTGTCCATTAGTAGACATGAATAAACATAAGGACAATGTTGTAAGGCTCCCATTGGTTGCCACTCCATTATGCACATTTAATCATGTTTAGCCTAAGGTAAGTAATAATACAAAGTTTTTACCTAATGGGCAACAAAATAATTGTGGGAGAATTATTAATGAATTGGCCATTTCATTTTGTAAACACAATTCATTCTTCCAACATCTCATTCTTACAACATTTCATTTTCTCTCCATCTTCTTCATCTTCTTCTTCTATCTCTTGCTCCCAAGCTAGCCAACTTCAAAGAGAGAAAAGAGATAGAGAATTTCGTCCATAGAAAGAAAAAAATATATAGGAGTGCTAGTTGTTTATGCCCCCTAAGTTTATTAGTTACTTTGGAAAATCAAGGAAGGTAGCCACTAAGTCAAGGTATAATGTACCTTCATCTTCTTCTCTTACCTTGTTTTGATAGCTTGAGTTTTGATGGGGTTATGTACAACTACTCAAGATACACTAGTTATACATACCATCATGCATGGGACTAAGTATCTTGAGTGTTAGATCAAAAACTTAGAGGAAGAAAATGAGCATATGTTCTCCAAGGGTGAAAACTCTTGTTTTTCTTCCACTAAATCTTGTGTAACTCAAGTTCTACAACTTGGAATTATGATCCGTCGAAGGGGGGTGCTAGATACATGAGTTATCTAGTAAATCCAAGTGGCAGATCACAAATATAGCATGTTTTGAAACCTTTGAGATTTTTTTTACAAAAACAGTCCACTTTATATGCTAAAGCCTTGAAATCCAAAATCAGCTACTGACTTGTTTTTCATGAGGCTGTTTCATTAGTTCCTTGTCTTATAAAAATCTGGAAAAATATTATAGAGGTACCTTATGAAGTTATCTCACAGCGTAGGAAAAGAAAGGACACGTTTTCAGAAAGTTATATATTGTGCGTAATGACTATTTCCGTAGAGGACTCCATAAATATTATCCTACGAATATCTCACTGTATACACTGAAAATTCCAAAATTATTACAGTAGCTTCATATATGTTAAGAGAGCATACCCTGAAAATGTCAGATATTTCTGAGCAAAACTCAATTTTTAAAAATAGAGCAAGATCTGAGTGTTTTGAGCACTTTAAAAATAGTAAATCATTTTCTAAAATTCTAGAAAAATTAGAGGATCATTGTTGGTTCATATTCTGTTAAAATCCGAAAGCTGAGAATTTTTGGAATCAGTTTGCTATTTTTCCTAAAAATGATTAGGTTGTAAATAAAAGGAAATAAATAGTTAAATGATGTCTTTAATGAGAAAAATATGATTTTTATGCTTGAATGCTCATAATATATTATATCATGACTATCTTAGGGCATTTTGGTAATTTATAATAATAAATATTATTTATGACCTTTTATGGATATTAAATAAGAGGTTAATAAAGGATGAACAATTAGAATAAATTGTTTATTAATTTAATAAATCATTGGAATATTATTATAATACTAATAATATTATAATATGATGTTGTTATATAAATAAAAATATTAGATTAGAGTATTATTATTAAATAATAATATTCGAGATTAAATAAAATATTATTAAATGATTAATAATATTAGTAAGTGAATAAAATATTATTAAATGATTAATAATATTAGTAAAGGGATAAAATATTATTAAATGAGTAATAATATTAGTAAGTGAATAAAATGTTGGTAAATGATTTAAAGTATTATTAGTGAACCAATAATACTAGAAGGTGAATTAATATATCTAAGTTAATAATATTATGTGAATTAAAGGTAGTCGTTAATTAATAATAACACTTATCTAGGCATGATAATGTTTATAAGAACTTATTGTAATGTATGATATCTATGTGATTACATAATCGATGTTATGCATTGACTAATTGAAAGACTAATTATAGGTCTCTCAAAGGAAGATAATTTAACTACATAGTGGATAGAAATTTATTTAAATAAATGTAACTCTCTGATCGAGGCAAGTTTCCTAACTTAACTTGAGTTATTGTTTTCAAAGAATATTAGTGAATAATTATTGATGATTATTCACGTCTTTATTGATTATTGAAATTCGCACTTTGTGCAATTGAATTCCTGTTCAACTGTTATTGAACTCGTGAATTAAATTAAAGTTCTTTATTTATGAATCTGTTTATGATAGATCTATGCTAATTGTATATCGGCTAGATCAAGCATGTCTAAATTTGTTAAATCAAATGGATTTTAAATAACCGTTTTATTAATTGATATGGTAAGAACTCTTGATCGAGAAAATGGACAAATTTGATTAAGGCATGATATCAATGTCGGATTATTAAGTGTTTATGCATAAATCACGGGGGGTATGAAAGGTGATCCTTGAATACCAAAACTTTTAAAAGGTCCATTTAAATCATCGAGCACCTTGGCAAATGTTCATGGTTATTCAAAACCACTCGAGTTCATGTTATTCAACTATCGAATATTCAATTGTTGATTATTAATTCATGTTCCTTCACAATCTTATGTTATTGTTGAACATTGAAGGCAATATTTCTTTCTACGTCATGATATATCTCCTTTGTCTTTATAAACTTGTGAAGCAAATTAGTTGCTTACTCTTGCTATATCATGACCTCTATTTTCGATTAAGCTCAAGGATCTAATCTGCGAAGGACAAGGGCAAGGCAAGATCTAGGAGTAATTTTAGAATGAATGTTAAATTAGTTATTATCTAATGGAATTTCTTGAGTAAACTGCTTGTATTATAAATGGTGTATTTAAAGTTAAGGTTAGAGACCTTGGGACCATGTTTTGAGACTTTTGTATAATGAACAATGTATGTTTATTATTTGAAATAGTTATAGAATGCTTATGATGATGATAGGATCGTGAGCAGCCTTTGACTGAGGTTAGAGAACTGGATTTGGGGGCGTCCATGACTTTTATTTCGTGGTTATTATTTCTATCGCATGTTATTATTCAAAGTTATATTGTTATACTTGTGGGCAATCATGCTCACTCTTAGCGTAATAATAACATTGCGCTTAAGAACGAAAGAACCGACGAACCTTCCACTAGTAAAGGCAAGGGCAAGGTTAACAAGTGATGAAGACTTGTTATTTTTATTAGATGATGTATTTATGTTTAAGACTTGAGTTAATGATGTTGTTTAAGACTTATTGTTTATGATTCCACACAAATGTTTAAGGTTAGTTTAAACTGGGATTGTATTATTATTCGTATGTTGTAACCCTTAAGGGGAAGATTTTATTTCTATCTATTGCATGGTTTGCATTTATTATGGGTAGATAGATAGATGATATTTGTATAGTGGACACCAAATCCCGTGGAATTGAAGTACCCGGATTTGGGGGTGTCACAACCACTGCCAAACTGTGCCTTTTCCTGCAATTTCATACCATCAGAGTTCTCATTACATGCAATGCAAATTAACATAAAATGCAACTAAAAACATACTAAAATGTACTTGAGATGAGCATAGTTCGCGTTAATTTATATTTAATAAGTAGGTATAAAACCTTCTTATCAAATACCCCCAAACTTGAACTATTGCTTGCCCTCAAGAAATGCAACATAATGCAATCTACATGCTATGCAAGCTAATGAATCCCCAGATTTCCAGCCATGTTAAGAATTCCAATAAGATATGCCTCAGAAATATCAAGATCCAATAACAAAGCATCAAACTAAGCTAAAGGCATACTGACATACAATCAGACAATCTCAACCTGCTATAGAGATGATGTGTGTGTGTGTTGTATTCACAGATAAGCCTTACAAATGCAAAGATTACACATGCTACACTGCTTAAGAAAGAAAACTGAGGCTTACATCAAGAACTATGCATACAAATGAAACAACAACTACTCTAACTCATCAATACAAACTAAGGTTCAGCAATGGGTTTATTCTGCTTTATTTTTACTCACGAGGGCGATTTTCGAACTTTCCCGCGATGTTTATTGAAAATATTTTTTTTTATTTCCCTGACTGTACAATGTCTCATTCCATTAGGCTAACAGTGCTACCCCTTAGTGAGCTTTCAACCAACGACTCCCACACCATTAAGACCTTAGGGCGCTAGGTGTAGAGACAATCCCCTCGGGCATACTTACTCAAGTAACAAAGGCCCTGAAACAAGACCAGCCATGATAATCTTTTCATCATTTATTTTTATTTTATTTTATTTTATTTTATTTTTATTTTTTTAATATAGCAATCATACCCATGCGTTCCCAAAGTTTGAATTTCAGTGTTTTCATATTCAATGCTCACTTCCTACACAATCCTATCTTTAAAAATAATGTTTTCATCTCAGCAGGCAAACCAGTTAATCTTTAACCATCAAGCAAACATGAACACATACGTGCTAACCGGTAGCATCTAAATAACAAACATAGATCACATCATGTATAAAATTATAACTAAGCTTAAGTTATCAACCACGTTCAAAAATCTATCAAATTTCTATATTATCAATGGCCAAATTAGAATTTAACTAACTAAAAACCTGGGATTATTCTATGCAATGCAACTAAACAAATATTAAGCAAACAAAAAGAAAAAATATACTACAAAATTAAACTAATAACTACTAACATGCAATTAACTATATGTAATTACACTACATGCTCTAAACTACTGACTAAACCCAATACCCCCAAACTTAAAACAAAAAATGCCCTCATTGTAATTAAAAGTGAAAGAATACTCCCCTAAGTGGCAATGTCATCTTCGTTCGCCTCCTCAAGATCCGATGGTATATCAGGCGATGGATAAGTTTTAGATAATCTAAAGTTGGAAACTGAGTGTGGACTTCTAACTATCTGAATGCTTGAGTCAGAAATTCTAAAAGTTGAGCAGTGTTTATTTTCTATGACTGAGCTATGGCACGGCCTCTCTGTGTTTGGCTTGTAGTTGGGCGCGGCCGCGCTACCCTGTTCTTTGGCAGCTTCAATTTTTTTTTGACTTCTGTTTGATCTTGAATGCATATTGCAAATGGATTAAACCTGAGAGGAGAAACAATAAAACTATTATTAAGTCTTAAAACTATCAAACATCTACTAAATATGGAAAGTATGAAGAATTAAACAAGGAGGGAGAAAGATTGGATGGGGTGCCTCCCATCTAGCGCTTGGTTTATAGTCCATTAGCTAGACTCTGTTCTTGACCGCTATCCAATTCCTCTACGAAAAGCTAGGAACCCTCCATCCATTAACTGCAATATGTGTAGGTAGGTTCCCCATCTTGCGAGTCTGTGAACTGAAACAACCTAGCATATTTCCTATACATGATGCCTCCAGTTCTATTGCATAGCTAGGTGCCTTGTCCGTTATATTTGTGAATAAATTTTGACTTTAGGCATGAAAAATACAACAGACTTTTCCTCTTCTCTTTTCTCTTCCTCAGCCCACCATGGTTTGTAAGAGGCCTCATAATCTCAGAAATTCATTCTTTGGATGTGACTACCAAGGGGACATGGGTGTGCAAAGTTCACTGAAGTTTTCAACTCTAACTGAGAAGGCACTTGGGGTATTATACAAGTCAGCTCATGTTCTTCATTTCCATACCACCAGTTGTCTCCTCAATGTCCACTCCTTTCAATTCATTCAGTGGCATATACATTTCTATCTCTCCATCAGTTTCATCGTCCATGTCATAGCACCAATTATTTGGAGGGTGATTGTTCAAGGCTTCAAACATTTGAGCCATCTGATTCTGAAGATTTTGAATTGACCTCTCTTGCTCAATCATCTTCTCCTCAGTTGATGCTATAAATTTGAACCATAAATCCTCCAATCTTGAATTATCTTGTTCAGTTTCAAAATCCATGTATTGTGGGCCATTCATTGAAGAGTTAATGAGTTGTTCCATCTGTCGATTAAGATTCTGGGTTGATAACTCTTGACTCATTATCATCTCTTCATGGTCTGCTCTGCTTTTTAACATGAATTCCTTCAACCTTGAATTTTCTTCTTGTTGCATTGGAGGTGGATATGAGAAATTCGATGGATGTGTTGGACTTGGAACACCGTCTTGGTCTTGATAGTTATAACTCTCTATTCATAATCTGGGTGATATCCCCAACCTTGATGATCATTGGGATAAACATAGTTGTTGAGGTAATCACCCCCTAAACCGTATACTTATCCAACACCTTGATGTTGATCGATAACTTTCTGGTGCTTTCGCCAAACACAATATTTACATGTAACTGCTATCTCTCGCGTGCGTTGGGCTGGAAGAACATCCAACCTCTCCGAAAGTGTTGCAATTTGTTCTGACAATGTAAAAAATACATTGAGTCCTACAGTTCTTGTGTTCCTTGGTTGAGTCATATTTTCATAAGGCCACTGATAAGCAAAGTCACCCATGGTACCTAAAAAAAAGAGAAATATAAGAAGATAATTAAAACAACAAAAAAATGTTTAAATTAAGACTAATTTGATTGAAATTAATGTTAGCACAAATTTATTAAGATAATTCCCCGGCAACGACGCCAAAAACTTGTTGGTCGTTTTACTGATCAATATATGTGTGCAAGTATATATGGTCAACAAGTAATAAAGAGTAAGTAAAGTATCGTTCCTACAGAGAATTAACTAATAAAGTTCACCGAGCACTAGCCCATAACCATTTCAATCTTATTTAAACGAATGATATTATATTTATATTTAAACTATAAAATTAAATAAATCTAACTACCCCTAGAATGAGACTAGATAATGAAGACTCGAGATTACAATTTCCCCTATTCAATCATTTAAATCGACACACTTCTTGTTAAGCCAAATTAATTATATTAGCTTGTTAGTCGAGAACATAAAAGTGAAATATAGCCATCTCTAGATGTACCATAGCCATATCACATGTAATCCATAATTGATAAAATACACATGAACACCCACATTATCTAAACCTCTATATGTCTATTCAATTTACAAATAAATAGGATTTCAGCCCAAGCTCTCAATTGACTACGAGTGGTGCTTCAGTATATGTCTATCCTAAGCACGAATCATACATTCCATCACCATGTAGAACATACAAATACAAGCTATCAAGATCAGATCTAAACCCATACTTTATTTTTCAAGTTCATATGGGTTATCATAATAATCGATGGCCAATCAACTAAGCAAATAAGCATGAATCTTAATAGACAATCTCATAACAATCAATAAGGCTAACAATGAAGTATGTCAAAAAAACTAGGTAATAGATTCCATTGCAATCCTAAAATAGAGTTTAACTCATAGTTGAATTAGAATCCATGATCCACAATTGAATATACATTGAAAGATACAAATAGAAGTAAAGAGATTTAGGGATTAAGAATAGCAAATCTAAGTTTCTTCTCTTGTTTCACTTCTGAACTTTTAAGGATATTCAATTGCTTCAATCCCCAAATCTTAGTTATTCTAGGGTTCTAATCTAATAAGGAAATTAAAGAAAAGAAAAGGGCATATGTAATGTAGATTAATCCCCCAAGGGTGGAATCCCCTTTATAATGATAATACGTCTTATTTATAAGCCCTCATTGAACCCCCCTACAAGTTACGCTCTAATTTACTGTTTTAAAATAAAGTCAAACATAGTTGCAAATGACCTTGTGTAGCGTGAGGCTCTAGTGAAAAGCAGTGATGGCGCGCTGGTAGCGTTTTTAGCCTGCGCGTGTGTGTGCGGAGTCTTGCGAATTCTAGCTCATTTAGGCCTTGGCCATGGCTACATGGCATCTCTGCCTTCTTATGTTCTGTTATCATTGCTTCCAACTTTCCACTGCTTGATGCTTGCTCTTCCACCATTGCTCAGTTTCGTATCTCTACTCATTCAACGTGTCATGCCTTCATTATTCTCGTGCCACCTACCACTGGCGAACTGTGCCTTTTCCTGCAATTTCATACCATCGGAGTTCTCATTATATGCAATGCAAATTAACATAAAATGCAACTAAAAATATACTAAATTGTACTTGAGATGAGCATAGTTCGCGTTAATTGATATCCAATAAGTAGGTATAAAACCTACTTATCAGCTTTTATTTAATTGAATTCTTATATCATTGTCATCATCCTCATGCTTATATTGTTATGAAAGTCATCTTTGGCCCGTAGTGCATAGATGGACTGTTGATCGGTGTGATTATGACCAGGGATCATTCGGAATAATCATGACCTATAATGTTACAAATGATGCGGTAAAAGTCCTCATTGGCCCATAGTGCATTGATGGACAGTTGTTGGCATGATCATGACCATTGATGATTACACGAATATCCTTGGCCTGTAGTGCATGGATAATTCGTGGACGTGATACTAATGAATATCATTGGCCCGTAGTGCTAGGATGATTCGATGATGTGGATTATTTATTAAGTTGAGTCTCAGCGATAAAATTTATGATAATTTTTTAAATCATAGAAGATAGTAGATATCATTCTTTACTTGACTCTTCTAATAGATTGCTTGTTCCGCTGCAGTTAAACTTGATGTGTATTGTATTTTATCAGTTTAACATTGTTGAAGGCTAATGATAATTTATTCTGCATTATCTTAGTCATAATAATTCTTATTGGGCTACTTAAGTTCACCCTTTTACTTTCATTGTTCTCTTCAAGAAATGAAAATGTAGCTGGGACTAGTCAGGGATTGGAGTGGCGGTCTTAGATGGTTGTTTTAGTAGTCCTCACTATTTAGTGTGATAATAAATGTAATGAGGATTAAATTTGAGTTTGGATATTGTCTATGAGACAATATTCATGTAAAAACTGTCAGCTCATGTTGTTTAATTAAGTTTATATTTGTATTCAAAACCATGTATTTGACGACTCAAGATGTGTGATGTATACATATTTTGGGGGCATCACACTAGTATAGGCATGCCGCCTTACAAAGCGTTATATGGAAGGAAGTGCAGAACTCCACTATGTTAGGATGAAGTGGGTGAACGTCAGATGTTGGAACCTGAAATGGTACAACAAACGGCAAACATAGTGAAGTTAATACGTATTCAATTAGTAGCGGCTCAAGATAGACAAAAGAAGTATGCGGATCCTCACCGTGAGAAGAGGTAGTTTGAGGTCGGTTCGTATGTCTTTCTGAAGGTGCCACCTTGGAAAGGAAAGATACGCTTTGTAAAAAAGAGAAATTAAGTCCAAGGTTTATAGGACCCTTTGAAATTTTAAAGAGAGTAGGAGAGGTAGCTTACGAAGTAACTTTACCTCCAAAGATGGAACGAATACATAATGTGTTTCACGTGTCAGTACAGCGTCCTTATAAAATGAACTACAAGCACGTAATAGAATATGAATCTATTCAAGTAGAAAAAGACTTAACGTATGAAGAACTTCTAATTCAGATTGTTGATAAGAAGGAACAAGTCTTCAGAAATAAGATAATACCTTCGGTGAAGGTAATTTGGAGGAACCACAATGCCGAAGAAGCAACATGGGAACTTGAGAGTAAAATAAAAGAAAATTTTCCCCATTGTTTAAGTAATTGTATGGAGATCCTGGGGACAGAATCCTTATAAGGGGGGAAGAATGTAACGCCCAAGAAAAATCGGATTTTATGTGAATTAAATTTTTATTTGATTATTTGAATTAAATGAATTTAATGGTCGTTCTATGACCTATAATGTAAGGATGTGGTTAGGATTCTGGCTATGTGCTAGGATTAATTGTTTTGAATTTCCAAGACGAAAATAAAAGTTTTCCGAGAAATTTTCGTAAAAACACTATTCATCCATTTCTACTCGGGAATTAATTTGGAATTTTTGAGAAACGCATAATGATAGAATTCTAAGATGAACTAGAATATCTAATAATATTTCAGTTATAGCAAACAAAGTTTTCGCTTGAGGACTTAAAACCTAAGTGTTAGGAAAAGTGAGATTCGAGAAGTAAATGACTATGTATAATAAGTATAGTTATTATACGTGAGAAATACGAGTGTGATACTAGTTATTATACGAGTAGAATACAATTAGTTCTTAATGGACTTTATTAATTGGACTTAGACTTTGTCAAGCCCAATGTTAAATTAAATCAAGCCCAAGATAGGCCCGATATGAATTAATTCTAAGCCCAAACTAAGAAACAAACCCGTGAGTTGAACCGATGGATCACTGGATGGGTAAAGCCCGTGGGGAAACCCATGTGGGTCCCCCAAAAGGGCTTGTGGGTCGGCTACGTGATGGACAAGAAAGGGAGAAAGCTTGGTCAGGAAGAATGGAATAATAAGGAGGTGGCCCTTTTAACCAGTTTGCCCTCCATTTGGTTTTAAATATAAGGAAGCCTATGTCTATTCATTTGCTAGTTTAACAAACATTGAACAATATATTGAGAGATAGAGAAGAGCAATAACAAGCAATCAAGAGGAATCAAAGCAAAGTAATCAAGCTTAATTCAAGAACGCGAAGAACACTAAGGTAACAATACGTAAACTTTAGTCTTCAATTATTTTCTATTTATTTTTCATAGAGAAGTATGAATTAGTGGAACATGTCTCATCCGGAGTAAGAAGGATGGCTATTACTGAATTAAAACATTAATAAGCCATGTATAAATGAAGATCATAAGAAACTAATTAAGCTTTAATCAAAGAAAACCATTAAAACATTGAATTAGTTGTTGATAGACGAATTAAAAACCATCAGGTATAAGTTATATGTAATTGCTTGGTTAGGTTATAGATAACTGAACAATGGATTGATTTCATTTGGTTTGGTGTACAAATCTCGAGAAATGAAGTTATGGAAAAATTTACGAGATTAGACGATAATCGTCGAAATTGTAGAATTCCCGGATTGGTAGTCAAAAGTCGCCATTTAACTCGAAAACCTTAGTTTTCAATGGCGTATCGTAGAACAACATGTTTAGCATGTATAGTTTTTAATAGAAAATTTTAATTATTTCGAAAATTTCAATGGTTGTATTATCGTTTAATGATGTAAAATTATAGGTTGAATGTATTATTAAAGACCGAAGTCGAGAATTAAATTGTATGAATTTTGGGGTCGTTAAAGTTGGTATTAAAGATGTAGGTTATAAACCTTAGGTAGGAGTACCGTAGGCTATAACCTTAGAAAAGGAATGTGAAGATAATGAAAGAATAAGCTCAGATAAAGTTTGAATAATAAGAAGTAATTTAAGAAATTTATAAAGAAGAGATTAAAACATGCGTAAGAGGATTCAAAAAAGAATCTCGCAGAGTTATAAGGAATATGAATGTGGGGTTACCCAACTCCAATAATAAGGATGTAAGGTGATAATAAATAGAGAATGTCTATAAAAAGATAATGATAAAGAAGTTAAGAATAGAGAGTTATATCTAAGTGGTACAATTGTACTCTTTAAGTAGTTGATGTATGGTATCCGGGCTAAACGATTCCTTCATAGAAGCGGAGGTATATGCTCTGAACTAGTAACTTTCTAACCTAGTTTGTTGGTTGTTTGTGGGAAACCACTCAAATAAGTACCATATTGAAACTGTTAGAGACTCGATGTGTATCAAGTGTAGAAATGGATACATTATAATGAAAGTGTAGAACTTCGAATGAAATTTTGAGCGATGTAAATGAAGTTAGAAATTCTTAAAGGAAGAATTTTTTTTATAAACAAGAAGAGATTCAAAGAAGAATCTAAGAGATATAAAAGATAAGAAATGGGAGTTTCTAACTCCAAAATCCAAGATAACGAATAATGTAAGTAAATGATGAAAAAAGAGAGAAAGAGGATCAGTAAAACAAAGCGATCACGAGTTAAGAAAAGAATTTTAAGGAGATGATTATAGAATAAGATCACGGCGTGGTCTGTTTAAGTTATAAAAGAAAGATGGTCTATAATGTTTGAATAATTATAGCTTAATGCTATGAAGATGGAGTACTATGAAATAGTACGAGATAACTCATGAGGAGTTATAGATGATGTGATACGAGGAATTCGTATCGAGCAAAGAGAAAGTTATAAGCAAGATAGAGTTTGGTGGGATTTTAATTGAGGACTCATGTGATGGCTGAGTTATACAAACCTTTGTATGGGTGAGGGTTTTGTGCTTGCACTCAGTTTATCACATTGATAATCATTAGAATGTTTGTGTCGCGCTATTTGCTATATGCCTGTTGAGAAGGTGATTCTTTTCTAATGTGTATAACAGATAGGTAGAGTATAGTTAGAGAATATTATAAGGTTAAGTGCGAGTTCTTAAAACTCATACTTATGGTAGGTTCGTGACTCATAATTTTATGGTATGTTTTTGAACCCCTCAGCGAATGGAAGCCTATGGTATGACTAGGATAAGTTCTTAAACTCATATGATTGTGGCAAGTTCCTGAACTCATAACGTGTGGTAAGTTTGATGAACTGGGTATAGATAAGTGTAAATGGAGTATTGAGGATGATAGGAATAGATAAACCTATTAAGCAATGGATCATTATAGAAAGTGGAGTTGATGGTGGAAGCATAGGTACTCTAAATCTACTAGCTATGCTAGACTTTCGAAATTTATTGACTTCGTGCTGATGTTTACACTTCTATTTTCTTGAAAAGCATTGGATCAAATGATGGAACCAATGAGTTTTAACAACAATCTTTATTATTAGGTATGTTCTATGCTAATTGCTTGACTAGACAAAAAAATGATTTGCAATATATCAAAATGTATTTTATATCATTAATGCATCATGTAACCTGGTGCAAAGATGATAAAAACGATGGTGTCATCAATGAAGGTTTTGGGAACGAGGATAGTTTGTAATAGAAAATTTTAATTATTCCACAAATTTCAATGGTTGTATTATCGTTTAATGATGTAAAATTAGAGGTTGAATGTATTATTAACGAACGGAAGTCGAAATTAAATTATTATGAATTTTGGAATTAGATTCTGAGGCGGTGTCGTTTAATATGATAGCACCTGCAGAAGAGATGACTCCAGGGGAGTCAATGAAGGCACTGTTCATGACAATATTGGATAGAAATATCTAGTTGGGGAAGGAAGTGAGAGAGCTGAAGAAAGAGGTCCATGAAATCTTGGAGAACATAAAAGACATGGAGACAATGTGGGAGGAGGAGCACGACAAGAAGGTTTTGGCAAAGGACAAGGTCCATGAGCTGAAACATGAGGCCTTTAAGCTCAGACATGAGCTAAAGGCTAAGAAGCAGAAGATAAGTAGAATGTCGAGTTGTCACGGGGATTTTCAGCAGCAAGTGGTTGAGTATGCGATAGAGGTAGGGCAGACTCGACATACTATAAGTCAAGATGTTATAGCCGGTCTTGCCAATGTAGATTAGGAGAATGCCAAAAGGTAAATGTAGACTAGTTGATGGCTAGAGTAGAGTTAGATATGTAAATATGTTGTATTTAAGTAGTGACATAAAACCCTCTTTTGTATATCAAAGGGTAGTTTTTTGTAAATCCCAATTTTTGGAAAGCAATTGTGGAAAAGTAATGTAATCAGCTAAGGCTGTGTAATGACGAATGATGTAGTATTATACTACAAAGAATAAAATCAATATAAGCCTTTTATGGAACATGTTGTGCAATGAGTTTGAAGTTATTGTTTAATAATGAATAATAACTAATTAACAAGAAGAAAGTAATAATGACGTGTTATTTATCTTAACAGAAAGATACCGCCAAGAAGAAGACAACGAAATCAAGAAGCCAATGTGAATCAACCGAAAAGGGGAACGGTTAATCTGATGCAAGAGTTTGTTAATTTATTAACGGCTGCTTTTAATAGTAATGGGGTGAATATACCCGTAAATCATGCGATAGTATGGGCTACTACGTTTAATGATTTTAAGAGTAAAGTACATGTTAATATTTTTGGAGACTTTGTGTTGATAATTCATTTCAGTTTAATATGTACATGTTAGAACCCCTTTGTGTTAATATTGTGTCGTATGTGTTGTGACATTATATCTTTGTTAGAATGTCATAGGGTATACCTGATCTATAACCACATGTGGGGGTACCACAGGCATGTTCTCTTGGCACCGAGGCATGACATCTTCCGTGGCGGTGTGATCAGTCCACGGCGCCTCCGTTTTGTGCTCCGGTGGGAGTTGGCCGTTTGATGTTTTGTTGGGGGAGGTGTATGGGTCGACCCTAGTTTTATGTTTTGTTCTGTTCTGCAGATCGGTGATGTTTGTGCCAAACACACCTTCCGATTTTACATGCAGTGGATTTGCGGTCCAATGTGTGTGACTTGCCTGTGTGACATTATTTGACTTGCCTGTGTGGCAAGGTATATTATGTTTTATTCTGAGCTCGGTATGAAATAACACCCAGCCATTTGATTCAGCGTATTATTTCATTGGGTTAGTCTTGTTCGTTCAGTTTCAGTTCGTTTTGTCTCTTTTCATTTAATTGAGTCAGTTAATTTGGTTCATTATTTGTATTCTATATCTATATTGGCATTTGGCTCATGCTGTGTTTTTCTTTCGGCAGTTAATCAAGGGAATCAAGGGCAAGTGTGACGAGAGCTCCATTCTATCCGATAGTTTTGATATATTTTATTAGGCAATGATACATTGATTTATTTATAGTTGTAATAGTTATTTCAGATTGTGGTTTGAGCCAGTGTGGCATTTATTATGGTTTGTTTTAAGACATTTAATCAGTATGAGATTATTCTTTTGTGGATTAGAGTTTTGTTATATATTCATCATTTTGTTATGTTTTGAGTAACCTCTCTTTCTATTTCGGAAAGGGGTGTTACAGTTAGTATGATAGAGAAGTGATTATTGATGAATCATGTATGATAAGGAGTAACAAGGATGGTTATTAGAGGACTTAAACCTTAATAAACCATGTTCCATGTAAATCATAATCATAGAAGTTATGCACTAATGAAGAACATTGAAGAATTGTAATTTTGTTGTTGATGGACAAATTGAAAACCATCATTATGAGATTAGATGAAATATGTTTTGTTAGGATGATAGATATATTGAATGAATCCATTTTGAACGGTGTAAAAATCTCAAGTAACGAAGTTATGGTAAAATTTACGGGATTAGATAATAATCGTCGAAATCGTGAAATTCTCGGAATGAAAGTCAAAAGTCATCATTTAACTCGGGAACGTTGGTTTTCGATGGAGAATAGTCTAAGTTTGCATTTTAGAGTTGCGGACTCGAAAATGGTCAAATTCTTACTTAGAACGGAGAAACGAGCTTTGAACGTTCATGAACGTTTAACGAACGCTTAATAAAGAATTTAATCGGTGAATTCCGTGTTAACGAATTTTAAATGTAATATTTTCTAATGAAATTAGAGTACATGTGATATGTGAGCTAACAGCTTTTGAACTATCCAATTTTGACTTAGAATGAATAAGTTATCAGCCCAAAAAATTTACAGAAGAAGGAAACTAGGAAAATTTTCTCTTAGGCAGGGCGGGCGCTGCAGCGCGGCCCAAGGATTTGTAGTTGGCGACGCAATGCCAGGCTAAGCCCTCACTCACTTGTTAAGTCCAACTATGATCATGGCACAAAAAATATGAAGAGTGAAATAAGCAATACGAGGTAAAGGGTCTCATGTATCAGAAACTCACATGGCGAAGCCATGATTTATAAAGGAAGTTGGTCTTGGCGCTTAACACTAGAGAAGAGATAGAGAAGAACAATAATGAATATAAAGAAAAGAGAAGTTGATTGAAAACAAATTATAACTTTAATTAACTTTAAGTAACATCCTTAAGGATGAATATAACCTTAAGAATTACAACTAAAAGTTGATGAAGAATTACTTAAACGTAAATATAAAGTAATACGATAAACCGTAATGAATGTTAACCAATCTAAATGAATAATTAGATTGGGAAGAAGGGTGAGATAGATTAGTGACCATACATGATTGTTTATGACCTAAAGTGGTATGTTATGTGATCATGTATTGTAGAATCCTTAAAGACTCAAAGGAAAAGTATATTAATTGTAGAAGACGCTGAAGGCAGGTATTTTAACCTTTGTCTATATTCTCTTGGACAAGATTAAAAATTCATGTACCTTACACATGAATTGATGTATAATGAAGTCGAAACCAATTCCTTCGGCTAAACTTAAGGTGTTTTGTGGATTTCGTTATAATCTATCAAAATATTGTCAATTTTGCTATCTTTTTCAAAACTATTTTGGTATTGATTTCAAAGAAAGACTGAGTATTAATAAACAAATGTTTTTTGGTCAAACGACAAGCACGCCAAAACTTAATCGTAGATACGTTTAAAGAAGTAGTGTTGAACAACATAGAGTACTATAAGCTGATCACCTAGATATGCTCGTAAGATATGTCAGACTTACAGATTTGGTTTCGGGCTGTCCTTTTCAATGAAAAATGAAATGCTCAAGGTCTTGGACCAAAATTTATGTTTAACGAATGTTGTTCATTGTGAAACGTTTTAAAGAAAAGAGAAGTGCTATTTTGAGTTATCTATAATACTTCGCAACTATTGATTCAGTTATAGAAGATATACGATTCATATGATTAAAACCTATTGCTTACAATGAAATTGTCATACTTGTTGAGCTAGTTATGCTCACTCTTGCTTGAACCATATGAGTGCAGCTAAGACCGAACGGACTGAAGAACCTAGTAAGGTAAAGGGAAGGCTAAGGCAAACCAATAATTTGCCCTTTATAATAGTATAGTATGAATGTTGTAAATATTTGATATTATGACAAAATCATATGTAATGGTTACAAAGAACCTGGGAATGGTAATATTGTTTTGGAATATATAAAAGAGATATTCACTCTTTTGAGGTATTTTAATTGAATTTATGTGTGAACTATAGCACCGTGTAGCACCATCTGTCGGGTTGGAAGATACCCAGATTTGGGGGCGTCATAGGTTTGTATCAGAGCCGTAGGTTATAAAACTTAAGGGGGGTGGAAAAGAACCTTAAGCCATTACCTTAAGAAGAGTTAAAGAAGTAAAAGATGAAGTTAACCATAAAAATGCATTCAATGTGATATGTGTTTTTACTATTCTAATGATGTGTACTAATCAAACTATTTTGTTTTGTTGTAGATGTCAGGAGATAACGTAATGTATAGGGATATACATGTCTTTAGTGAGGAGTCAGTGAATCAAGTAGAGATCTTACCGAACCCCGTAGCTGAGGTGCCAGAAGTGGTGGTGGTTGAGTCAGGAGACTCAGAGAACTTATAATTCATGTCCTTGTTTGATGGCATGTCGGAGGAGGAGGTGGAGGTGGTGTCGTTTAATATGATAGCGCCTGCAGAAGAGATGACTCCAGGGGAGTTAATGAAGGCACTGTTTATGACAATATTGGATAGAAATATCCAGTTTGGGAAGGAAGTGAGAGAGCTAAAGAAGTAGGTCCATAAAATCTTAGAGAACAAGAAAGACATGGAGACAATATGGGTGGAGGAGCACGACGAGAAGGTTTTGGCAAAGGACAAGGTCCATGAGCTGAAACATGAGGCCTTTAAGCCCAGGCATGAACTATAGGCTAAAAAGCAGAAGATAAGTAGAATGTTTTGTTCTCACGGGGATTTTCAGCAGCAAGTGGTTAAGTATCCGATAGAGGTAGGGAAGACTCGGCATACTATTAGTCGAGATGTTATAGCCGGTCTTGCCAATGTAGATTAGGAGAATGCCATAAGGTAAATTTAGACTATTTGGTGGCTAGAGTAGAGTTAGATATGTAAATATGTTGTATTTAAGTAGTGACGTAAAACCCTCTTTTGTATATCAAAGGGTAGTTTTTTGTAAATCCCAATTTTTAGAAAGCAACTGTGGGAAAGTAATTTAATTAGCTAAGGTTGTGTAATGACGAATGATGTAGTATTAAACTACAAAGAAGCAAATCAATATAAGCCTTTTATGGAACATGTTGTGCAATGAGTTTGAAGTTATTGTTTAATAATGAATAATAACTAATTAACAAGAAGAAAGTAATAATGACGTGTTATTTATCTTAACAGAAAGATGCCGCCAAGAAGAAGACAACGAAATCAAGAAGCCAATGTGAATCAACTGAAAGGGGGACCGATTAATCCGATGCAAGAGTTCGTTAATTTATTAACGGCTTCTTTTAATAGGAATGGGGTGAATATACCCGTAAATCATGCGGTAGTACGGGCTACTACGTTTAATGATTTAAGAGCGTTGGTCTGCCGGAGTTCAAAGGAACTACGGACCATATTGAACCTCATACTCGGGTGAAAGAAATAGAGAAGGCATTTGTTATTGGAAATGTCGAAGAAGGGCAAAAGGTTTATTTTTCTACCTATATGATGAAAGGAGAGGCCAACTTCTAGTGGAAGGCGAACTAGGCTAGGGCGGGTATAGAGAACTGCTTTTCCACGAGTATGCAGGGGAGGATGGAGATACAGTTCTTAGAATTGAAACAAGGGGAAATGACAGTTCCCCAATATGCTGCCAAGTTCAATGAACTGGCGAGGTTTGCTCCAGATTAGGTGGACACAGAGATGAGGAAGGCTAGAAGATTCGAGTAAGGCTTGAAACCCTGGCTCTATAGCCGAATATCAGTGTTCCAAAGTAATTCTTTTAGAACCATTTTGGAGAAGGCAATAATTGTCGAAGGTGGTAATGAGGCTCTAAACCAATACCACAGAGAGAAGAAGAACAAGAATAAGGTAGATGGGGGAGTGAAAATAGAAGGAGCCAGTGGGAGTGGCAACGGGTAGAAGAGGAAGGGTTTTATCTCTGGGAATACCGGAGTAAAGCAAGGAGATCCTAAGAAGAGGATGGAGGCATGAAAGAACTGTGGGAAGACTCACTTAGGAGTCTATCTCAAGGGAAATGCAGTATGCTACAACTGTGGACATGAGGGGCACATTTTGCCTAACTGTCCAAGTCTAAAGAAGAACCATGGATGCTTCGTACGTGGATCAACTAACACATAACGAAGAACTTCCCAAAGAAGGGGATGGACAAGAATAAGGGTACTAATAACGGTAAGTTAGCTATTAGTGGTTCCACTCAGACGAGTAGGCCAATGGTCCGCACGTTTAACATGACGGTCCAAGATGCAGTTGCATCAGGGGATGTAGTTGCAGGTATTATCCCGATTAACGATATAAATGCGTATATGTTGTTTGATTCGGGTGTTACTTGTTCTTTCATAGCATGTGATTTTGCTAGACGATTAGGATTACTTCTCGAAAGATTTCATGTACCTTTGAATATCAAGTTAGCGAACGAAGAAATAATTCATATTGAAGATATTCATAGGAGTTATTGCGTAGAAATACGAGGTTGTAAACTATCGGTAGATTTGATACCGATAAAGTTAGGAGAATTCGATGTAATTCTCGGGATGGATTGGTGGTTTAACCATGGTGCAATAATAGATTGTCAGAAGAAATGTGTAAACATTAGAACATTGAGACAGCCACATGTAGTGTTTTACGGTAATAAATCACCAACATGCTCGTGCTGTCTTACAATGACGCAAATTAGGAAATTATTGAGGAAAGGATGTGTAGGTTATTTGTGTCATGTTGTTGATACCCAGAGAGTGGGAGCAACGATGGAACAAGTACCTATAGTTAAAGAATTCGTGGAGGTATTTCCAAGTGAATTATCGGGTCTTCCACCGGATAGGGAGACCGAATTCGTAATAGATATTGTGCCAGGAGCGGCACCAGTTTTAAGGGCACCATATCGTATGGCGCCAGTTGAAATAAAGGAGTTGATGGTTCAATTACAAGAACTGTTGGATAGGAAGTACATTCAACCGAAAGTGTTTCACGTGGTAGACCACCGATCATGCAGGAAGAAGAAGGACGGATCGTTAAGACTTTGTATCGACTACCGAGAGTTGAACAAGTTAATGATAAAGAATAAATACCCATTGCCCAGGATCGATGATCTCTTTGATTAGTTGAAAGGGGCAAAGTATTTTTCTAAAATAGATTTGCAAACGGGGTATCATCAGTTGAAGGTTAGGAAGGAGGATGTATATAAGATGGCATTCAGAACTCGTTACGGCCATTACGAGTTTCTGGTGATGTCATTTGGGTCGACAAATGCACCAGCTGCATTTAGGGATATGATGAACAGAGTGTTCAAACAATATTTGGACAAGTTCGTCGTAGTGTTTATCGATGATATTCTAGTTTATTCTAAGATGCCAGAAGATCACGCTGAACACCTAAGATTAGTATTGGAGACACTAAGAAAGGAGAAGTTATATGTGAAATTCACTAAGTGTGAATTTTGCCTAGAAAGGGTACAATTTTTGGGTCATGTTATCGATCGAGATGGAATTTCAATGGATCTAATGAAGATGGAAGCAGTTGTTAATTGGGAACAGCCAAAAACGCCGACTGGTGAACGGAGTTTCCTAGGGTTAGCGGGATACTATCGAAGATTTATATAAGATAGCTACTCCCTTGACCAATATCACAAGGAAAACAGTGAAGTACATGTGGACTGAGAAGTGTGAAGACAGTTTTCAAGAACTAAAGAAAAGGTTGAGTGAAGCACTTGTATTATCTTTACCCGATGATATAGGGAATTTTTTAGTTTATAGCGATGCTTCGCATAGAGGACTCGGTTGCGTGTTCATGCAGCATGGCAAGGTCATTGCGTACGCATCACGGCAATTGAAGGATTATGAGAAAGTTTATCTTACTCATGATCTGGAATTGGCCGCGGTAGTGTTGTCCTTAAAGATATGGAGGCATTACTTATATGGAGAGAAATGTGAGATATACACGGACCATAAGAGTCTAAAATATATCTTCACACAAAAGGATTTAAATATGAGACAAAGGAGATGGCTAGAGTTGATAAAGGATTACGACTGCGATATCCTGTATCACCCAGGAAAAGCCAATGTAGTGGCCGACGCCTTTAGAAGTTGTTTATGTTAACGGCTCAAACTAAGTTAATAACAGAGATGGCTAGAATATAGTTAGAGGTGAGGTTACCGAGTGAGTCGGGACAGAAATTGTTTACAACTGAGATTCGATCTACCATTATAGAGAGAGTAAATGAGGTTTAACTCATAAATGATGAGTGTGACCAGATGGAGAAGCGGCTAGCCGATGAAAAAGAATTAAAATACAGTCTTGATAATGAAGGATTATTAAGATTTGAAGGAAGAATTTGGGTTCCGAATGAGACAGAATTAAAGGAGGAAGTGTTACAATAGGCTAATAGTTTTAGGTACTCGATTCACCCTGGTAGTACTAAGATGTATCAAGACCTTCGACAGAGTTTTTGGTGGCCAAACATGAAGAGAGAGATAGCAGAATACATGAGTAGGTGCTTGACTTATTAAAAAGTTAAGGTCGAACATCAATGACCTAGTGGCTTGTTACAGTCATTGGAGATTCTGGAATGGAAGTGGGAGCATATCACAATGGACTTTGTGGTGGGACTTCCAATTACTCAGAAGGGGTACGACGCGATGTGGGTAATAGTGGACCGGTTGACGAAGTCGGCTCACTTTTTGCCAATAAGGGTTAATTATAACTTAGATCAGTTAGCTAAACTTTATGTTTACAAAATTATTTCTAGACATTAAGTAACAGTTTCGATAGTGTCAGATCGTGATCCATGATTCACGTCAAACGTTTGGAAGAGTCTGAAAGTACGGCTTATCATCCATAAACTGATGGGCAGAGCAAAATGACAATTCAGACGTTAGAAGATATTTTGAGATCTAGCATTATGGATTTCAAAGGTAGTTGGGATGATCATCTACCGTTAGTAGAGTTTGCGTATAACAACAGTTACCATGCGAGCATAGGCATGCCACCTTATAAAGATTTATACGGAAAGAAGTGTTGAACACCATTATGTTGGGATAAAGTAGGAGAATGCCGAATGCTAGGACCTGAATTGGTGCAGCAGACAGCGGTTATAGTTAAGCTTATACGAATGCGTCTGGTAGAAGCTCAAGATAGATAGAAGAAGTATGCAGATTCGCATCGAGTGAAATGAGAGTTTGAAGTAGGCTCGTATGTATTTCTAAAGGTATCTCCCTAAAAAGGAAAGATATATTTTAGAAAGAAGGGAAAGTTAAGTCCAAGGTTTATAGGACCTTTTGAGATATTAAAAAGGTATAAGAGGTAGCTTACGTGGTAGCATTACCTCCAGACTTAGAACAAATACACAATGTGTTTCATGTCTCTATGTTACGTCCTTATAAGCAAGATTATAAGCACGTAATAGAATATGAGCCTATTCATATTGAGAAGGACTTGACGTATGAAGAAATGCCTATTCAAATCATTGATAGAAAAGAGCAAATTATGAGGAACAAAGTTATACCTTCGGTAAAGGTGTTATGGAAGAACCACGATGTCGAAGAAGCAACGTGGGAACTTGAATAAAAGATGAAGAAGAATTACTCTCAGTTATTTGTTTAATTTATAGCGAGATTCTAGGGACAGAATCCATATAAGGAGGGAAGAATGTAACGACCGAGAACATCGGATTTATTGTAAAATAACTTTATTTGATTAAATAATGAATAAAATTATAATATATGTTATTAGTATTTTGGCTACGTGGTAGAATTAAGGTGTTTAAATTTCCAAGACGAAAATAAAAGCTTTTCGAGAAATTTTTTAAAAAGCACTATTCATCCATTTCTACTCGGGAATTATTTTTGAACTTCTGAGAAATGTGTAACGATAGAATAATAAGGAAGGATGGATTATGTAATAATAATTCAGTTATGACAAACACAATTTTTTGCCTGCGTACTAAGTTTGAGAAGGTTAAGGAAAGTAAAGATTGAATAAATGATGATCATATAATAAACAAGTATTATACGAAGCAATGAATACGAGTATGATATGAAGTATTATACAAGTATGTATGAAAGATAGTATGACGTATATGGTGAATGATTATACGAATTAGTATACGAGTAGAATACGAGGATTATACGTTAAACGCTTTAATCCTATTGCAATGGACTTCTAGGATTTGTGTAGAAATTGGGCAAGGCCAAGTGCAAACTTGTTAAGGCCCAAAGATTAATAATGCAAGCCCAACGTTATGCCCAAAGTAACTAAACCTAAAGCCCAAACCAAGAACCGGACCCATGGATCGAACCGATGGGTAACCGGGTGAGAAAAACCCATGGGGCAACCCATGTGGGCCCTCCATGAGTGAGTCATGGTTGGACACTTGGTGAGCTAGCAAAGGATAAGAGTTGTGTTGCCCAAGGAATGAATAGTAAGGAGGTGGAAGAAAGGAAGTGGGATGGCATCTTTACCCTTATGCCCTCAATTGGAAATCCTATAAATATGAGCTTAGATTTCTCATTTGTTGCTTGTTCATTTTACACCAACATCATAGAGCTAAGTAATTATATTGAGAGAAGTAAGAGCTAGATTTTCCTAACTCTAGAAGAAGAAGAAAAGCTTGGAACTTCAAAGGTAATAAACCTTCAAACCATTAGCCTTCATCTCTTCATTGTTAGTATGATTGAGAAGGGATTTTTGGTGAAGCATGTATGATAGGGTTAAGGTGACATACTATGAACATTTTTTTTCATTTTCGCTAAGGTTTAGCAGAACTTCATCCATAATGCGTCATAACTAAATGAATACGAGGGTGATCTGCCTAATGTGCCCTGTATTGATCAATACTACATACAAGAACGATATTATCGTTCACTCTGTCCGCCTTGGGCGCATAAAAATTTTCCCATGTTCGGGATGTTCATACTTAGTCTGGAATCCGAACCAAAACAATTTAATTGGATACAAAAAGGTTTTATCATATTAAACGATATTTCTAAATCTGTGTCTAGCTGGTCAAATAGCTTAGACGACTCTTAGTTATCGTATACATACTGGGATCAATAGGTATATATATATATATATCAACATGTAATTAAATACAATGATTATCCAAGTGGGGACACTTGAATAACCACATTTAGAAATTTCTGAACATAATATATATATCTAAATTACCATATAGTACCCTGTTGATAATCAATGATCGGATATAACATATATTACAATAGGGTTAATAATCTAGTACAATAATAATATAATTCTAAAACTTTCTTACTCATGTCCATTGCACAAAAAAAATGCAAAGGTAAGATACTTTCCTGGTCTGCTGCTTACAATACGCAACTTAGTTTTATCTTTTATATCACGACCTATCATTAATAAGATCATTCATTCGATTAGAACAACATACTATAACACACATCACTGCTTATTGCAGTCAGCTCATAACCTAATCACATTGTCACACATATCCAACAGTCATTGAATCACAAACAAACACTTATACAGTCAAACTATATAGGTTCGAATCAAATTCGGTAGCAGTTTGGTGTACCGACGGCTTTATCGTGTAATTATAGAGTTTAAAACTCTAATATGTATCTCAAATATTATTTTGGATAATTTAAATATCAATCATATTATTTTTCTATGACTTGTAATAATTTTAAAATATTTAAATCATGAATTTTCAAACACCGGAATCATTATTAGATGATTTAAATATTAAACAATTCTATTATCATTAACATTTAATTAATATTAAACTATTAATGAAACTATTGCCAAAATATTAAAGTTATTTATAATAACTCAAAATACTATTAAAGTACTAATATTACCCTTAAATGATTTTTAAAATATTTAAGATCATTTTTAAATAATTACCATAAATATTTAAATATTAAGGTATTATCCACTAAAATATTAAAATTCACTTATACTAACTTAAAATATTTTTAAACCATTTATATCCTTTTAAAAGATTTTTAAATCAATAAAACCATTTTAAAATATTTATTTAATATAATTATTTAATAAATTTAATATCATTAATATTAAATTATTAATGAAATTATCTCTTAAATATTAAAAGTTATATTTTTAACTCAAAATATTATTAAACACCATATTATCATTTAAAATGATTTTTAATATGATAAAATAATTTTAGTTAATTTATTTAATGCATTTATTAAATAAATAATATTCAAATAATTACTAATATTTATTGAAAATATGCCAAATTATTAAAAGTGATAAAGGTACCTAGTTTGACTCATAATAATTCCTTGTCTAAGTTGTTTCTGGTCATGGTAAGACATTGATCATGTAGTATTGTTGTAATACTACATGAATCAATCATAAACAGGATCAAAACATAACATAGTTATAAGATCTGGCAGACGTGTTCATCATGATTCTGGGCTGCCCAGAATCATAAGTCATGGCCGGTCAACACTTTTGTTGACCTTATATCGTGAAATATGTGCATGGTAATTGTGTTCTAGACGTCGGGATATGAAGAGAAACTAACATAGAACATTTGTTGAACAATAGTCAAGTCTAAACATCCTTAACCAGAAATATCTAAGCCTCAGAAAATCGTGGTCGAGGTCGCTGGGGGTTTTGGGTAACCCAGAAACCCATGCAGTTCGAGTGCCTACTTTCTAGCTCATTTTAGTCTATGATCTGGTAATTATCTGGTGGGTCTCATGATTCTAACATATAGTACAATGTAAAATAACACATACCCATCAATATATCAGTCCAAACACATCGTATCCCCCAGATCTAGCCTGCTCAAACGCTGTTAGAAGGCGTGTTCTTCCCGTTTCTGGAATTTCCAGAAACTGTACTTCGTGATCGTATGGTCTAGTTTTACCATCTACTATACTTAATCTATTGACTTTTTATGGGATCTAAAACCATGGATATGAAGACCATATAATGCATCTATAATCTAGATATAACAAAATCATCAAAACAACATAACACCGATGATCTCAAAGCTAACAAAATCTCGTCAGCAATCGAAAACGAAGTTTCGAACTCTTGGTCATGCTCTTTCAATGGGTTTTGACCAAGAATAACATGAAACCTAGGCATGTAATGGCTGTTATTACACTTCCAGATCACAGACCACATATCAAACTACATATCTAACATATAAAACAACAAAACTCATGATCAAGAAAGAATCTAGAGTCACTGACATTCCTTGTCAGACCTTAGTTTTAAACTTTTTCCAGATTTCTAAAATCATCAATTTCGAGCATCTAAGTGTTATGGATCTGAGTTATAACAACCCAGATCACTAAATGACACCTTCTAACATAACTCTAAACAATAAACAACAACAAATAACATGAATCACATAAATATCTAAGTTTAGGGTTTTTATACCTTTTTAGCTTTGATCCTTGAATCTGACTTTTGATTCTGATCCTTGGCAAGTTATGAAGTGTTCTGAACTTTGTTTCTAACTCACTACCACTCAAAATTTTCGGATGAGAGAGAGAGAAGACTTGGATAGGTTGAGAAGTAAAGTAACTTACTTTGCTTGCTTGTATGCTTTTAATTCATGATGCAATGTATTTAATCTAACAAGTTGGATGATTAAAGTTGCTTACTAGACCATGTGGCTAGCTAGAGTTGGTCACTACCTCCTTACTAGGGCTAGATCTACACTCCACCTTATTAAAGTAATCAAAAGGGTAGTTTGGTCATTTGACTTATAGAGTGAATGGTAACTTGGTAACTTTTCACAACTATTAGATTTTAACCCTTAGGGTTAAACCCTAGGGTTTAACCCTAGGGTTTAATAAACTTATTTTTTAAAATTGTCTATTAAAGGCAAATATGGAAATCTAGTTTCTAAAAATATTGATTAGGGTTCCCTAATTACACTAGGTTTCCTAATCACCTAGGGTTTGTAAATTAGCATTTATAATATATTAATTACCATTATCCTTGCTAAGTTAATACTTAGGGTTTATAACTTAGCAATTAGGGTTCTAATTTAGTAATTAGGGTTTCTAGATATTAATTAAGGTTTACCTAATTAACAGTAAACATAATAATGGTCATTAATTACATGACACACAACTTAACAAATCCTACAGTCATAACTGACTTTTGTACTATAGTTTATCAGTAATGCTAGGGTTTGTACTGTGTTACTATAATTGATCTACAAATTAACATTACACACATATCAGGCATATTTATATCACTGAAATATAAATAATATTATATTATTATTCTCATTCCTTATTCAAAATCCAGACTTAGGGTTTTAAATTCATATCTGACATAACCTTTATACATACCATCATTAATTAAGTTAAATTCATTAACCTAACCAATATAATAAAATACATATCATAATAATCCTAATAATCATATCATAATCATATTTTTTTATGGAAAATAAATAATAAATATTTATATTACTAAATTGATTTATTATAAGAATATAATCTATAATAATGAATAAGTCTAAAAAGAAATTATTTACATCTAATAAATAATTTTATTTATCATATAGATACATATACTTTACTTTGCAAATATTTTCACCTTTATATAAAAAAAAAATTAAATCCCAAAATTTCTTATTGAAAATATTAGGTTATTACATCCACCCTCCCTTATAAGGATTCCGTCCCCGAAATCACCGCTTTAAAACCTATAGACACTAGGGAAATTAGTATACACAGTCATTGCAAGTAGATCTCGATCATAATTGATCAAACCGATCTATAACTATTCAGCATAAAGTTTGTCTATCTGCTTAAATAGAAATTTGATTTCTACTAGAACACAAATTCCTCCTTCAAAATTTCCTTATAAAATAATTTACTATATATACGAAAATACAATTGACTCGAATAATACCTGGAGTCGCATCCCCATCTACCACGGTTTCTTGAACGGTCATGCTGAAGACTCTTGCGGTTGATTCTGTTAGGTTGTTTATTGAAGTTGGTCTCGTTGTCGCCAGCGTCCCGCTACTTTTCTCCGTAATCACACTTCATGCCTCCTCCTTTTCGAACAGTCCTTCACTTTATGCTCCGTTGATCCACACCTGAAACACCTTTTATTCATCCTAGGATTGGGGCAATTGGGAGAGATATGTCCCTCCTGATCACACTTATAACACACTAACTTACCTTTAAGACACTCTCCCGAGTGATTCCTTCCGCAATTTCCACACTGCACAACCTTATTCTTTCCACCTCTTGGCCTAATTTCGGTATTCCCGGAATTATCTCCTTTCCTTTTTCAAGTCCTACTACCACTACTCCCTTCTCCGGCTCTAGCTTGATTTGACACCCACCAAAAATTTGCATCCCCTTTCATCGTATAGGTGGCAAAAGCTATCTTTTGCCCCTCCGTTACCCTAGCTATCACAACTACTTCTACAGGGTCAGTTGACCCTCTAAATCCTGACTGTCCTATGGCCTTAAAATCTTTAAAGCTCACAAATCGATTCTCTGGCTGATTTCTTGCGGCTGGCATTCCACTCTGCACATCTTGAGTGACCACATTCGCAAAATTCTGCATCGGGTCTGGTTGTCCTCCAGTTTTGTTGACAGGTTCTTCTACCCTTTGGTTTCGTTTATGTCTTGGCAGCATTATCTGATCATAATTGATCTTTTATCAACTTACCTTCTATAACGCAAAATTTTATACTCAAATAATCATATATTCAAAATATTATATTTTGACAACTTGGTTACTATATTAATCAGTGTTCAGATAAATAATAACTATCTTTATACCAACTTATTTCATTAATCCTACATAAATTCATATTCATAGCGCTTGAGATACCATAGCACATACTACTTTAAACATCCGTTATCCCCTTGTGACTCGAAAGTCGGGATTCGCTGCCATAACTTATACAAAAGTTAAGAATATTATATCTTACCCACATACCTATCATATACGCATCATATAATCATACATATTCAAGTAAAACTAATACTACTAATTTCTTATGCCTTCACTAAGGATCAATTCCTTAGTATTCTATATATTCCCATTATCCTCAATAATCCATTCACACTTAACTATACCTAGTTCGTCAAACTTTACTATATATTACGAGTTTAAGAACTCACCACAGATATATGAGTTTAAGAACATGAGCTTGTCCTTATATTCTTTAACTATACTATTATACTATCATTTCTGGGTCCGGTACTACATTTTTCCAGTATAATCACCTCATCAGGGTTGCTTTCAATATAAGCATCTATTTCAGCTATCAGCTTTGATATTGGCTTGGTTATGGAGGTTGACTCCTTCTTTACGATCTGAGGGTATCCTAATCATTTTCTATCTGACATCTATACATAAATTATCCTTATTAGCATATAATATATACACACAACAATTAATAGTTTTATTTAAGTTATTTTTTTATTTTTGTTTGACGATGAATTTATTCGATTCATCTCCTTTTAAACTCTATGTGAGTTATTTGTACTTTCAACGCTTTTCCTCTACTCTGTAACGCCCCCAAATTCGTGTACTTGAAACCCGAACTCAAAGGTATTACGATACCATTTCTATGTAAAAGTGAAATAATAATATTATCATAAATATCAAACTTAATTTACATTTTAGAGTTTTCTAAATCATAGTACATGCGACCTAAAAATTTTCATTACATGATAGATAATAAATATAATCATCTTATTTAAGTCTAGTTATTACACAAGATAACACAAACTTATTCGTGTAGCTTTCATTTCCCTTTGTTCTTGGCAGAGCCCTCTGGCCGATCATACTTATCTGAAACATTTAAATTAAGCAAGGATGAGCATTTGAGTGCCCATCAAGTAATAACAATTATAAATATTAGTTGAAAGGATTAAATATTTTCTTTGTACTACCATTCTACAATAAATCAAAAGTTGTGAAGTAATCTGAACCGATAATAATAACATAACTACTCTCTATCAAATTTTTGAAACTACGTACTGACTATAAATAGGGTTAAGGTGACATACTATGAACATTGTTTTTCATTTTCGCTAAGGTTTAGCGTAACTTCATCCATAAACCGTCATAACTTACTTGATGAGGGTGATCTGCCCAATGTGCCTGTATTGATCAATACTACATGCAAGAATGATATTATCGTTCACTCATCACCTTGGGGGCATAAAATTTTCCATGTTCGGATGTTCATACTTAGTCCGAATCAACCAAAACAATTTGATTGGATACAAAAGGTTTTATCATATTCAACGATATTTCTAAATCTATGTCTAAATGGTCAAATAAATTTATCATATACATACTCTCAATAATGTATATATATATATATATATATATATATATATATATATATATATATATATATATATATATATATATATATATATCAACATATGATTAAATACAATGATTATCCAAGTGGGGACACTTGAATAACCATATTTAGAAATTAACTAAGAATAATATATATATCCTAATTACCATATAGTACCATATTGATAATCATAATGATCTGGATATAACATATATAACAATAGGGTTAATAATCTAGTACAATAATAATATAATTACGAAACTTTCTTACTCATGTCCATTGCATAAAGAAAATTCAAAGGTAGGATACTTTTCTCTGTCTCATCGCTTACAATACGCAAACTTAGTTTTATCTTTTATATCACGACCTATCATTAATAAGATCATTCATTCGATTAGAATAACATACTATAACACATATATCGCTCATTGAAATCAACTCATAACCTAATCATCATTGTCACATATATCCAATGATCGTTGAATCACAAACAAACATTATACAATCCAAACTATCTAAGTTCTAATCAATTTGGTAAAATATGTCGGTGTCTTGACAATTTTATCGGAGTAATTATAGAGTTTAAAACTCAAATATTCATCTCAAATATTATTTTGGATAATTTAAATATCAATCATATTATTTTTCTATGACTTATAATAATTTTAAAAATATTTATTATAATTTATCATGAATTTTCAAACACCTAATCATTATTAAATGATTTAAATATTAAATAATTCTATTATCATTAACATTTAATTAATATTAAACTATTAATGAAACTATTGCCAAAATATTAAAGTTATTTATAATAACTCAAAATACTATTAAAGTACTAATATTACCCTTAAATGATTTTTAAAACATTTAAAATCATTTTTAAATAATTACCATAAATATTTAAATATTAAGGTATTATCCACTAAAATATTAAAAGTCACTTATACTAACTTAAAATATTTTTAAACCATTTATATCCTTTTTAAATGATTTTTAAATCAATAAAACTATTTTTAAACTATTTATTTAATATAATTATTAAATAAATTTAATATCATTAATATTAAATTACTATCATTAATATTAAATTATTAATTAAATTTTCCCTTAAATTAAAAGTTACATTTTATAACTTAAAATATTATTAAACACCATATTATTTTAAAATAACTTTAAATAATAAAATAATTTTTAGTTAATTTATTTAATGCATTTATTAAATAAATAATATTCAAATAATTACTAATATTTATGGAAAATATGCCAAATTATTAAAGGTTAATTTTATAACTTAAAATAATTTTTAAAACTATTTTATAATTTTTGGAATTTATTTACTATTTTTAAAAGATTTTAGAAATTTAATTAATTAAAATTAACTAAGTCTGTCGCTAAAGCCTTTTCTACACAAAAAAGTCGCATTTAGGTGTTCTTGAGGCTCAAGAACATTCATAGCAAAGTGATAAAGGTACCTACTTTGACACATAATAATTCCTTGTCTAAGTTGTTTTTCGGTCACGGTAAGACATTGATCATGTAGTATTGTTGTAATACTACATGAATCAATCATAAATGTGAGATCAAAACATAAATATAGTTGTAAGATCTAGCAGCTTAAACTTTCGTCATCATGATTCATCATGATTCTCGGCTACCTGTAATCATAAGTCATGGCCATTAACGCTTTTGTTAACCTTATATCGTGAAAATCTGCTCATGGTAATTGTGTTCTAGACGTCGAGATATGAAGAGAAACTAACATAGAACATTTGTTGAACAATAGTCAAGTCTAAACATCCTTAACCAGAAATATCTAAGCCTCAGAAAATCGTGTCAGAGGCTGCTCTGGGTTTTTTGGGTAACCCAGAAACCCAGGCAATTCGAGTGCCTACTTTCTAGCTCATTTTAATCTCTGGTAATTATCTGGTGGGTCTCATGATTCTAACATATAGTACACATGTAAAACAACACATACCCATCAATATATCAGTCCAAACACGTCGTATCCCCCAGATCTAGCCTGGTCAAACGCTGTCAGAAGGCGTGTTCTTCCCATTTCTGGAATTTTAGAAACTGTACTTCGTGATCATATGGTCTAGTTTGATCATCTACTATACTTAATCTATTTAATTTTTATGGGATCTAAAACCATGGATATAAAGACCATATAACAGACTATAATCTAGATATAACAAAATCATCAAACAACATAACACCTGACATATCTCAGGCTAACAAAATCCTGTCAGGCACTGAAAACGAGTTTCTGGGTTGCCCAGAAACTCTTGGTCATGCTCGGTCAATGGGTTTTGACCAAGAATAACATGAAACCTAGGCATGTAATGGCTGTTATTACACTTCCAGATCACAGACCACATATCAAACTACATATCTAACACATAAAACAACAAAACTCATGATCAAGAAAGAATCTAGAGTCACTGACATTCGTTGTCAGACCTCAGTTTTAAACTTTTTCCAGATTTCTAAAATCATCAATTTCGAGCATCTAAGTGTTATGGATCTGAGTTATAACAACCCAGATCACTAAATGACACCTTCTAACATAACTCTAAACAATAAACAACAACAAATAACATGAATCACATAAATTTCTAAGTTTAGGGTTTTTATACTTTTTTAGCTTTGATCCTTGAATCTGACTTTTGATTCTGATCCTTGGCAAGTTATGAAGTGTTCTACATTTTGTTTCTAACTCACTACCACTCAAAATTTTCGGATGAGAGAGAGAGAGAAGACTTAGATAGGTTGAGAAGTAAAGTAACTTACTTTGCTTGCTTGTATGCTTTTAATTCATGATGAAATGTATTTAATCTAGCAAGTTGGATGATTAAAGTTGCTTACTAGACCATGTGGCTAGCTAGAGTTGGTCACCAACTCCTTACTAGGGCTAGATCTACACTCCACCTTATTAAAGTAATCAAAAGGGTAGTTTGGTCATTTGACTTATAAAGTGAATGATAACTTGGTAACTTCTCACAAGCATTAGGTTTTAACCCTTAGGGTTTAACCTTAGGGTTTCATAAGCTTATTTTCTAGAATTGTGTATTAAGGGAAAATATTGAAATCTTAGTTTCTAAAAATGTTGATTAGGGTTCCCTAATTACACTAAGTTTCCTAATCACCTAGGATTTGTAAATTAGCCTTTATAATATATTAATTACCATTATCCTTTCTAAATTAATACTTAGGGTTTATAACTTAGAAATTAGGGTTCTAATTTAGTAATTAGGGTTTCTAGATATTAATTAAGGTTTACCTAATTAATAGTAAACATAATAATGGTCATTAATTACATAACACACAACTTAACAAATCCTACAGTCATAACTGACTTCTGTACTATAGTTTATCAGTAATGCTAGGGTTAGTACTGTGTTACTATAACTGATCTACAAATTAACATTACACACATATCATGCATATTTATATCACTGAAATATAAATAATATTATATTATTATTCTCATTCCTTATTCAAAATCCGGACTTAGGGTTTTGAATTCATATCCCATATAACCTTCATACATACCATCATTAATTAAGTTAAAATAATTAACCTAACCAATATAATAAAATACATATCATAATAATCCTAATAATCATATCATATATACCATAATCATATTTTTATGAAAATAAATAATAAATATTTTTATTACAAAATTGATTTATTATAAGAATATAATCTATAATGATCAATAAGTCTAAAAAGAAATTATTTACATCTAATAAATAATTTTTTTTATCATATAGATACATATACTTTACTTTGCAAATATTTTCACCTTTATATATATAAAAAAAATTAAATCCCAAAATTTCTTATTGAAAATATTGGGTTATTACAAAGAATTTAATCATTGAATTCTATTTTAGCGAATTCGAAATGTAAGATTTTCTAATGAAATCATAGTACATGTGATATGTGAGCTAACGAATTTTGAATGAGCCAATTCCGACTTAGAATGAATAAGTTATGAGCCCGGAAAATTTATAGAATAAGGAAATTGGGAAAATTTTTCTGGCGAGGGGCTATACAAGCCCAGTCACGCTGAAGGCTTTGTAGTTGGCACCACAGCGCCAGGCTAAGCCCTCACTCACTTGTTAAGTCGTCACACATGATGCAAGCACGTAGTATGAAGATTAGGCACCGCAGTACGAGGGCTCGTCTCATATATCGCGAAACTCAGTAATATGATACGATGAGAAAGGAAGTCAAATGGCCGCGACAAAGACTAGAGAAGAGATAGAGAAGAATAGTAATGAATATAAAGAAAAGAGAAGGTGATTGACAGCAAATTTTAACTTGAATTAACTTGAAGTAACATCCTTAAGGATGAATATAACCTTAAGAATTTCAACTAAAAGTTGACAAAGAATTACTTGAACGTAAATACAAAGTAATACAATAAACCGTAACGAATGTTAACCAATCTAAATGAATAATTAGATTGAGAAGAAGGGTAAGATAGATTAGTGACTATACATGATTGTTTATGACCTAATGTGGTATGTTATGTGATCATGTATTGTAGAATCCTTAAAGACTCAAAGGAAAAATATATTAACTGTAGAAGATGTTGAAGGCAAGTATTCTAACCTTTGTCTATATTCTCTTGGACAAGCTTTGTAATTCATGTACATTACGCATGAATTGATGTATAATGAAGTCGAAACCAATTCCTTCGGCTAGACTTAATGTGATTTGTGGATTTCCTTATAATCTATCAAAATATTGTCAATATTGCTATCTTTTGCCAAACTATTTTGGTATTGATTTCAAAGAAAGACTGAGTATGAATAAACAAATGTGTTGTCGTCAAACGACATGCACGTGAGGTTGCCAAAACTTAAACGTAGATACGTTTAAAGAAATAGTGTTGTACAACATAGAGTACTATAGGTTGATCACTTAGACATGCTCGTAAGATATGTCGAAGTTACAGACTTGGTGTTGGGTTGTCCTTTTCAAAGAAAGAATGAAATGCTCAAGGTCTTGGACCAAAATTTATGTTTAACGAATGTTGTTCATTGTGAAACGTTTTAAAGAAAAGAGAAATGCTCTTTTGAGTTATCTATAGTAATTATTGATTCAGTTATAGAAGATATATGATTCATATGATTCAAATGTATTGCTTACAATGAAATTGTCATACTTGTTGAGCTAGTTATGCTCACTCTTGCTTGAACCATATGAATGCAGCTAAGACCGAACGGACTGAAGAACCTAGTAAAGATAAAGGGAAGGCTAAGGCAAACCAATAAGTTTCCTTTTGTAATAGTATAGTATGAATGTTGTAATTATTTGATATTATGACAAGAACATATATAATGGTTACAAAGAACATGGGAATGGTAATATTGTTTTGGAATATATAGAAGACATATTTACTCTTTTGAGGTATTTCAATTGAATGTATGTGTGAACTGTAGCACCGTGTAGCAGCATCTATCGGGTTGGAAGATACCCGGATTTGGGGGCGTCACAGCTGGTAGTTATTAGCTGTCATCGTCTCTATCAGATCATAAGCTTCCTCAAAACGTTTAGCCATAAAAGCTCCCCCAAAAGCTGAATCAATACTCGTTCTGAGATTACCATTCAACCTATTGTAAAAGTATTCATCTGCAACCACTTGGGTAGTCCGTGATGTGGACACTTTCTGAGTAGTTCCTTGTATCCTTCCCAAGCTTCGTACAGAGACTTCCTATGCTGCTGCTCAAACAACGTAATCTCATTCCTCATCTTAGCAGTCTTCGCCAGTGGGAAAAATTTATCCAAAAATTTATGAGCACGGTCATCCCAAGTAGTAATCGACCCTGGCGGTAGTAAGTGTAACCAACTCTTTGCCTTGTCCCTCAGTGTGAACGAAAATAGGTGAAGCCTAACTACATCATCAGTTACCCCGTTATATTTAAATGTGTCATAAATGTCCAGAAAGCTTATGAGGTGCTCATTCGGGTCATCATTGGATAATCCCCCAAACTATACTGAATTTTGTATCATTTGAATCGTCCCAAAATTTATCTTAAAGTGATTAGCAGCTATTGCAAGCCTGGTGATGCTTGACTGAATCTCAGTGACTTTAGGAGTAACATAGTCCCTAAGCGCTTTCTAATCATTTTCAACCATACTCTCTTCCTATTTATCAAAGCTCTCTCGATTTTCCTTAATCCACATATTAAGTCTCTAAAACCTTCGTTCGATGTCATCCTCGTAAAGAAGCAAATCTAGTTTCTTTGACCGAGTTTGCATGCACTAAATCAGAGAACCTGAAACATGAATTAACAAAAAAGAAAAAGAAAAATGTTTAACTAAAACTGAACTAATTAAACTGATAGTGAAAGCAATAAAATCAAAACTAGTCCCCGACAACGACGCCAAAAACTTGTTGGGAAAAATCTAAAATACGCTCAACACGCAAGTATACGTGATCTAAAAGTAATATAATGATAAGTAGTGTATCATTCCCACAGACACAAGTATGAATTTTAATCTAACAATTACCAGCTTTATATTATTTTAATTTTATTAAACTATTCGAATTAATGATTTTACTTAAAGAAAAACTAATAAACTAGAAATCAACACAACTAATTACCACAAATTCTAATCAGATAAAGGAGAATTAAAGCTTATAATTTCACTTTAAGTTTCACTTAGATTATTACACTTCTTTTCAATTCAATTAACTATCTTAGTTCATTAATCAAGAACACTAATGTAGAATTAGCCATCTCTCAATGCACTAACCCCATATCAATTTAAATCTACAATTGATAGAATTAAGCCAAACACCCTAATTAACTAATTCACTATATCTCTATATGAATTAAAATCAAATAAGGTTTAAATCCCATGTTCTTACACGATTACATTCTATGTTAGGTATATCTCTATCCTAAACATACATCAAGAATTACATCAAAACACAGAAATCATGAACACATTCTATTATGACTAGGTCTAGATTCATATCTCATCTCTCGAGTCCATACGAATCCACATAAAATTGGTGATCAAGTAATTCATAAATAAAACATAAATCACAATAGGTGAACTTAATAAATAGTATTACTAAACTGAATTCAAAGCATGATAATCATCATTCCACATTAAAGATCCATTGCAAGCTTAATTAAGAATTTAGTTCATAACGAATGAAATAAAAATAAATAAAAGAATTCATCATCCCAATTAAAGAAATAGAATATCATAACACCACCCGTATCCTCACTCAATTATGCAATTCTCGTGATCGTGATCTTCTTCTCCACTCCTCCAATTATCTTCAATAAATAAGGGCTCAAAGTTGTAATTGATTGTTGTCTCCTTGAATTCTGTGTAATACTTGGCATAAGTCATGTAATAGCTGATAAAAAATGTCCACACACAGTCCCAATCCAAGCCAAAGTTTCTCAGTCCATGCCTCCACAGTGTTTGAATTGCATCAGAATATCTCCTCTATGTACGCGTACCTCAGCCCCAGCAGGGGTTTATGCCTTGTAATTTCCTGCCCCGACGGGGTATGATATCTTTTACACGTGCACCCCCGCCCCCGCGGGGGTATTTCTTTGTTATAGGTCCCGCCCCGATAGGGGTCAAGCTGATGTTTACTAATTTTTGCCTTTCCATGCTGCTTTCTCACCACATCGCCACCATTGTACTTTAACTAACACATAATGCACCCTACACAAAAAAAAACAAAAACACATAAAACTATATAGAAATAACTGGATTAAACACTTTTAAAGTCCAAATAGGAACCCAATTCGTAGGTATGAAACCCACTCATCAGGGCTATTTTGGGACAATGCTGAGATAAAAATTTTCATGTGATCTACTATGCAAGTAAAACTCTGACAGATGCTCAATTGAATTATACAACTACCGAGAAAGAATTAATTGTGGTTATGTATGCCTTAATCAAATTTTGCTAATATCTGATTGAAACAAAGGTTATAGTGTCTACCGACCATTCGGCTATCAGGTATTTAATTTTTAAGAAAGATGGAAAGCCAAGACTAATTCGTTGGATTCTACTCCTTTAAGAGTTTGACTTACAAATCAAAGATAGGAAGGGGATAGAAAATTAGGTAGCTTACCATCTTTCGAGATTGGAAAATCCGGATAAAGACAAGGCATATAAAGTGTTAATCAATGAATCTTTTCAAGATGAACAATTGTTCGGGGTTAGTTCCGAATTTACATGGTATGCGGATTTTTCCAACTACTTAGTGATCAAGATCCTTCCTCCAAACTTGACATGCTAGTAAGAGAAAAAAAATTCCTACATGATGTAAAATGGTCTATATGGGATGGGCCGTATTTGTTCAGACAGTGTGCGAACAAAATGAATCGTCAGTGTGTGCCACAAAGTGAAGTGAACAATATCTTGCACACATGCCACACATCCTTATATGGGGGACACTATGAAAGTTAAAGAATGGCCGCCAAAGTACTTCAGGCAGGATTCTATTGGCCAACCTTTTTCAAAGATGCACATCAGTTTGTGAAAAATTATGATAGATGTCAAAGGGTGGGCAACATATCCAAACAGAATGAGATGCCACTCAATATGATCTTGGAAGTGGATGTTTTGTATGTGTGGGGAATGGATTTCATGGGACCTTTTTTGCCTTTATTTAGTAATTTGTATATCTTGTTGGTAGTAGACTACGTGTCTAAGTGGGTTGAAGCTGTAGCACTCCCAATAAATGATGTCAAAGTTGTCTTAAAATTACTGCAAAAGAACATATTTACAAGATTTGGCACCCTAAGAGCGATTATTAGTGATGAGGGAAGTCACTTCTGCAATAAATACTTCACAACTCTCTTGGATAAATATGGGGTCAACCATAAAATTGCGATAGCTTATCATCCCCAAACTACTGGCCAAGCAGAAGTTTCGAATAGAGATGTGAATAGGATTTTGGAGAAAATAGTGATATTTAAACTGTTAGTTATTGCATATCTGCATGATTCCAATTTGTTAGATAGTTGAAGTTAATTTGGATGATGATGAGATTGGAGTTGTGTAAACAAGGATTGGTATTGACAGCTAGGGTGTAAAACCCCAACTTTTATGAATAAAGAATAATTTTCTCAAAATATATTTTTGAATATTATGGTGTGGATTTGATATAATGTTATAGTTGTGGGTAATATTTATAAATTTTGCAAAGTAAGCAAGTGGTTATATATATTCGATTGGTCGGGGAATATTCGTTTTAACAGGGAATATTCGTACGATGGCACAATCATTGGTGGACCCCACAACAGAAGTATTGTCGTAGTTAGAAAATGACAGAATTGTCTTTTTATAAAAATAACGGCGAAAGTGTTACTGTAATACGCGTGGTTGCATAGTAGCACACGATATTGATTATTGATGCTTACATGAGAAGTCACTCAGTTATACTCAATTATTGCTACAGTAATTGCTACATCATATCTCTCATATTATTGATTCAATTATTGTAACAGTAGTATCATCTGCATAATATTTATTATTATTAAATCAATAATTGAGACGGCAAAGTTATTCATATTATTATTTGCAATATTGACAATGTCTAGAAATTACATCAATGAGAGGTTTGGTCACCTAATCATGCTAATAAGGAGAAATCCTTATCGGAAAGCCCCTCTTTCTTGGGAACGACCTGGTTGTTAAATATTGTGAATTATAATATTAATGATGAATAAGTTCGTGTTGATTAAAGATGAAATGGATATTTCCATTGTGTTGGAATTATTAGTGTTAGTGAAAATCGACATTTATTTCGATAATAATTAATGTTTGGAGGTTATGTTGACCAATCGGGTAATTAATCGGATAAATGAGCAATTAATTTCTATTAATTCACATGATTATAACTATTTGTTCAAATGTGTGTACTATTAATTCACATTATTTACTATTAGGATAGGTGGTGCAAGTTTGATAATACTTGTAGGACTAAATTAAAAATGAAGAAAAAGAGGATGGTATTATACTGTAATATTTCGAGCCCCCAAAACGTGCAATTATCGAAACTATATTTTCCTATAAATAGAAGCTCATTCTTCTTTCATTCTCACCAATTCACTAAGTCTCACAAGAGAAATTATTATAGAGAAAAATTATAGAGAAAAAGAAGAAGAGAAGTCTGCTACTTCACTATTCTAGTATCCAGTTTCTTCTAAGGTAAGGGGTATTATTCTTTCGTATTCATGAAGAGAGTTATTTTCTTTCAATACTCGTAAAGGTTGTTATTCCATTTATTATTATTCTGTTGGAATATCCTGTCTATGCGGATTACGCATGATCTGGTTCCATTCTTTATTATTCTGTTGGAATAACCTGTCTGTGCGGATTACGCACGCCTGGTGAATTCTTCTGTTATTCCATTCTTTATTATTCTGTTGGAATAACCTGTCTATGTGGATTATCGCATACATGGTGAATGATCTTATGATGGACAGCATCACGAATCTACAAACTGCATTGAAAGAATTCCAAGGATTCTACATGGGCAAAATGTAACAGACAAAAACTGTCCTTGACATCCTCCAAAGAAGGGAAGCTCGATCTGATTCTTTAATCAAAGAGAATCCTGAAGACATTGCTCAATCTCAGATTCAGCTCAACAAACTTGTCCAAGGCATGACTCGCCTATCTCAAGAAATTCGAGCCCTTGATGCTAACATAAAAGGGGAGACTAAAGGGAAAGGAGAAAAAGGCAGAGGCAGAGGCTCATTCATCGCTCAATCGTTAAGGAGTCCTCCTACAAGACAGACACACCATAAGACTCCATGATCTGGACATCAGACTCAACGATCTGATCAGCAGTAAATAAACATGGCTCAACCACTAAGGAGTTAAGGGCCTTCTCCCAGCTCACAAGAAGTGACCACCATAGGCCTAAGAATGTCAATTGGAGATCCTGCATTCATGAATATGCATTATCATCATGAAAGACTAAGTCAAAGTGATCTGGAAGATATAGCACGAAGAGACGAAGCGAGCCAAAAAAGAAGAGCTGAGGAGTATGTAAATCCTTTGAGGAACAAGAGGCAAAAGAAATAGAGATAAGTTAAAACTCAATTCTTATTGATGAAACTAGACTTAATTGTAATATCTATCCTTACAAACATCAATAAATTCATGTTTATTCTCTAGAGATTTTAGTTGTTCACTGAAACACTAAGTCATATTTACTTTCCAGCAACTACATCTAGAAATTGATAATCATTGCACAAATCTCCTTGGTTATGTCAACATCAAATAGGGGGAGATTGTCGGGAGAGTGCATATTTTGATTTGATGTTTAAAGTAAATGTTCATGATTATATGTCAAGTCCTTCAAGGAATATATGTACAAGGACTTAGTGATAGATCAAAATTGTTAGGTTGATCTAAGCTTTTAATGTTTATCATTTTATAAATGAATGTATAGATGAAGAGATCAAAGATGTTAGGTTGATCTATGTCTTGAGATGTAATAGATAGACTTCAACAAAATCGTAGTCTATCGAGCTGATCAAAGTTTGCAGAAGCCAAGGCAGAATCATAGAGCATCGAGGATCGTAGTATGTCTCCCTTGAAGGGCCTCTCTTGAAATCGTAGAGTGGTCTAAACATTTGTCGAGCCAACTCAGAGATTGTAGTGTGCTTTTGGAAATGTAGAGTCTGCAAGACAAGCAAGTGAAGATCGTAGTGTGCCAGTCCTAAAGAGAAATCATAGTGTTCTAGTTTAGAAGTATCGGATCAAGCACCAAGGTGGCAAGGCACCACAATCAAAATCGTAGAGCATCATCAGGCTGTGTCGGAAGCATCGAGCCTTGCCCATTTGTTTATGGATAATTCCCAACAAATGTGGAATGGATTATAAACGTTGAAGTCCTCGATAGACCCAATAACATAAAAGATATCCTTAGTATACAACAAAGAAATGTATTGAAGAAGCTAAGGAAAGTACCATGGGTCAGAGGAAAACACCTTTTCAGGTGTTAGGTGAGATAGCGGTCTCCTGTGTCAATGGGCTAGACTGTTAATCAGAAGAAGTGAAGAAAAGTCTCCATCATAGTTCAAAAATGTCAAATGCATTTAATGCTACAACGGATGTCTTCAACGAATAGATTTCAAAGACCACATATATGCAAAACATCAGTAGATGATTTAACCAAGCAAGCATTTAACAAAATGTTGAAGAACGCTCAACGCTCAACTCTATGATCTGAAAAGAGAAAGCTTGCTTAGCTACTCAGTTCTTTCGAACAAGAGCTTAACTACAACTGAGTAGCACTATTCAAGAACTAGTCACCTACTATCAAGTGAAGTAAGAAGTTCCAAGTCAGAAGGACTTGAAGAGTTCTAAGTGAACTGTGAAGAACCAAGTCTGCTGGACTTGAAGGGTTCAAAAGTGAACTGAGAAGTTCCAAGACTGCTGATCTTGAAGGAATCTGTGAGATTCAGAAAGTGTAAAAGATATCCTTAGTGGACTTCCTACTCGAGGAGTAGAAGAATGGAATAGGAGCTTTAAGTGCTCTGAACCACTTAAAACTGTTGTGTCTCTTACATTCTTGTTATAACTGCTATAACTGTTATAACTGTCTCACTCTCATTAACTCACTATATCTTAAAGGGAGAACAAACAAATTTTAATTCCACTGTGTTTGAATCTTTATCAAAAACTAACAAAGTATTTTGAAAAGAATTTAAAATATCTATTCAACCCCCCCCCCCTTCTAGATAATTATTGTGCCTCCGGGAACTAACATACGTGAATAGTAACCTTAACATGAAAAGGTAAAAATTTTATAATAAAATTTATACCAATATTTCGGTATAATGATATTGAAAGAAATAACATCATTTACGAAGAAAATAACATCCCTTGCTTCAAAAGAATAGTACTTCTGACTGAAATATCGGATATAATGTTGAAGAAAACTTGCACTGCTTATCAACTCTCAAAGTATCTAAATACTCACAAAAATACGCTCGATATTATAGAGAGAAAAAAAACTTCAGATTCTGGTGTGATTTTCAATTCTAACCTAAACACCCTATTTATAGGAAAATACTTAGAACGCCAAAGTAGACTAACCTACTACCAGTGGCTTTTACCCATTGCTAGTCACGCACACCACACTTGAAATTCAGCAATTTTTCCATAATAACCAAAAGTGGGGCCCACCCATGTTTTTAATAAAAATATTTATTTCCAAAACTTCAATAATTCATAATAAATAGCCCTTTTATCAAAAAAATATGAACCTTATGTCCATTCCATATAAAATTTAATTCTCTACAACTTTGTAGAAGAAAATTTTTCCAAATTCAAAACAAAAAATGACCGAAATCCACATACGGATGATTTTTAATACCTCCATTCTGACAAAATAATGATAAAACATCACAGCATTAATTCCTTCATTAATATCCACATAAAATAAATATTTCCTTATCATATAAATTAATAAATAATTATTCACAAATAATATTACAGAATCACAAAAATGACAACCGGGTTGTTCCCAGGAAAAAGGGGGCTTTTCGATAAGATTTCTCCTTACTAGCGCGCAATTAGGTGACCAAACTCCTTTTCTAGACAGAACTTCCTTAGACATTGCTAATATTACTATCTAATAATATTATTTAAATAATATAAATTATTAATCTGATAATGGGAAATACTGTGCATTGACAATTATTGAAACAACAATAATATAAAATATCAATGTAGCAATTATTAAATCAATAAAATAAAATATTGAACAGTAATTACTGTAACAATTATTGAGTAGTGCCTTCTTACGTAAGAATCATTAATCCATAAATATTGTGCAATACTGCAGGTACTACTTAATCAACGACGCCAGACATCGTACTTTTTAACCACCATGTATTCCAACAAAGATTGTTATTGTGAATAACTCACTGCCGTTATTTATAAAAAAAACTCAAACTTGTGGTTTTCTTCATCCGACAGTTTTCCCTTATGGGGCCCACAAATGGTTGTGTCATCGTACGAATATTCTCCGACAGCAAGAATATTTCACGACCAAACGAATATTTCCCTACATTAGTGAATATTTTATAACCACTTGCTTAGTTAAAATATTTGATCATTTTACCCATAACTAACCACATTAATCAAATCAACCCCTTACTATAACAAAATAATAAATAGAGGAAATTAAATTTTATTCATAAAAAGTTGGGGTTTTATAGCCTCCCCTCCTTATGAAATTTCGTCCTCGAAATTGACGTACGTACTTGGTGTTTCAAAAATGTGAGGATACCTCGCTTTTATTTCTAATTCCAACTCCCAGGTCATTTCCTCAATAGCATGGTTCCTCCACAAAACTTTGACTTGTGGTATAACCTTTGTGCGTAGGACATGCTCCTTCTTATCCAAGATCTTGACAGGTACCTCCTCGTACATTATATCCTCGATTATCTCATCTAGTTTTAACTCAATAATGTAGTTTGGGTCTTTCACATATTTACAAAGCACATATATGTGAAAAACATTATAAACAAGAGACATGATTGGAGGTAATGCGAGTCTATAAACCACATTTCCTACTCGGTCAAGAATCTTAAATGGACCAACAAATTGTGGATTGAGCTTTCCTCTCTTCTCGAATCTTGTAACTCCCTTCCATGGAGAACCACGTAACAATACATGATCCCCAATATTAAATTTCACGTCATTTCAATAAAGATCCGCATAACTCTTTCGTCAATCCTCTACCATTTGTATACGTTGTCGGATCATTTTGATCTTTTCTATAGTCATGCGTACCAATTCTTGTCCTAACAACGTTGTTTCACCCACCTCATCCCAACATACTGGAGAGTGACACTTTCATCCATACAATGCTTCGAATGGAGCCATGCCTATACTTTCTTGATAACTATTGTTGTAGGAGAATTCCACCAATGGCAAGTACTTATCCCAACTTCTTTTAAAATCTAGGACACATAGTCTTAATAGATCTTCAAGAGTTTGAATAGTTCTTTCAGATTGCCCGTCCGTTTGAGGATGGTATGCCGAACTGAATCGTAAATCTGTGCACATAGCTTTTTGAAAGCTAACCCAAAATTGTGAAGTGAATCTTGGGTCACGATCCAAAACTATTGATACTGGCATGCCAAGCAACCTCATAATCTCATTCACGTACATACGAGCAAGACGTTCAAGTGAATAAGTCTCCCGTATCTACAAGAAATGAGTAGACTTGGTTAATCTATCAACAATAACCCAAATCGCATCTATGCCTTGAGAAACCTTGGGAAGACCTGTAATGAAATCTATGGTAATGTGTTCCCATTTCCATTTTGGAATCTCAAGTGGTTGAAATGGACCCTTTGGCACTTGATGCTCCATCTTTACACGTTGACAAGTTAAACACCTCGAGATAAACTTTGCGATCTCTCTCTTCATATTGCTCCACCAAAATGTATGTCGAAGATCATGATACATTTTGGTACTTCCAGGATGGATTGCAAATGGTGTGTTGTGTAACTCTATCATGATTCTATACTTCAAGTTAGAATCGTTAGGAAGGTGAAGTCTGGAGTTGACTCAAAGTATTCCTTCTTTATCGATTCTTGCTTCTGAAATAACACATTCTTGTACTTTCTTCTTCATATGCATCAGCTCTGGGTCTGTGGCTTGAGCAACTTTAACTTTATCGATTAAATTCGGTTCTACTCGTATATTTTGTATCATCATGTGGGTACTTGGAGCCTTTAACTCCATCTCCATCCTTTGTAAGTCGTACAAAATGGGTCTTTGTGTTAACAACATCACACTCGTACCCGCATATAATCTTCTACTCAATGTGTCAGCTACCATATTTGCTTTTCCAGGATGATATTGAATGTTATGGTCATAATCTTTCAATAGCTCGAGCCAACGTCGTTACCGCATGTTGAGCTCCTTTTGGGTGAAGAAATATTTAAGGCTCTTATGATCCGTATAAATCTCCATTTTCTCCCCACACAGGTAGTGTCTCCAGATCTTCAACGCGAAAACGACTGCTGCCAACTCCAGATCATGAGTAGGATAATTCCTCTCATATTCTTTGAGTTGTCGCGAGGTATAGGATATGACTTTCCCATGTTGCATGAGAATACATCCTAACCCTTTTCCCGAAGTATCGTTGTAGATAACAAATCCATCTGAACCAGATGGTATTGTCAGAACAGGTGCCGAATTGAGTCTCCTCTTGAGTTCTTGGAAACTCCTCTCGTATTCCTCGCTCTATATGAATTTTCTATCTTTTCGAGTCAGCTGAGTTAATGGAGTAGAGATTCGAGAAAATCCTTCCTCGAATCTTCGATAATAACAAGCTAAGCCCAGAAAGCTACGTACTTCGATCACCGACTTTGGTTGCTCCTAACTTTGTATTGCTTCAATCTTCGCCAGGTCAATAGATACTCCATGTTTTGATACCACGTGCCCAAGAAATGCTACTTCCTCAAGCCAGAACTCGCATTTCTTCATCTTGGCATATAGCTTGTTATCACGAAGCCTTTGAAGTACCAGCTTCAAATCGTGCTCACGATCTTCATAACTTTTGGAATAGATGAGGATGTCATCAATAAAGACAACAACGAATTAATCCAAATATTCCTTGAACACACAGTTCATCATATCCATGAAAGTAGTAGGAGCATTAGTCAATCCAAAAGACATGACTAAGAATTTAAAATGCCCGTACCGAGTTCTGAAGGCGGTCTTTAGAATATCCTCAGTTTTAATCTTCAGCTGATGATATCCAGAACGAAGATCGATCTTTGAAAAGAATTGTGCTCCTTGCAACTGGTCGAACAAGTCATCAATGCAAGGTAGGGGATACCTATTCTTGATGGTGACATGGTTCAATTCCCGGTAGTCAATACAAAGTCGCATACTCCCGTCTTTCTTCTTTACGAATAAAACAGGAGCACCCCAAGGAGATGTACTAGGATGAATGAAACTGATGTCTAACAACTCTTGTAGTTGGACCTTTAACTCCTGAAGTTCAATATGAGCCATTCGATATTGGGTTTTAGAAATGGGTTTTATACCAGGTTCAAGGTCAATAAAGAATTCAACTTCACGTTCTGGGGGTAGACCGGGAAGTTCTTCATGAAATACGTCAGGAAATTCACTAACAAGAGAAATATTATTCAAATTTGATGTATTTTTGTTCAAGTCCATGACATGGGCTAAGAAAGGTTGACACCCGTTTTTCAATTAACGAATGGCTTTATGGCTTGATATGACAGTGATTGACTTTAGTGGTTTGGTTGCTTGAATTCGCATAACAGGTTGGTTAGGAATATGAAAACTAACAAACTTACGAAAATAATCAATTTTGGCATGATGAGTAGTTAACCAATCAATCCCTAAAATCACATCAAATGCAAGAATTTTCAAAGAAATAAGATCGACAGGTAATGCGATGGTCCCAACATTAATCAAGCAAGATTTATAAAATGTGGATATAATGAAAGTTTCTCCTAACGGAGCTTCAACAGATAAGCCAAAGTCTAATTTCTCAGGGGTCAAGTTCAAACGTTGAGCACAAGCATGAGAGATAAAAGAATGGTTAGAACCGATATCTAATAAGGTATAAACTTCGCAAGAGTTTATGTTTATCTTACCCGTGATCACCTCATTTAGGTTCCTCGCATTTTGGGCAGTCACGACAAACGCTCTTCTAGGAACCACCGACTTTGACTTATTCGGGATAGCCTTTGGAGTCACCATCCCCGCTGGACTTGGTTTCGCTACAGGACAATCTCGACCTATATGACCTTCATTTTCCACAGTTATAACACACCTTGAATTGTTATGGGCAGTTTGGGCTGATGTGTCCCTATTTCCCGCATTTATAACATACGATCGGTGGTCGTTCTTCTCTACTAGAAATAGTTTATGATGGTGTTGACGTCTTCACGTTGTCATTATTGTACCTTCTCATTTTGAAATCTCCCCCTGACTCGCTTCTTCTACTATTATTGAGACGATTACCACCAGAGTAATTACCTCTTTTTTCGGATATTTTTCTCCCCGCTGGTTGTCATTGCTCTGATGACTGCTTCCACCAATATGACCCTTGTTGTGGTCCCTCGATTGAATAGATTCATTATCTCACTCTAATAATTAAGTCATGTTCACAACATCTGAATATAGAGAAAATTTATGAGAGATAAGGTATTAACGAATTTTAGGTTTCAAACCTCTTAGAAACATTGACGTCATACATTCCTTATTCTCTACCAAATGAGGTGTAAACCTGGATAACTCCGCGAACTTAGCCTCATACTGGGACACAGTCATGTTGTTCTATTCCAGTCTAATAAACTATACCTCCTTCTTATGACGAATACTTTCAGGAAAGTACTTGTTATTGAATAGTTTCTGAAACGTTTCCCAAGATATATTGAGTGTGGCATGCTGGGTACGCTTCACATATTCCCACCAGTAATATGTCTCACCACGGAACATAAAGGTAGCGAATGGAACCTTCTATTCCTCCGTGCATCCCAAGACATCAAATATCTTGGTAATTTTCTTAACCCACATTTTTGCCTTGATCGAATCCGGCTTTCCCAAAAAATCTAATGGTCCCAACTCTTTGAACTGCTTGGCTGTGACAAGTCGCGCGTTACTATTATTTCCACCTGTATTTTGTACACGAGTCTCCCTCGTCTGATTTTTCATGAACTGCAAAAATCTTCTAAATATCCCATCATTCATCGTTTGATCGGTGGTGTTATTTACAGGAGGCACATTTCCGTCCTTTTGCACGTTCTCCTTGTTGGTGATTAAAGGTGTCTCCACGATTTCATTCACTCCATTGTTAACATTTTCAGCTATCATTCTCAAATACTGCCATAAAACAAGGGTTAATTAAAGAAATTGACATACCACATATTATCCCTATATTCTGACCGACCAATTAAATACCAAATAAGCTTAGGTAGGACACACTAGCGAAGGATTTACTCATCTCTCCCCTCCTAGTTTTATTCCCTGATCTCTGCTAGAGACCATATCCCTAAGCTCTGATACCAACTGTGATTCCCCCAAAATAGGTCCACACAACTCATTCTAAGTCGCCAAATACATGGTACAGAAAACAACTACAACTTCATTATTACAATTGTCATGCAAAATACGACAACACATATGTTGTGAGTTTAAATACAAATATTGTCTTCTAGACAATATCCAAACTCAAATAAATCCTCATTACAATTATTGATATACTATTTTACAAAATGTGAGGACTACTAAAACAACAGACTTGAAACATCACTCCACACCCCGAGTAGTTCCCGTTATATTATCATCTCCTGAGAAGAAAAATGGAACAAAAAGGAAAAGGGTGAGCTCAACTAGCCCAGTAAAGAATATTATGACTAAGATAATGAAAAATAAATTATCGTTAGCCTTCAACAGATCAAATAAAATATATTGGATAACAAGTTTTAGATCAATATTCACAGCGGAAATAACAATTCATTAGAAGAGTTAAGTAGAGAATGAAATCTACTATCTTCTCTGATTTAAAAGTCCATCATCAATATTTCATCCCTGTAACATCAATCAATATACATCCTGAATCAAATATTCATCTTTGCACTACGGGCCAAAGATATTCATTCATATCACCAGTTGTTCATGTTCATCTCAACACCTATCCATCTTTGCACCACGAGCCAAAGATATTCATTAGGTAATCATTCATCTTTGCACTACAGGCCAAAGATATTCAGTTATATCATCATTTAGGATTGAGGATGATGAAAAATATTTTAAAAAAACGAATCCAGTGAGATAAAAGGACAAAGATTAGGTTTCCGTATTTCAGTTTATCCAAGTTCAAAAATACTCCATAATAATCAATTGTGGAGAAAAATTCAAGAATGAAGATCAAAACATGGATACAATTAAAGATAGTAACCATAATAGACCACATGGACAAAGAAAAGAAAATTTAATTTTCTGTGAATAGTGTCGTATTCGTAAATAGTGTCGTATACGTGAATAGTAACCCTTTTATATAAAAAATCATACTTCGTGAATAGTACTCGTTAGTGTCGTATACGTGAATAGTGTCGTATGCATGAATAGTAACCTCGACATGAAAAGATAAAATTTATAATAAAATTCATACCAATATTTTGATATAATGATATTGAAAGAAATAACATCATTTACGAAGAAAATAACATCCCTTACCTCAAAATAAAAGTACTTATGACTGAAATATCGAATATAATGCTGAAGAAAACTTGCAGTGCTTATCAACTCTCAAAGTATCTAAATACTCACAAAAATAAGCTCGATATTATAGAGCGAGAAAACTTCAGATTCTGGTGTGATTTTCAATTCTAACCTAAGCACCTTATTTATAGAAAAATGCTTAGAACTCCAAAGCACACTAACTTGCTACTGGTGACTTTTACCCATTGCTATTCACGCACACCACACTTGAAATTCAGTAATTTTTCCACAACAACCAAAAGTAAGGCCCACAATGTTTTTAATAAAAACATTTAATTCCAAAACTTCAATAATTCATAATAAATAGCCATTTTATCAAAAAAATAAGAACCTTATGTCCATTCCATATAAAATTTTATTTTCTACAATTTTGTAGAAAGTTTTTCCAAATTTCAAACAAAAAATGACCGAAATCCACATACGGGTGATTTTTAATACCTCCATTCTGACAAAATACTGATAAAACATCTCAACATTAATTCCTTCATTAATATCCACATAAAATAAATATTTCCTTATCATATAAATTAATAATTAATTATTCACAAATAATATTACAGAATCACAATAATGACAACCAGGTTATTCCCAGGAAAGAGGGGGCTTTCCGATAAGGATTTCTTCTTACTGGCGCGTAATTAGGTGACCAAACCCCTTTCCTAGACAGAACTTTCGTAGACATTTCCAATAGTGATATCTAATAATATTATTCAAATAATATGAATTATTGATCTGATAATGGGAAATACTGTGCGATGACAATTATTGAAACAACAATAATATAAAATATCAACGAAGCAATTATTGAATCAATAAAATAAAATAATGAACAGTAAGTACTGTAACAATTATTGAGTAGTGCCTTCCCGATACAAAAGGTAACAATTTCATAAGAAAAATCATACTTCGTGAATAGTATCGTATTCGTGAATAGTGTCGTATACGTTAATAATGTCGTATACGTGAATAGTAACCTCGACATGAAAAGGTAAAAAATTCATAATAAAATTCATACCAATATTTTATCATAATGATATTGAATGAAAAAACATCATTTACGAAGAAAATAACATCACTTACCTCAAAAGAACAGTACTTCTGACTGGAATATCGGATATAATATTGAAGGAAACTTACACTGAATAGCAACTCTCAAAGTATCTAAATACTCACAAAAAAGCGCTCGATATTATAGAGAGCGAAAACTTCTGATTCTGGTGTGATTTTCAATTCTAACTAAGCACCTTATTTATAGGAAAATGCCAGAACGCCAAAATAGACTAAAATTTAATAAAATAATATTTTATAAAAAAATTCATGCACGCCACTTGACAAAATTCATCACTCCACAAGTGGGGCCCACCAATTTCAGCAAAATTCCATAACAACCAAAAGTGGGGCCCACCCATATTATGAATAAAAATATTTATTTCCGAAACATCAATAATTCATAATAAATAGCCCTTTTATTAGAAAAATGTGAATTTTATGTCCATTCCATAGGAAATTTAATTCTCTACAACTTTGTAGAAGAAAGTTTTTTCAAATTCAAAACAGAAAATGACCGAAATCTACATACGGATGATTTTTAATACATTCATTTCGACAAAATACTGATAAAATACCTCAACATTAATTCCTTCATTTATATTTATATAAAATAAATATTTTCTTATCAAATAAATCAATAATTAATTATTCAGAAATAATATTACAGAATCACAATAATGACAACTAGTCGCTCCTGTGAAAGAGGGGACTTTCCTATAAGGATCTCTCCTCATCAAGGCGTGCAATTAGGTGACCAACCCCTTCCTGCATGCAACTTCCTTAGACATTGCCAATAATGTTATCTAATAATATTATTCAAATAATACGAATTATTTATCTGATAATGGGAAATATTGTGCAGTAACAATTATTGAAATAATAATAATATAAAATATCAACGTAACAATTATTGAATCAATAAAATAAAATATTGAACAATAATTACTGTAGCAATTATTGAGTAGTGTCTTCTTACGTAAGAATCAATGATCCAAAAATATTGTGCAATACCGTGTGCTACTGTGCAACCACGCGTATTATTGTACTTTAACCACCGGGTATTCCAATAGTGTTAACGGTAACAACTACGCCGTTATTCCTAAAAAAACCAATACTTGTCATTTTCTTCATCCGATGCTTTTTAGATTATATAGGCACAATAAATGGTCATGCCATCGCATTTAATATTCCTCGGCGTGAAGAAATATTCCACGACCAAATGAATATACCCCGACAACAATGAATATTTTATAACCACTTGCTTATTTTGCAAAATTTGCACATTTCAACCATAACCAAAGCATTATATCAAATTAACACCTTATTATTCAAAATAATAATTAGAGAAAATTACATTTATTTATAAAAAGTTGGGGTCTTACAACCTCCCCTCCTTATGAAATTTTGTCCTCAAAATTAACATACGTACCTGGTGTTTCGAAAAAGGTGAGGATACCTCGCTTTCATTTTCGATTCCAACTCCCAGGTCATTTCCTCAATAGCATGGTTCCTCCACAAAACTTTGACTTGTGGTATAACCTTTGTGCGTAGGATATGCTCCTTCCTATCCAAGATCTTAACAGGTACCTCCTCGTACGTTAAATCTTCGGCTATCTCGTCCGGTTCTAACTCAATAATGTGGTTTGGGTCTTTCACATATTTACGAAGCATAGATATGTGAAAAATATTATGAACACGAGACATGCTTGGAGGTAATGTGAGTCTATAGGCCATATTTCCTACTCGGTCAAGAATCTCTAATGGACCAACATATCATGGATTGAGCTTTCCTCTCTTCCTGAATCTTGTAACTCCATTCCATGGAGCAATACGTAACAATACATGATCCCCAATATTAAATTCCACGTCCTTTCGATGAAGATCCGCATAACTCTTTTGTCGATCATGTGCAATTTGTATACATTGTCGAATCATTTGGATCTTTTATGTAGTCATACGTACCAACTCTGGTCCCAACAATGTTGCTTTTCCCACCTCATCCCAGCATACTGGAGAATGACACTTGCGCCCATACAATGCCTCAAATAGAGTCATGCCTATACTTGCTTGATAACTATTGTTATAGGAGAATTCCACCAATGACAAGTACTTATCCCATCTTCCTTTGAAATCTAGGACACACAGTCTTAATAGATCTTCAAGAGTTTGAATAGTCCTTTTTGATTGCCCGTCCGTTTGAGGATGGTATGCCGAACTGAATCATAAATTCGTGCCCATAGTTTTCTACAAACTACCCAAAATTATGAAGTGAATCTTGGGTCACGATCCGAAACTATGGATATTGGCATGCCATCCAATCTCATAATGTCATTCACGTACATACGAGCAAGACGTTCAAGGGAATAAGTCTCGTGTATCGGCAAGAAATGAGCAGACTTGGTTAATCTATATACAATAACCCAAATCGCATCTATGCCATGAGAAACCTTGGGAAGACCCATAACGAAAACCATGGTCATGTGTTCCCACTTCCATTTCAGAATCTCAAGTGGTTGCAATGGACCCTTTGGCACTTAATGCTCCGCCTTTACACGTTGACAAATTAAACACCTCGAGATAAACTTCGCGATCTCTCTCTTCATATTGCTCCACCAAAATATATGTCAAAGATCATGATACATTTTAGTTCTTTCAAGATGGATTGCAAACAGTGTGTTGTGTGCCTCCATCATGATTCTATGCTTCAAGTCAGAGTCATTAGGAATGCAAAGTCTGAAGTTGACTTGAAGTATTCCTTCTTCGTCGGTTCTTGCTTCTAGAATAACACCTTGTACTTTCTTCTTCATACGCATCAACTCCGGATCTGTGGCTTGAGCAGCTTTAACTTTATCGATTAAAGTCGGTTTTACTCGTATATTTGATATCATTATGTGGGTACTTAGAGCCTTTAACTCTATCTCCATTCTTTAAAAGTCATACAAAATGGGTCTTTGTGTTAACAACTTTGCACTCGTACCCGCATATGATTCGTCAACTACCACATTTTCTTTTCTATGATGGTATTGGATGGTATGATCATAATCTTTCAATAGCTCAAGCCAACGTCGTTACCGCATATTGAGTTTCTTTTAGGTGAAAAAATATTTAAGGCTTTTATGATCTGTATAGATGTAGACACTCGAAATATTTGTTTTCCTATTACTAACTATGCAGGAGGACAAAAGCATCTTTCACATTCCAGAGATAACCCTGGAGGACTACAACAATCAATTCCAACCCCGAAGATAGCCCCGGGAGATCTAGTTTCTAACCCCGGAGATAACCCTGGGAAATCAGTTTCCAACCCCGGAAATAACCCCAGGAAAGGCAGTTCCAACCCCAAAAATAACCCCAGGAGATCAAGTTCAATGAACAGAGTCAACTCCGGGTGGTCAATCAAACCTCATAGATGACCCTGAGGACATTCAGAGTCAACAAAATTACATTCTCAAAGATAACCCTGGGAAAAACCAGCTACAATTGTGCGAAGTCCGGAGATAACCCCGAGAGGGGCAAATTGGTTATTTTGCCAACTCAACTTCAACTCAAATCAAATTCACTAATTTCAACTCAAATTGCTTCAAAACAAGTCCCATAAAAACCATATCTTAACTTCCGAGCGCAAACTACGCAAAATGGCTCAACGGACTTCCTGACAAAAACCTGGAAATGCCATTTTGGTCATGGACCCATCTTTCTGGCATCATCAAAAAAGGGAAAATCCTATGTCATTGCATAGCTCTCAGAAAGATCTTTCCGGATTGGTATGGCATGCTTCCATCGGACTCCTAAATTGAAAGTTATGAAGGTTCGAGCAAACAGCGTGTTGTCCAAGTGCACGTACTTCAAGATGGCGGGACCCACACTGCCCGGGGCACTCCGGGCAGCCGCAGGTACACCTGCTGCTACCGCATGTACACCTGCAGCACCCCCTCTATAAATAGAGGGCTTGGGGTGGCCATTTTTGCAAGAGAAACGACGAGAAAGCCATGTCCAATTTTTTCTATACACACTATAAACTAAGTGTTTTCTCATTTTTAAACACTTGTGAGCTTATATTATGTCATATTTTTACCGGCAGGAGTCGAGTGTTCATCCACTTAAAGTTATAGAAGTCTTCTTTAGCAGTTCACTGTAAGCCTTCTTACACACTTTAAATCATTTCTCTTCATCTTTGCACACATTGTTCTTCACATTGAGAGTCGTGGTTATATGTAGGCCTGCACTTCTATCTGTGGTCTTGTTTTTTGTTTATATATATATATATATATATATATATATATATATATATATATATATATATATATATATATATATATATATATAAGACTAACATTATCGAAAGTTATGCCTCAATTGAGCCTAGACTTACCTCCTAGCGTTACTTGCTTTTATATATATATATATATATATATATATATATATATATATATATATATATGAACTGTTGTCAACTCTGCTTCGATGAGCCTCGGATTTTACATCCGGTGCGTTTACTGCTTATATATATATATATATTATATATATATATATGAACTGTTGTCGAACTCTGTTCGGTGAGCCTGGATTTTACATCTGGTGCGTTTACCGCTTATATATATATATATACGGTAAGGATCAAGAGCATTCTCCTTAAATAGCATTCCTCCTTAAATAGCATTCTTTTATTAAAATTACGTTGTTTTGGAGGGATGCGGTAGCATTTTTAATAAATGCAGCGGCATTATATTTACAAAAATGCCACCGCCATTCCTCCAAAATGACGTATTTTTAATAAAAAGAATGCTATTTAAGGAGGAATGCTATTTAAGGAAAATGCTCTTGATCCTTACCGTATATATATATATATATATATATATATATATATATATATATTTATATTTCATCCCGCCTAGAGTTTATTTCGTGGCGGTTGATCATTTTTACTGTTGTCTTTACTTTTCGTCCCGCCTGGAGTTTACTTCGTGGCGATTGATTTCTTTTACAGCTTTATTTACATTTCTGATCCCCCATGGAGGTGCTTCGTGGTAGTTGATCATGTCTGTATATATATATATTTACAGCTTTTATATATATAATTGCTTGTTGTTGTCATATAAATTGCGGCATCATGTGAGCCTAGGAATCATGTGATCACAAATTCAGTCTACTGAATCTAGATTTGGTTCTCGTGATGGACATTTTCAGCTGTAAGAAGCTTGTAAATTTATTAACGGTGTTTGGATTTCCTCATATGGTTTTCATGCCCACGAGGAGTTCGGCACTGCTTTGTACATTATATTCTCGAAGATGCTTCGCATCTCGAAAATAAAAGTAATCCAGCAGAACATTTAATAAAAATGGAAGTATCAAAAGGGCTCAATTCCTATTGAGCATAAGGGTTTGAAAAAACCTCTTTTAAAAAACATCACTGGCATATCTTGTTTAAAACTAAATTTTTACAAAAATTCAAATCTTGTGTATATAGGTGCGAACGAGGCCTCGCCCTACTTCCATATAATTGCACATTGACCCGCATACACACACACATTCATATAACTGTTTCTTGAAAAGTGGCAGTCACTGTGGTAACACGGATGTCGGGGGGTGCCTAACACCTTCCCTCTGCATAACCAAGCCCCGACCCTAATGAATCTCGGTTTCATACACCCGTTTAGCAGTGTCACATCATTGGGTCAATGTGCAAACCTTTTCTCGGTTGTGTTGGTACAACCATTTAAAAAACCATCTGGCGACTCTTACAGTCAAATCGTCGATATATACATGTTTGACCTTTTCATAACTTGTTTTTTCAAAAAAATTCCACCTAACATGAGAACACAAAAGAACAAGAACAGAAAAGGGACAAATAAAAATCCCGACATCGACAGGTGGCGACTCTGATGGGGACACCAGTAAAAGGGTTTAAGCCGCTATTACAATCTTTTCAAAATTGTTATATGCTTGTGTGTGGATGTTGCATTTACATTTATGATGAATGTGTACGAATGCATATATTTACTGAACTTAATGCTTTACACTATATCTGCTTGTGATATTAGTTCTTCGTACATGTCATCATTTCCATACGGTGAGACACGTTGTATGTGAATGTATGTTGTGTGGTTCCTCCACCAGGAGGCTATACTGTCGGTGTTTGATTACTGGACTCGTAGGAAGACTAATTCCAATGAGGCATAGGTAAGGCACCATCCAAATTCGCTCTAATTGAAAGGCCGGATTAACTTCTCGTCAAGTAAATTGTGATGATTTGGGAACCTTCATGCCAAAATGCCGCAAGTGTAGCCTAAGATAAGTCAGCCTCTGATAAACCAAACACGAAGGAAAGTCTCTTAATACTTTCCCATTTCAATTACTTGTAATTTCATTTCCATGTCAATCTCAATGTAATGGAAAAATATGAATGAATGTGTACATGCATTCCCTTTTATCTAGCATTTATCTTGTCATACAAAAAACTGACATCCGTTTTGCAGGATAATACTCCTAAAATGGACACATCACATAGCATGTAACATTTCCACATTCCCTAAGACTAAACTATGTCAGTCTTTTTGTAGGGAAGCAATCGATCCTGTTACCCGTTTAAAGTCCAAGAAGGCACTAAGACCACCGTCAGACATGGCTACTGCCCAGCCTGTTCCTACTCTTGTTTCCCGAGAGGAGTTTGAAGGATTAAGAAATCAGATAGCAGAATTGGTTGTCTTTCTAAAAGAACAAAGTAAAGACACTCGGGGTCAGACAATGCCTACTCAACTAGAGTCATTCACACCAGGGGGCAGTCAGGGTATTGGCAAAAAGATAGAAACCCAGATACCTGAACCTCATTCCAATAAAGGAACCAACAAAACCCCTGAAATCACAAAACTTAGGGATGATCGAGAAACTGGGGATATAAGAAAGAAAGTCCAACAAATGGAGGAAACGATCCAATTAATCAAAGGGACTAGAAACTATGGAAATGTCACCTATTCAGATCTCTGCATATTCCTAGGGGTTCGATATCCTGACAAATTCAAAGTCCCAGAGTTTGAAAAGTACAATGGGGCAGGCGATCCCTATACGCACCTCAAAGTATATGTTGGCGAACTAGGGTCTTATGCTAAAGATGAAAGCCTCAGAATGCAGCTTTTCCAAACGAATCTCACTAGAGCTAAAGCATGGTATGCCCGACTTGACAATGCCAAAATCCACAACTGGGAAGAATTGGCCCATGCCTTTCTAAATTAGTACAGTTTTTAGTCACAAATGGCACCGGATCGATACCAAGTGACTAAAGTCAAAAAGCAAAGTACTGAATCTTTTCGACAATATGCCCAAAGGTGGAGACATCTAGCAGCGCAAGTTATTCCATCAATGATAGAAACTGAGATGGTAATGATGTTTATTGATATCCAAGAGGCTCCTTACTATGAGAGGATCCTAGCAGGCATAGGAAAGCCATTCTCGAAAATGATCAAACACGGCGAAATGGCAGAGATGGGCCTGAAAGCATGCAAGATTAAAGACTTCACTGCCTTGGAAGCAGTCGTCAAGTATATACAGACTGGCAAGTATGCGAGCGATCCCAAGGGTACACTCGATAAAGGCACTGAAGATGTATCCCTTGTTGTACAGGGGAAAGATAAGAGACCAACCTGCCGTCCCCCCATTTGGAGAAAGCAAGACAATTTTCCATTTCAACAACCGGCTGCATTCTACCAATGCCCAGAGAGGAAAAGAAAATTTGAGAGAACTAAATATTGGGTGTTCACTCCACTAGGCGATTCCCTTGAAAATGTATTGGCGATATTATTGGATCACAAGAAAATTACCGAACTGGCTCCACCTCTGGAACCAAGGAACAAAAGATACAACCCAAGCCAAAGATGCATTTACCACTCATGGTCTCTAGGACAAGATACACAAGATTGTTGGTCCTTAAAGCATAAAATTCAAAATCTGATCGAAAGTGGCAGTATGGTGGTCCAACAACCTGACCAACAAAATGTCAACACCAACCTTCTGTTGCAGCATGATACGGAAGAAGTAAACATGATCGGGTCAGGAAGCGCTGAAATGTATCCAAATCGTAAGTACATACGAAGGATTTATGAATACCCCCAAAGGCACCGAACAAATGTCCTAAAGTGGGAAAACATGGAGGAGGGTATGATAGTAATGCAAAAATTAGAGACGATCCAGAATCAAGTAAATCTGCTAGCTAAGCTGATAGTGCGCTACCATCAGGATACGAGGCATTTTTTCACTCAACTATCAGAAGGCCAAGAAAAGGGGGATGATAAAATTTCTAGAAGATCTTGCCAATGAAAAAATCTCTCAGGGGAATGCGAATTCTCAATGAAGAAAGATCAAACAACCTCCATAAGAGTCCAAAAATTCACCCCTCTAAGTAAATCCAATGAAGAAATGATATACTTTCTAATAAGCGAAGGAAGGATTACTGAGTCGTTGCCTCCTATAAATCCCTAGATGAAGAGTTATGATTCCACCAAGATATGTCTCTACCATTCTAACTCACTTGGGCATACGACTGAGGAATTCTAGTATTTGCGACATAAAATCTAGGATCTCATTGAAAATGGGGAGCTGGAGATAGAATTTCCCATGACCAAAAAAGGCGAAAAGGAAATAAAAAGCTTAAGATGTCCACTCGAGACAGGCAGTTCAGAAGAGGTTAAGGCTATGAGCACCAATTCTGGCAGAACACAAGGTGGACTAATCCCAATGCAATAAATGACAAATGAGACAAGAGAATCCCCAAAGGAGTTTCCTCCGCCAACATCAAACATCATCTGGTCCAAAGATAACAACCACGTTCCTGATTTTATCACCTTGGATGATGCGGCGGAAATAATAATCCTTTCCAAGGAAGAAAAAGCTAAAAAGGAAAGTTCCTTGCAAGAAATGCGACAACAGTTTGAGGGAGATTTCATGGTTGAATCCTCTCAAGCCCAAGAAAAAGGTGAAGAAACAAATGAAGGAAAAGGTTGTGAGGATATCGGGGAAACCAATTCATCAAAGAATCGGGAGTTCATCCCTTTTTGCGATGCGTCCAGTTCAAGCGTCCCTGAGGAATGTACTGAATCAAGAAGCGATCAAGTAATGGCCATAAGTGAAGACATTCAGAATCAAGAGGTAACCTCTATCGTGAGCCTCGAAGGCAACATAACCACTGACAACTGGACTATAGGGCCTCAGCTGCTAAGAAGATGTAGATCCATGGGATAAAGTTGCGAGTTCCAAAAGATGTTGGGACGGTATCACTTTCTTTGTAGTATGCCTTTTATTTTCCATGCATGTAAATAAATAAATATAAAAAAAAGAAAAAAAGAAAAAAGAAAAAAGAAAACAAAAGAAGAAAACAAAAAAGAAAAAAAAGAGAAAAAGAAAAGGAAAAAAAAGAAAAAAGAAAATCAAAAACACCAATCAAATCAGTCAGGTTTTAGCTCATCAAGCCTAAACTACGAAAGATTTGATCTCCCCTAATCAATGGGAGTACGTAGGAAGCCATTTATGGTGCGGTCAAACCAAACAAAAACCCAAAAAACCCAAAATAAACACTTCTCAAACCATTTATCTTATCAAGCAGGAACTACGTCGACCTGATCTCCCACATACACAGGGTTATGTAGGCAGCCATCAGTGGTGCAGTCTGACCCTCAAAAGAAACATCCAAACCCAAACATCAATCCTAAGTCTATGCCCAACAACAACCCTCCAAGTTAGCGACCCATGTCGAGAAGACCCAACAACACTTCAATGTCATTCCATCGAATCTGGCAAAAATCCCAGAAAGGAAGAAACAGCGATACACTAAGACAACCAGCAGCAAGGACCTTCAAAGAGTCGACACCCTCAATCACAAGTCTTCATCAAATTAGAAGAAAATCATCAACGTCGATTGCGAGAACAAGTCAGGAACAATGATTGAGGGCATCAAAGCCTAAATCCACAACATGTTCACCATCTGGTACAGAAGTAAAAGCCTCTTACGATCTCGGCGTCTTATCAGCTCATATATCAAAGAAACTATCCCAGACAACAAGTAAGGCTAGGGCAATTTCAAAATTGGCGACAACCCGATATTGGAACTCGTATAACAAGACTGGGAAATCTCGTGAACAATGACAACTCAATCTCAGGGCATTTATCAACCATCCTAAAGAGGAAAGTGCGTCAGTCAGCACCATCAGCATGGTACATCATCATCAGAGCTTCCCTCACATCATCTCACTGGCGATTTGGATATTACTCAATTGCGACTTCATCAATAAAGAGAGTTTCTCATATGAACCCTCGACATCAAATGCGAAAGGACTGAGGCATTGTCCAATTCCAAGAAATGGAAGGAGCTTAAGGCGGGATCAAGCCTCTCAGCAAAAAAAAGGGAAGAAATACAGAAAGAAATCATGGCGACTTTAGCTTGCCCCTACAAAAGAAGGGGAAAATTCTCAAGAAAGTCATCAACTCAAAAGCAGAAGCCCAATGACAAAAGGTCTAGAGAATGAAATCCTAATCATCAAATGTGCCAACCGACATCAAATTTCTCACAAGTCGAGACCTCTACACTGAAGTTCAAATCTGGGTAGCGAAAGAACAAGCTTCACCCTCCAGGGATGTTAGCGGCATTCAGGTCATCAGTTCAGCTGGGTTGCGAATCAAATGTTCAAGGAAATGGGGCACAAGTACCCAACAGCGAAAGGAGACTCCAAATCACCACAAAAAGGGTGAGGTAAAATTCTACTCCATACAATTTACAATATGCATCAACCTAGGACATTAGACTCCTAAGGAAATCTAGAGCATCACATCATGCATGATCTACACATGTGCAAAGGAGCTACATCAACGTACATCTCTATCAAGGTTTAGCATTTATCTACAGTAGATTTAAATATGCATTCAAATTAAATGCCTAGATTAAAGAAAAATTTCATTGTAGACATCTGGTGGTTGTCATCAATCCAGCGTAACATCAGGCAGAGTCTGGTGAAACAAACCTTTGAATATTACTTCAGCGAAGGTATCGGAGGATCTGGTATTCTAAACCATGGGCATCAAGACAGTTCAGCGATGAAAGCTTTGTATACCACCGTTCAAGGGGGAACCGAAACAGTTTGGCGATGTCAGTGTATTCAACTACTAGTGGGGAAGGATCCATTGTCAAACTACCATTAGGGTAGCCACCATTGTTAAATACCAAGCGTATACATCGGGAAGGTCTGATGATTTCAGAACAACATCCCCAGTAGAGATGTAGAAAACATCTCAATTTCTCTTCATCAAACTGGCATCAGCGACACCGACAAAAAGCCAAATCGTTGTAGTCAACACCAGCATAGGCATCAGTAATCCCTGGTAAAGGTAAAACGATTTGCGAAAACATTTTAACATTCATCATAACATTCATTACATTGCGATTTGTGATATGCAAAATACGATGTGCGATTTGCGAAGTGAGATTGGCAAAACGCGAAAAGCGAAGTGCGAAATGCGATGTGCGATTTGCAAACTACGATTCGCGAAAACATTTTAACATTCATCATAACATTCGTTACATTGCGATCTGCATCATTGAAAATACCTTGTCATATTTAAAGTGTCTATTAATCTTTATCATGTCCATTCCAATGCATTCCATGAACATGATAAAGAGGGGCATCTGTAGACACTCAAAATTTTGTTTTCATGTTACTAACTATACAGGAGGACAAAAGCATCTTTTTCACATTCTAGAGATAACCCTAGAAGACTACAACAATCAATTTCAACCCCAGAGATTGCCCAGGGAGATCCAGTTTCCAACCCTGGAGATAACCCTGGGAAATCAGTTTAAAACCCTGGAAATAACCCCGGGAAAGGCAGTTCCAACCCCAGATATAACCCCGGGAGATCAAGTTCAATGCCCGGAGTCAACCCCGGGTGGTTAATCCAACCTCAAAGATGACCCTGAGGACATTCAGAGTCAACAAAATGACATTCTCAAAGATAACTCTGGGAAAAACCCGCTACAACTGTGCGAAGACCAGAGATAACCCCGGGAGGGGCAAAATGGTCATTTTACCAACTCAACTTCAACTCAAATCAAATTTACTAATTTCAACTCAAATTGTTTTAAAAGAAGTCCCACAAAAACCATATCTTAACTTCCGAGCGCAAACTACGCAAAACGGCTCAACGGACTGCCTGACAGAAACCCGGAAATGCCATTTCGGTCATGAACCCATCTTCCTGGCATCAAAAAAGGGCAAATCCTATGTCATTGCATAGCTCTCGGAAAGATATTTCTGGAATGGTATGGCATGCTTCCATCAAACTCCCAAATTGAAAGTTATGAAGGTTCGAGCGAACAACGCGTTGTCTAAGTGCACATACTTCGAGATGGCAAGACGCACACTACCCGGGGCACTCCGGTCAGCCGCAGGTACACCTGTTGCTGCCTCAGGAACACTTGCAGAACCCCCCCCCCCTCTATAAATAGAGGGCTTGGGGTGGCCATATTTGCAAGAGAAATGAAGAGAAAGCCTTGTCCAATTTATTTTGTACATACTATAAACTGAGTGCTTTCTCATTTTTAAACACTTGTGAGCATATATTCTGTCATATTTTTACCAAGGGAGCCGAGTGTTCATCCACTTAAAGTTATAGAAGTCTTCTTTAGCAGTTCACTGTAAGCCTTCTTACACACTTTAAAGCATTTCTCTTCATCTTTGCACACACTGTTCTTCACATTGAGAGTCGTGTTACGTGCGTAGGCCCGGACTTCGGTCCGTGGTCTTATTTTTTGTTTGTATATATACACTTATATATATATATATATATATATATATATATGGACTAACATTATTGAGTTATGCCTCAATTGAGCCTCGGACTTACCTCCGGAGCGCTTACTTGCTTTTATATATATATATATATATATATATATATATATATATATATATATATATATATAACTGTTGTCGAACTTTGTTCGATGAGCCTGAATTTTACATCTGGAGCGTTTATTGCTTATATATATATATATGAACTGTTGTCGAACTCTGTTCGATGAGCCTGGATTTCACATCTGGTGCGTTTACTACTTATATATATATATATATATATACTTATATATATGAACTGTTGTCGAACTGTGTTCGATGAGCCTGGATTTTACATCTGGTATATATATATATATATATATATTTATATATATTTCATCATGCCTGAAGTTTACTTCGTGGCGGTTGATCATTTTTACTGCTTTCTTTACTTTTCATCCCGCCTGGAGTTTACTTCGTGGCGGTTGATTGCTTTTACAGCTTTATTTACATTTCTGATCCCCCATGGAGGTACTTCGTGGTGGCTGATCATGTATGTATATATATATATTTACAGCTTTTATATATATAACTGCTTATTGCTTTCATATAAATTGCGGCATCATATGAGCCTAGGAATCATGTGATCACAGATTCAGTCTACTGAATTTAGATTCGGTTCCCGTGATGGACATTTTCAGTTGTAAGTATCTTGTAAATTTATTCATGGTGTTTGAATTTCCTCATATGGTTTTCATGCCCACGAGGAGTTCGGCACTGCTTTGTACATTATTTTCTCGAAGATGCTTCGCATCTCGAAAATCAAAGTAATCTAACCAAACATTTAATAAAAATGGAAGTATCAAAAGGTCTCAATTCCTATTGAGCATAAGGGTTTGAAAAGCCTCTTTTACAAAACATCACTGCCATATCTTGTTTAAAACTGAATTTTTACACAAATTCAAACCATGTGTATATAGGTGCGAACGAGGCCTCGCCCTACTTCCATAAAATTGCACATTGACCCGTACACATACACACATTCATATAACAGTTTCTTGAAAAGTGGTGGTCACCGTGGTAACACCTACGTTGGGAATCAGCTTAACACTTTCCTCTCAGATAACCCAAGCCCCTGACCCTAATGAATCTCGATTTCATAGACCCGTTTAGCAGTGTCACATCATTGGGTCAATGTGAAAACCTTTTCTTGGTTGTGTTGGTACAACCATTTAAAAAACCATATGGCGACTCTTACAGTCAAATCATAGACATATATATGTCGGACCTTTTCATAACTTATTTTTTCAAACAAATTTCACCTAACATGAGAACACCAAAGAACAAGAACAGAAAAGGGACAAATAAAAATCCCGACGTTGACAATAGATCTCCATTTTCTCCCCATACAGGTAGTGTCTCCAGATCTTCAACGCGAAAAACGACTGCTACCAACTCCAGATCATGAGTAGGATAATTCCTCTCATATTCATTAAGTTATCGCGAGGCATAGACTATGACTTTCCCATGTTGCATGAGAACACATCCTAACCCTTTGCCTAAAGCATCAGTATAGATAACAAATCCATCTGAATAAGATGGTATTGTCAGAACAAGTGCCGAAATGAGTCTCCTCTTGAGTTCTTAGAAACTCTTCTCACATTCCTCGCTCTATATGAATTTTTTATCTTTCTCAGTCAGCTGAGTTAACGGAGTAGCGATTCGAGAAAATCCTTCCACGAATCTCCGATAATAACCAGCTAAGCCCAGAAAGCTACATACTTCGGTCATCGACTTCGGTTGCTCCCAACTTTGTATTTCTTCAATCTTCGATGGGTCAACAGATACTCTATGTTTTGACACCACGTGCCCAAGGAATGCTACTTCCTCAAGCCAGAACTCGCATTTCTTCATCTTGGAATATAGCATGTTTTCACAAAACCTTTGAAGTACTAACTTTAAATAGTGCTCGTGATCTTCACGGCTTTTGGAATAGATAAGGATGTCATCAATAAAGACAACAATGAACTGTCCAAATATTCCTTGAACACACGGTTCATCATATCCATGAAAGCAGCAGGACCATTAGTCAATCCAAAAGATATGACTAAGATTTCATAATGCCCGTCACTCGAAGTTCTCGAAGGTCTTGGAATATCCTCAGTTTTAATCTTCAGCTGATGATATCCAGAACGAAGATCGATCTTTGAAAAGAATTTTGCTCATTACAACTGGTCAAACAAGTCATCAATGCAAGGTAGCGGATACCTATTCTTGATGGTGACATAGTTCAATTCCCGGTAGTCAATAAAAAGTTGTATACTCCCGTCTTTCTTCTTTACGAATAAAACAGGAGCACCCCAACGAGATGTACTAGGACGAATGAAACCGATGTCTAACAACTCCTGTAATTGGACCTTTAACTCCTGAAGTTCAATAGGAGTCATTCGATATGGAGTTTTAGAAAAGGGTTTTGTACCAGGTTCAAGGTCAAGAAAGAATTTAACTTCACGTTCTAGGGGTAGACCAGGAAGTTTTTCAGGAAATACGTTAAGAAATTAACTAACAACAGAACTATTTTTTAAATCTAACATATTTTTGTTCAAGTCCATGACATGGGCTAAGAAAACTTGACATCCATTTTTAAATAAATGAATGGCTTTATAGCTTGATATAACAGTGATTGACTTTAGTGGTTTGGTTGCTTGAATTAACATAACAGGTTGATTACAAATATGAAAACTAAAAACCTTACGAAAATAATAAATTTTGGCATGATGAGTAGTTAACCAATCTATCCCTAAAATTATATCAAATGCAAGTATTTTCAAAGAAATAAGATCGACAGGTAATGTGATGGTCACAACTTGAATCAAGCAAGATTTATAAATCGTTGATGTAACGAAAGTTTTTCCTAACAGAGTTTCAACAGATAAGTCAAAGTCTAATTTCTTAGGGGTCAAGTTCAAATGTTGATCACAAGCAGGAGAGATAAAAGAATGGGTAGAACATGTATCTAATAAGGTATAAACTTTGCAAGAGTTTATGTTTAGCTTACCCGTGATCACCTCGTTTGGGTTCCTTACATTTTGGGCTGTCACTACAAACATTCTTCCAGGAACCACCGACTTTGACTTGTCTGGGACAGCCTTTGGAGTCACCATCCCCGCTAGACTTGGTTTCACTACAAGACAATCTCTAGCTATATGACCTTCCTTTCCACAGTTATAACACACCTTGGATTATTGTGGGCAGTTTCGGCTGATGTGTCCCTCTTTCCCGCATTTATAACATACGATCGATGGTCGTTCTCCTCCCTTAGAAATAGTTGATGTTGGTGCTGACGTCTTCACATTGTCATTATTGTACCTTCTCTTTTTTAAATTTCCCCCCGACTCGCTTCTTCTACTATCATGGCCACGATTACCACCAGAGTGGTTACCGCTTTTGTTTGGATATTTTCCTCCTCATTTGGTTATCATTGCTCAGATCGCTGCCACCCCAGATGACCACAGTTGTGGTCCCTCAGTTGAACAGACTCATTATCTCACTCTAATAATTGAGCCATGTTCACAATATCTGAATATAGAGAAAATTTTTGAGAGATAAGGTATTGACGAATTTCAGGTTTTAAACCTCTTAGAAACATCTGCGTCATACGTTCCTCATTCTCTACCAAATGAGGTGCAAACCTGGATAACTCTGCGAACTTAGCCTCGTACTAGGATACAGTCATGTTGTTTTGTTCTAGTCTAATAAAATTTACCTGCTTCATATGACGAATTCTTTCAGGAAAGTACTTGTCATTGAACAGTTTCTGAAACGTTTCCCAAGATATATTGAGTACGGATGGCTGGGTACGCTTCACAGATTCCCACCAGTAATCTACCTCACCATGAAACATAAAGGTGGTGAATGGAACCTTAAGTTCCTCCGTGCATCCCAAGACATCAAATATCTTGGTAATTTGCTTAACCCATGTTTCTGCCATGATCGGATCTGGCTTTCCCAAAAACTCCGGTGGTCCTAACTCTTTGAACTGCTTGGTTATGACAAGCCACGCGTTACTATTGTTTCCACCTGTATTTTGTACACGAGTCTCCCTCGTCTGATTTTGCATGAACTGCAAAAAGCTTCTAAACATCACATCATTCATCGTTTGATCGATGGTGTTGTTTACAGGAGGAACATTGACGTCATGTTGCACGTTTTCCTGGTTGGTGATTGAAGGTGTCTCCATAGTCTCATTCACTCCATTGTTAACATTTTTAGCTGTCATTCTCAAATACTGCCATAAAACAAGGGTTAATTAAAGAAATTGGCATACCACATATTATCCCTATATTATGACCAACCAATTAAACATAAATAAGCTTAGGTAGGACACATTAGCGAACGTTTTACTCGTCTCTCTCCTCATAGTTCTATTCCCCGATCTTTGCCAGAGACCATATCCCTAAGCTCTGATACCAACTGTGACGCCCCCAAAATAGGTCCACAGAACTCATTCTGAGTCGCAAAATACATGGTACAAAAAACAACTACAACTTCATTATTACAATTGTTGTGCAAAATACGACAACACATATGTTATGAGTTTAAATACAAATATTATTTTCTAGACAATATCCAAACTCAAAGAAGTCCTCATTACAATTATTGAAATACTATTTTACAAAATAGTGAGGACTGCTAAAACAACTGACTGGAAACATCACTCCACACTGAGAAGAAAAATGGAACAAAAATGAAAAGGGTGAGCTCAACTAGACCAGTAAAGAATATTATGACTACGATAATATAGAACAAATTATCGTTAGTCTTCAATAAATCAGATAAAATATAATGTACAACAAGTTTTAGATCAATATTCACAGCAAAAATAACAATTCATTAGAAGAGTTAAGTAGAGAATGAAATCTACTATCTTCTATTATTTAAAAGTACATCACTAATATTTTATCCATGTAACATCAATCAATATACATCTTGAATCAAATATTCATCTTTGCACTACGGGCCAAAGATATTCATTTGTCTCACTAGTTGGTCATGTTCATCTCAACATATGTTCATCTTTGCACCACGGCCAAAGATATTCATCAGGTAATCATTCATCTTTGCACTACAGGCCAAAGATATTCAGTTATATCATCATTTAGGATTGAGGATGATGAAAAATATTTTTAAGAAACGAATCCAGTGAGATTAACGGACAAAGATTAGGGATTCGTACTTTGGTTTATCCAAGTTCAAAAATACTCCATAGTAATCAATTGTGGAGCAAAATTCAAGAATGAAGATCAAAACATAGATACAATCAAAGATAGTAACCATAATAGACAACTTGGACAAAGAAAAGAAAATTTAATTTTTCTGTGAATAGTGCCGTATACGTGAATAGTGACGTATAGGTGAATAGTAACCCTAACACAAAAGGTATCAATTTCATAAGAAAAATCATACTTCATGAATAGTATCATATTCGTGAATAGTGTCGTATACGTGAATAGTGCCATATACGTGAATAGTAACCTCGACATGAAAATGTAAAATTTTCATAATAAATATCATACCAATATTTCGGCATAATGACATTGAACGAAATAACATCATTTACGAAGAAAATAACATCCCTTATCTCAAAAGAACAGTACTTCTTATTGGAATATCAGATATAATGTTGAAGGAAACTTGCACTGAATAGCAACTCTCAAAGTATCTAAATACTCACAAAAATACGCTCGATATTATAGAGAGAAAAAACTTCCGATTCTCGTGTGTGATTTTCAATTCTAACTAAGTCACTATTTATAGAAAATGCCGAACGCATAAAGCAAACTAAAATTTAATAAAATAATATTTTATAAAAAAAAATGCGCACACCACTTGACCAAATTCAGCACTCCACAAGTGGGGCCCACCATTTTCAGCAAAATTCTACAACAACAAAAAGTGGGGTCAACCCATATTATTAATAAAAATATTTATTTCCAAAACTTCAATAATTCATAATAAATAGCCCTTTATAAGAAAAATATGAATTTTATGTCCATTCTATAGGAAATTTAATTCTTTACATTTTTGTAGAATAAAGTTTTTCCAAATTCCAAATAGAAAATGACTGAAATCCACATACGGGTGATTTTTAATACCTCCACTCCAATAAAATACTGATAAAACTCCTCGGCATTAATTCCTTCATTTATATCCACATAAAATAAATATTTTCTTATCATATAAATCAATAATTAATTATTCAAAAATAATATTACAAAATCAAAATAATGACAAACAGGTCGTTCCAAGGAAAGAGGGGGTTTTTCGGTAAGGATTTCTCCTTACTAGAGCACAATTAGGTGACCAAACCCCTTTCCTAGACTGAACATCCTTAGACATTGCCAATAATGCTATCTAATAATATTATTCAAATAATATGAATTATTGATCTGATAATGGGAAATACTGTGCAGTAACAATTATTGAAACAACAATTATATAAAATATCAACGTAGCAATTATTGAATCAGTAAAATAAAATATTGAACAGTAATTATTGTAGCAATTATTGAGTAGTGCCTTCTTACGTAAGAATCAATAATATAAAAATAATGTGCAATACCATGTGCTACTATGCAACCACGCGTATTACTGTACTTTAACCACCGGGTATTTCAACACTGTTAACGGTAACAACTATGCCATTATTTCTAAAAAACTCATACTTGTCATTTTCTTCATCCGACATTTTTCCGTTATAGGGGCCCACAAATGGTTGCGCCATCGTACGAATATTCCCAGACAACAAGAATATTCCACAACTAAATGAATATTCCCTGACAACAATGAATATTTTTTAACCACTTGCTTATTTTGCAAAATTTGCACATTTCATCCATAACCAAAGCATTATATCAAATTAACACCTTATTATTCAAAATAATAATTAGAGGAAATTCAATTTTATTTATAAAAAGTTGGGGTCTTACAGAATTAGTTAATTAGGGTGTTTGGCTTAATTCTATCTAAGTTGTGGATTTAAGTTAATATGGTATTAGTGCATCGAGAAATGGCTAGTTCTACTTAAGTGTTTTTGATTAATAAACTGTGTTAGTGAATTGAATTGAATTAAGGTGTAATAATCAGAGTGAGACTTAAAGTGAAGTTGTAAGCCTAATTCTCCATTATTTACTTGAAATTACAGATTTTTAGTTGTGTTGATTGCTTGGTATTTTTATATTTTTAGTTTTTAATAGTTATAATCATTGATTTGGATAGTTTGATAAAATTTGGATTAATATAAAGTGTTAGAGTTTGTGCCCTAGAGGCCAATTATTTGATATAACTGCTTAACATTTTGATATTATATTTGATTGAATAAATGAATGATTTTATTATGGTTTTATTTACTGCGTTATATAAATGTTAACATAATAAAATTCCTTAGAATAGTGATACAAATTATATAGTTTCAAGTATGTGACTTGAACATGAGATTATATAATTACAATTAGTATCATTGCTCTTAAATGTCCCTAGTCGAGTATCATTGTTGATGAGACAACAATGATGCATTGAGACTAGTATGTGGATTGATTGATGACCAAATCTCATTGGTCATAAATATATGAGATATTAAGTCAATGAATAGGTACGTGTTAGAGAACGATGTACTGGACAAACCCGCCTTGATAATTCTATGTGGAGCATTATGCGAAGTGCCATTAGCAATTCTCATAGTGACAATGATGTAATGATCCTCGGACCTGAAATCATTATATTACTACACGGGAATTTATGTACTTTGATATCATCAAAGGTCACCTTTAATATGGTGGACCATAAAGGTGATTATTGGGTACATCATGAATCGTGTGAGGAATATGAGTGATCTAGATGGAATATAACCTTCATATATATTAGGGGTGTTATCCATGGGCCTCTTGATTGAGTAGGACTATGAATGCATGGCCATGCTCAAATAGTGATTTGTTTCATATTGTGACACCCCCAAAATAGGTATAGATCACCCATTCTGAGTCGCCAGATATCACACTACAGAAATCAAATACAAACTTCATTTATACAACTGTTGAACTGTCGTGCAGAGTACGATAACACATAAGCTGTGAGTTTTAATACAAATATATGTAACTCTCATGGTGTCTCGACCACAATACCTTACAATGGCCTAATTTTGCTCCCACTAATTCTCTCTCTTTCCTTAATAATCATTTCATTAGTAGGTGGTTGTTTATTAAGTAAAGTGGCTTATTCATGCATTTGACACCTAACTTAATGGGATGGAATATCTTTGGAACATGTGGTGGAAATGAATGACATGCACCACATTTTCTCTCCACCACATTCTCTCCCTCTCTCATTAATCATTTCATAAATATATGGGAGATTAGTATACAAGGTGGCTCCTAAAATAATTGGACACCTAGCTTGTGGGTGGAAGATCTTTTACAAATGTGTTGTGTAAAATGATGGCATGCACTCCTTTTCCCCTCCATAAACCCACCAGTCATGTGGCCTTAGCTTCACCAAGTTTTGATTCCTTTTTAATGTAATAACTAATGTACCAAATGTCTAAAATGTCCTTCCTTCAATTGGGCTCCAAGTATGGTGTAGACACTCAAAATTTTCTCAGACTTCATCATTACTAACATTGCAGAGGAGGATTTAAATTTTTAAGAGAGAACCCTGAAAGACAATCCAAATCTGTATCGGATACTACCGGAAGTTTAACATCAACCCTGGATCGCAATCTCGGAGTAACAAATCCAACCTCGGATATAACCCCGAGAGACTCTGCAGAGATACACATCAAAAACACACACCGGAGAAGACCGATTAATCTTTGAGACAACCCCGAGGTATCCGGTCTTAGTCCCAACAATGGAATAGCCACCAACCTTGGTGATATCCCCAAGGAATGCGCTTTCGGTGATAACCCCTTTAAATGCTTGTTTCAAATGTGACCACTTCAATCTCTAAGGCCACAACGAGATATACTTGTACCAACCCTAAATAACATCGGAAGACAGTGCACGCCTCAAAGATGACAATGAGGACCTTCAACAATTACAAGCAATTCAATCTCAAATAAGTCTCGAGCAACGTCTCATGAGTAAGCCCAATCCGGCGATAACACCAGTGAGGGGAAACATCGTCATCTCGTCAAACACAATGCCACGTCATGTCTCTACGCAACGATGTCTCACAAGGCTAATCAATCCCGAGTGACTATTGTGCGGGGTAACGGATGACAGTTGAAGCTTGAAGACCAGAGGGCATCGTCCCATCTTCAATGACTTTGCACAAACTCTAATACAATGCCATTGTACAACTCTCGACAATGGCGGTCCGAAATATGTCCTGTATACCTCAAAAGGATGCCCGGATTGCACTTCTAAAAATCCGAGTGGACATTACAGTGCCTAAGTGCACGTACTTCTAGACGACCCGATCCAACAAACCCGGACCGAGCCGACCCTCCTCTGGTACACCTGCGGCTCATATGCCTATAAATAGAGGGCTTGGGGTGCTGATTTTTAAGAGAAAAAAGACGGGGAAACCCTGCACAATTTGCTCTGCACTTGCCATACAATGTATTTTCCGACTTTTAAACACATGTGAGCTCATATATAGCCTCTTTTGTACCCACAAAAGCCAGTGTTTACCCATTCTAAAGATATAGAAGTCTTTTTTATCAGTCAGCTGTAAGCCTTCTCACACACTTTAGAGTCCTTCTCTTCATCTTTGCACACACCCTTCTACACGTTGAGAGTCATGTTGCTTAGTTTTGCCCGGACTTCGGTCCGTGGTTTCATTCCAGTCTGTATATATATATATTATATATACATATACTTATATATACATTGACTAACATTATCGAGTTATGCCTCGATTGAGTCTAGACTTCGGTCTGGAGCGTTTACTTGCTTTTCTATATATATATATATATATATATATATATATATATATATATATATGAACTGTGTGTCAAACTTTGTTCGATGAGCCTAGACTTCGATCTGGAGCGTTTATTGCTTTAATATATATATGTACATTTATATATATTAACTGTGTGTCGAACTCTATTCGATGAGTCTAGATTTCATATCCGGTGCGTTTACTCGCTTTTATATATATACTTATATATATGAACTGTGGTCGAACTCTGTTCGATGAGCCTGGATTTTACATCCGGTGCATTTGTTGCTTTTATATATATATATATATATATATATATATATATATATATATATATATATATATATATTTCGTCCTGCCTGGAGTTTCCTTCGTGGCAGTTGATCGCTTTACAACTATATTTACGTTTTGTCCCACCTGGAGTTTCCTCCGTGGCGGTTGATAGCTTTTAACAACTTTATTTACATTTCTGATCCCCTATGGAGGTGCTTCGTGGTTGGTGATCATGTCTGTATATATATATTTACCGCTTTTATATATATACCTGCTTACTCCTTTCATACAAATTGCAGCATTCTGTGCGCCTAGGAATCATGTGATCACAGATTCATCTCATTGGATCTAGATTTGGTTCCCGTGATGGACACCTTTCAGCTGTAAGCAGCTTGTAAATTATTCTACGATGTCTGAATTTCCTCAGATGGTTTCCATACCTAGGAGGAAGTCGGCATTATTTTTTTATATTATTTTCATACGGTTGTCTTGCATCCGTCAAATAAAATCAATCCAGTCAATCACTTAATAAAAATAGGAGTGTAAAAGGTCTCAATTCCTAGTGAGCATCAGGGTTTTAAAACCACTTTCATAAAACATCACTGCCATATCTTTCTAAAAACTGAATTTTTACATAAATTCAAACCCTGTGTATATAGGCTCGAACGAGACCTCGCACAACCTCCATATAACAGCACATTGACCCACACACACACACACATTCAGATAATAGTTTCTTGGAAAGAGGCGGTCATCGTGGTAACACGGATATCGGGGGGTGCCTAACACCTTCCCCCCGCATAACCAAATCCCCGGACCCTAAACGAATCTCGGTTTCACCGACCCGTATATTAGTGTTACATCACTGGGTCAATGTGCAAACCTTTTCTCGGTTGTGTTGGTACAACCATTTAAAAACCAATCACGACTCTTAATCAGCCCCATCGTCGACATCATACATGTCGGACCTTTTTCACTTGTTTTTTCAAACAAATCTCACCTAAAATGAGAACACCAAAGAACAAGTAACGGAAAGGGACACACAAAAATCCCATCGTCGACAGGTGGTGACTCTGCTGGGGACTCCAATAAGAGGACTTAAGCCGCTACTACAATCTTTTCAAAACTGCTATCTGCTTATGTGTAGATGTTGCATTTACATTGGATGAATGTATATGAATGCATGTCTTGATTAAACTTAGTGCTTCGCATCATATCTGCGTGTGATGTTAGTGCTTCGCACTATAAACTGCTTATGATATTAGTGATTTGCACATGTCATCATTTCATACGGTGAGACGCGATGTATGTGAATGTATGTTGTGTGGTCCCTCCACCAGGAGGCTATCCCATCGGTGTTTGATTACTGGACTTGTGAGAAGACTAATTCTCCGAGGCTCAGGAAATGCACAACCCAAATTCGCTCCAGTTGAAAGACCGGATTAACTTCCTGTCAAGTAGATTGCGATGATTTGGGAACCTTCATGCCAAAAAACCGCGAGAGTAACCTAAGATAGGTCAACCTTTGATAAACCCAAAACAGAGGAAAGTCTCTTCATGCTCTCATTTCAATTACTTGTAAACACAATTACTTGTAATTTTATTCCATATATATCTCCATGTAATGAGAAATATGAAGCAATGTGTCCACATACATGTTACAAACAGCTGACACACATTTTGCAGGATAAAATTCCTAAAACGAACACATCACATAACATGTTATTATACACCTCTCCTAAAGACTAAACTATGCAAGTTTTTCGCAGGGAATCAATCGGACCTATCACCCGGTCAAAGTCCAAAAAGGCAACAGGCCCACAGTCAATCATGTCGTCATCCGACCAGACTGAACTTAATCCAGTTTCTCGTAAAGAATTCGACGGATTAAGCAAGCAGATTATAGATTTGGCTATTCTATTAAAAGAATTACACTAGTCTACACAGGGTCAGAAAATACCCGTACATACTGAATCCTCCACACAAGGAGGAATCACGGTCATTACTATACACGAACTACAATTTGCATACAACCAACAAAATTCATGATGCTACCCATCCCAATCGGAGATCCGTACACCGGTGACATCAAAAGAATGTCCTCCAAATGGAAGAGACCCTTCGCTATCAAAGGAATTGGAACACACGGAGAGTTTCATATGTTGATCTCGTGTATTTTTCCGGTGTTCATTACCCAAAAAATTTAAAACTCCCCGACTTTGAAAAATATAACTAAGTTAGAGATCCTTATACACATTTAAAAGTATTTATTGAGAACTTGGATCCTATACTGAGGATAAAAAAAACTCGTAATGCAATTGTTCCAAAAGAGTCTAACCGGAGAAGCCTGCTCATGGTACGTAAGATTAGACAACTCCAAAATCCATACCGAAGAGCTAGCACATGCCTTGCTCACTCAATACAGCTTTTCAAACTCGATGGCTCTGATCGGTATCAAATTACCAAGATCAAGAAATAGTCTAACGAGTCTTTCAGAGAGTATGCTCAAAGGTAGAGACGTCTGGCTGCCCAAGTTAGTCCTGCCATGACGGAATCAGAAATGGTCATGACTTTCATAGATATACAAGAAGCTCCCTTCTATGAGAGAGTTTTAGCCGGCATCGGGAAACCATTTTTTGAAATTGTCAAGCATGGGGAAATGACGGAGATGGGATTGAAGTCAAGAAAGATTCAAGACCTAGCTGCACTCAAAGCTGTTGCTGATCACATCCAATCTGGAAATTATAGGAACAACCCCCGGAGGGTCCATAAAAAGAAAGAAGAAGATGTTTCCCTGATACTACAGGGGCAAAAAGGCAATCAAAACATGCCCATTCAAAGGAGAAACTACACTCCCTTTCCAGCACAGTCTACAAACCCTCCAATACCAAAAGGTGGAGAAGTATGACGCCCTCGAGTGTTTACACCCTTAGGGATACCCTCGAGAACATTCTCAATCTTCTTACAAAATAGAAAGAAAATTACGATCTTCTTCCACCACCAACCCTAATGGATTCGGGTTTCAATGTCATAGGAAATGTGCTTATCATGTCAGGGCACTGGACATGATACTCGTGATTGTTGGGTCTTGAAACACAAGATCCAGTGACTCGATAGACAAACGGGAGATCGTAGTCACCAAACCCGATCAAATTTCATGTTCAAGACAACCTCTTCCTCAACACAAAGAAGAAGAGGTCAACATGATCAATTGGAGCAATGGACAGTTCCAACTTCAAATTGTGAATCTTCCTGCACCCTCAAAGACAAAGATGACAAATGGGATTATGCCAAGTTCCAATTCATAATGGAACGAAAGATCAAAGCTCTCAGAACAAATTGAGCAATCATGGATCGGGTGACTTATCAAAGATCAAGTGACTCGGCGAAGCTAATCACCAGAGCATGCCGCCTCCTACCTATTGTCATGAATATTCCCTCGCCACTTTCGTAAAATGAAATGCCGAAGACAAAGTGACGAAGAGAGAAATGCCAAAGCCCGGTCGGGATTTCGCCAACAAAAGGGAATTCACCTATTTGGGCCAACCCATGGAGGAAATTCTTCATATGTTAATCAATGAAGGAAGGATCGCCCTTCTACCTCCAATCAACCCCTGTCGGGATGGTACAACTCGATAGAGTATGTCAATATCACTCCAGCCTCGTGGTCACAACACGTAAGAATGTCAAGGCACTCCGTCACCTTATTCAAAATCTAATCGACAAGCAGGTATCTTTGGCCATGGCGAGATAACGACATGTTAGTGTTACGTGCAAGTGAGAATGCAGGCCCTACTAAGTGGAAAAGTGTGGTAGCAGTCATATCCACTGAAGCTGAGGGGATTGATACCTTACTTATAACACCGACAATTCAGCTTAAGGGAGGAAACAATCCTTTGAAAGTGGCCGCTCCCGAGCCAATCAACTTGTCATGTAGAGCACAATATCCTATTGTTAGCTTGCGCAAGGTTCCGTGGAATTATGGAGAAGGTGAAGGATCCAACTCATATACAACTGTTGCAGTGTCGAAGGAAAATCCACTGTATCTCCCCCATCGGGTGATGAAGCCCACCACCAAATCAAAGGGGAAAATACCCATGGAGAAGATTGAAAAATTCCTCTGCGCTGTGGGTCATAATGAAGTCATGGTTTTAAGCTTGAAAGAAGCTCCACAACAAATATCAATTTTGGACTTGGTCCTAACTTCTGAGAATCACCGGAAAGTCTTGTTAAAGGTTTTGGAAGAAGCCTATCTCCCGACATCAGTGGATACGAAAAAGTTTCAACACATGGTTGATCACATTTTCAACAAAGAATGTGATATCCTTCAATCGATGATGACATATCACTGAAGGGACCGGTCATATTGCAAATCGTTGCACATCGCGGTCTTGTCCTCCGGATATATGGTAGCTGGAGTCTTAATAGATGGAGGTTCATCTCTGAATATCTGCCCATACGCTACCTTGGTGATGATGAATATCAATCTCAATAGAATTCGGAGTAGCCATACTATCATCAAAGCTTCTGATGGAGCCCGCCGTAACTCGGTCAGAATAATTGAGCTGCCAATCAAAATTGGTCCTCACATATTCTGCGTATCTTTCCATGTGCTCAAGATAGATTCGGGATACAACCTACTCTTGGGACGACCATGGATTCATATGGCTGGGGCAGTCCCCTCCACTCTTCATTAGGTCATAAACCGGGACAAGGGTTGGGTAAAGATTGCGAGGGTATCAAGTACCCCATTCGATTAACCAAGCAAGTTGGAACAGCTAGACTAGGCTATTCTGCCAGTTCTAGTCATAGGAATCCTCATAAGCATCAGCAGATTCCTTCAGCTTCAACCATGTGACGCTTGGCTTCGCCTTCAAACTTTGAGTCCGCACAACCTCCCATAAAGGTGCCAGCCAATGTAATGGCTATGCTATTTCCCAAGCCGGTACCGGTGAAAGAGAAAGAAATCTTTGTTCCAAATCCCGCAGTGGAAGAAGAGGAATGAAGAATCAAGCAAGACGTCATACGGATGATGTCCCAGATACGATCATCGCTCATGATGAACATACCAACAGATACACCCCAAAACAATGATTGTCCGAGACGTAATGGCTATCATTCGGATGAGGAGGATGATGACAATCCCCCATCATCAAGGTCCATCCTGGACTTTTCCTTGCCAATTGGGACATCATTCCTTGCATTGGTCATCAAGGGTAAAGGGGCGAAACTCTTTCTCGCTTTATAGATATAATAACCGCTTACTTTTTCTCGTGACATTAGCGCTTTATTTTGCCAAGATATGCTAACACTATGTATGATCAACACATTTCATATATACTCAAAGTGAAAGCATATTTTGTTTTAGGACTCAATTTAGATGTGCTCAGATTATGGATACGATGCCTCTCTACACAAGGATTATACCTTTGATGTAGAGATGAATTCAAATTTGATGGATATATAGGATGACATTGAGGTGCCTCCGTAAATTCAAGAATGGGTCAAAGACAAAACCAAACCCAACCTTGATCAAACCACTTCTTTCAATCTCTCGGACCTTAGAAGCCCTAAGTTAATCCAGATTGGTTCGTGACCTTACCCCAAACCAACTAATAACATGGTTACGCTTATTAACCCAATTCCGGGATGTGTTTTAATGGTCTCATGAAGACATGGTGGGTTTGTCCACTGACATTGTCCTTCATTGCCTTCCCATTAAAGAGGGATTTAAGCCAGTCAAGCAGAAACTCACGCGATTGAAACTTGAGTTGAGTTTAAAGGTGAAAGAAGAAATTGTGAAACAAGTTCAAGCTGGCATCATCATGGTATCTACATATCCTGAGTGGATATCCAACATCGTGCCTGTACCTAAACCTAGAGGGAAGGTGCGAGTTTGCGTGGATTACTGGGACTTGAATAAAGCTTGCTTAAAAGACAGCTTTCCCATGCCATTTATCCACATTCTCATTGACAATACTGCACAATACGTCATGTACTCCTTTGCTGATTGCTTTGTGGGGTACCATCAGATCATGGTTACCGAGGAAGATCGTGAGAAGACTGCTTTCATCACTCCTTGGGGAACTTTTTGCTATAGACGATTGTCATTCGGCCTCATCAATGCCGGAGCTACCTATCAACGAGCTATGATGGCTCTTTTCCACGACTTAATGCATAAAGAGATTGAGATCTACGTGGATGACATCATTGTCAAGTCCCGGAAGGAGGATGACCATATAGACCATCTCGTAAAGTTGTTCAACAGATTGCAAGTAAGTACAACTTGAAGTTGAATCCAAATAAGCGCGCTTTGGCGTTCGTCGAACAAGTTGCTAGGATTTCTAGTCACCACAAAGGATTGAGCCGGATCCCGCCAAAATCCAAGCCATCTCCGAAATGCCCATTCCTCGATGCGAGAAGGAAATACGGGGATTTTTGGGAAGAATCAACTTCATTAGCGAGTTTATCTCCCAACTCACAAAGATCCTGTGAGCCAATCTTCAAGCTATTAAGGAAGAACTCCTCCATGAAATGGAATGATGAGTGCCAGAATGCCTTCCTTACAATCAAGAAACAGCTAGTCAAAGCTCCCGTCTTGGTACCACCCAGGGATGATATTCCCATGTTCATGTATCTGTCCGTAAGTGACAATGCCATGGGTTGCATGCTGGGACAGAAAAACGATATAGGCCAAGAATGAGCTATCTATTACCTCAGTAAAAGGTTCAGCAGCAGTGAACACAAGTACACTCTGATCGAAAAGACGTGTTGTGCTTTAGCATGGGATTCCATGAGGTTACAGTATTACCTCCATGGTCACACAACCCATCTCATATCCCGCGTGGATCCTCTCAAATACATGTTCAATAAACCCATGTTAAATTGCCGGCTGTCCAGATGGCAGTTGATCCTACAACAATTTGACATCGTATATGTGACTCAAAAGTCCATCAAAGGTCAAGGAATCGCGGATCAACTGGTCGCCACACCTTCAGGGGATTTTAAACCCTTGGAAACATATTTCCCTGATGAAGGAGTAATGAGTAATGACAGTGCAGCAACACCATCAGTACGATACGCGCCAATCATGGAAGATGTATTTTGATGGAGCTATTAATATGGAAGGCTCTGAGCCGAGCCGGCCTAATATCCGCACGGGAGCAGATCCCGCTGTCAGTCAAATTACAGTTTTGTCGGCACCAACAATACGGTTGAGTATGAAGGTCGCCTCATGGGGCTAAAACTTGCCTGCTCAATGGGCATCAAAGTTTAATCGTCCTTGGAGATTCGGAGTTGGTAATCGTAATAATCCAATCAAATCTATCAAACCAAGGAACTATATTTGCTGCCTTACCATCGGCAGGTTTTGAAGATGGCTTTGGAGTTCGAAGAAATCTCCTTTCTATATATTCCTCATAATAGGAATGATTTCGCGGATGTGTTAGCAACTTTGGCCTCCTTGATTCGCATATCAGACAAGGAACACTTGCCAAGCGTCATAATTTCCCTGCACAAGGCCCCAGCCTATGGGAATTATGTTGGAGAAGTATCGGATGAGCTACCTCCCATCCAACCTCCTTGGTATCGGCATATCAAGGAATATCTGCGAGACGGATCTACACCCGCTGAGGCGAGCCTGACTGAGAAAAGGCGGATCCATCGACTTCCTATGAAGTTCTACCTGAGTGGAGATGCGCTCTACAAAAGAGATGCAGGACTAGGTCTCCTCAAGTGTCAGGACAAAGATCAAGCCCAAAGGCTTATGGATGAAATCCATGGTGGAGTCTATGGCCCCCACATGAGTGGCCCCCTCCTTGTCAAGAAAGTCCTCAGGACGGGACATTATTGGCTATCTCTCAAGGCTGATTTCAACGACCATGTTAAAAGATGCTATCAGTGCCAGATTCATGGGAATGCTATACACGCCCCTCCATGGGAACTCCACAATATGAGTTCGCCTTGGCCCTTCTCAATGTGGGGAATGGACGTTATTGGGCCCATCGAGCCTAAAGCCAGTAATGGTCACCGATTTATCTTCACCATGATCGACTACATCACCAAGTGGGTAGAAGCAACCTCCTTCCTCAGGGTCACTAAAGAAGTCATCATTGCTTTCATCAGAAACAATGTCATTTGTCGATATGGACAACCAGAGGTGATTGTGTCAGACAATGCCAAAAACCTCAACAACAAAATGATGGAGGAGTTATGCAGTAAATTCCATATCAAACATCTTAATTCTGTCATCTATCGTCCAAAGATGAACGGTGCTATTGAAGCAGCTAACAAAAACATCAAGAAGATTATGCAGATGTCCGCCAACCACAAAGATTGGCCCGACCTATTGCCTCGACTTTTGTTAGCCTACGTAACCTCCATGCGTGCTTTCAACCGGGGCAACCCCACGCTTTAACCTATGGGATGGAAGCAATGCTCCCCATAGAAGTTGAGATGGAATCTCTCGTAGTGTTGATCGACGCCACCGGATGAAGACCAATGGGTACAAGATGTATCACCAATTGTCTCTTATAGACGAAAGGCGAACCGCGGCTATCTTCCATGGTCAGTTATATTAGTAAAGGATCGCCAGATCCTACAAAAAAAAAGTCCGGCTACGGCAGTTCAAACAACATGACATGGTTTTGAAGAAGATTCTTGACAACCAGGATCAGGCTAAAGGAAAATTCGCTCCTAACTGGGAAGGCCCGTTTATTGTCAAGGAAGTATTGACAGGAGGCACTCTCAGATTGCAAGAAATGGACGGTGATGAATTTCCACAACTCATCAACTCAGACACCATAAAACGGTATTATGTCTGAAGTAACCAGCAAACACCCTGGTGCACAATCATCAGGTCACCAGTCATTCCTATTCTTTAACCCTTTACTAACCACAACGTTTCTACACTTTTCCCCTTAGGGAAACATACTTTTCACAGCCAGCAGCCTGGCTTTCTCCTTTGTGCTCACACAACTTAGGTCATCCCACCGCGGATTGAACCTCTTGCGTTTATAGTTTGGCTACCCATTCCTGGGATCAAACTTTTCACCTGCAGTTTATCCTCAACCTAGGATTAAACTTTCTCCTCCCCGCACTCTGACCTGCACATGGGATTACGCTTTTCTTCTCGCCCTGAGGGGCGAACTACGTCGACCTGATCTCCTCTTCAATAGGAGTACGTAGGCAACCATTTCATATGGCCCGGTCGCAATTAAAGAAAAATAACCAAAAACATTCCTACACCATGTCAGCCGTATACAGTGTTGAACCTCTTACACTAGGTTCGAACTACGCAGACCTGATCTCCTCTTCAATAGGAGTATGTAGGCAGCCATTCATGGTGCGGTCTCACCCCCTACCAAAACACAAACCATTGTCAACTTGTACTGGAATTCTCGTTCAATCCACTACATTTCATTCGGCTTCTGACCAAAGGGATGGAATTACCTGAACTCCTCCCAAATAGGAGATTCGCCAACCATCTAAGCTGCGGTCATGCCTTGAAGAGCAACACCAACCCATAAGAGGTGGAATTAACTAGGCTTCTCCTAAATAGAATTAGTGGCGACCATCTGTGGTGCGGTCAATCTCAGAGAGGAAAGCCACACTCCTCTCCACATTTTCATATAGAGACAAGTCCCAAGACACCAAAGATGGTAGGGAATCACATAGATCAATGATCCATTCTGAACTATCCAGAGACAACTCAATGTCCATCCACCCAGGAGGAATTCAGAATACATCAAGATCACAATCCCTGAAGCAGCAGGCAAAATATAAAGTAAATAGCAAGGCATGTCTAAAAGGGAAGTGATCCAAAAATATATTTCTATGTCATATATAATGATGTTTGATATATACAATGTAAGCTGTACAGGACAAAATGGCTAAGCTAGTCTGTGCAGGTAACGAGTCAGGGTACATGCGAGCTAGCAACATCAACATGGCATCCCTCTCAGATGAAGGAGGTAAAGTTGTAGTCTCCTGGGTGAGAATATCCACACGACCCAACAGATCTGTAGCCATCTGCATGATGCCCATATGCTCATCAATATAAGCGCCATCTCTACGATCATACCAAGCAGGTAAAGGACCTCATCATTGCGATTATTATCTCGTGATGTATACATCCCGGCGAGAGCATATGGCGATATCCCGCTTAACTACCATCGCATCTATGGGCGATCCGGCCTCATCACGCTCGTGACGGCCATCTCTACGAGCCAATGCCTCGCCTCTCTCTAATAGGGCGCATCCCTCACATCAAGAGCAATGACATCATAGATCGAATCTGATCTCTCTCAAAGGTCATCGATGAAGACTCGCTCTAAGCATCGTGACGAAAAGTGCTAAATCACAAAAAGTATTGGTACTAGGAGAATCCGGAAGAAATGTCAAGCAACCCAAAGAAATGGCTCCTCCTCGATGTAGGCATTAATGTCCTCCATAGGCTCTACAACGATAACTTGCTCTCCTCAGATCGCAAATACACCAACAAATTATAAAACCTCTCGTCTCCATCCATGCGAGTACTCATGGAATAACCGTGACGAATCGATGAAAAAGAAGCTAGCTCACGCCGATCCCAAAGAAGCGATACACGAGATTGGTCCTCTCACGAGAGATATCGAGAAGCTAAACGACCGACCGTCCCCCAAAAGGGTAAAATCTCGAACCGGTCGAACTATGACATCACGGCCGTTGGATGATAAGTAGTCACTCCCCAAGCCACCCGAGGGAGGAAATCTATGTTCGGAGCATGAGTAATGAAGTCAGATGGTGAGCAAAGCCCCGAGCACAAAGAATATGCTAAATGGATCTCCGATATCTACCAAAATGCGACTAGATCGAGCATCCAGACACTCCGATGGCTGAAAGGAGTATGACATAGCCACATCATGGGAGAAGCAATACCCATGACGTCTAAGGGTACCAACCGGTCGCAAGTGTGACATAAACCACACATACAGCATGACCGAACCCCTAGTAAACACGCCTGATGGGTAAGTACAACAGTAGGATGCTGACCGCAGAGTCTCTGCTACGATCATAGGCACAATGGTACGACCCTCCCTGAGAGCTCTCAGGGCCATGATAATGCCTATATCTATCTCATCCATATACCACAGCATATACACGTATGACAGTACACATAGCATCAGTACATCAACTCTGGCCAAATGACAATGATCCTCCGACACGGTGAAATCCCCGGAATGTCGTGAGTAGCTATCCTCCGCGCCAAACCTGTCATACAGAAAACGCTGAGAGATCACGTGGCCAGATGTCAGCTCATCATGCACTACTCTGCGCCTCAATCCTGTGAGAGTCATGAATCGTCTACTCATGTCTCCTAAAGCCATGTGCACGCAAGGTCTGTCTAAGGGCAGCATCGTCAAACGTGCATACTCCTCCAGAGTAGGAGTCAACTTATGGGTGCGAAAATGGAATACCTACGTATCAGGTAGCCAATGCTCTAATCCCATCTACAAATCTCGCAGAACCTCGAAATGCCAAAGGGTCATGGTATCTGTCAGCAAGAATGATCTACAAATACCCTGTTCGACGCGGTGACATGCTATCGTACCACGATCGCATACCCAATGCCACCACTGACGGTGGGGTATGATCTATACAGCTAACTGTCAAGGAAGACATCTGTTCAGGCCGTGTCATAAGACCATCCAGGGGTCAATGCCGAATATCTCTGGACATACATACATATTCATAACATGATACATGCATTGCAGGGAATTGGGTCACATACACCCAACAACTATCTGCGGCACCCCTATGTCGGTCCCACCCCTCCGGCTCGGTCCAATTTTAGTTGAAACGGAGTTCTCACAGACTAGAAAGGTCAAATCGAGAATAAAAACGCCACGCGATTGAGCAGAACTGCATACAATCCGGGTCATCTCAGATGAGACTTTGAATCTGTACATCACTCATTGGTAGTCACCTGAATACAAGGCATACCCTGCCAATGATTTCATTTGTCACAAATCACATCCGGCAATACTACGTGACAGTCCGATGTCATGAACTCCGGTCATTACCCTAAGTAAGTCTCGACGGGGTTACAACGTGGGTCCCCGACGGGGGTTACAACGTAGATCCCCGGTGGGGGTTACAACACGTTCATCCGTTGACATGTCCATCAACGAAGGTCAAGCAGCCTTGACGTTATTTCAGCCGATGGCAAGTAAACCCATCGAAGCGTTGAGAACCGTTCGATAGTTGCGTACGTACTCATGCGTCCCCAGTGAATCCCCGACGGGGGTTACAACGTATATCTCCGGCGGGAGTAACAACGCATGCTTAGCCATTGACACATACATCAACGAAGGTCAAGCAACCTTGACGTCATTTCAGCCGATAGCGATTAAACCTATCAGAGCTCTAGAGCTATTCGAGGTTTTCATACCCAACTGCTCATATTCCCCAGCATATCCCCAGCGGGGGTCACAACGCAATGCTCCGTTGATCTACACGATAGCGAAGGTCAAGCAACCTTGACAATCTACAGAATCTCAGCCATTAATTCACACGTCAGCGAAGGTCAAGCAGCCTTAACAATATATCCCACAGGATGTTTCAGCCGTTGATTCACACATCAACGAAGGTCAGGCATCCCTAACAACATTTGTTGTTGGCAGTAAATCCAACAGAATCGTGACATATTCTGGCGATACTAACCAGGAGAGGTCAACATTATTAAAGAGGATAGATGATGGAAAGTGTTATACACATCCTCAAATAGATCCAGCTTTATCCCCATGGATCTCTTACATATAAGAGGTACATCTTCAGGGTCAAGTCGTTATCAAAAGACACAGGAATTTGGTGATAACTCCAACATCAACATCCTAACAGATTCGGCTTACACATCAAATCTGATCATCATTGTCGATCCCCAGTTAAAGTAACAGAGGGCCAACAATCATCCCCAGCATGTTGGGCTACAACCTCGTACACATACATCATACATTTGCATCATGTTGCTATCCATAGTACCATGTTTATCTTGTTGCGTTTCAAGTGTCTAAGATTCTTTATCCTACTCATGCATCGCCAAGCATGAGTATGATAAAGAGGGGCATCTGTAGACACTCGAAAGTTTCTGTACTACTGTTACTAACATTGCAGGAGGACAGATTCGTCTTTTAAGAGAGAACCCTGAAAGACAATCCAAATCCGTACTAGATACTACCGGAAGTTCAGCATCAACCCCGGATCGCAATCTGGGAGTAACAAATCAAACCTCGGAGATAACCCTGAGACCTGCAGATACAATACTAGAACACACACTGGAGAAGACCGATTAATCTCGAAGACAACCCCGAGGTATCCAGTCTCAGTCCCAACCATGGGAATAGCCACCAACCTTGGTGATATCCCCAAGGAATGCGCCGGGCGATAACCCCGTAAATGCTTGTTTCAAATGCGACCACTTTCAATCTCACACTCACAATGAGATACACCGTACCAACCCCAAGCAATAACATCGGAAGACAGCACAGCGTCAAAGATGACAATGAGGACCTTCAACAATTACAAGCAATCAATCTCAAATAAGTCTCGAGTAACGTCTGCTTTATCACCCCAATCCAAATGATAACACCCCGTGAGGGCAACATCGCTATCTCGTCAACACAATGCCACGTCACGTATCTATGCAACGATGTCCCACAAGGCTAATCAATCCCGAGTGACTATTGTGCGGGGTAACGGATGAAAGTTGAAGCTTGAAGACCGGAGGGCATCGTCCCATCTTCAATGACTTCGCACAAACTCTAATCCCATGCCATCGTATAACTCTCGACAACGATGGTTCGAAATAGGTCCTGTATACCTCAAACGGATGCCCGGATTGCACTTTTAAAAATCCGAGTGGACATTATAGTGCCTGAGTGCACATACTTCGAGACGACCCGACCCGACAAACCTGGGCCGACCCGACCCGCATCTGGTACACCTGCGGCTCAGCCACAGGTACACCTATGGCTTATATACCTATAAATAGAGGGCTTGGGGTGCTGATTTTTAAGAGAAAAAAAGGGGAAACCCTGCACAATTTGCTCTGCACTTGCCATATAATGTATTTTCCCACTTTTAAACACCTGTGAGCTCATATATAGCCTCTTTTATACCCACAAAAGCCAGTGTTTACCCATTCTAAAGATATAGAAGCCTTTTTTATCAGTCAGCTGTAAGCCTTCTCACACACTTTAGAGTCCTTCTCTTCATCTTTGCACACACCCTTCTACACGTTGAGAGTCATGTTGCTTGCTTTTGCCTGGACTTCGGTCCGTGGTTTCATTCCAGTCTGTATATATATATTATATATACATATACTTATATATACATTGACTAACATTATCGTGTTATGCCTCGATTGAGCCTAGACTTCGGTCTGGAGCGTTTACTTGCTTTTCTATATATATATATATATATATATATATGAACTGTGTGTCAAACTTTGTTCGATGAGCCTAGACTTCGGTTTAGAGCATTTATTGCTTTAATATATATATATATATTACATGTGTGTCGAACTCTGTTCGATAAGCCTGGATTTCATATCCGGTGCGTTTACTCGCTTTTATATATATACTTATATATATGAACTATGGTCGAACTTTGTTCGATGAGCACCGATTTTACATCCTTACATTTATTGCTTATATATATATATATATATATATATATATATATATATATATATATATATCATCATCTTGCCTCGAGTTTCCTTACAGTGGCGCTTGATCGCTTTTACGACTTTATTTACGTTTTGTCCCACCTAGAGTTTCCTCCGTGTCGGTTGATATCCCCCATAGATGTGCTTCGTGGTTGGTGATCATGTATGTATATATATATTTACCGCTTTTATATATATACCGCCATCGCTTTCATACAAATTGCAAGATTCTGCTATACTTAGGAATCATGTGATCACAATTCATCTCATTGATCTAGATTCGGTTCCGTGATGGACATCTTTCAAATTATGGCGACTTAAATTATTCTGCGATGTCCGAATTTCCTCAGATGGTTTCCATACCCACGAGGAAGTCGACATTATTTTTGTATATTATTTTCATACGGATGCCTCGCATCCGTCAAATAAAATCAATCGAGCCGATCACTTAATAAAAATGGGAGTGTAAAAGGTCTCAATTCCTATTGAGCATCAGGGTTTGAAAAACCTCTTTCATAAAACATCACTGCCATATCTTGCTAAAAACTGAATTTTTACATAAATTCAAACCCTGTGTATATAGGCTTGAACAAGGCCTCGCACAACTTCCATATAACAGCACATTGACCCACACACACACACACATTCAGATAATAGTTTCCTGAAAAGAGGCGGTCGCCGTGGTAACACGGATGTCGGGGGGGGCCTAACAGCTTCCCCCCGCATAACCAAGTCCCCGGACCCTAAACGAATCTCGGTTTCACCGACCCGTATAGTAGTGTCACATCACTGGGTCAATGTGCAAACCTTTTCTCGGTTGTGTTGGTACAACCATTTAAAAACCAATCAAGCGACTCTTAACAAATTCCATCGTCGACATTATACATGTCGGACCTTTTTCACTTGTTTTTTCAAACAAATCTCACCTAAAATGAGAACACCAAAGAACAAGTAACGGAAAGGGACACACAAAAATCCCGACATCGACATATGGGCCATTATAATTAATGTTTTGGGCTTCGCATAATTAATCTTTTAGACTTTAAATTTAATTTCTTGGGCCATGAAAACAGATTAGGTCCAATACTTTTAATATTATCATTCCCTAATTATTTAATTAGGGTTTTCATTTACTCTTAATAATTTAAATCCTCATTCATGTACACTTAATTTCTTAACCTAATTAGTCTTACCTTAACTAGGTTATAAAATTAATTAATTGAGATATATAAAATAAATCTCTTGGAGTTAGTATATATTTTAAACACCATACTTCTCCCATTCTATAACCCTTAAGTTATTCAATTCTTCATTCCTAATATATAATTAGGATTATATTAATTTCTTTTATTTGTTTATATAATAAACAAGTATAAATCATCGCATAATATTCATATTCATTACTCACATAACTTTTAACCCTTGGGGTTTTATACTTAGCATTAGGGTTTCCAAATTAGGGTTTCATATAAATCGTAAGAATTTTCTAACCGAACGTTGACGTTCTTAATATATACATAGGGTTTGTTACAGATATTGTTTATCTGGTCAACCCTTGACCCTTACCCACATACTGTACACATATACAACCATATACACAAAACATATTCACTTATTCCCTTAATCCTGAATAATTCACTTTAATCCTTCACAGAATTTTGAAATCCTCAAAATTCCTTCTCAAAAATATCAAACGCATACACTTATTTTCTGTTTAGGTTCTAATTATATTGAACCTTAAATCAATTAATTAAAATTTTAAAAATTGTCTAAATTCTCGGGTTGTCACATTCACCCCTTCTTCTAAAAATTTCATCCCCGAAATTTACCTTACACCATACACCATTCACACACAACATCGCATGCTACCCAATACACCTCTAACAAGAGTAAAAATTTTGAATTTTTGCTGAAGAGTTATATAGAATATTGTCTGTCATTTTCGCAAAGGTTATATAGAAATTCATCCGTAAACCGTCTTACCCTGAAGACATAGACGTTGATTAGCCCAGTATGCCCAGGACTGACCTAGTAATACTGGTTTTATCTATTTCTCGTATCCGCCTTGGGCGCATAAACTTTTACCTCAGTCTTATTGGATTCCGCACCAAAACAATTTGGTTAGAGAAAGTTCTTTTAATGAACACTTAGAGTTTTCATAACATTAGTCTAGCTGAATCGAATAGCATAGACTCATATCAATAATTCAATTCAATCGAATTATTTAGGTGTAGCCAAACCCCGTTGGCAAAATAAAATTTTTGAAAATATTTTTGAGAATGACGTCATGATGTCGTACTGTATTAACAACCCGTTTGAGGATGCCGTCATCGAGTGACTTTGTCATAACACGTCGTACAATAGTGGAACAATGATTTTCAAATCGGATTCACACTAAGTATTCCTGCATTTATAACTCCATCAACTTTTATCATCTCTGCACCAGGTTACATGGTACATGAGTAATAAAAAAATATATTTTGATATTTCAAATCATTTGCTTCTATCCGAAATAAGTAACATAGACTATAATTTAAACCGTTTCAAAAATGATTATGAGTCTACATATATTTATTTTTAAAAGCACATAGTGCGTATTTAGCTTGATGTCAAAATTTCGAAGTCTAGCATAGCTAGGAGTTTTGGAAAAACTTATGTCTCTACTAATAATCAGTTGTTTAGTAATCAATCTATTCCTATTATCCTCAATACTCCATTTACACACAACTATACCCAGTTCGTCAAACCACACTTATGAGTTCATTTACTTGCCACAATCATATGAGTTTAAGAACTTGTCCTAGTCAGACCTTTGGCGTCCATTCGTTGAGCGGTTTATAAACATTTCATATAACTATGAGTCAAGAATGTCACATAAGTATGAGTTTTAAGAACTCGTACTTAACCTTATATTCTCTACCTATAACCTATCTATCTGCTCTACACATGAGAGAGAAATCACCCTCTTAACATGCATATAGCAAATAGCGCGACACAAACATTTCAATGATTATCATTGCCAGAACTAAGTAGTTTTTACACCAAGTACAATTCCCCGCCCACACAAGGAATCATACAACTCAGCTGCTGACACGAGTCCTCAATTGAAATCCCCACCTAATCTTAACTCTCTTCTCAATACGAATTTCATTTAATCTGTATTCATAATCCTTTTCTGAATATGTACTAATTCATGGTACAACTGACACTCAGCAATCTTGTTGTAAACATTTCACTCATTCGCTTGATCCTTCTCCATACTATAACCTTATCTGATCGCGGGGTGATCTCATCGTATATATTACGATTCATTTCTATTTCTTGATCGTTTTGTTTTACGATCTCCTATCACTGTACTTTTAGTCTTTTAGACTCTATCTATTCACCACTACTGGTCAACTTTATTATCAGAGTTAGGGAACTCCGTATCTTTACTACTCGCCGAGATTCGTCTTTGAATCTTACTGACTAACTAACTCTATTTGAGTTAGTACTTATCCTAATCACTACGGTTATTAGTCTCAGGTATTCCTACCTAAGGTTCATAACCTACAGCTTTGATACCAACTGTGAGGGCCTCGAATCCGAGGTCCCGAATCGCCGCAGATTCAGTTTGATCATTCTATACAACTATTACTATTTGCAGAAGATATAAACATAAATTGTTTATACAATAAACTTACAGACTTTTTCCCAAGATCGAGTAACCTTAACTTATACACAATACATAACTTATTTGACTTACAATAACATTAATATACCATACAATACTATTACAAATCTAATCGCACACATTAACTTTACACTGGAACTGTCTTTAACCTTTCCTTGTATCCGACGTATTCGCCTTAATCTGCAATATTTATCGCTATAGCAAGGGTGAGCATAAAAGTTGCCAAACAAGTTTAAGTTCAATAATTTAACGATATATCATGACTGAAAGAATCTGAATAATAAGCTGGTTATATTTCAACAATATAATTGTGAACTAGCAAGAACAAACTTTTGACTGAACAAGTATATAACATGAACAAATATATCTGAACCGAAGGGTAATGAAGGTGATCAGCCTTTCATACCTGACTTATACATGCAATATGTACAGAGTACAATTCTACAATGGCAATCAGCAATGATTATCCATAAGCATATTTGAATGAAACAACTCTTAGTAGAGTTAAGTAAAAACAAACTTGCATGAACCATTGATTACCGCTACGCATTATAATAAGCTTTGTCTGATCGAAGACCTAATATATAAATAATACCGATATACAAATTAGAATAATATCATCACAGTATTTAAAATAACCTAAACACATTATCACATAATCCTATCTGTCTATAACACACATAAGACTTAACCTCAAGTCAACCTTTGACAATCTGAGTCGAGTTCGGCAAAATTCTAACATCCCGACGGTCTTGTTGGATAACCATCTAAGTTCAATTAAACTCTTCCTAACCCTTAGCAAATATCTTATATAATTATATTATCAGTCAAAACATTTTTCATAATCTCGTAATAATTTTTAGATAATTATTATCATTTATCATAATTTTCAATCATTACTATCATAGTTATATGATTTAAATACTTTAATCTCATATATTATAAGTTTTTCTTGAACATATAAATTAAATACCAATCCAAAGAATCTTGATTTGGAATCCAAAGAAGTCGGATTCTAAATCAAGTATCTAGATGGACAATCCAGCAAACTAAACTGCAATCTAGCAAACTGGATATCACATCCAGTAACTAGATTGCAATCCAGCAAACTGGATTCAACATATTCTCAATTCAAGAATCGTTTTTTCAATCCAAAGTAATTTGGATTCATCGATTTTTCAATCCGACCAAAGAAGTTGGATTCCATATCTTTTTCACGAAAATACCATATTAGTTTATTATTTTTCTATTCTTTGTCCAAACACATATACATATATATCATACATAAAAAGTATTTGTCCATAAATTTCCAACTTCCTTTAGTATTTTTAAAAAAATAATTTTTAGTGCGTAGCTTAAGAAATTAGCTCTATCTTTCTCAACTCCAGAAATTCCCATCTCTTGGCACAATCTTATACGTGTTAACGTGACGCTCCACTTTAAATTTCGTGGCCATCGGAGTTATAGAATTCCGGCTATAGCGATTTTCCTCTAAAAATCACAAAAATTGAAATGGTCATAACTTGGTCATTTTAAGTCAGAATGAGCTCATATTTGGACAGAAGGTACTTAATACCATATATTTTCATTTCCCAAAAGGCCGGAATTTTTCTCATAATTTAAATTGCCGAAACAGCCGTTGCAAAATCTTTGGCAGTTTACTTTTGTCAATTTGCAGTTTTTCATGCTTTGTTAAAAATAGTCCATACGGAAATCTACAACTCCTTTTTCAGTGATTCCACTTGGAGATGTTAGCTATCTTATCATAGTATCCTTCAAAATATTTACAGAATTTTTAAATGTCCGAAACATGACTAAACCACCCCTACCCTTTGACTGTCCAAAACAGTCCATTTTTCATTTTTAACAACGAAACTATTTTTGGTAAAACAGTCACTCCAACTTGTGTACTCAATAATTTTGAGTAATACCACTTGATTTTAGTAGTTAACTTACATATCTATCACCTCTCTTTGACGGATCACAAAAAGAATGTGTAGATCAAAAACGGTGGAAATTCAAAGTACATACAAAATTTTAGGGCTCATAAACTAGAAAAATCATATTTCTTTACTTTTGATTTCCAACTAAAACAACACCCAATATGGGTATATCTAAACATAAAACACTCAATAAAAAGTATATTCATGGTTTTTAAGTTTAAAAACATAGATTCAAGGTTTGATTAAGAATAATCAAAAATTACATAAATAAAAGGTATTTATACCTTTGATTTTCATGCTCTCTATCTTCATATTCCATTGATGACCCTTCTCTCTCCTCTCTACCTCTCATGGCTGCCTCCCCTCTTCCTTTTCTCTCACCATAGCTACCGAATTGCTCATCTCTCTCTCTCTTGGTTTTTATGTTAGCTGATAGGAATGGATGAAAGAGAAAGAAACAAGATAACTTGTTAATGAATTAGATATATGATTAATACTCCTCTTCTCTTCCACAAACAAAACCACACATGTGGCCTTCTATTTCTCCTCAAAAACCATCCGGCCATGTGGCCTAATTTTGTTCCCACTAATTCTCTCTCTTTCCTTAATAATCATTTCATTAGTAGGTGGTTGTTTATTAAGTAAAGTGGCTTATTCATGCATTTGACACCTAACTTAATGGGATGGAATATCTTTGGAACATGTGGTGGAAATGAATGACATGCACCACATTTTCTCTCCACCACATTCTCTCCCTCTCTCATTAATCATTTCATAAATATGTGGGATATTAGTATACAAGGTGGCTCCTAAAATAATTGGACACCTAGCTTGTGGGTGGAAGATCTTTTACAAATGTGTGGTGTAAAATGATGACATGCACTCATTTCCCCTTCCATAAACCCACCGGTCATGTGGCCTTAGCTTCACCAAGTTTTGATTCCTTTTTAATGTAATATCTAATGTACCAAATGTCTAAAATGCCCTTCCTTCAATTGGGCTCCAAGTATGGGCAATTATAATTAATGTTTTGGGTTTCCCATAATTAATCTTTTGGACTTTAAATTTAATTTCTTGGGCCATGAAAATAGATTAAGTCCAATACTTTTAATATTATACTTCCCAAATTATTTAATTAGGGTTTTCATTTACTCTTAATAATTTAAATCCTCATTCATGTACACTTAATTTCTTAACCTAATTAGTCTTACCTTAACTAGGTTATAAAATTCATTAATTGAGATATATAAAATAAATCTCTTGGAGTTGGTATATATTTTAAACACCATACTTCTCCCATCCTATAACCCTTAAGTTATTCAATTCTTCATTCCTAATATATAATTAGGATTATATTAATTTCTTTTATTTGTTTATATAATAAACAAGTATAAATCATCACATAATATTCATATTAATTACTCACATAACTTTTAACCCTTGGGGTTTTATATTTAGCATTAGGGTTTCCAAATTAGGGTTTCATATAAATCGTAAGAATTTTCTAACCGAACATTGACGTTCTTAATATATACCTAGGGTTTGTTACAGATATCGTTTATCTGGTCAACCCTTGACCCTTAACCACATACTGTACACATATACAACCATATACACAAAACATATTCACTTATTCCCTTAATCCTGAATAATTCACTTTAATCCTTCACAGAATTTTGAAATCCTCAAAATTCCTTCTCAAAAATATCAAACGCATACACTTATTTTCTGTCTAGGTTCTAATATTGAACCTTAAATCGATTAATTAAAATTTTAAAAATTGTCTAACTTCTCGGGTTGTCACAGTTGACCCAATAGACCCCAAAGAAAAACGAGAAGATTACTATCATGTTCTTTCCAATGGTGAATCTTCTATTGACATATATTTATCACCATTATCTCCAATTGAGAATTATATTTCAACCAAACTCTTAGATTATATAGGTAGTGCTCATAGATATAATCAGGTTGTGCATATGCACAATCCTGTCTGATGATAACATGAAGTCATCTGTCATTAGGCATCTTGTATGATAGTGGCAAAACACCCTTCCAAAGTTGGGTTCACCTCACCCTATTCGATTCACCACAATCAACGGTTAAAATGACGTATAAAATACGACACACTTATCTAAAATTCTTAATAAAATTATTTCCATACTGTTTTAGGGGAAACCTCAACAGCTATAGACCATCGTTCTATTCTCCTATTACCCCCGCTCGACCCAACTACACTCTTATTCCCTGAAAGGAATTGTAAAGCAAAAGGGTGAGCACAACTAGCCCAGTAAAGAATATCATGACTAAAGATAATTAAATTATCAATAGCCTTCACGGTAATAAATCGAGATTTAGAACATATGGTGAGCGATAAAACTTTTCAACCATAGTGGCGTGAACGAAGCAATCCATTAGAAGAGTCAAATAGACCATAAAGTCTATCTTCTCCATGTTAAAAGTCCACCAACAATGTTTTATCCTGTAACATTGTCGACGTCAGGATTTTTGGATGTCCCTTTCCGTTACTTGTTCTTTGGTGTTCTCATTTTAGGTGAGATTTGTTTGAAAAAAATAAGTGAAAAAGGTCCCAGCATGTATGATGTCGACGATGGGAATGATAAGAGTCGTCGGTTGGTTTTTAAATGGTTGTACCAACACAACCGAGAAAAGGTTTGCACATTGACCCGGTGGTGTGACACAACGGTATACTGGTCCTGTGAAACCAAGATTCGCTTAGGGTCCGGGGACTTGGTTATCTTGAAGGTGTTAGGCACTTCCCACATCCGTCATTACCACTTCAATGACCGCCTCTTTTCAAGAAACTATTATCTGAGTGTGTGTGTGTGTGTGGGTCAATGTGCTTTTATATAGAAGTTGTACGAGGCCTCGTTCGAACCTATATACACAGGGTTTGAATTTATGTAAAAATTTAATTTTTAGCAAGATATGGAAGTGATGTTTTATAAAAGAGGTTTTTCAAACCCTGATGCTCAATAGGAATTGAGACCTTTTACACTCCCATTTTATTAAGTGATCGGTTGGATTGATTTTATTTGACGGATGCGAGGCATCCGTACGAAAATAATATATAAAAATGATGCCGACTTCCTCGTGGGTATGGAAACCATCTGAGGAAATTCAGACACCGCAGAATAATTTACAAGCTGCTTACAGCTAAAAATGTCCATCACGGGAACCGAATCTAGATCCAATGGGATGAATCTGTGATCACATGATTCTTAGGCGCACAGAATGCTGCAATTTGTATGAAAGCAGTAAGTAGGTGTATATATATAAAAGCTGTAAATATATATATACAGACATGATCACCAACCACGAAGCACCTCCATGGGGGATCAGAAATATAAATAAAGCCGTAAGAGCGATCAACTGCCACGATGGAAACTCCAGGCAGGACGAAAATAAATAAATATATATATATATAAGCAATAAACGCACCGGATGTAAAATCCAGGCTCATCGAACAGAGTTTGACCATAGTTCATATATATATAAGTATAAATATATATATATAAAAGCTAATAAATGCACCAGATATAAAATACAGGCTCATCGAACAAAGTTCGACACACAGTTAATATAATATATATATATATATATATATATATAAAGCAATAACGCCTCGGGCCAAAAGTCTAGGCTCATCGAACAAAGTTCGACACACAGCCTTCATATATATAAATATATATATATATATATATATATAAAAAAGCAAATAAACGCTCGCATCAAGTCTAGGCTCAATCAAGGCATAACTCGATAATGTTAGTCAATATATATATATATATATATATATATCTGAATGAGAATGAAACCACGGATCAAGTCCGGGCAAAAACAAGCAACACGACTCTCAACGTGTAGAAGGTGTGTGTAAAGATGAAGAGAAAGACTTAAAGTGTGTGAGAAGGCTTACACCCGATTGCTAAAAAGGCTTCTATATCTTTAGAGTGGGTAAACACTTGACTTTTTGTGGGTACAAAGAGGCTATATATGAGCTCACAGTGTGTTTAAAAGTGGGAAAATACAACGTATGGGCGAGTGCGGGCGAATTGTGTGCGAGGTTTCCCGTCCTGCAGAGGTCAAGAAATGCGTGCAGCGTTGTTAAGCTCGCCGCTTTCATAACTTTCAATCCGGGAGTCCGATGGAAGCGTGCCATACCATTCCGGAAAGGTCTTTCTGAGACCTAAACAATGATATATGATTTGACCTTTTTTGATTCCAGTAAGATGGGTCCATGACCGAAATGGCATTCATGGGTTTCCGTCAGGTAGTCCGTTGAGCCGTTTTGCGTAGTTTGCGGTCGAAAGTTAAGATATGGTTCTTGTGGGACTTCTATTGAAGTATTTTGAGTTGACATGAGTTGATTTGATGTGAGTTGAGGTTGAGTTGTCAAAATGACCATTTTGCCCCTCCCGAGGTTATCTTCGGTTTTCTCGCAGTTGTAACAGTCTTTTCTCAGGGTTATCTCTGAAGTTGGCCTGTTGTTGACTCTGACTATCCTCAGGGTTATCTCTAAGGTTGGTTTAACCTCCTGGGCTATCTCCAGGCTTTGATCTTGATCCCCCTGGGCTATCTCTGGGGTTGAAACTGACTTTCCTGGGGTTATCTCCGAGGTTGGAAACTGTTTTCCCGGGGTTATCTCCGGGGTTGGAAACTGAATCTCCCGTGGATATCTCCGGGGTTGGAATTGATGTTGTGATCCTCCAGGGTTATCTCTGGAGTGTGAAGAAGTCATTTTTGTCCTCCTGCATAGTTAGTAACAGGAAAGCGAAATTTCGAGTCTCTACCGATGCCCCTCTTTATCATGTTCATACAATGCACTGGAATGAACATGATAAAGATTAGTAGACACTTGAAACATGACAAGGTATTTTCAAGGATGAAAATCGCAATGTAGTGAATGTTTATGATGAATATGAAAATGTTTTCGTAAATCGCAGTTCGTAAATTGCACATCGCATTTCGCACATCTCACATCGCTTTTCGCATTTGGCCAAATCGCACTTCGCAACTCGCACATCGCATTTCGCATATCGCATTGTAAATCGCATATCGTAAATCGTATATCGCACATCGCAAATCGCAAATCGCAATGTAATGAATATTATGATGAATGTTAAAATGTATTCGCACATCGCTTTACCTTTACCGATCATTGCTGATGCTTATGCTGGTGTTGACTCCATTGGTTTGTAATTTAATCGTTGATGCTTGTTTGATGAAGATAATTTGAGATATTTTCCACATCTCTGATGGGGATGACGTTCTGAAATCACAAGACCCTCCCGATGTATTTGCTGGTAGTTTGCAACGGTGACTATCCTGCTGATCGCCAAACTTTTTTGGTTCCCACTCGAACGGTGGTATACGAAGCTTTCATCGCTGAACTGTCTTGATGTCGCGCTAAATTGATGCCAATGGTTTAAGAATACGGGATCTTCTGATACCTTCACTGAAGTAATATTCCATGGATTACGTCACTAGACTTCGCCTGATGTTATACTAGATTGATGACAACCACCAGATGTATCACCCTTCTTGAGGTGATTTGGAATTTCCTTTCACTGTTGGGTGCTTGTGTCCCATTTCCTTAAGCATTTGATTCGCAACCCGGCTGAACTGATGACTTGAATGTCTCTGAAATCCCTGGAGGGTGTAATTCATTCTTTCGCTGCCCATATTTGAACGTCGGTGTAGAGGCCTCAACTTGTGAGGACTTACCGCGTGTTGATGGTGTAGATTTCATTCGCTAGGCCTTTTGTCGTTGACCTTCTGCTTCTGAGTTAAGAACTTTTTTGAGAAGTTTCCCCTTCTTTCGTAGGGGCACGCTTATGTCGATATGATTTTTTTCAGGAGTTCACCCCTTTCTTTTTGATGAGAAGCTTGATCTCGTCTTAAGCTCCTTCCATTTCTTGGAATTGGAAAAATGCCCTAGTCCTTTCGCATGTTGATGCCGAGGGTTCATATGAGAAACTCTCTTTGTTGATGAAGTCGCGAGTGAATAATATCTGAATCGTCATTGAGATGATGATGGACCATGCTGATGGCTCTAACTGGTGCATTTTCCATTTTAGGATGATTGATAAATGCCCCAGTATTGAGTTGTCGCTGCTTTCAAGATTTCCCCCAATCTTGTTGTAAGGGATCCAATATCTGGTTGTCGCCAATTTTGAAATTACCCCAGCCTCGCTTGTTGTTTGGGATAGTTGCTTTGATAGATGAGCTGATAAGACGCCAAAATCGCAAGAGGCTTTTACATCTGTACCATCTGGTGAACAGGTAGTAGATGTGGGCTTTGTTGTTGACAGCTATTTCTGGTAGAAATGTCGCTTTGTTAGAGAGATGATGCCTTAACTCATAGAGATATCGTTGTTGCTGAGCGGGATGACGTTATATCCACCCGAGATATCATATGTAGTTGGCAGTGGATCTATTAGCTCGTGTAGAAACCCTTGGGTAGGAGATCACAGTGTTACCTCCTTCTTCTAAGAGGGAATCCATGTTGGACTTGATAGCCCGCATATACACTGATTTGTAGATGGGCTTGTATTTTCCTGCACAGACTAGCTTAGCCATTTTGTCATGTACAGTACACATTGTATATATCAAACAGCATTATATATGGCTAAGTGAAGTTTGATCCTAGGTTGAGGATAAATTGAAGGTGTGAAAGGTTTGATCCCATGTATGGGTAGCCAAACTGCAAACGTAAGAGGTTCAATTCGCGGTTGGATGACCTAAGTGGTATGATCGCAGTGAAGCTAGGCTGTTGGCTTGAAAGGATGTTTCCCTGAGGGGCAAAGCGTGGAAAGGAGTTGTATGTGGTAAAGGGTTAAAGAACCGGAATGACTGGTGATCTGATGATCCAAAACTAGGATGTTAAGCTTGATGGTAACCTTAGACATAGTACTGCTTCACGGTGTCCCATATGATAAGTCGTGGAAATTCATCGCCGTCCATTTCTATAATCAAAGCGCCTCCGTCAATACCTCCTTGCCAATAAACGGGCCTTCCCAGTTCGGGAAGAATTTTCCTTTAGACTGAGCTTGGTTGTCAACGATCTTTTTTCAAAATCAAGTCGTGTTGTTTGAACTGTCGTAGTTGGACTTTTTCTGTTATAGGATCTTCTTTACAAGTATAAGGCCGCTCATTTATGGGCCATATACTTTCCCATGGATTTCATCCATAGCCTCTGAGATTGGTCCTTGTCCAAACATCTGAGGAGACATCATTCTGCATCTCTTTTATAGAGTTCATCTCCGCTCAGGTAGAATTTCATAGCTAGTCGATGGATCCGCCTTTTCCTAGTCGGGCTTGCCTCAGCGGGTGTAGATTTATCTTGTAAGTGCTCATTGATATGCTGATATCAAGGGTGTTGGATGGGAGGTAGCTCATCCGATACTTCTCCAATATAATTCCCATAGGCTGAAGCCTTTGGTTGTGCAAATGTGAGGGTTGGCATGTCTTCCTTGTCATGTATATTGATCAAGGAGGCCAAGGTTGCTAACGCATCAGCAAAATCATTCCTATTCCAAGGAATGTGGAGGAAGGATTTTTCTTCCAAATCTGAAGCCATTTGTAGAACCTGCCGATGGTAAAGCAGCAACTGTAGAACCTGTTGAAGGGCTTTTTCTTTTCTTTTTTTTTCTTTTTTTTCTTTTTTTCTTTTTTTTTATTCCTATGCATTAGATCGCGGAAAAGAGCCATATGGGTCATTGATAGGTGGCTCCGGCATTGATGAGGCCGAATGACAATTGTCTGTAGCAAAAGGTTCCCCAAGGAGTGATGAAAACAATTTTCTCACGATCTTCCTCAGCAACCACGATTTAATGGTACCTTGCAAAGAAATCCACACAAGAGTATATGTCATACTGAGTCATATTGTCAATGAGTATGTGGATAAACGGGACATGAAAGCTATCTTTGAGACAAGCTTTGTTCAGATCATTGTATTCCACACAAACTCGCACCTCTCCTCCGGGTTTCGGCACGGGGACTATGTTGGATAGCCATTCAAGGTATGTTGACACTATGATGATACCAACTTGAAATTGTTTCACAATTTCTTCTTGGACCTTTAACCTCCACTCAGGTTTTAATTGCCTGAGCCTCTGCCTGACTGGCCTAAATCCCCCTTTGATGGGAAGGCGAAGAATGACAATGTCAGTGGATAAATAGTCCATGTCTTCGTGAGACCATGCAAACACTTCCTAGAATAGGGTCAATAGAGTAACCATGTCATTCCTTTGGTTTGGAGTGAGGTCCGTACCAATCTGGATTTGTTTTGGGTTTTCTAAGGTTTCAAGGTTAAAAGAGGTGGTTTGATCAAGATCTGTCTCTGGGGTTGAAACTGACTTTCCCGGGGTTATCTCCGGGGTTGGAAACTGTTTTCCCGGGGTTATCTCTGGGGTTGGAAACTAGATCTTCCGTGGCTATCTCTGGGGTTGGAATTGATGTTGTGATCCTCCAGGGTTATCTCTAGAGTGTGAAGAAGTCGTTTTTGTCCTCCTGCATAATTAGTAACAAGAAAACGAAATTTTGAGTGTCTATAAACATCAATCAACAGTTCTTGTCCACAATCATGTTAATAACTCATAATCATAATTGTGATTCTAAATTCCTCTTCGCACTCAGGACGAAGATAATTTTCATCACATGTCTTTACCTTAAACATCAAAGATCATGGTTATACCAAATCACAGTTCATGTTCATAATCATACTAATAAATTCATCTTTGCACTACAGGCCAAATATATTCATTAACAGTTCATCTTTGCACTACAGGCCAAAGACATACAACTGTATTTTAGAAGTGTCAAGTAGAGCATGATATCTACTATCTTCTACGAATTAAAAGTTTATTATCAATATTTTATCGCTGAGACTCAGCTCAATACATCACTGAATTATCCATGCACTACGGCCAAGGATATTCATTAGTATCACATCCATGAATTATCCATGCACTACGGGCCAAGGATATTCATTAGTACCACGACCACGAATTATCCATGTACTACGGGCCAAGGATATTCGTGTTTTCACCAATGGTCATGATCATGCCAAACAACAATTCATCTTTGCACCCTTGGCCGAAGAGAACGCATGGTTATGATCATACCAACATATGTTCATCAATGCACTACGGGCCAATAAGGACTTTTACCACATCATTTGTAACATTACGGTCATGATTATACCGAATAATCCCTGGTCATAATCATACCAATCAACAGTCCATCTATGCACGTAAGCCACAGATGACTTTCATTACAATATAAGTATAAAGATGATGACAATGATATAAGCATTAATCAAACGAAATCAAGGATAAATATTAAAGACTTTAAATTTATCCAGAGTTTAAAAATATCCAAATTGTCAACATGATACTGCTTTGTCGAGTAAAATTCAAGAATAATATTCATGTATCAAAAATAATTTGGACAGAAAAGAAATATATTTTTCGGGTGAATAGTACCTCGTGAATAGTGTGACGCCCCTAAATCCGAGTCTCTTCCAACCCGACATATGGTGCTCCACGGTGCTACAGTTCACACAAACATTCAATTGAAATGCCTCAAAAGAACGAATATGTCTTATATATATTCCAAAACAAAACTACCATTCCCCAAGTTCTTTATAACTGTTACATTTGTTCTTGTCATAATATCAAATATTATCATTACAAACCTATACTATTACATAGGTGATCTACAAGTTTTCTTTAGCCTTCACTTTATCCTTATCGAATCCTTCGGTCCATTCGGTCTAAGCTGCATTCATATGGTTCAAGCAAGAGTGAGCATAACAAGCTCAACGAGTACAACAATTTCATTTAAAAAGCATGCTTGAAACATATGAATCGTATATCTTCAATAATTGGATAATAGTTATGAAGTACTATCAATAATTCAAAATAGCATTTCTTTTCCTTCAAAACGTTTTACAATAACAATATTCAGTAAAACATCAATTCTGGTCCAAGACCATGAGCGTTTCATAATTTCTTTGAAAAGGACATCCCGGCACGAAGTCCGTAAGTCCGGCATAGCTTATGAGCACTTCTAGGTTATCAGCCTATAGTACTCTATATTGATCAACACTACATCCATTAAACGTGTGTACGTTTAAGTTGTGGCAACCTCACGTGCCCATCGAATACTCGATGAAAATATATTTGTTTATTCATATTCGGGCTTACCTTGAATCCGTACCAAACAATTAGCGTAGGATAGCGTTAGCAATTCTATATTGAAAGACTTGTAAATAAATCAATCAATCAATCAAGATTAGTCTTACCAAGTTAAAACTGGCATCGACTCTTTCTTTAAAACTATACATGCATCTTATAACTTGAATCATTTGAAAACCTGGCTAACACGAAGGTTAGACAAGCGTTTTAAAAAAACTTACCTTTAGCGTCTACTATAGTAAAGTTACGTTTCCTTTGAGACTTTACGGTCTCTACAACACATAATCACATAACATACCACATTAGGTCATGAATGAACATACATGGTACCTAATGAATCTTACCCTTCTTCTCAACCTAATCATGTAGTAGATTTGTTATTATTGGTTACGGCTTGCCGTCGTTCTTTTACATCGTTCTTTACCAACTTATTTCCTTTCTATAACTTAATTGTAATTATTTCATTAATACGACTCGGTCTGAGTTAATCATCATCCCTCGCGGCTTACTAACGTTCTTACATCATTATTCAAAACTCGATCGTCATAAATACATTTATTACATACCATTCATGTTCACATTCGACTTATCTTCAACCTTTAGTGTATTACTTAAGGTTTACAATTATCTTAATGATGCTATATTAAGTTTAGTAATGTATTGGTTCATTACTAATCAATTATCTTTATTTCCTTACTTGTAAGCTTTTATTAATGTGCATGATCTAGTGTTGGTATTTGGGCGTATACCACTTCTCCTCTCTTGGGCTCATGCTTTTGTATGCAAGCTTTTAGTTCAAGAATTGATCGTGGCATGCTATTTCCATACCAAAGTATATTCGCCATCACTGCAATGTCAATTAACAAGGTCTATGGTCCGGTCTCGCGCTGCAACACTAGACTTTCTGCCTTGAGTCGCGTCACGGCACGGACTCTGTGCATCAGACAATTTTTGATAGATTTTTCATTTTGTGAGATTCCTGGGCTCGTAACTTCTTCATTATAAGTCCGAATTGGCTCGTTCAAGAGCCTACAGTTCATAAATTACATACTCTACGTGTTCATGAAAGAATTTTATCTATTTGACTTCGTTAACTAAAAATTCACCTATTAGTCCATTTTTAGCGAAAACGATAAACGTTCGTGAACGTTCAACGCTCGTTCGCAACTCTATAATGACAAATACGACTTGTCTCCATCGAAAACCAACATTTCTGAGTTCAAACACAAAATATGACCTCCATTCCGAGAATTTCATGAATTCGACGATTATCGTCCAATCGTGTGAATTCCGGAAAAACTTCGTTACTTAAGATATGTTCTTCGTTTCAAATGGATTCATTCCATCATACTAACTTCTTAATATACATATTTCATTAACTTATTTACATGATAAGTTATTACTTGTTCTTTATGAGTTTATAACTTATAAAAGTACAAACTACTTATGTTTCCATTTCTCATAACTTAGGATAGTTTATGACTTCTAACTATTATTCTTGCTTTTTGTTAACATACTAACTTCATTTGTGTAAACATGTAACAAGTTCATATACGTTCATTATAAGGTCATAACTTATTTATGTTTGAATTACTTAATCATGACTTATACGGCTTATTAAGACTTAAGCCCTTTGATTCATCATTCCAAGTCCTTCTTAGTATACATGTTATATCACTACCCACTTCTCTAATAATGGAAGAGAAAAAAATCATGGTTTAAGATTACTTACTCTTGAATAACACTTGTTTAATCTTTAATCTCCTTCTTGATTCTTGAACTTCAAAGGCTAACTTTCTATCTTTTTCTCTCAAGCAAATAAGCTCTCAACTTATAAGTTATTGGATGAAAATATAACAACTAACAAATGAATACAAAGCTTGCTATTTATAGGAGTTGCTAGGTTAGGGTATAATGGTCAAAAGCCATCCCCCTCATTACTATTCCAAGCTTAACCATCAAGTAAACTTGCTCCTCACTTTAATTACTTGGCCATCAAAACACTTAGCCATTAAGTTACTTTACTTGCTCACCACAACACTTAGCCATTAAGTTACTTTACTTGCCCACCACTTTGGGTTATCCATGTGCTCATGGGTTGCCCCATGGATCATCCTTGCTTTGGACTTTAAATTCAATTAATATCATCTTATACATTGGGCTTGTATTAACAAATCTTTGGGCTTTACATTACAAACACTTGGCTATTATACTTCATAATCTTGGGCTTGCTTATTAATTCTTATTGGACTTCACTAATTTCTACACAACCCTACAAGTCTATTACAATTGGCTTAAAGCCTTATAATGTATTCTATACGTATAATTCTCGTATTCTAGCTCGTATATTTATTCATCATATACGATATACCAACATTCATACATACTCGTATTATACTCGTATACTCTACCTCGCACAATACCTACGTATCATACAATCATTACCCTAACTTCTTAACACTTAATTTTCCTAACGTTCTCAAATTAAGTCAACAGGCGCAATATTATGTTTTCCATAACTGAAATATTATTAGATATTCCATCTCACCTTGCTATTCTATCGTTACATATTTCTCAGAAGTTCAAAAATAATTCTCGAGCAAAAATGTGTGAATAGTGTTTTTTGGAAAATTTCTCGGAAAGCTTTTATTTTCGTCTTGGAAATTCAAACACTTTAATTCTATCACGTAGCCAAAATACTACGACGTTCCGACATAACTAGGTCATAGAACGACCTTCAATTAGCTTACTCCCATAAATAATAAATTAAATTCATTTAATCCACATAATTAAATAAAAATTTAATTCTCCTAAAAATTCGATTTTCTCGGGCGTTACAAATAGTATCCTATGAATAGTACTTCGGGAATCGTACCTCGTGAATAGTATCCCGGCATGAAAAGTTCCCCAAATACTCGGGTGAATAATATTCGAGTGAATAGTAACTGGGTGAATAATAACACATGAATAGTAACTCGTGAATACTACTCCGGCACAAAAAAAAGCCTTGAATACCCTAGTCAATAATATTCGAGTGAATAGTAACTGGATGAATAGTAACTCGTAAATAGTAACTCGTGAATAGTATTTCGGCATAAAAAGATCAATAATTATCAAGAAAGCTCAGAATAATATTTCCATGAAAAGATACTGGATGAAGCACAAATATCAAGGATATTCTACTAATTTCATGGAGTATAGAAGAAATACTTCAACAAAATGAGTATAGAAGTAGGAATACAAAACGAAATAATATTACTTACATACTACAGAGTATGGAAGAAAATATTATTTCATATGAATATTGAACGAAGATAATAATCAAACGAATACGAAAAATAATATCTCTTCTGAATATGAAATAAATAATACCCCTTACCTCAGAAGAAGACTGGATACTGGAATAGTGAAATAGCCGACTTCTCTTCTTCTTTCTTTCAATAACTTCTCTCTCTATAGCTTCTCTCTCTATAATTGCTCTTGTGAGTCTTAGTGAATTGGTGAGAATGAAAGAAGAATAAGCTTCTATTTATAGGAAAATATAGTTTCGATAATTGCACGTTTTGGGGCTCAAAATATTACAGTATAATACCTTCATCTTTTCCTCCATTTTTAATTTAGTTCTACAAGTATTATCAAACTTGCACCACCTCCCCTAATAGTACATCATGTGAATCAATAGTTCAGTCATTTGAATCAATAGTTCTATACATGTGAAAAAAATAGTTACAGTATAGTACCTTCATCTATACCTCCATTTTTAATTTAGTCATACAAGTATTATCAATCTTGTACCACCTCCCCTAATAGTACATGCATGTGAATCAATAGTACATACATGTGAACAAATAGTTATAAGAATGTGAATTAATTGCTCATTTATCCGATTAATTACCCGATTGGTCAATATAACCTTATCGAAATAAATGTCAATTTTCACTAACACTAATAATCCCAACACAATGGGAATATCAATTTCATCTTTAATCAACACGAACTTATTTATCATTAATATTATAACTCACAATATTTAACGACTAGATCATTCCCAGGAAAGAGGGGGCTTTCCGATAGGGATTTCTCCCTATTGGCGTGCAATTAGGTGACCAAACCTCTCCTCGACAGAACTTTCTAGACATCGTCAATATTGCAAATAATAATATGAATAACTTTGTCGTCTCAATTATTGATTTAATAATAATAAATATTATGAAATGATACTGTGACAATAATTGAATCAATAACATGAGAGGTATTATACGCAATTCTTTGTAGCAATAATTGAGTATAAGCGAGTGACTTCTCGTAAGTATCAATAATCAATCTTGTGTCTTACTATATCTGACCACTACGTATTCTTGTACTTTTATGATCGAATTATTTCAGCAGGTTTAACGATAAAACTTTTGCCGTTATTTTTATAAAATATATTTTTATCATTTTTTAACTGCAATAATACTTCTGTTGTGGGGTCCACCAATGATGGTGTCGTCGTACGGATATCTCCTAACAAAAAGAATATTCCCCGACCAAACGAATATTTTATATCAATTTGCTTACTTTGCAAAATTTTCAAATATCACCCTTAACTTTAACCTTTTATCAATTTAACCATTTACTAAATAGAATAAGAATTATCAGAAAATTGAATACTTTTATTTCGTAAAATTCAGGGTCTTACACATATAATCTATGTAAGACCCCAAATTTTATGAATAAAAATTATTTTTCTCGAAATATATTTTTGAATATTATGGTATAATGTTATAGTTGTGGGTAATATTTATAAATTTTTCAAAGTAAGCAAGTGGTTTTAAAATATTCAATTGGTCGGGGAATATTCGTACGACGGCACAATCATTAGTGGACCCCATAACTGAAGTATTGTCGTAGTTAGAAAATGACAGAAATATCTTTTTAAAAAAATAACGGCGAAAGTTTTACCGTTAAACCGCTGAACTACCCTAATAATAAAAGTATAAAGAATACGCTGTGATCGCATAATACAGCACACGGTATTGATTATTGATGCTTATGTAAGAAGTTACTCAGTTATACTCAATTATTGCTACAATAATTGATTCATAATATCTCTCATATTATTGATTCGATTATTGTCACAGTATCATATGCATCATATTTTATATTATTAAATCAATAATTGAGATGATAAAGTTATTCATATTATTATTTGCAATTTTGACGATGTCTAGAAAGTTTTGTCGAGGAAAGGGGTTTGGTCACCTAATTGTGGGCCAATAGAGAGAAATCCTTATCGGAAAGCCCCCTCTTTCATGGGAATGATTTGGTTGTTAAATATTGTGAGTTATAATATTAATGATGAATAAGTTCGTGTTGATTAAAGATTAAATTGATATTTCCATTGTGTTAGGATTATTAGTGTTAATGAAAATCGACATTTATTTCGATAATAATTGATTTCTGGAGGTTATATTGACCAATCGAGTAATTAGTCAGAAAAATGAGCAATTAATTGAAAGTAGTATGCACACAATCCAATCATGCTTGATGATAAAGCATATACTTTGTAACAATCTTATTCATTTACTAATAAAAAATATTAATTTATTAAAGGCTTTTAATTATCTACATTATGCTGTTTTATAATATGTGATAAACCCATAGTTTTAAGCAATACTTTTAGAATAATTATGATGATCATTTCAATGAGATCTAAATTCTTAGAAAGCTTAAAACTAAAATTATTCTCAATCGTTGGATTACTAAATTGGGGATTAGTGAATCCGGATAGATTAGTACATACGTTGCTTGCTCATTGGATGAGGATGATTGATCTCATGATCATTTGTGTGGAGACACTAAAGCAAGTATGTAGGTGCTTATTAGAGAATTAAGTTCACTGAACATGGCTCGCTAAGGAATACCTAATGGAGTTTTGATTGCCTATCAATAGGAATTCATGTAGTGATAGTAGTACAAGTGATCCTTGGATTTGAGGTCATCATAGTATCTTGTGTATGATGAGTTATACTTTGACTTATTCCTTAAGACCCTTAGGGTATATCAAAGGGTATGCTTGGGTATAATAAGTTGTATATGGAGATAATATATGATCAATAAAGAATCTATCGCTTCTAGTAAAAGAAGAGAAATGTTCTACGTGATTCGATAAATGACAACCCAAGAGTCCTTGGCAAATGTAATGAAATTAGAAAGGAGTTTCTAATTTGCATTATTTGAGTTGTGCATATAAGAGTCGAAATACATATAATTAAATAAAATAAGACTTGACAAGAATTCCACGCCTTATAGTTAATTGGGATATTGTATGGTGGAAGGATTGAATTGTCACGAATTATTTACTCAAAGGTTCTTTTATGATTAATGTTAAAATCTATATTATCCGGAAAGTCGTTGATCGCTAGGAGGTTTATCCCTATCAGAATAAATATTATTTATTTAAATAAATTAATAGTGTAATTTATTTATTTAAATAAGATTAGAATTGTTCTAATTGATTTATTCACAACCTGTTTAATATGGAGAACCTAAAGGGTCACACCATAAAAGGAAGAATAATTATTTAACAAATTAATGGCATAATCGTAATAATATGTTAAGTGTATTTAATTTAATCTATGATGATAGAATAAATTAAATAGCTTAATATTTACTATTTAATATTTTGGAAATATTAAATATATAAATTAATAAGAGGAGTCTTATTAATATTATTACAATTATTATTATTTTAATTTCTAAAGAGTTAGAAATTAATTTAATATTAGTACTCTCATTTATTCCTAATAAGATTAGGAGGCTAATTAATTAAAAGATTTTAATTAATTATTCCTAATAAGATTGGGAGCATAATTAATTAAAGGATTTTAATTAATTAAAATAAAACCCAATTCCTTAATTGTTAAGGAGGGTTGCCCACATCTATAAATAAGAGGAGTCTTATTATGGGTGGGATGGTGGTTGATGTTTTCACAGAATACGTAATTCCAATAGTTGGGAGAGTACACTCCTTTCTATGAGAGATAGAAAAACTAGAGTTTTTCCAAATACTCATCTTATTGAATCTTTCTTCTTCATTGGTGGATCACCTCTAGAGGCCAAACACTTGGGTGGCTAACGTTGATCAAAGGAAGGAACCAAACCAGGCGGATTCAAGTTAAACGCGAAAAGATTGGAGGTGAACTTGTACCTGAGGAAGCTCTAATCAAAGGAGGGTATGATTCTTGTTCTTTATCTTTTCGTTTAATTGATAATTGCGCATAAAGGATGATCCGAGTATATGGTTTGTAAAATTTTAAAATTCTAATTTTTCCACGTTTCCGCTTACTTTGTGCAATTTGATTGCGTTCATGAATATTACAAACCTAACATTAAATGATATTAGTTCACATGCTTATAACTATTTGTTCACATGTATGTACTATTGATTCACATACATGTACTATTAGGGGATGTGGTGCAAGATTGATAATACTTGCATGACTAAATTAAAAATGGAGGTATAGATGAAGGTACTATACTGTAACTATTTTTTTCACATGTATGGAACTATTGATTCACATGCATATATTATTGATTCACATATATGTACTATTATGGGAGGTGGTGCAAGTTTGATAATACTTATAGGACTAAATTAAAAATGAATGAAAAGATGAAAGTATTATACTGTAAAAAGTCGAGCCCCAAAATGTGCAATTATCAAAACTATATTTTCCTATAAATAGAAGCTCATTCTTCTTTCATTCTCACCAATTCACTAAGACTCATAAGAGTATTTATAGAGAGGGAAGCTATAGAGAAGAAGAAGAAGAGTATTCTGTTACTTCACTATTCCAGTATCAAGTCTTCTACTAAGGTAAGGGGTATTATTTCTTTCGTATTAATAAGGGATATTATTTTTGTTCAATATTCATATGAAATAATATTTTCTTCCATACTCTGTAGTATGTAAGTAATATTATTTTGTCTCGTATCCCTAATTCTACACTCATTTTGTTGAAGTATTGCTTCTATACTCCGTGAAATTAGTAGAATATCCTTGAGCTATAGAGAGGAAGAAGAAGAGTATTCTGCTACTTCACTATTCCAGTATCAAGTCTTCTACTAAGGTAAGGGGTATTATTTCTTTCGTATTCATAAGGGATATTATTTTTGTTCAATATTCATATGAAATAATATTTTCTTCCATACTCTGTAGTATGTAAGTAATATTATTTCGTCTCGTATCCCTAATTTTACACTCATTTTGTTGAAGTATTGCTTCTATACTCCGTGAAATTAGTAGAATATCCTTGATATTTGCGTTTCATCCAGTATCTTTTCACGGAAATATTATTCTGAGCTTTCTTGATAATTATTGATCTTTTTATGCCGGAATACTATTCACGAGTTACTATTCACGGGTACTATTTACAAAGTACTATTCTTAGGTACTATTCACAAAGTACTATTCATGGGGTACTATTCATAAAGTTTTATTCTCAAAGTACTATTCACGAAGTACTATTCACGAGGTACTATTCACGAAGTACTATTCACGAGGTACTATTCATGAGGTACTATTCACCTAGAGTACTTTTCATGACAAAAATTGATTTCTTTTCTGATATAATATTATTCTTGAATTTTACTTCACAAAGCAGTATCATGTTTACAATTTGGATATTTTTAAAACTTTGGATACATTTAAAGTCTTTAATATTTATCCTTGATTTTGTTTGATTAATGCTTATATCATTGTCATCATCCTCATGCTTATATTATGATGAAAGTCATTTTTGGATTCATTTGATTTTGAATCATATGAGAGATATGAGTCTTGTTTATTAGGCAAGATGACTAAAGCCCCTTTTACTGGACACAGTGAATGGGCTAGCGATGTATTGGGACTTATACATAGTGATGTATGTGGACCCATGAGTTTGTTAGCAAGAGGTAGGTTTTATTACTTCATTACATTTACTGACGACATTAGTAGATATGGATATGTATATCTTATGAGACACAAATCTGAATCCTTTGAAAAGTTCAAGGAATTCAAGAATGAAGTTCAAAACCAATTTGGCAAAAGCATAAAAGCCCTTCGATCCGATCGAGGAGGTGAATACTTAAGCCAAGACTTTGATGACCTTCTAAAGGAGTGCGGTATTATATCACAACTCACTCCACCTAGAACACCACAATGGAATGGTGTATCTGAGAGGAGGAATTGCACCTTGTTGGACATGGTACGATCAATGATGAGTCATGCAGATCTTCCAACAAGCTTCTGGGGTCATGCCCTAAAGACAGCTGCATTCACACTTAACCGTGTTCCTACAAAGACGGTTCAGAAGACACCATATGAGATGTGGACTGGGAAACGTCCTAGTATGTCGTTCATGAAGATTTGGGGTTGCGAGGCGTTTGTTAAATGTCTGCATTCTGACAAGCTCGGACCCAAATCTGACAAATGTAATTTTGTGGGATACCCAAAGGAAACAAAAGGGTATTATTTCTACAAACCTTCTGAGAACAAAGTGTTTGTTGCTCGAGCTAGTATTTTTCTAGAAAGAGAATTTGTCTCTAAAGGAAACAGTGGGAGAAAAGTAGAACTCGAAGAAATTCGAGAACCACAAAATATCATTGAACCTCGAGTTAACGCAGTAGTAGAACAACAAGATATTGTGGAAAGTGAACCTGCTCAAATTACACAAGGCATTCGTAGATCTGGTAGGACACGCCAAGAGCCCGAGAGATATTATGAAGTTCTTATGACTCAAAACGGCGATGTGATGCTCATAGATCAAGATGAGCTTGCTTCCTACCAAGAAGCTATGAATGGACCAGATTCTGAGAAATGGCTTAAAGCCATCAAATCTGAGATGGACTCCATGTATACTAACCAAGTATGGACTCTGGTTGATCCACCCGAAGGGGTAAAACCAATCGGGTGCAAGTAGATTTTCAAGAAGAAAACCGATATGGATGGTAATGTACAAACCTATAAAGGTCGACTGGTAGAAAAAGGTTTTAAACAAGTTCAAGGTGTTGACTATGATGAAACCTTATCTCCAGTGGTAATGGTTAAATCCATCAAGATCTTACTTGTTATTACAGCTTTTTATGATTACGAAATCTGGCAGATAGATGTCAAAACTGCTTTCCTTAATGGAAATCTCCTTGAGGATGTGTACATGAAGGATGCTGGAAAGGTATGTAAGCTGCAGCGATCCATTTATGGATTGAAGCAAGCCTCTCGAAGTTGGAATCTTGGATTTGATGAAGCAGTCAAAGAGTTTGGCTTTATAAAAAATGAAGATGAACCTTGTGTATATAAGAAGGTTAGTGGGAGTCACATTGTATTCCTAGTATTATATGTTGATGACATATTAATTATTGGGAATGACATTCCTTCCTTACAGGCTGTAAAAATATGGTTAGAAAAATGTTTCTCCATGAAAGATTTGGGCAATGCTGCCTACATTTTAGGTATCAAGATCTATAGAGATAGATCGAGAAAAATGCTCGGCCTAAGTCAAAGTACATATATTGATAAAATATTGAAACGGTTCAGCATGCAAGAGTCGAAAAGAGGAAACTTACCCGTGACTCATGGTGTAAAGATCTCTAAGGCCCAATGTCCTAAATCACAAGATGATGAGGTGCGTATGAGAAAGATCCATTATGCTTCGATAATTGAATCTATCATGTATGCAATGATATGTACTCGTCTGGATGTCTCGTATGCTTTAAGCATGACGAGCAGATACCAGTCGAATCCAGGTGAAGGTCATTGGACAGCAGTCAAGAATATCCTCAAGTACCTGAAAAGAACAAAGGATTCATTCTTGGTATATGGAGGTGAAAAATGAACTGGCGGTAAAGGGTTACATAGATACTAATTGGGTTACACAGATGCTAGTTTCCAGACTGACAATGATGACTATAAGTCTCAGTTAAGTTTTGTGTTTTGCCTTAATGGTGGTGTTGTTAGCTGGAAGAGTTCGAAGCAAGAGACAATAGCCAATTCTACAACAGAGGCTGAGTATATTCTTGCTTCTAGTGCGGCCAAGGAGGCTGTATGGATTAAAAAATTTGTCACTGAACTTGGTGTTGTTCCAACCATTATTGATCTGGTTAAGCTATATTGTGATAATAATGGAGTCATTGCACTGGCTAAGGAACCCAGATCTCACCAATGATCCAAGCATATACTTGGGCGGTACCATCTCATCTGTGAAATCATTGATAGAGGAGATGTACATATAGGAAGAGTGCCAACAGATGATAATGTTGCAGATCCACTGACAAAAGCTTTGTCGCAGCAGAAGCACAAAGGTCACACTAGTTCTATGGGTATCAGATACATGAGTGATTGGCTCTAGTGCAAGTGGGAGACTGTTAGAGTTTGTGCTCTAGAGGCCAATTATTTGATATAATTGCTTAACATTTTGATATTATATTTGATTGAATAAATGAATGATTTTATTATGGTTTTATTTACTGTGTTATATAAATGTTAACATAATAAAATTCCTTAGAATAGTGATACAAATTATATAGTTTCTAGTATGTGACTTAAACATGAGATTATATAATTACAATTTGTATCATTGCTCTTAAATGTCCTTAGTCGAGTATCATTGTTGATGGGACAACAATGATGCATTGAGACTAGTATGTGGATTGACTTATGACCAAATCTTATTGGTCATAAATATATGAGATATTAAGTCAATGCATAGGTACATGTTAGAGAACGATGTACTGGACAGACCTAATATGAGAATTCTATGTGGAGCATTATGCGAAGTGTCATTAGCAATTTTCATAATGACAATGATGTAATGATCCTCAAACCTGAAATCACTATATTACTACACAGGAATTTATGTACTTTGATGTCATCAAAGGTTACCTTTAATAGGGTGGACTATAAAGGTGATTATTGGGTACATCATGAATCGTGTGAGGAATATGAGTGACCTAGATGAAATTTAACCCTCCTATATATTAGGGGTGATATCCATGGGCCTCTTGATTGAGTAGGACTATGAAATGCATGGACATGCTCAAATAGTGATTTGTTTAATATAGTCTACTCATTGATCAAGAAAACTAAGATTAAATTATGAAGAGTATGATACATTCCATGACTCGAGTTTAATCTAGGATGTCAAGGTTAAAAGGGTTAAATTACATTGAAACATTGGTCACGAAAAGGTTGCATCGAATCATCGATCTTATTATTACTTGGGTAGCAGTGATGCATTAATAGATGCCGCTCACTATTTATAATTTTATAATATAATTTTAAAATTATTGTCAATGTGACAAACGAGATTTTGTAATAATTATTTTAATATTTATTTAATTCAATAAATATTAAAATAATTATTACAAAATCTCGTTTGTCACATCTTTCCCCCCTTAAAAGGATTCTATCCTCAAAATCACGACTCAGTCAATTTGTCCGTTACATTCTCCCCCCTTACAAAGATTTTGTCCCCATAATCGCTTATACATAATTTAAGTAAATAAATGAGTGTAATTCTTCATCATATTCTCTTCGAGTTCCCACGTTGCTTCTTCAGCGTTGTCATTCCTCCAAATTACTTTAACATAAGGTATTACTTTATTTCTGAGAACTTGTTCTTTCCTGTCGATGATCTGAACAGTAATTTCTTCATAGGAAAGTCTTTCTCAATTTGAAGGGGTTCATATTCAATCACGTGCTTGTAATCGGGTTTGTAGGGTCGTAAAACCGAAACATGGAAGACGTTGTGGACATTCTCGAGTGCTGGAGGTAAGGCTACCTCATACGTAACTTTTCCGATCCTTCGCAGTACCTCAAAGGGTCCAATGAATCTTGGGCTTAATTTCCCTTTCTTTCTGAACCTGATCTTTCCCTTCCAGGGAGAGACCTTCAAGAAAACATAACTACCCGATTCAAACTCAACATTTTTACGGTGTGGATCGGCGTATTTCTTCTGCCTATCTTGAGCTGCTACCAGTCTTGTTCAGATCACTTTGACTATTTCTGTTATCTGTTGTACTAATTCTGGACCTCGTAATTGTCTTTCGCCAACTTCATCCTAGTATAGCGGAGTTCTGCACTTTCTACCGTATAACGCTTCATAAGGCGACATGCCAATACTAGCGTGGTAACTGTTGTTGTAGCCGAACTCTACGAGCGGTAGGTTATCATCCCAATTTCCTTTAAACTCCATGACATAAGCTCTTAACATATCTTCTAATGTTTGAATCGTTCTTTCACTCTGCCCATCTGTCTGAGGGTGATATGTTATACTCATTCGCAATTGCGTACCCATTGTAAGACCACAATTTTTTAATGAATAAAATCAAATTTCCTCTATTTATTATTGTGAATAATAAGGTATTAATTTGATATAATGCTTTGGTTATGGGTGAAATGTATAAATTTTGCAAAATAAACAAGTGGTTATAAAATATTCATTGTTATCGGGGAATATTCAATTGCTCGTTGAATATTCTTGCTATCGGGGAATATTAAATGCGACAAATACAGTATGACCATTTATGGGCCCCATATCGAGGAAAACGGTTTGGATGAAGATAACGACAAAGTTTGATTTTTTATAAATAACGGGCGTAGTTGTTACCAAGTAACACTATTGGAATACCCGGTGGTTAAAATACGATGTATCGTGGTTGCATAAAGAAGCACGGTATTGCACGCGGTATTTTTGAATTACTTGATTCTTACGTAAAAAGGCACTACTCAATAATTGTTACGATAATTCTTTGCTCAATATTTTATTTTATTGATTCAATAATTGTTACATTGATATTTTATATTATTGTTGTTTCAATAATTGTCACTGCACAGTATTTCCCATTATCAGATCAATAATTCATATTATTTGAATAATACTATTTGATAGCATTATTGGCAATGTCTAAGGAATTTCTGTCTAGGAAAGGGGTTTGGTCACCTAATTGCGCGCCAGTAAGGAGAAATCCTTATCGGAAAGCCCTCTCTTTCCTGGGAACGACCTGATTGTCATAATTGTGATTTTATAATATTATTTGTGAATAATTAATTATTGATTTATATGATAAGGAAATATTTATTATGGATATAAATGATGGATATATTTATTTATTGTGGATATAAATGAAAGAATTAATGCTGAGGTGTTTTATGAGTATTTTGTCGGAATGGAGGTATTAAAAATAGTCCGTATGTGGATTTCGGGCATTTTCTGTTTGGAATTTGGAAACACTTTCTTCTACAAAGTTGTAGAGAATTTAATTTCCTATGGAATGGACATAAAATTCGTATTTTTCTGATAAAAGGGCTATTTATTATTAATTATTGATGTTTTGGAAATAAATATTTTTTATTAAAAACATGGTGGGCCCCACTTTTGGTTGGTCAGAAATGAAATGTGCTGGAATTTATTTTCAAAAGTGTGGGCGCGAATAGTAGCAAGTAAAAAGCCATCGGTGGCGAGTTAGTCTGCTGTATGCGTCTAAGCATTTTCCTATAAATAGGGTGCTTAGTTAGAATTGAAAATCACACGAGAAACAAGTTTTCTCTCTTTCTCTCTCTATATTATCGAGCGTATTTTGTGAGTATTTAGATACTTTTTGAGTTGCTATTCATTAGTGCAAGTTTCCTTCAGCCTTATACCTGATATTTCAGCCGGAAGTACTATTCTTTTGAGGTAATGGATGTTATTTTCTTCATAATGATGTTATTCTGTCAATATCATTATACCGAAATATTGGTATGGATTTTATTGTGAAATTTATACCTTTTTGTGTCAGGATTACTATTCACGTATACGGCACTATTCACGAATACGCACTATTCACAGAAAAAATGTAATTTTCTTTTCTTTGTCCAAGTTGTCTATTAGGTTACTATCTTTGAATGTATCCATGTTTTGATCTTTATTCTTGAATTTTGCTCCATAATTTATTATTATAAGGTATTTTTGAACTTGGATAAACTAAAGTACGAATCTCTAATCTTTGATCATTTATCTCACTGGATTCGTTTTCTTTAAGATATTTTTCATCACCCTCAGTCCTAAATGATGATATTACTGAATATCTTTAGCTTTGTAGCAAAGAAAAGATGAATGATTAATCGATGAATATCTTTGTACACGTAGTGCAAAGATGAACAGGTGTTGAGATGAACATGACCAACTGGTGATACAAATGAATATCTTTGGCCTATAATGCAAAGATGAATATTTGATTCAAGATGTATATTGATTGATGTTACAGGGATAAAATATTGATGATGGACTTTTAAATCTTAGAAGATAATAGATTTCATTCTCTACTCGACTCTTCTAATGGATTGATGTTTTCGCTGCAGTTGTTGATCTAAACCTTGTTGTCTATTATATTCTATCAGATTTTTTCCTGTTGAAGACTAATGATAATTGTTGTATATTATCTTAGTCATAATATTCTTTACTGGGCTAGTTGAGTTTACCCTATTTCTTTTTGTTCCATTTTTCTTCTCAGGAGGTGAGAACATAGGATGAACTAGCCGGGGTATGGAGTGATGGTTGAGGATAGTTGTTTTAGTAGTCCTCACTATTTTTTAAAATAGTGTATTATTAATTGTAATGAGGACTCCTTTTGAGTTTGTATATTGTCTATTAGACAATATTTTTATTCAAACTCACAATATATGTGTTGTCATATTTTGCACGACAATTGTATTACTGAGGTTGTATTTGTTTCTGTACCATGTATTTGGTGACTCAGAATGGGTGATGTATACCTATTTTTGGGGCGTCAAAGTTGGTATCCAAGCTTAGGGATATGATCCCTAGCTAAGATATGAGACAAGAACTAGGAGGGGAGAGACGGGGAATTCCTTCGCTAGTATGACCTGACTAAGTTTATTTGGTATTTATTTGGTCGGTCAGAGTATAGGGAATGTGACATGTCAATTAACCCTTATTTTGTGGCAGTATTTGAGAATAGCAGCTGCAAATATTAACAATGGATTGAATGAGACCGTGGAAACACCTTTAATCACCACCCAGGGGAACGTGCAACAGGAAGGCAATATTCCTCCTGTAAACAACACTACCGAACAACTGATGAATGATGTGATGTTTAGAAGCTTTTTGCAAGTCATGCAAAACCAGACGAGGGAGACTCGTGTACAAAATACGGGTGGAAATGATAGCAATGCGTGGCTTATTACAACCAAGCAGTTCAAAGAGTTGGGACCACCAGAATTTGCAAGAAAGCTAGATCTGATCAAGGCAGAAACGTGGGTTAAGCAAATTACCAAGATATTCGATGTCTTGGGATGCACGGAGGAACATAAGGTTCCATTCGCCACCTTTATGTTTCGTGGTGAGGCATATTACTGGTGGGAATCTGTGAAGCGTACCAAGCCTGCCGCACTCAACATGTCTCGGGAAACATTTCAAAAATTATTTAACGATAAGTACTTTCCTGAAAGTATTCGTCATATGAAGGAGGTAAAGTTTATTAGACTAGAACAAAACAACATGACGGTGTCCCAGTACGAGGCAAAGTTTGCAGAGTTATCCAGGTTTGCACCTCATTTGGTCGAGAATGAGGAACGAATGACGAGGATGTTTTTGAGAGGTCTAAAACCCGAGATTCGGCAATATCTTATCTCTCATTAATTTTCTTTATATTCAGATGTTGTAAACATGGCTCAATTATTAGAGCGAGATAATGAGTATGTTCAACCGAGGGACCACAACCAGGGTAATACTTGTGGCAGTAGTCATCGGAGCAATGACAACCAGCGGGGAGGAAAACATTCGGATAAAAGCAGTAACCACTCTGGTGGTAATCGTGGCCATGAAAATAGAAGAAGCGAGTCAGAAGGAGATTTCAAGAAGAGAAGGTACAACAATGACAACGTGAAGACGTTAGCACAAACATCAGTTGTTTCTAGGGGAGGAGAACGCGCACCAGTCGTTTGTTATAAATGTGAGAAAGAGGGACACATCAGCCCAAACTGCCCACAACAATCCAAGGTATGTTATAATTGTGGAAAGGAAGGTCATATAGCTAGAGATTGTCTTGTTGCGTGAAACCAAGTTCAACGAGATGGTGACTCCAAAGGTCAGTCCCCGCACAAGTCAAAGTCGGTGGTTTCTGGAAGGGCGTTTGTCGCGACTGCCCAAAACGCGAGGAACCCAAACGAGGTGATCACGGGTAAGTTAATCATAAACTCTTGCGAAGTTCATACTTTGAAAAGATTAATAATTTTCAATATAACAAATTGAACTTGAAGATTATTAATCTTTTCAAAGTATGATTATGTTATACAATATTTATTCTATTGTATACCTCTTGAGATTGTTATTCGATTTAAATATCAGTTATTGTTGAACCTTGTTAAACTAGCGAACCCTTATTGATTCGACTAGTCCATAGTTGATGAACGTTCTAAATTTCTGAACCCTTCTTGAATTATCCAAACCAAACTTCCTTTGGTGTGGACTCTGATGTCAAACTGAGATGAACAACCCTATATAGGGATTCCTTATGCGTTAGCGTTAAGATATTGTGCACAGTATGGTACTAAGGGATGATCCCCCTAAGTACGAGCAGAAGAGTCCATAGTCTTATGACTGTTAAAGGTTTCAAGTATAACCCTTGATAACCTAACACATAGTTCAAGGTCTTATGACCCTCAGAAATCTTTTGATTCTTGTTATTCATTCTTGATTCAAAAGTTTAGTTTATTCCATAAGTCTTTGATTCACTCGCATGTTATTATATTGTTATTTCATTATTATACTTGTGGGCAATCGTGCTCACTCTTGCGTAATAATAACATTGAAGTTAAGAACGAAAGGTCCGACGAGCCTTCTACTAGCAAAGGCAAGGGCAAGATTAACAAGTGATGAAGACTTGTTGTTTTATGTGATGTTGAATTTGTAATATCCCGAGTTTTTATGATAACGATCCTTAGAAAAGGAAATGAATGGGTTAAAGAATATATAATATTTGATATATGACTGTGTTTAATTGAAGGTTATGTAATAAAACCTAAAAGTTGTTGAAGAAATGAATGAAGTATGTATATATATATATATATATATATATGTAAACAATTTTGCTAAGTTGACGTGTTGAAGTTATTCAACGATAATTGTGAAAGAGATTTTGCGAAAACTGAGTAAAAGAGATTTCGTTGATTCCGAGGACGGAATCCTTATAAGGAGGGAAGGATGTGACATCCCATATTTTTATGAATTATTAAATGAGAATTTAATAAATAAAATTCTTATTTTAAGATGTTTAAGTACGAGTATGTGTATATGTGTTATATATTGTGAAATATGTGAATTGGTGTGAAGAGAATTTAAATGGTAATTTAATATTTATTGAAATAAATAAATATTTTATTGAATTATTTATTGAAAGATTATGTGATTAATATGGAGTAATGTAATTAAGTGTATTATATTAATTAAATAATTATTTAATATTTAATTAATATGTAATGATTTTATGTTATAGTTCTAATTTAATTGAGATAATGTAGTGATGTGGTAATTGTTACATGAAGTTATAATTAACGAGTAATTATAATGTGACAATTTTATGTGATTAATTGATGTTAAACTTTTAATTAATTAAATTAATGTTAAGTTTTAATTAATTAAATGATAACATTAAGAAAATGTGTTAAAGGATCTATTAAAAGAGTTAAAAGAGTTTTTAAAACTTGTTTTACCCAAACAAGACCTTGACTATTAAAACCTGAATTTTAAAATAATATGGTTTTGCCAAACAAGCCTTAGGGCTTTTAAAATTCTAATTTTTGTAACTTATATATTAAATTGATAATTAGTATATGTAATTATATTGGGAGTTGCATATTCTATAATTATATGTGTTATATGTATATTGTATATACACTAAGTTATGTTAGTTTTCTAAACCTAAGTCTAAACTAAGAATAATAGAGAGAGAAAGGGGGCTGAAGATTTTGGTAGTTATAATGAGTCTAGGAGGGGTCTTGGATCTTCATACAACTTAAAATCATAAGCTACTTTGAAGGATCAAGAAGGCTTGCAAGAAGCAAAAGGTAAGAAATTTTCAATTTTCAATTTTTGTGCTCTTTTTTGTTAGATCTTTATGAACCAAGCAACTTTTGTTTTGGATCATTAAAACTCATGATTTACATGAGTATTGGTATTTTATATATGTATCAAAGTATTTTTGAAATCAAAAGTTAGATCCAAAGTGAGAAAATCAAGTTTTGTACCAAAAGGTTTAAGAAAAAGCTTTCCTTTGTATGCTATATATATTTTTATGTTAGATTCTTTGGGTTCATGTGATTAATGGCTTAAAACATATTAGCATGCTAGATACATGGTACAATATATCTATTTTTTTCATGAAAATTTATAAAATGCAGTATGTGTTTTAATGCCACTTAACTTCGTTCATGTATCTAGCATGCTAATATGTTTAAACCATTAATCATCATGAACCCCAAGATCCAAGACCCCTAGACTCATTATAAAAATATATAAAGTTTTAGTAAAGGTTTAGAAAACTAATATAACTTAGTGTATATACAATATACATATAACACATATAATTATAATATGTAACTCCCAATGTAATTACATAAAACCATATTATTTTTAAAATTCTAAGTGTTTTAATAAAACCATAGGTCTTTTGGGTAAAACAAAAGTTTAAAAAACTCTTTAACTCTTTTAATAGATCCTTTAACATATTATATATGTTATCATTTAATTAATTAAATCTTAACATTAATTTAATTAATTAAAAGTTTAACATCAATTAATCACATAAAATTATCACATTATAATTACTCGCTAATTATAACTCCATGTAACAATTACCACATCACTACATTATCTCAATTAAATTAGAACTATAACATAAAATCATTACATATTAATTAAATATTAAATAATTATTTAATTAATATAATACACTTAATTACATTACTCCATATTAATCACCTAATCTCAATAAATAATTCAATTAAAATATTTATTTACTTCAATAAATATTAAATTACCATTTAAATTCTCTTCACACCAATTCATATATTTCACAATATATAACACATATACACATACTCGTACTTAAACATGTTAAAAAAAGAATTTTATTTATTAAATTCTCATTTATTAATTCTTAAAAATCTGGGATGTCACAGAATTTATGTTTTAAACTTATGTTGATGTTGTGTAAGACTATAAATTGTTTATGTTTCCGCAGTTAATATTTAAGGTTAGTATGACCTGGGATTTATGTAATTAATTCAGATGATGTAACTCCTTATAGAGAGGATTTATTTCTATCTATTATTGCTTTCTTTTATAATGGGTAGATAGACATATGATGTTTGTATAGTGAACACCAAATCATGTGGGAATTGAAGTACCCGGATTTGGGGATGTCACAGTCCACGTAATAATAACCTATAAGGTCACACACATAAAACGTAATTTAAAAGGGAATTAATTTAAATTGTAAGGATTTAAATATATCAATATGATTGATAGTATTTAAATCATGAATTTAAATTAAAAGGATAATTTGTATATATATGTATATTAATTAAGTAAGACTTAATTAAGATATAATATATATATATATATATATATAAATTCGGATTTTATTTTAATTAGATTAGGGTTTTGATTAATTCCGATTTACTGCTATATATATGATATATCAACGTTTTAGGAATATAATCATAACCTAAGAAACCCTAACCGCTCTTAGAGAGAGACTAGAGAGAAAACATAATATCCTGATCCTTGGTAGATAGTACCGCGACTCCTTTTACTGCAGATCGTGCGACGATTCGTGGGGCGTTTGTGTTGATTCCATAGAGATGTTGTTTGGTTTGATTGCGTTGGAGATTCGAAGCGGTTTCAGAGTTTTCTGTTTCGCATGGATCCTGTGTTGGGTTTCGGAAATTTCTTTGTAAATTATTAAATTCCGTTGTGCATGTTTATGCTAAAATCCCTACATAAAGTTGGTAGCTGTTAAATTAATTTCATACTATTCTCTGTGGAACCGATACTCAACTTATCATTATATTACTTGTTGACCACATGCACTTGCGTTTGAGAAAAATTAGATTTCGACCAACAAGTTTTTGGCGTCGTTGCCGGGGACTTAGTATAGATTTTAATATTTTTCAATATCAGTTTAATTAGTCCAGTTTTACTTAAACAATCTTTATTTTGTTTTGTTCTTTCTTATTTCAGGTTCTTTGAGTTAGTTTATGCAAACTCGGTCTAAGAATCCAGACTTGTTTCCTTTCAAGGACGATGTCGAGAAACGGTTTCAAGGGTTAAGTAAGTGGATTAAAGACACAAAGGAAAACTTTGAGAACTCTGAGAAGGAAGAAATAATGGCTGCAGAAGATCAAAAAGTGCTGAGGGATTATGTTATCTCAAGGTGGTGGCGAGCTTCATCAAGTATCACCAGTAAAGACAATTCTTTGAAAATACTTTTGAGATTAAGCCTGGGACTATTCAGATGATTCAGAACTCAGTTCAGTTTGGGGGACTAGCCAATGACGATCCGAATGAACACTTAGTCAACTTTTTGGAGATATATGACACCTTCAGATATAATGGGGTATCGGATGACGCAGTCAAACTTCGCTTGTTCCAGTTCACCCTACAGGATAAGGTGAAGAGTTGGTTACATTCTCTACCGTCGGGATTGATAACTAATTGAGACGACCTCGCTCAGAAGTTCCTGGCTAAGTTCTTTCCACCAGCTAAAACTGCAAAGATGAGAAACGAGATCACCATATTTGAGAAACAACATTGGGAGTCTTTATATGAGGCATGGGAACAGTACAAGGAATTGCTCAGGAAGTGCCCTCATAATGGACTACCTAAATGGTTGCAGATGAATACGTTCTACAATGGGTTAAATGGGAATCTCAGGAGGAGCATAGATGCAGCTTCAAGTGGAACGTTTATGGCCAAGAGCTATGAGGAGGCATATGAGTTAATTAAAACAATGGTAGCTAATAACTATCAGTGGCCTACAGTGAGGATGACACAACCGAAGGTAGTTGGGGTATTAGAGGTAGACGGGGTAACCGCATTGCCGGCATAGATTTCTGTAGGGATTTCGGCCCAAAAATGCAGCAAAAATATAAAATAATCAAAGCAATTTCTGAAACCCAAAACAGAATCCATACGAAACAAAAATTAATTCAGTGGTTTAGATATTATACCGATTATGAAAGCTAGAAACGATGCGGTCGAATCTCCAACGCAATCCTACGGAACAGCGTCTCTATGGTATCTACACGAACGCCCCGCGAACCGTCGTACGATCTGCAGTAAAAAGGAACTACGGTACTAGCCACCAAGGATGAGGATTTTCAAAACTATTTTCTCTAGTCACTCTCTAAGAGCGGCTAGGGTTTTAGGTTATGATTAACTTCCCTAATACGTTGATATATCATATATATAGCAGTAAATCGGAATTAATCAAAACCCTAATCTCATTAAAATAAAATCTAAATTTATATATATATATATATATATATATATATATATATATCTTAATTAAGTCTTACTTAATTAATATACCTATATATAAATTATCCTATTAATTTAAATTCGTAATTTAAATACTATCAATCATATTGATATACATAAATCTTTACAATTTAAATTAATTCCCTTTTTAATTACGTTTTATGTGTGTGACCCTATAGGTTATTATTACGTTGGCAATAATTTTAAAATCATATTATAAAATTATAAACAGTGAGCGAAATCTAGTAATGTATCACTGCTACCCAAGTAATAATAAGATCGATGATTCGATGCAACATTTTCGTGACCAATGTTTCAATGTAATTAAACCCTTTTAACCTTAATATCCTAGATTAAACACGAGTCATGGAATGTGTCATACTCTTCATAATTTAATCTGAGTGTTTCTTGATCAATGAGTAAACTATATGAAACAAATCACTATTTGAGCATGGCCATGCATTTCATAGTCCTACTCAATCAAGAGGCCTATGGATATCACCCCTAATATATAGGATGGTTAAATTCCCTCTAGATCACTCATATTCCTCACACGATTCATGATGTACCCAATAATCACCTTTATAGTCCACCCTATTAAAGGTGACATTAGATGATATCAAAGTACATAAATTCCCGTGTAGAAATATAGTGATTTCAGGTCGAAGGACCATTACATCATTGTCACTATGAGAATTGCTAATGACACTTCGCATAATGCTCCACATAGAATTCTCATGGTGGGTCTGTCTAGTACATCGTTCTCTAGAATGTACCTATGCATTGACTTAATATCTCATATATTTATGACCAATGAGATTTGGTCATCAGTCAATCCACATACTAGTCTTAATGCATCATTGTTGTCCCATCAACAATGATACTCGACTAGGGACATTTAAGAACAATGATACTAATTGTAAATATATAATCTCATGTTCAAGTCACATACTTGAAACTATATAATTTGTATCAATATTCTAAGGATTTTTATTATGTTAACATTTATATAACGCAGTAAATAAAACCATAATAAAATCATTCATTTATTCAATCAAATATAATATCAAAACGTTAAGCAATTATATCAAATAATTGGCCTCTAGGGCATAAACTCTAACAATTTCAGCCTTATCAAAGAAAATGGATGCTCTAACAGGTGCACAACCACATCAGGTGGCATATGTTTGCGAGCTATGTGCAGAAGAACATCCTAGAGAATAGTGTGCCATCAACTCAGCATCGGTTCAGTTTATGGGCAGCTACAATAAGATTCCACAGAACATGTATCAAAATGCCTACAACCCGGGGAATAGGAATCATCCTAACTTTTCGTGGAGTAACAATCAAAATCAGCAAGCTCCACGACCTTCTTATCCTCCGGGGTTTCAAAATCAGCATCAACATAAGCAGTGGCCATCAAAAACTTAGTAAATCAGATGGGACAGCTTACCTTAGCATTGAATAATAGGCCGCAAGGGACTCTACCTAGTGACATATAAAAGAATCTGAAGGGAAATCATGTGCATTGTCAAGCAATCACTTTGAGGAGTGGAAAACATCTTGAAAAGGAAAAGTGTAGAAAATTCAGCTCAGAAAGATGTCAAAGAGAATGAAGATAAAGTGGTTGCAGAGAAACAGGATGAGGAAAAGCAAGGGGACAAGAACAAGTCAAATGTTGAGCCAGTTATGTATCCTCCACCACCATTTCAGTAGAGGGTCCAAAAACAGAAATTAGACAAATAATTCGCCAAATTTTTGGAAGTTTTTAAGAAACTTCAAATTAATATTCCTTTCGCAAAAACCCTAGAGCAAATGCCTAGTTATGCCAAATTCATGAAGGGTATTCTGTCTGGGAAGAAAAAGTTAGAAGATTACGAAACTGTGGCATTGACGAAGGAATGCAGTGCAGTTTTATAGGGAAAGTTACCTCCAAAGTTGAAGGATCTGGGGAGTTTTACAATACCTTGCACGATCGGTAACATGGCCTTCAAAAAGTGTTTGTGTGATTTGGGGGCAAGTGTAAACCTCATGCCATTATCTGTTTGTACCGAATTGGGTTTACCAGCTCCGAAGCCTACAAATATATCGTTACAGTTAGCAGACAGATTGGTAACTTATCTAAGAGGAATTGTGGAAGATATTTTGGTTAATGTGGACAAATTCATATTTCCAGTAGATTTCATAATTCTAGACCATGAAGAAAACAAGAGAACATCCCCATCATCTTAGGGAGACCATTTTTGGCTATGGGTAGGACTCTCATTGATGTTCAAAAAGGAGAATTAACCATGAGGGTTCAAGATCAAGAAGTCATGTTCAATGTATTTAAAGCCATGAAGTTCCCTACAGATGAAGAGGAGTGCTTCCAGGTGGATGTCATCAACCGGATAGTTAATGATGATATGGTAAAAAGGTTTGGTCAGTGATCCATTGGAAACTACACTACTGGGGGATGAGGATTTGGATGATCCAGAGTTTGTGGATTACTTGTACATGTTGGATGTTTTGCCTCGAGTTAGTAGATTCAAGATGTCGTTCGAGCCACTTCACACAGAAGAAAAAGCTTCAACTCGAATGAAACCATCCCTTGAGGAGCCACCCACTCTTGAGCTCAAACCGCTTCCTAAACACCTCTGGTATGCTTATTTGGGTTATTCAAATACTTTACCTATTATTATTGCATCTTCACTTAACGAATTACAGGAAAGTAAATTGTTGAGTATTTTGAGAGAATATAAGTCTGCAATAGGCTGGACCATTGCCGATATAAAGGGGATCAGCCCCTCCTTTTTCATGCACAAAATTCTCATGGAAGAGGATGCAAAGCCAACAGTGGAGCAGCATAGAAGGTTAAATCCAATCATGAAAGAAGTGGTACAGAAATAAATACTGAAGTGGTTGGATGCTGGAATTATTTACCCAATTTCAGACAGTGTATGGGTTAGTCCAGTACAATGCATGCCAAAAAAGGGTGGAATGATAGTTGTTAAGAATGAAGATAATGAGCTTATTCCGACGAGGACAGTGACCAGATGGAGGGTGTGCATGGACTACAGAAAGCTAAATAAGGAAACCTAGAAGGATCACTTTCCTCTACCCTTCATTGATCAGATGTTGGACCGACTAGCTGGACATGAATACTACTGCCTACTGGATGGATACTCGAGGTACAACCAAATCGTCATAGCACCCGAGGATCAAGAGAAGACCACCTTTACATGCCCATATGGAACCTTTGCATTCAGAAGGATATCCTTTGGGTTATGTAATGTGCCAGCTACATTCCAAAGATGCATGATGGCTATTTTCTCGGACATGGTAGAGAAAAACGTTGAAGTTTTCATGGATGACTTTTCAGTCTATGGAAACACTTTTGATAAGTGTCTAGAGAATTTGGTCATGGTCTTGAAGCGGTGTGTGGAAACTAATTTGGTACTCAACTGGGAGAAGTGCCACTTTATGGTTGAAGAAGGGATAATTCTAGAGCACAATGTTTCTGCTAAAGGTTTAGAGGTTGATAAGGCAAAGTTAGACACGATAGAGAATCTTCCACTGCCTAATTCAGTAAAGGGAATCCACAGTTTTCTTGGACACACTGGGTTCTACAGAAGGTTTATAAAGGATTTCTCTAAGATTGCAAAACCACTGTGCAGTCTTTAGAGAAGGATGAAGTATTCAGATTTGATGAGGAGTGTAAAATAACATTCGAGCAGTTAAAAAAGAAGTTGACTACAGCCCCAATGATCATCGCACCGGATTGGACTATGCCCTTTAAACTAATGTGTGATGCAAGAGACTATGCAGTAGGAGCTGTTTTGGGTTAATGCCGAGAGAAAATACTCCACGCCATATACTATGCAAGTAAAACCCTTACAGATGCACAATTGAACTACACAACCACCGAGAAGGAGTTACTTGCAGTGGTATATGCCTTTGACAAATTCAGAGCATATTTAATTGGGACAAAGGTGGTTTTTGACACGGATCACTCGGTGATTCGGTATTTGATTTCGAAGAAGGATGCTAAGCCTATACTAATCAGATGGATCCTTCTCCTTCAAGAATTTGATTTGGAAATAAAGGATAGGAAGGAGACAAAAAATCAAGTGGCAGGTCATCTTTCAAGGCTAGAAAATCCGGATAAAGATGGAACGGATAAGTGTATAATCAATGAGTCGTTCCCGGATAAACAGCTCTTTGGAGTTAACTTAGAATTTCAATGGTATGCGTATTTTGCTAACTATTTTGTGAGCAACATCCTTCCCCCTGATCTGACGCGACAACAGAAAAATAAATTCCTACATGACGTCAAGTGGTACATGTGAGATGAGCCATATTTATTCAGACAGTGTGCCGATAAGATGATTCAAAGGTGTGTGCCATACAGTGAAGTGAAGAATATTCTACACGAATGTCATTTATCTGCATATGGGGGACATTATGGTAGTGAACGGACAGTGGCAAGGTGCTTTAGTCAGGATTCTATTGGCCTACGGTGTTCAAGGATGCCCACCAGTTTGTGAAAACTTGCGACAGATGCCGAAGGGTGGGCAATATTTCAAAGAGGAATGAAATGCCGCTACATACTTTCATGGAAGTGGAAATTTTTGTCGTATGGGGGATAGATTTTATGGGACCGTTTCCTACATCTTTCAACAACCTATATATCTTTCTAGATGTAGATTATGTATTGAAATGGGTTGAGGCCGTAGCACTCCCTACAAACAATGCCAAGGTGGTTCTCAAGTTCTTACATACGAATATCTTTACAAGATTTGCCACGCCAAGAGCAATTATAAGTGATGACGGTAGTCACTTCTGGAATAGATCGTTTACAGCTCTCTTGGTAAAATATGGGGTCAATCATAGGGTGGCTATGGCTTATCACCCCCACACAAGGGGTTAAGCTGAGGTTTCCAACAGAGATGTGAAGAAGATTTTAGAGAACGTAGTGAATCCAAGCAGAAAAGATTGGTTTCTAAAATTGGATGACGCACTATGGGCTTACAGGACAGCATACAAGACACCAATTGGGAAGTCTCTGTATCAGTTGGTCTACGGGAAAGTGTGTCACCTCCCAGTGGAATTACAGCATAAGGCATATTGGGCCATTTAGAAAGTCAATTTTGACCAAGCAGCTGCAGGAGAGAAAAGGTTGCTCCAATTAAACGAACTCGATGAGTTTCGACTGCAAGCATATGAGAACTTAAAGATGTACAAGGAAAAGGTTAATAAGTGGCACGACCAAAAGATCATGCAGAAAAAGTTTGAACCGGGACAATCAGTATTATTGTTCAACTCACGACTGTGGTTGTTCCTAGGAAAGCTTATAACTAGATGTTCAGGGCCATTCATGATTAAGAGGGTTTTCCCATATGGCGCCGTTGAATTATACAGTAGGAATCCATTAGAGACATTTAAAGTCAACGGTCATCGGTTGAAGCATTACTGGGGTTGCGACATCAACAATGAAGTTACCGCAATCACACTTGCCGATGCGCCATAAACAGGGAGTAGTCAGGCTGAAAGACTTAAAAACAAGCGCTAAATGGGAGGCAACCCAATTTTACTTTCAATTTTAGTATTTTTATGCATGCTAATAAATTTGTAAGCTAGTATAAGTTTAGTATAGAGTAAGTTTATTTTGATTCATTAAGTAGTTAGTTGAGTCATGATTTCTAGTAAATTCAACCTTCAATGTTCAATATTCATGATGTTATCTTTAACTTATAATTTTATTGTGTTTCAGGCACTTGGGAAGCTCATGGATATGTGTTGGATGCAAGAAATTGAAAAAAATTAAAGCCAGGATTTGTGTAACCACCCCTGCCGGGGCAGACAATTTAAGAAGGATACCCCCACCGGGGCGGGGGTATTAACTCAAAAATAGAATAACCCCCGTCGGGGCGGGCATCTACATTACACCCACTTGGCACGGGGGGGGTCTGCAACAACAACGTTTAGTTCTGCAGTTACACCAACTCAACCCCTCATCTCTACTTCCCTGAAACATAACTGATACCCACTACCACACATAACAAACCCACGAACTCTTTATCTCTCATCCATCATCCCACGCATTCCCCACTAACCCACTACATTAACCCACTAAATACCTATATTATCTCCTCTCTATAAATTCAAACCCTAACTACACCACATATTCATCCCATTCCATACAAAAGTTAGGGTTCTTCAAGTGCGATTTTGGGCAGCAACAAGGAAGGGGAGAATCAACCAATTTGTCATTATACTTTGGGTAAGCAAATTCTTGCAATTTCTCATCATATATCACCATATTCGAAGTTCTATTACCATTTTTGGGGGTATTGTGAGTCATACAGATGATAAGTGATAGTTTTACTCACTTATTGTATATTAATCCATGCGAAGTGTGCCCACCTTGAGTACATTTCATTGTGTTTTAGTCGTATTTCACGTTATTTTGCATTTCATATACTGAAAGCTCCTTTTAGTGAATAAGTGCAGGAATCGGCGTTATTTTGGTGGAAATTGAGGCATCGGTGAGTGTATGTGTGTAGGCTAGTGGAAAGTCGAGGATGTGCACGGCATGGGAGCATAATGAGGCATGGAAATCAAGCAAACAAGAGGTTAAGGCATGAGCAAACAAGTAGCAGCAGCAGCAAAACATAAACCAGACTCAGGATTTGCGATACAGACACAGCGGCCATGCCATGCAATAATACAAAGCGCAGAAGCGCGTGCAGCGAGTGTAAAATTTGGACATAAGGAGCATTCTGCAAGTCAAGCACCCGCGAGGCAAGGACCTCGCTACGAAGAGACCAGTATGCGCTTGCGCGAAAGCGAATCTGCGACCACGCGTTAAAACGTCTGGAGGCACTGAGCATACTGTAAGTCTCGCAGCCGCGAGACAAATATACTAGAGCCGCGTCTTGGCCATGCATAATCTTGATCTTCAGTAATTTGTTTTATTTTTAATTAAGCAGTTTGATGATGTGTAATTGGTATAAAATGATTTTGACGTGTGTCAGAGAGGGGACTTGACATTCTTTTACGTATTTTCATATTAGAATTAGGGTTAGCACAGTGGGGGGGACATCCAAACGGAGAACGAAGCCGCAATATTTTATTCTCTTCTTCTTCTTGGAGTTCTTAACCATCGTGGATTTTTATTATTGAATGGAATTCTTTGGGGTTTTCATAGTTAATCATTGATTACTATTCAGCGTTTGGGTTTGATTGTTCTCTACCTCTTACTCTTATTTGCTTGTTTATTGATCATGCTTAACATTGATCCCATAATGGCTTTTGGTTCTGCCATGAACTAAACTCCATTATGGGATTCTAACGGATTTTAATATGTAGTTTGGTTGCACATCTAAGCGTTAGATTTGTTTTGCATATCATTGGGTTATCTATCATGGTTGGTTTGTATGTATGAATGACTGATAATCTTCATTTTAATATTTGTATGGAATTGGAAATGAACATATGAATATGGATGAAATAATGATAGCATGTGAATATGGGGCTAGAGTAAGTCTTGCATATTTTGTGAAACAGATAGGAATATACTATTTTACCGTATGAGCTAGAGTAAGGGTTGTGCTTAAAATCAATAGGATTGCAATTGCGCATAGGAATATGGTAATTATGGTGTTATTGGTGATTACATGGATTCTAACATCTGTAAATGATATGTGAGTTGGTTATAGTGAATTGGAAAATGGTTATAACTCACTTTTAAGCCCTTGGCTATTATCCTGTGATATGTAAATGCTTCTTGCATGACATATGGCGATTGAATGAAATATTGAATGAAGTTAGGATCCCATTGTTTCCACATCATATTTAATTCGTTTATATTCTTATTTTTAGTTGGTAATTATAATTTATTCAAATCAACAATTTAGTCTAAAGTCTCAGCATATAAATATAGTGAGTGATTAATGCATAGTAGTCTAATTTAACAACTTTCTCTGTGGGATCGATACTTTACTTACTCTGTATTACTTATTGACCCGTGTATACTTGCATGAGTTAGAGCTCTTTTATAAGAACTATAAAAGAGGCAACAACACACCACGTGTTCGATAAATTGCTCAAGTGAAGTTTGGGGGGATTTTGGCTTGAGTTATTACCATGGCACCAAAACCAGCATCAAAGAGACAGCGTGGCGAGGGCTCAGGGTCTACACCACTGGCTCAGGCCTTTGACAGGAGAAAATTCTTGAGTGCCAATGCCGCCGATCGATATGATTATCTAGTGTCTAAGGCACTAACTCTAGAGCGAGGCTTGGCACCCGACAACGTAGATGGCCAAATGAAGAGACAAATATATGAAAAAGGATGGGATAGGTTTACTGACGAGTCAGAGCCAGCGATCGTCAATGTGGTGAAGGAATTTTATGTAAATGCGGAGGATAAGTGTGAGACCCCAAATTTTATGAATAAAGATTCAATTTTCTCGAAATATTTTTTTTAATATTATGGTGTGGATTTGATATAATGTTATAGTTGTGGGTAATATTTACAAATTTTGCAAAGTAAGCAAGTTGTTATAAAATATTCAATTGGTCGGGGAATATTCTTTCTGTCTGGGAATATTCGTACGACGGCACAAACATTGGTTGGCCCCACAACGGAATTATTGTCGGAGTTAGAGAACGACAAAAATATCTTTTTATGAATATAACGGTGGAAGTTTTATCGTTAACTGTTGAAATACCCAGTGTTAAAAATACAGTAATACGCATGGTTGCATAGTAGCACACGGTATTGATTATTGATGTTTACGTGAGAAGTCACACAGTTTTGTTCAATTATTACTACAGTAATTGATGCATAGTATCTCACGTTATTTGATTCAATTATTGTCGATATTTTATATATTATTAAATCAATAATTGAGATAACAAGTTATTCATATTATTATTTGCATAATTAACAATGTCTAGAAAGTTCTGTCGAGGAGAGGTTTGGTCACCTAATTGCATGTCAATAGGGAGAAATCCTTATTGGAAAGCCCCATCTTTCTTGGGAACGATCTAGTTGTTAATATTGCGAGTTATAATAACGATGAATAAATGTTGTTATAAATATTGAGGGGATTTTTATGAAATTTTGTTGTAATTTTGGCGTATTATTTGAACCTCCATTTACCCATTTTTCAAAATAATCGGTAGAAATTTATTCTTTATAATAAAGGTGGGGGCCACGTGTGGAAGAAATGATTTTGGAAATGGGGGGGGGAAGAGTTTACGTATAGGGGAGAGAAGATATATATATATATATATATATATATATATATATATATATATATATATAATGAGTATGGTGGTGGGAGAAAAGGATAGGTGAAAGTGATAGGTGTAAGATATGTGTGTATGATAGTGAAAGTGATGTGTGTGAGTGGAAAGTGGTGGAAAAGGAGTGAAAGTGATAGGTAGAAGAAATGTGGTGGTGGGAAGAAAAAGAAGAAGAGAAAATGTGTGTGAAAGTGATATGTGTGTGGGTGATAGTGAAATGTGTGTGAGAGTGTAAGATGAGTGTGGTGAAAGTGATGTGTGTGTGTGTGTGTATGTTTGTAATATTAATGTGGTGGGTGGTGGAGGATACCCAGGAGAAAAAAAAAGAAGAGGAAGTATGTGTGTATATGTGATGGAATGAAAAGGGGGGTGGGGGAAGATGTCTTGGGGGGAAAGGCATGTGTGTGTGTGGTGGAAGATTTGTGTTGGTGGGGGGAATGAAAATAAAGGAAGAAAAGCGGGTGGGGGATAGATGACTTGTAAGGGAGGGAGTGTATATATTATATAATTGAGTGAGGTGTGTGTGTATCTGAGGTGTGTGTGGTGGTGGTGAGTTATATATATACATATATATGATTAATGCCATGTCGTATAAGGCATGGTAGATATAAATATATATATTATTTTTATTTAAAGTTTTTGTTTTATTAGAATATTTTATTGCACAGTAATGAATAGTAAAATCAAATTTTACGAAAATTTAGGTAAATTACCGAATTACATGGTGAATTAGCTTAAATCTTCTTCGTGTAGTCCGTGATTTTCTAAATTCAAATAGTATCCTTTCCATTCTCCTATAAATAGGATGCTTAGTTAGAATTGAAAATCACACCAGAATCAGAGAATTCTTCTCCTATAATCTTGAGCGTATTTCTTTAGAGTTTTAAGAAGTTTTGAGCGTAGAAAACAGTGAAAGTTTTCTTCAAGAATATATCTGATATACCAGTTGAAATACTCTTCTTTTTAAGGTAATGTGTATTATTTATTTCATATTCTGAAGAGATATTATTTTTCGTATTCGTATGAATATTATTTTCGTTCAATATTCGTAAAGAATATCATTTTCGTTTAATATTCGTAATGAATATTATTTTCGTTTAATATTCGTAAGGGATGTTATTTTTGTTTAATATTCATATGAAATAATATTTTCTTCCATACTCTGTAGTATGTAAGTAATATTATTTCGTTTCAGATTCCGAATTCTATACTCATTTTGTTAAAGTTTTGGCTTCTATACTCCATAAAATTAGTAGAATATCCTTAAAATTTGTGTTTCATCTAGTATCTTTTCATGGAAATATTATTTTGAGCATTCTTGATAAGTTTTAACTTTTTCATGCCGGGGTACTATTCACGGGGTTACTATTCCTGAAGTTACTATTCACGGGGTACTATTCATTCGGTTACAATTCACCCGGGTACTATTCATGACAAAAATTGATTTCTTTTCGGTCCAAATCATTTTTGATACAATATTATTCTTGAATTTTACTCCACAAAGCAGTATCATGTTACCAATTTAGACATTATTCAATTCTGGATAAATTAAATTAAAGTCTTTACAAATTTATCCTTTACTTTCTTTTAATTGAATTCTTATATCATTGTCATCATCCTCATGCTTATATTGTCGTGAAAGTCATCTTTGGCCGTAGTTCATAGATGGACTTGGTATGATTATGGCCAGGTATTATTCGGTATATATTGACCGTAATGTTACAAATGATGTGGTAAAAGTCCTCATTGGCCCGTAGTGCATTGATGGACAGTTTTGGGTATGACCATGACCATAGGTTCTCTTCGGCCAAGGGTGCAAAGATGAATTGTTTTATGGCATCATCAGGACCGTTAATGAAAACATGATTATCCTTGGCCGTAGTGCATGGATAACTCGTGGTCATGATACTAAAGAATATCCTTGGCCCATAATGCAGGGATGATTCGATGATGTGGATTATTTATTAAGTTGAGTCTCAGCGATAAAATTGATAATAAACTTTTTAAATCATAGAAGATAGTAGATATTATGCTCTACTTGACTCTTCTAATGGATTGCTTATTCCGCTGCAGTTGTTGATCTAAAACTTGTTGTCGATTATATTCTATTAGTTATTATACTGTTGAAGGCTAAGGATAATTTATTCTGCATTATCTTAGTCATAATATTTCTTACTGGGATAGTTGAGCTCACCCTTTCTTTCACTGTTCTCTTCAGAAAATGAGAATATAGCTGGGACTAGTCGGGGAATGGATTGACGGTCCAGATGGTTGCATTAGTAGTTCTCACTATTCTGTGAAATAGTGTGATAATAATTGTAATAATATTGAATTTGAGTTTGTATATTGTCTAGAAGATAATATTCGTGTTGAAACTCCCAGCTTATATTTTTTCGTACTTTACACGACACTTGTATAATTAAGTTATACTTAAATTTTGTACCATGTATTTGGCGACTCAGAATGGGTGATGTATACCTATTTTGGGGGCGTCACAGTTGGTATCAAAGCTTAGGGATATGATCCCTGGATGAGATGTGAGACAAGAACTAGGAGGGGAGAGACGGGGAATTCCTTCGCTAGTATGACCTACGTAAACTTATTTGTTATTTAACTGGTCGGTCAGAGTATAGGGATAATATGTGGCATGTCAATTAACCCTTATTTTGTGGCAGTGTTTAAAAATGACTTCCGAGAATGTTGAGATAAGCAATGGAGCACAGGAGACCGTTGAGTCACCATAGATTAATAACCAGGATAATTTGAAGGAAGGCAACAATCCTCAGGTGAACAACAACACTGACCAAATGATGAACGATGGGATGTTCAGAGGCTTTATGCAATTCATACAACATCAGGCGAGAGAGACTCCTCTTCATAATGCAGGTAGAAACAATGGCAACCCACGGTTAGTCACCGCTAAGAAGTTCAAGGAGTTGGGACCACTGGAGTTTTTGGGAAAACCAGAACCACTGAAGGCAGAGATGTGGATAAAGCAGATCACCAAGATATTTGATGTCTTGGAATGCTCAAAGGAGCAAAAGGTTCCCTTCGCCACCTTTATGTTGCGTGAAGAGGCAGATTACTGGTGGGAATCTGTAAAACGTACCCAGCCTGACGCATTCAAGATGTCTTGGGAGAAGTTCTAAGAATTATTCAACGACAAGTACTTTCCCAAAAGTATTCTTCACATGAAGGAGGTGGAATTCATCAAGCTGGAGCAAAACAATATGACCATGTCGTAGTACGAAGCTAAGTTTGCCGAGTTGTCCCGGTTTGCATCCTACTTGGTTGATAATGAGGAGAGAATGACGCGGATGTTTCTAAGAGGTTTGAAACCCGAGATACGTCAATATCTAATTTCTCACAAACTGTGTTTGTATTCAGATGTTGTAAATAGGGCTTAGTTATTGGAGTGCGATAACGAGTCAACCCAACCAAGAGAAAGCAGCCGGCAAAATGACAATACCAGTGGTAGCAGTCATCGAAGCGGTGACAACAAACGTGGAGGGAATCAACATGCCAGAAATGGTAACCACTTCGGTGGTAATCATGGCCAGGATAATAAAAAAGGTGAACTAAGTGAAAACAACTTCAAGAAGAGAAGGTTCAATAATGATGGAAAGACAGCGGCACCCGTTTCCAATGAAGAAGAACGACCACCGATCGTATGTTTCAAATGCGGACAGGAGGGACACATCCGTCCAAACTGTACGCAGCAACCCAAAGCGTGTTTCAATTGCGGAAGAGAAGGTCACCTAGCTCAATTTTGTCGTGTAGTGAAGTCAAGTCTAGCTAGGATGGTGACGCCAAAGGATGTTTCAGACAAGTCAAAGCCGGTAGTTTAAGTGAGAGCGTTTATCGAGGAACCCGAATGAAGTTATCACGGGTAAGCTTATCATAAACTCTAGCGAAGTCTATACCTTATTTGATACCGTTTCTACCCATTCTTTTATTTCTCCTACTTGCGCTCAACGTTTAAATTTGACCCCAGAGAAGTTAGACTTTGACTTATTAATTGAAACTCCGTTAGAAGAAACCTTCGTTACACCCACTGTTTATAAATCTTGTTTGATTCAAATCGGCACTTTCACCTGTCGATCTCATCTCTTTGGAAAATACTTGCCTTTGATGTGATTTTAGTAATTGACTGGTTAACTATTCATCATGCTAAAATTAATTTTTTGTAAGGTTGTTAGCTTTCATATTCCTAACCAACCTATTATGCGAAGTCAAGTAACCAAACCACTAAAGTCAATCACTGTCATATCAAGCCATAAAGTTATTCGTTTATTGAAAAATGGATGTCAAGCTTTCTTAGCCATGTCACAGATTTAAATAAAAATATGTCAGATTTGAATGATATTTCTATTGTTAATAAGTTTCCTGACGTATTCCCTGAAGAACTTCCTGGCCTACCCCCAGAGCGTGAAATCAAATTTTGTATCGACCTTGAACCCGATACAAAAACCCTCAAATATTTTTCACCCAAAACGAACGTAACATGCGCCAAAGTCGTTGGCTCAAGCTGTTGAAAGATTACGATAATACCATTCAATACCATCTTAAAAAAGCAAACGTCGTAGCTGACACGTTGAGTAGAAGATTGTATACGTTTACGAGTACGACGTTGTTAACACAAAAACTTATTTCGTACGACTTACAAAAGATGGAGATACAGTTAAAGACTCCAAGAACCTACGTGAAGATAGCAAATATACGATTATAACTGACTTTAATCGATAAAGTTAAAGCCGCTTAAAGCTACAGACTCAGAGCTGATGAATGTGAAGAAGAAGGTTCAAGAGGGCATTATTCTAGAAGCAAGAATCAACGAAGAGAGGAATCTCAACCCTCGACTTTATTGGTCTATTTGAAATCATCAATCGAGTAGGAACTGTGGCCTATAGACTCGCCTTACCGCCAAGTATGTCGCGTGTTCATAACGTTTTTTTCACATATCGATGTTACGTAAATATTTGGACGACCCGAACCACATTATTGAGTTAGAACCGGACGAAATAGCGGAAGATTTAACGTATGAAGAGGTACCTGTTAAAATCTTGGATAAGAAGGAACATATTCTACGCTCTAGGGTTATACCTCAAGAGTTAGAATTTGAAATGAAATCAAGGTATTATCATCTCTTTGAACTACCAGGTACGTAAATTTTGAGGGCGAAATTTCATAAGGAGGGGAGATTGTGAGACCCCGAATTTGATGAATAAAGATTTAATTTTCTCGAAATATTTTTTTTAATATTATGGTGTGGATTTGATATAATGTTATAGTTGTGGGTAATATTTACAAATTTTGCAAAGTAAGCAAGTTGTTATAAAATATTGATTGGTGAGGAGAATATTCTTTTTGTCGGGAATATTAAATGCGTATCAGCACAATCATTGGTGGACCCCACAACGGAATTATTGTCGGAGTTAGAAAACGACAGAAATATCTTTTTATAAATATAACGGCGGAAGTTTTATCGTTAACTGTTGTAATACCCAGTGTTAAAAATACAGTAATACGCGTGGTTGCATAGTAGCACACGGCATTGATTATTGATGCTTACGTGAGAAGTCACTCAATTTTGTTTAAGTATTGCTATAGTAATTGTTGTATAGTATCTCACGTTATTTGATTCAATTATTGTCGATATTTTATATATTATTAAATCAATAATTGAGATGACAAGTTATTCATATTATTTAGGGGTGCAAACGAGTCGAATCTCAGCGAATACCTTCACACTCAGATTCGGCTCAACTCGAAAAAATTGAGCTCGGATTCGATAAGGGATTTATATTTTTGCGCCAGATTCGACTCAGATCATTACTCGGACCTACTCAGCTCGTAAGTACTCGACTTGTTTACAAAGCGAGTTACTCATGAGCCTTCAAATCGAGTTTCGAATATGAACCATTTCACTTAAAATTGAACCACTACATACTAAATTGGTTACTTAACTCATATTTATATACAAAACTTTTTCACTTTTATTTATGTATTGAAATTATAAAGAATGTAAAATAAATTGACATTTAATTCATTGATTTATTCAAGTAAAAGTTTACACAATTTCATACTACACTTTATAAATTATAAAGATTGATACAAATATCACATATTTAGCTTACTAACATGGATCAGACCAATATTTGAATATGATCCATCGAGCAGGTATCGAGTATGGTTTGAGAAAAAAATGAATTACTCGTACCTTAATATGAGCGAACACTGGTCTGCTCGAGTTTGACTCGTGTATCATTAAATAGAAAACGAGTATGGATCAGATTCGACTCGGATCAACTTCGAATTCGAGCTTTGGATCATATTTTTGAGTCGATCTCGAGTCGAGTACCGAACTACTTGGCTCCATTATCACCCCTAATATTATTATTTGCATAATTAATAATGTCTAGAAAGTTCTATTGAGGAGAGGTTTGGTCACCTAATTGCGCGTCAATAGGGAGAAATCCTTATTGGAAAGCCCCCTCTTTCCTGGGAACGATATGGTTGTTAATATTGCGAGTTATAATAATGATGAATAAATGTTGTTAAAAATATTGAGGGGATTTTTATGAAATTTTGTTGTAATTTTGGCGTATTATTTGAACCCCCATTTATCCATTTTTCAAAATAATCGGTAGAAATTTATTCTTTATAATAAAGGTGTGGGCCATGTGTGGGGGCCACGTGTGGGGCCCACGTATGAAAGAAATGATTTTGGAAATGGGGGGGAAAGAGTTTACGTATAGGGGAGGGAAGATATATATATGTATGTAATGAGTATGGTGGTGGGAGAAAAGGATAGGTGAAAGTGATAGGTGTAAGATATGTGTGTATGATAGTGAAAGTGATGTGTGTGTGAGTGGAAAGTGGTGGAAAGGAGTGAAAGTGATAGGTAGAAGAAATGTGGTGGTGGGAAGAAAAAGAAGAAGAGAAAATGTGTGTGATAGTGATATGTGTGTGGGTGATAGTGAAATGTGTGTGAGTGTAAGATGAGTGTGGTGAAAGTGATGTGTGTGTGTGTTTGTGTGTGTTTGTAATATTAATGTAGTGGGTGGAGGAGGATACCCGGGAGAAAAAAAAAGAAGAGGAAGTATGTGTGTATATGTGATGGAATGAAAAGGGGGGTGGGGGAAGATGCCTTAGGGGGAAGGGCATGTGTGTGTGTGGTGGAAGATTTGTGTTGGTGGGGCGAATGAAAATAAAGGAAGAAAAGGGGGTGGGGGATAGATGACTTGTAAGGGAGGGAGTGTATATATTATATAATTGAGTGAGGTGTGTGTGTATCTGAGGTGTGTGTGGTGGTGGTGAGTTATATGTATACATATATATGATTAATGCCATGCCGTATAAGGCATGGTAGATATAAATATATATATTGTTTTTATTTAAAGTTTTTGTTTTATTAGAATAATTTATTGCACAATAATGAATAGTAAAATCAAATTTTTAGAAAATTTCGCCGACTGAATTCGCCCGTGAATTTGTTCAAATCTTTACTGTGTAATCCGTGATTTTTTAAATTCAAATAGACTCCTTTCCATTCTCCTATAAATAAGATGCTTAGTTAGAATTGAAAATCACACCAGAATCAGAGAATTCTTCTTCTATAATCTCGAGCGTATTTCTTTAGAGTTTTAAGAAGTTTTGAGCGTAAAAAACCGTGAAAGTTTTCTTCAAGAATATATCCGCTATACCAGTTGGAATACTCTTCTTTTTAAGGTAAGGGTATTATTTATTTCATATTCTGAAAAGATATTATTTTTCGTATTCGTATGAATATTATTTTCGTTCAATATTCGTAAGGAATATCATTTTCGTTTAATATTCGTAATGAATATTATTTTCTTTTAATATTCGTAAGGAATTTTATTTTTGTTCAATATTCATATGAAATAATATTTTCTTCTATACTCTATAGTATTTAAGTAATATTATTTCGTTTCATATTCCGAATTCTATACTCATTTTGTTAAAGTTTTGGCTTCTATACTCCATGAAATTAGTAGAATATCCTTGATATTTGCGTTTCATCCAGTATCTTTTCATGGAAATATTATTTTGAGCATTCTTGATAAGTTTTAACTTTTTCATGCCGGGGTACTATTCATGACAAAAATTGATTTCTTTTCGGTCCAAATCATTTTTGATACAATATTATTCTTGAATTTTACTCCACAAAGCAGTATCATGTTACCAATTTAGACATTATTCAATTCTGGATAAATTAAATTAAAGTCTTTACAAATTTATCCTTTACTTTCTTTTAATTGAATTCTTATATCATTGTCATCATCCTCATGCTTATATTGTCGTGAAAGTCATCTTTGGCCGTAGTGCATAGATGGACTTGGTATGATTATGGCCAGGTATTATTCGGTATATATTGACCGTAATGTTACAACTGATGTGGTAAAAGTCCTCATTGGCCCGTAGTGCATTGATGGACAGTTTTTGGTATGACCATGACCATGGGTTCTCTTCGGCCAAGGGTGCAAAGATGAATTGTTTTATGGCATCATCAGGTCCGTTAATGAAAACACGATTATCCTTGGCCGTAGTGCATGGATAACTCGTGGTCATGATACTAAAGAATATCCTTGGCCCATAATGCAGGGATGATTCGATGATGTGGATTATTTATTAAGTTGAGTCTCAGCGATAAAATTGATGATAAACTTTTTAAATCATAGAAGATAGTAGATATTATGCTCTACTTGACTCTTCTAATGGATTGCTTATTCCACTGCAGTTGTTGATCTAAAACTTGTTGTCGATTATATTCTATCAGTTATTATATGAAGGCTAAGGATAATTTATTCTGCATTATCTTAGTCATAATATTTCTTATTGTGATAGTTGAGCTCAACCTTTCTTTCAATGTTCTCTTCAGGAAATAAGAATATAGCTGGGACTAGTCGGGGAATGGATTGACGATCTAGATGGTTGCATTAGTAGTTCTCACTATTCTGCGAAATAGTGTGATAATAATTGTAATAATATTGAATTTGAGTTTGTATATTGTGCAGAAGACAATATTAGTGTTGAAACTCCGACTTATATTTTGTCGTACTTTACACGACGGTTGTTAAATTAAGTTGTATTTGAATTTTGTACCATGTATTTGGCGACTCAGAATGGGTGATGTATACCTATTTTGGGGGCGTCGCAATAAGGCGCCATTCATTGCATTCGTGAGGGGTAAACAAATGCCTTTTAGTTCGGAAGCTATTAACGAGTATTACAGCCTACGAGCTCCTGAGGAATGCCAATATGCATATTTGCGTGACCATGATCCCGACTACGAGGGTATTTTAACAGAAATAACAAAGCCGGGAACCACATGGGTCAAGGGACGAAAAGGGGGCACCATCTTCCTCAGCAAGGACCTGAGCCGTTATGGAAAAATATAGTACATATTTTTGTGCGCAAAATTATTCCCGACCACATATACTACTGAGGTGACAAAGGAGAAGGTATTTTTGTTGTATGCATTTGTTCAAGATTTCTTCATCAACGTGGGTGCCATCATCAACTTCTCGATACAAAGATGCCTGCGAGGGCCATTTTCTGGTGGTCTGCCACACCCATCCCTCATATATAGGTTGTGCAGGCAGGCTGGAGTTAGGTGGTCCGCTGATGAGCCTACCCAGCAGCCGCTTCAGCTTTTGGACTCACGGATGATTGTACATTATACAGTGTGGCCCGGTAGGGAGCAACCAAGAGGAGTAGGGTTTATATTTCCACCAGCCTCTGAGGAGGAGGCTGAAGCTGTGGACACCTCTGACGATGATGAGTTCCAAGCTGACGAGATGACGAGAGAGCAGGAGACTGAGGAGATGTAGCGAACCGGCAGATATATGTTCAGCTCTCAGTTTCGCAGCCTCCAAAGACAAGTTGATGGGCATAACAAAGAAACCAATAGACATATGAGGAGATTAGCGGTCAGGCAGGACCACATATTCAATGCCATGAACACGTCATTCGCCTATTTGAACGCGACCCTCCAAAGTCTAAACCCAAATGCTCAATTTCCTTACCAGCAGCCCGGGCCAATGCCATAATTTCCACCTTCCAACTCTGATAATGAAGAATGACGTGTTTTTGAGCCACGACCACCATCACCGCAACCTTAAATGATTACAGAGAAGTCCTCGTACGCTTAATGCTTTATTTCTACAATGAGGACATTGTAAATATCAAGTTTGGGGGAGTTAATTTAGTTTAGTTTTATTGCATGTTTAATTTAGCTATTATAGTTTTTACATAAGTTGTCATGTTTAGTTTTAGGTTCATTATATGTTTCATTCATGTAGTGTAATTGCATAATAGTGTAGTTGTAAATAGTTTTCATTAATGTCTATTTCTTTTTATTTCATGTATCTAAAAAATAAAAATAAAAAAATCACAAAAAATTTAGTTCGTATTGTATTTATCTTGCATGAGTCCAGCTATTTGATATGTTACAGTCTATTTTGGTCAATGATGAGACTGACTTTAACTAGACAAGGATAGTACTGACTATTAGAACTTTGATGTGATTGCTTGTTATGAATCGAATCTTTTCCTATTTGAAACTGATATAACAAGGTTAGCACAGTATTAACAACGATGTTGACTGATTAAAGTTAACTTGATACATAATGGACCTCTAAAGGATAATGCTAGTTCAAATGAAAGAATGACAAGGATAGGCAGTGAAGGCTAAAGTTAAGCAAGAGCCTAAGTTTGGGGGAAAATTTGGGGTATATAAGCTTTAAAAAAAGAATAAACATTGTGGCATGCTTGTCTAGTTTTGTGGCCTTTGTTACTTGAGTAAGTAAGCCCGAGGGAATTGTCTTTACACCTAGCGCCCTAAGGTCTTAATGGTCTAGGAGTCTTTGGTCGAAAGCTCGTTAAGGTAGCATTGAAAAGCCTAAGGGAATAAGACAGTACATAGTCATGTATAAAAAAATGAATAAAACGGGAAATACGAGCAAAAAGCCCCCGTAGATGAAAAATAAAGCATAAGTACCCTATATTTGATTTTAGTTGGATCTTGATTATTTTTGGATTTCTTGAGTTTACACGGATACCTTCAAAGAGACCTATTATGTGTTAAATTTGATTATGTATCAGTTAGCGTAGTTGTTGAGCACACACGCACTATTAGTGATAACAATTTAAGATTTGGTGATTGATGAGGAATTTACTGAATGGTTTTGATATGAAGTATTGTCATGTTTGCTTGATTTCTTTGAGGCCGATTGAACAGACTTGTTTCTATCACTATTTCTGGATTCGTAGGCATGTAGATTAGTTGCATTTCATTCCATTGCATTGCATAGCATTTTTGTTTTATTTTGTGCTCGAGGACTAGCACGGGTTTAAGTTTGGGGGAGTTTGATGAGTAGGTTTTATACCTATAAATCGGCCTCTAATTTGAGCTTAAACGGTGTTAATTCTTTATATTTATGATTCATTTTACTTGTTTATTGTTGTTTTATGTTTAGGTGTGGTGGTGTAGCATGTGTGGCTTAAAAGGTGGTTTCGTGGTGAAACTTGGCAAGTAAATGAGCAAAAATTGGACTTCTGCATAATGAACACCCGTCGAAGGCGGATAATATCTGAGCAAAAACCACGTAAGGTGGTTACTTAGCAAGAATGAAGGACCCCATTTGGTGCACAAGAAGAAAAACCCGTAGGAAGTGAATGCAAGGCAAGACCAAGAATCCTGTTTCAATTGTAATGCTGTTGTGGCGTGAAGGAAGGAAGTTGGCATGATTTTGAACTGTATTTGGCGTTAGTTTATGGTCTAATTACGTGTCTTATGCTGGAGATAACGAGAGACAATAATAGAGATAACAACATACAATCAATTAACAATTTGAAGCCTGAATTTTGAGAAAAGCATTAGAGGAAGGATTAAAGGTCAGAGTCACGAAAATTACAAGTTGGAGCTAAGGAGAAGAGTGGTTTTGTATTCATTCTACTTCTTTAATTCAATCATTGTAATTGGGATGATGATTTCGTTGATGATTTCAGTTTTTATTTCATTTGTGATGAACTAATTTACTTGTTAGGCTTATGGCGGATCTTTATGGTTGAACGATGATTATGTAGCCTTAATTTCAGTTTAATAATCTATCATTCAGTTTATCTATTGTGATTTGTGCTTTAATTTATGAATTGCTTGATCACCAATTCAGTGTGGATTTGTATGGACTCGAGAGATGATATATGAATCTAGACTTAATCACTTTAGTATGTGTTCTTGAATTCTGTGATTGAATGGAATCTTTATGAATGTTAGGGTAAAGATATGTTTAACATCGCATGTAATCGGGTAGAGAACTTGAACTTAAACCTTATTTGATTGTAATTCATATAGAGATATATTGAATTAGTTATTTATGGTGTTTGGCTTAATTCTATCTAAGTTGTGGATTTGAGTTAATATGGTATTAGTGCATCGAGAGATGGCTAGTTCTACTTAAGTTGTGAGGGCCCCAAATCCGAGGTCTCGAATCAACACGGATCCGGTTCTATCACTATACAACTATTACTATTTGCGGAAGATATAAATATAAATTGTTTATACAATACATTTACACACTATTCCCCAAGGTCGAGTAACCTTAACTTAATACACAATACATAACTTATTTAATACATAACATTATCATCATATATTACTATTACAAATCTAATCGCATACGTAAACTAAAGCTGGAACTGTCTTTAACATTTCCGTGTATCCAACGCGTTCGTCTTAATCTACAATGTTTATCATGATATAGCAAGGGTGAGCATAAGATTGCCCAGCAAGTTTAAGTTCAATAATATAACGATATATCATGATTGAAATGATTTGAATAATTGGCTGGCTATAATTCAACAATATAATTATGAATTAGCACGAACAAACTTTTGATTGAACAAGTATTAAATATGAACAAATATATCTGAACCGAAGGGTAATGAAGGTGATCAACCTTTCATACCTGACTTATACATGCAATATGTATAGAGTACAATTCTACAATGGTAATCAGCAATGATTATCCATAAGCATATATGAATAAAACAACTCTTAGTAGAGTTAAGTAAAAACAAACTTGCCTGAACCGTTGATTACCGCTACGCAATTTATAACGCTTTATCCGAAGACCTAATATTAGTAATATAGATCTCCAATATTAGAATAATATCATCACAATATAATACTATTATATATATAGATATACATGGAATAACCTAAACACATAACCTTATCAGTCTATAACACATATAAGACTCGGTATCAAGTCAAACTTTTGCAGTCTGAGTTGAACCCGACACAAATATAGCATCCCGACGATCTAGTCGGACTTTTATCGAGTCTAAGTTCAATTAAACTCGACTTAATGATTCTAAAAATATCTTAGATAATTTTAATATCAGTCAAAATATTTTTCATAAGCTCGTAATAATTTTTAAATAATTATTACTATTTATCATGAATTTTCCATTATTAATATCGTATTAAAATGAATTAAATACCACATAATTCTTTTATCATTAATATTTATTTATTATCAAATATTAATGAAAATCATCACGTAATATTATAATATACTTGTGACGCCCCCAAAATAGGTTCACACGACCCATTCTGAGTCGCCAGATATCACACTATAAAAATCAAATATAAACTTCATTTATACAACTGTTGAACTATCGTGCAGAGTACGACAACAGATAAGTTGTGAGTTTTAATATAAATATATATAACTCTCATGGTGCCTTGACCACAAGACCTTACAATGGTACCTCACATAAAGGTACAGTCAAAAACTGTTTTAGAAATTAAAATCTTTGGGAAGTGCTCAAGGAAACCTTCGTACATGGGAGGCCATGCGTCTAGGTTATTATAGATATCATATGTCCACAGAATTATCCTTGGTTGACCCAAAAGTCCCCAAAAAAAAATAAGAAGATTACTATCATCTTCTTTCCAATGGTGAGTCTTCTCTTGACATATAATTATCTCCGTTGTCTCCAAGTGGAAATTATATTTCAAATATACTCCAAGATCATATAGGTAGTGCCCGTAGATATACTCAGCAAGTGGATGCGCACAACCTTGTCTTATGATAACACGAGGTTGTATGTCATTAGACATCTTGTGTGATAGTGGCAAAACACCCTTACAAATTTGGGTTCGCCTCACCCTATTTGATTCACCAAATATAACTACTAAATGATGTATAGAATACAACACTCATTTCTATACTATTTAGGGAGAACCTCCACAGCTAGAGACCACTGTTCGATTCCCCTGTTATCCCTAAACGAATTCGTGACACTCTTCTGAACAACACTCTTATTACACGAAAGGAATTGTGAAGCGAAAAGGTGAGCACAACTAGCCCAATAAAGAATATCATGACTAAAGATAATTAAATTATCAATAGCTTTCATCAATAATAAATCAGAGATTTAGAATATATGGTAGATGATAAAACTTTTCAATCATAGTTGCAGCGGAATGAGCAATCCATTAGAAGAGTCAAATAGACCATCAGGTCTATTATCTTCTCCATGTTAAAAGTCCACCAATAATGTTTTATCCTCAGTAACATCAATCAACAATTCCACATCCCACAATCATATGAATAACTCATAATCATAATTATGATTCTGAATTCCCTTTCGCACCCAGGACGAAGATAATTTTCATCACATATCTTCACCTGAAACATCAAAAATCATGGTTATACCAAATCACAATTCATTATTATCACATCCATGAATTAATATTTCATTTCTGAGACTCAGCTCAATAAGTAATCCACGTCATCGAATCATCCCTGCACTACAGGCCAAGGATATTCTTTAGTATCACGACCACGAATTATCTGTGCACTACGGGCCAAAGATAATCGTGTTTTCATCAACGGATATGATCATGCCATAAAACAATTCATCTTTGCACCCTTGGCCGAAGAGAATCCATAGCCATAATCATACCAAAAACTGTCCATCAATGCACTACGAGCCAATGAGAACTTTTTCATTAGTATCACAACCACAAATTATCCATGCACTACGGGCCAAAGATAATCGTGTTTTTATCAACGGTCCTGATCATGCCATAAAATAATTCATCTTTGCACCCTTGGCCGAAGAGAATCCATAGCCATAATCTTACCAAAAGCTGTCCATCAATGCACTACTACGCCGATGAGGACTTTTTCATTAATATCACAACCACAAATTATCCATGCACTACGGGCCAAAGATAATCGTGTTTTTATCAACTATCCGATCATGCTATAAAACAATTCATCTTTGAACCTTGGCGTCAAGAGAATCCATAGCCATAATCATACCAAAAATTGTTCATCAATGCACTACGGCACAGACGATGAGGACTTTTTCCACATCATTTTCAATATTACGGTCATGATTATACCGAATAATCCCTGGTCATAATCATACCAAGTCCATCTATGCACTACAGGCCACAGATGACTTTCAACATAATACAAATATGAGGATGATGATAATATTATAAGCATTAATCAAACTAAATCAAGGATAAATATTAAAGACTTTAAATTTATCCAGACATTATCAATCACTTAATAAAATCATAATCTAATATTGTTAATACTATAACAATATTTTAATCACTTCTTAAACTTATAAACAATTATATTTAATTGTTTATACTTTTCCAAATAATGCATTTATTCATTCAAAAATGTCATACTCATAAGATTTCATCACCAATAATCAAATTACTCATCAAAAATCTGCATATACCTTATATAGGATTTCCAAGCCATAAAATCCTATTTACCAATTCTTCAACTCCACATAACATATTTAACTCATATGTTGCAGTAGCTAAACTATTTTCATAAAAATACCAAATCAGTCCCAAAAATTATTCTTTTTTGGGATTTAGCATAATATAGTCCCATATTGAACATTTTTCTTGACATTTTTAAAATTCATTTACTATTTTTCAAAAATCAATTTCTAATTAATTCCTTAAGAAATTAGCTACCTCGCGGTTAACTCCAGAAATTTCCAAATCTTGGCAGGATCTTACACATGTTAACGTGAGCTTCTAGTTTAAATTTCATGGTCATCGGAGTTATAGAACTCCGGTTATAGCGTTTTTCGTTGGAAAAACCTAAATATTAAAATGGTCATAACTTGCTCATTTTAAGTCGGAATGAGCTCATTTTTGGACATGAGGTACTTTATACCATATACTTTCATGTCCCAAAAGGCCAGAAATTTTCTCACAAATTAAGTGGCCGAAACAACCCTTTTAAAATTGTAGCAGTAGCCTTTTTCATATTTTACAATTTTTCGTACTTTGCTAAAATCAGTCCACACGAAAATCTACAACACATTTTTCAGTGATTCCACTTGGATAAGTTACAAAACTCATAGACCTAACTCTAGAACTTGACCACACTCAAAAATTCAAAATATAATAGGAGATATGGTCAATTAAATTTCATGTTCCATTTTCACCAAAATCTAATTTTCAACTCTTTGTGATTTCTAATAAACTTTCATGTTTTCACATAATAACCAACATAACTCATCATAACACTTACTAATACTCAAAACATATGAGGACATCATGTATACAGATCATTTCCACAATTTAATAAGGAATGAATACAAAGGATCATTCACTATGCATGTGGTAATCCACATAGATAGGTTATTCCAACAGAATAATAAAGAATGGAATAACAGGGAGGATTCACCATGCTTGCGATAGATCGCATGCATGACGAGTTATTCTCAGCGAATAATAAATAATGGAACCAGTCCCACAGTAAACACACGCAGAATGAGAATATTCTGACGGCGAATAATAAATTATGGAACGAATTCCCAGAACGCATGATGACGAGGATATTAAATGCGAATAATAAAGAATGGAATAACAACGAAATTTCACCAAGTATAGGGTAGCTCACAGTATCACAGTTATTCCAATGAATAATAAAGAATGGAATAACGAAGTTCTCTTCATGGATAAGAAAAAAAAATACTCCCTACCTTAGAAAACACGGATCTTTGGAATAGTGAGGTAGCGTACTTCTCTTCTTCTTTCTCTCTATAATTTTTTTCTATAATAAATGCTCTATAGCTTTAGTGAATTGGTGAGAAATGAAGGAAGAATGAGCTTCTATTTATAGGAAAATATAGTTTTAGATAATTGCACGTTTTGGGGCTCGAAATATTACAAAGATAATACCTTCCTCTTTTTTTCATTTTTAATTTAGTCCTGCAAGTATTATCAAACTTGCACCACCTCCCCTAATAGTAAATAATATGAATCAATAGTTTAATCATGTGAATAAATAGTATAATCATGTGAAAAAAATTAATTACAGTAGAGTACCTTCAACTATAACTCCATTTTTAACTTAGTCATGCAAGTATTATCAATCTTACACCAACTCCCCTAATAGTACAAGAATGTGATTCAATAGTACACACATGTGAACAAATAGTTATATAAGCATGTGAATTAGTAGTAATTAATTGCTCATTTATCCGATAAATTACCCAATTTATCAATATAACCCCCAGACATCAATTATCATCGAAATAGATGTCGATTTCCACTAACACTAATAATCCCAACACAATGGAACTATCAAATTCATCTTTAATCAACACAACTTATTCATCATTAATATTATTTCTCACAATATTTAATAACAACTTGCATACTTTGCAAAATTTTCACATTACACCCTTAACTTTAAACTTTTATCAATTTAACCATTTACGAAATAAAATAATAATTATAAGAAAATTGAATACTTTTATTTCATAAAATTTGGGGTCTCACAATACTTATAATATATCAAAGTATTTTTAATACTTTAAAATCACCTTTATATGATTTTTAAACGATTAAATTCATTATCCCAGGTAATTATAATTAATATTAAAATATTAATATTTTCATGACAAAATATCAAAAGTTATATTTTATAACTTAAAATATTTTATAATACTTAAATCATTTTATATGATTTATAAACCATTAATTCTATTTTTCATAATTATTTAATATATTTATTAAATAAACTAATTACCATTAATATTGATTAATTAATGAAATTCATCCTAAAATATTAAAAAGTCACTTTGAAAATATCTTTAAATATTTTCTTATACCATAATATTATTTTTCATGATTTTTCATGTATTTAAATCATTTTAAATAATTTATTTAATATTATAATTAAATAAATTAAATACTATTTATATTCCAAAAATATTAAATATTTATGAAATATACTCTAAATAATTAAAAACTATTTTTTAGACTTTAAAATAATTTTTTGAAATTTATTATGTATTTTTAATAATTAAAAACCATTTTTTTCTATTTATTAATTAAAATAATTAATTTTCCAAATTTAAGTGTCGCTAAATGTGGCTTTAGTGACTCAACCGTCATCATTGAAAGTGTTCTTGGTATTGTTTTTGAGCTTTGCCGAACATCGTGTCGGAATATCGGTACTTACTTTTGTGGGATTACTATAATCGTGATCTTGTTGTTTCTGAGCTAGTAAATTGTGTTGTTATTGTAGTATAAGTGTAATACTATGATTATCAAGCAATATCATGGCCATCCAACAACTAATCAAAGAGATCCAGGTCTCTAAATTCATTGTCAGAGGCTGCTGCATTTTTCTGGGTTTTCCAGAATGAAAGGTTCCTATTTAGGCGCCTTAATTGTTTGTCTTCTAGGCTTAGTTTGTGTGATTTAGAGGTTCTATATTGTAGCCCTGATGTCAGACTGGAGTTCTATAACAACATATCATTATAACAACATAACACATGACATATCAAGCTTGGTCAAACTACTGACAAAAATTTTGTTCTTGAAGATTCTGGGTTTTCCAGAATCTTCATCCGAGCAGTCGATCAACGGTGGTTTGACCACTCCTAATTTTGATTCTGAGAAATATCATGGTGATCTAATGACTTTAGTATGTAGACTACATGTCAGGCTACAACCTAAAAAATGACAACTGGGCCAAAACATTAACATACAGCAAGATCTGGGACGTTAAACATCTTGTCAGACCACTGGAAATATTCTGGGTTACCCAGATTTTGATTTCCGTGAACGGTCAACGCCTTTTGACCATATATCTTCTGGCATTAGACATGCTATGACCTTTCTTCCGATTTGGATCACAAAGTCCTCATGTCATAGAACAGATTCAAAACAAAAAAATACACAAAACATCAAACACATAAAGATCTAGAGGCCCTGACATTCAACTGTCCCTAGTCGAGTATGAACATGAGATTATATAATTATAATTAGTATCATTGTTCTTAAATGTCCCTAGTCGAGTATCATTGTTGATGGGACAACAATGATGCATTAAGACTAGTATGTGGATTGACTGATGACCAAATCTCATTGGTCATAAATATATGAGATATTAAGTCGATGCGTAGATACATGCTTTGAAGAACGATGTCTTTGGGCGAACCCACCATGAGAATTCTATGTGGAGCATTATGCGAAGTGTCATTAGCAATTCTCATAGTGACAATGATGTAATGGTCCTACGACCTGAAATCACTATATTTCTACACGGGAATTTATGTACTTTGATATCATCAAATGTCACCTTTAATAGGGTAGACTATAAAGGTGATTATTGGGTACATCATGAATCGTGTGAGGAATATGAGTGATCTAGATGGAATTTAACCATCCTATATATTAGGGGTGATATTCATAGGCCTCTTGATTGAGTAGGACTATGAAATGAATGGCCATGCTCAAATAGTGATTTGTTTCATATAGTCTACTCATTGATCAAGAAACACTCAGATTAAATTATGAAGAGTGTGACACATTCCATGACTCGAGTTTAATCTAGGATATTAAGGTTAACAAATTAAATTACATTGAAACATTGGTCACTGATGAATGGGTAGTATACCCATAAATTGGATATATTTAGACTTAAATTATTGCATTCTTAAAGTATTTAGTAGCATTTTTATTGTGTTTATATCTTGTTTTGCAGATTTGGAAGCTGGAGGGGCAATTATGGGAATTTCAAGCATTTAATGGCAATCTGGTAATTTTAGAGAGTCCAGTGGCAAGGTACTGAATTGTGACTACTTACTACTACACGTAGGAAACTGAGCCTCACCGACCTTGATCGGATTAAGCGCGTTTGACTTACGGTTGGACTTGATTTGTCTATTGGGGGCTAATGTAAAACCTAATTGGATGAGGATTGGGGAGGCTATAAAAAGAAACTAAGTCTTTGAAATAAAAGGGGATTTTGATTATTATTCGAGGAGGATTCAACGAGTTCTTCCATTGAAGGTTACACAAGATTACTTGGAGATTCGTGGATTAGCTACTGAGTTTCCTCTTTTCTCCTTATTTTCAATTTGTAATTCTTTAAGGATGATTTGTCAACAATTAATGGTTCTTATTTAGTGATGAACTAATTCTTTAATTAAGATTTCAATTGAACCTTTTATGATTATAAATTAGTTATTCTCTCATTCTAATTATTTATGTTGAAGTGGATTGTTTATCATGTTTTGATTCTATTGATTAATTATTTGGCCAATAATTACCGTGTTACTTCTGAAGGAATTGGGAAAGGAATTCTAGGGTTAGAACTAGACATGATAACATGTGACTTAGTTGTTTGCGTGGTAAATAATTAGGTTTGTGAATTGAATGGAAATATCATGTTCACCGCATGTAACATATAAGGAATTGGGATTGGAGCGAGTTTAATTCAATTGTTTTGCATAGGAATATAGCAAGATTAATGCAGGTTAAATAGAAGTCAATTGATCACTTGGAAGAGGGCTTTTGGCATTTGAGAATTCTGTTAACAATCCAATGAGACATAATAATTGGGATGATTAGATAAGCGATTTATAGTTCATAATTGGGGATATTGAAGTCTTAATATTTACCTATCGAAGTCATTCACTCAAGTATTAGCTTAGTTATTCGCTTATCTTAGTACAAGATATCTTTAAGTGTTTAATTTTGAGATTAATAATTCAGAAAATCGCAATTTATCATTGTTTGAATGAAATTGAATTGATATAGTATTAGTAGTTGGGATTTATTAATTAGAATTCCCTGTGGGAACGATACTCAACTTATCACTTTATTACTTGTTGACCACGTAAACTTGCGTGTTGTGTGTAATTAGATTTTACTCAACAAGTTTTTGGCGCCGTTGCCGGGGATTAAATTATGAAGAGTATGACACATTCCATGACTCGAGTTTAATCTAGGATATTAAGGTTAACAGATTAAATTACATTGAAACATTGGTCACGAAAAGGTTGCATCGAATCATCGATCTTATTATTACTTGGGTAGCGATGATGCATTACTAGATGCCGCTCACCATTTATAATTTTATAATATGATTTTAAAATTATTGCCAGCGTAATAATAACCTATAAGTCACACACATAGAACGTAATTTAAAGGGAATTAATTTAAATTTTAAGGATTTAAATATATTAATATTATTAATAGTATTTAAATCACTTAATTTAAATTAAAAGGATAACTTGTATATATGTATATTAATTAAGTAAGACATAATTAAGATATATATATATATAAATTAGGATTTTATGAAATTAGGTTTTGATTAATACCTTTTAACTACTATATATATGATATATAGCAGCCACTTAGGTGAAGATCATAACTTTAAAAACCCTAGCCGCTCTTAAAGAGAGACTAGAGAGAAAATCTTTCAAAAAATCTTGTTCTTTTGGTGGCTAGTACCGCAAGTCCCTTTATTGCAGAATCATGCGACGGTTCGTGCGACGTTCGTGTGGATACCATAAAGACGTAGTTTCGTGAGGAAATGCGTTGGAGATTCGAAGCGTTTCAGAAGCATTTTCATATTCGGTATAATCTCTTTACACTGAGTTAATTGATTTTCGCATGGATCCTGTTTAGGATTTTGAAATTGCTTTAAAATTTTAATTTTCGTTGTGCGTTTCTGTATCGAAACCCCTACATATATAACCACATATACCAAAACACTATGCAAAGAGCTGGCAAACTATACCAAAAGTACACCAAAATATATCATTCTTCTTGGATGCTACTACTACTATTTTGTGTTACTTCTATCCTTCTGCCTTGGTGTTTTAAATGGCATGCATGTTGAAGACTGTGACCCTCTAGTGTATGCTTCTCTCTTCCTTGTATTTTCCTGTTTTGGTGGTGTAGAAGTTGCAGTGCAACCTTCCCCAGTTTTTCTTGAGGTCTTCTTTTTTCTCACAAGGGTTGGAGTTGGCATCTGTTTAGAACAAGTAGGAACAGTTAATTAACATAGGTAACAACTAAGAAGCAATTTCTTTAGTAATTTCTGTTAACTTCAAATACTATCAATTAAAGTAAGAAATTTAGAAAGAACTGGGTAGAACTTATACTTACAAAGGTTACTTTGTCTTTGTCTTTTCCAAGGTCACTTGCATTGTCAACCCTTTTACCTTTTTCAGTACACTGTGTAATAGAATAGGAATAATCAATAAAAAATTGCAAAGATATGAAAATGGGTATTAAAATATATATAAATAAAACTTACCACATTTTCAGTAGGTGGATTCACTTGTTTTGTTGCTCTTATATTTTGCCTTGGGGACTGCAGTTTATGGACATGCAGGTAATGTCCAGGTAGAGTTGGGTTCTTTGGAAACCTTAGTCAATTGTGACCCTCTTCCTTGCATAAGCTGCAGTGCATCTTCCTCCCTTTCCTCGACACCCTACCCACCTGCCCCCTGTTATTTACTCCATCCTCCCACTCCTCTTTTCTTCTCAACATTTTTGGCCTTCCCTTCAACTTCTTTTTCATAGGTGGAGGTAACAAGATATCACAACTAGTAAAGTCCCAGAAATCTTCCCCATTCAACACTTCTAAGGTATGAGAATAAGTCTTAATGTAAGTGTCCCTAGTGTACCAGTGAGCCACATAATCTATTGGGTTTCCATATATAGAATGAATTGCCCTAACAGCATGACAACAAGGGATTCCTGTCAAATCCCACACCCTACATGCACAACTTTTCTCCACAAGGTTAACAGTGTATCCTCCTCTCCCTCTCTTCTTCACTTGGAACTTTGACTGTCCATCCCATAAAGCTTGACAATGTGTAGATTCTAAGATAGCAGCCTCCAATATCTTCATAATCCTTGGGCATATTAATTCTTCAATCTTCAATATTTCATCTCTTTTTTGGTGCAACCTCACCATAATTTGATCATGTATCTCAGTTAGCATGTGTAACACTGGCATATATCTTGCTCTTATGATCCATGTATTGAAGCACTCAGACATGTTATTATCCACACTATCAGTCTTTGAGTGAGCCTCAAAGAATACCTTGGACCAAACCTTGGGATCTTGTTCTGCCAGTTTATCATGTGCAAGAGTTAATACTCTTTTAACCTCTGCCATTGCCCTTTTGTGTGCTACAGTATGAGTTGCCATGGTTGCCTCCAAAAAAGCTATTTTAAGAGCTTGGGAAGGATACTTCTTCCTCCAATTTGCATAGATGTGGTCCGACAAGAAGATCTTGTCGGACCACAGCCTGAGGGGAGACCCCCCTTGACCCCAAGTAGTGCGCGCGATGGTCGTGACCCCAATTTGTTATATATAGTTTTTCTTTAATTATATATAAACTGTTATGTGCTTATTGTGATATGCATGGTGCATAGTTATGGCCCTTTGACCCATAGGTTATTGGTTTTTGGTTTTGAAATACGGCTTGCATGTCGTGCCATTCTATAAATTCTAATGTAATATTCTCTTCTCATCTAAATCCCCTCGAATGTAACTCGAGGTTTCTTTATGTCATGTAATAATCTGTAATCAATGAAGATGACAAGATGGAGAACACGATGGAAAGATGATGATGGAGAGGAGGCACGTGCATGATGAAGATCCAAGGAAGCTACTATTTTGAGATCTTTTACCACCTTAGATTGACCTTCAATCTTTCATTAGCTTGAAAAGATTGACAGTGGATTGGGCCATAACTGTGATACATTTAATTTTGCACTTTATTTTTGCTTGTATTTGATATGATATGATAAATAATGTGCATGCTTAATAAGATTAAAATTGGTGAGATCTAAATTAATTAATAAAATCCCTAATTAAATTATTAAGTCTAAATCAGATGTCTTCCAATGAATAACACTCATCAAGACCTTGATCAATAGATGTAGGTTTGCCAAAGCAAAGTACCCTATTTATCTAGGTAAGATGAGATAGGATAATTGTGATATCCAAACTGTTAAAATCATTGGGCCTGAGTTAACTAAGTTATCTTAGTAGGATTGTGGACTTAGAGGCATAGAATTTGGTAGGTACCATTAGATGGACTAGAAACAATTGTTGTTTACCAAACTATCCAGGAGTTATATATGATATAATTGACAAAGGGTTGTCTACCTAAATAATTGTGTTTTAAGAGATTAGCCAAAGCTAACTTAAGGCATAATGAAATATGGATCTTGGCTCACTAGAAAGATTTAATAGAAAATGCTTTCCGAATTAATGGTGAGAGCTATTAATTTGAATAAAATAGTGGGAGGTATATTTTGAATGTACTGTTATCAATTACATAATATCAACTCTACAATTTGACTTATTATTTTTTGCACTTATAAATTATAGATATCAATGGCAAACAACAACAACACAAGTAGTCTTTCACTACGATAAGTCCTTGAGAAGGACAAGCTAAGTGGAATTAATTTCCTTGACTGGCATAGGAACTTGAGGATTGTCCTCAAACAAGAGTGCAAGCTATATGTCCTTGATGGGCCCATTAAATGCGACACCGGTATCCTTGCACCACGTGCTGAGCATAATGCTTACAAGAAGCATCAAGATGATCTCTGGACGTGAGTTGTCTCATGCTAGCAACCATGAATGCTGAGCTTCAGAAGCAACATGAGTTGATGGATGCTTATGAGATGATCGAGCATCTCAAGAAATTGTTCAAAGGGCATGCTCTACAGGAGAGGTATGATACAAGCAAGGCGTTGTATCACTGCAAGATGGGTAACCGTGATCCAGTTGGTCCACATGTGCTGAAAATGATTGGGTATATTGAGTACCTTGATAGGTTGGGATTTCCAATCACTTCGGAAGCCCAAACAGATCTTATTTTGCAATCCTTGAACAACAGCTACTCTCAATTTGTTATGAATTATCTTATGAATGAAATTGAGAAACTCCTTACTTGGTTGTTGAGCATGTTAAGAACTGTCGAGAACAACATGAAAAAGGCAGGACCCGCTCCCATAATGATTGTGCAAAAGGGGAATGCTTAGGGAAATTGGAAAGGCAAAAAGAAGATAGGATCTAAATCTTTTGCCAAACCCAATTCCAAAACCAAACAGGCTTTAAAACCTAAAGGTGGGGTGGCTAAAGAAGGTGAGTGTCATACATGGAAAAGCAAGAGACAACTTTGGAAGAGGAACTGTCATGCTTATTTGGAAGATGTGAAGAAAAGGAAAGGAAGTACGACTTCTGATTCAGGTATATATGTATAGAAGTCAACTTGTCTACTTCTATATCATGGGTATTGGATACTGGATGTGGTTCTCACATTTGTATTAATGTACAGGAACTTCGAAGGAGTAGGACTTTGGCAAAAGGAGAGGTTGACCTACGAGTTGGGAATGGAGCAAAAGTTATTGCACTGGCCGTAGGAACTTATCATTTATCTTTGCCCACTGGGCTAGTATTAGAATTAGAGGATTGTTATTATGTGCCTGCTATAAGCAAAAACATTATTTCTGTTTCTTGTTTGGACAAGAAAGGTTTTTCATTTATAATTAAGAACAATCGTTGTTCGTTTTACTTAAATGATATTTTCTATGGTGTTGCACAATTGTTTAATGGTCTTTATATTCTTGATTTAGAAATGTCTATCTATAACATAAATACAAAACGATTTAAATCAAATGATTCAAATCTGACATATCTCTGGCACTGTCGTTTAGGCCATATAAATGAGAAACGCATATCCAAACTCCATAAAGATGGGTTCTTGAATTCATTTGATTTTGAATCATATGAGAAATTTGAGTCTTGTTTATTAGGCAAGATGACTAAATCCCTTTCACTTTGGACACGTTGAACGCAAGCTAGCGATGTATTGGGACTTATACATAGTGATGTATGTGGACCCATGAGTTCGTTAGCAAGAGGTAGGTGTTATTACTTCATTACATTTACTGACGACTTCAGTAGATATGGATATGTGTATCTTATGAGACACAAATCCGAATCCTTTGAAAAGTTCAAGGAATTTAATAATGACGTTCAAAACCAATTTAGCAAAAGCATAAAAGCCCTTTGATCTGACGACTTTGATGACCTTCTAAAGGAGTGTGGTATTATATCACAACTCACTCCCCCTGGAACACCACAATGGAATGGTGTATCTGAGAGGAGGAATAGCACCTTGTTGGACATGGTACGATCAATGATGAGTCATGCAGATCTTCCAATAAGCTTCTAGGGTCATGCCCTAAAGATAGCTGCATTCACACTTAACCGTGTTCCTACAAAGACGGTTCAGAAGACACCATATGAGATGTGGACTGTGAAACGTCCTAGTATGTCGTTCATGAAGATTTGGGGTTGTGAGGCGTTTGTTAAACGTCTGGATTCTGACAAGCTCGGACCCAAATCTGACAAATGTAATTTTGTGGGATACCCAAAGGAAACAAAAGGGTATTATTTCTACAAACCTTTTGAGAACAAAGTGTTTGTTGCTCGAATTGGTATTTTTCTAGAAAAAGAATTTGTCTCTAAAGGAAACAGTGGGAGGAAAGTAGAACTCGAAGAAATTCGAGAACCACAAAATATCATTGAACCTGAGTTGGAACGTGAGTAGGAACCACAAGTTATTGTGGATAGTGAACCTGCTCAAATTACACAAGGCATTCGTAGATCTGGTAGGACACACCAAGAGCTCGAGAGATATTATGGATATCTTGTGACTCAAAACGGCGATGTGATGCTCATAGATCAAGATGAGCCTGCTTCCTACCAAGAAGCTATGAATGGACCAGATTCTGAGAAATGGATTAAAGCCATGAAATCTTAGATGGACTCCATGTATACTACCCAAGTATGGACTCTGGTTGATCCACCCGAAGGGGTAAAACCAATCGGGTGCAAGTGGGTTTTCAAGAAGAAAACCAGAGCATGGATGGTAATGTACAAACCTCTGAAAGGTCATTTGGAAGCAAAAGGTTTCAAACAAATTCAAGGTGTTGACTATGATAAAACCTTCTCTCTAGTGGCAATGGTTAAATCCATCGAGATCTTACTTGCTATTATTGACTTTTTTATGATTACTAATCTGGCGGATGGATGTCAAACCGCTTTCTTAACGGAAATCTCCTTGAGGATGTGTACATGACACAACTGAGGGTTTTGTCACTCCAAAGGATCTTTGAAAGGTATATAAACTATGCCGATCCATTTAAGGATTAAAGCAAGCCTCTTGGAGTTGGAATCTTCGATTTGATGAAGCGATCAAAGAGTTTGGCTTTATAAAAATGAAGATGAACCTTGTGTATATAAGAAGGTTAGTGGAGTCACATTGTATTCCTAGTATTATATGTTGATGACATATTAATTATTGGGAATGACATTCCTTCCTTACAGTTTGTAAAAACATGGTTAGAAAAATGTTTCTCCATGAAAGATTTGAGCGATGCTTTGCCTACATTTTAGGTATCAGGATCTATAGAGATAGATCGAGAAAAATGCTCGGCCTAAGTCAAAGTACATATATTGATAAAATGTTGAAACGGTTCAGCATGCAAGAGGTGAAAAGAGGAAAATTACCCGTGACTCATGGTGTAAAGATCTCTAAGGCCCAATGTCCTAAATCACAAGATGATGAGGAGCGTATGAGAAAGATCCCTTATGCTTCAAAGAATTGGATCTATCATGTATCTGATGATATGTACTCGTCCGGGATGTCTCGTATGCTTTGAGCATGATGAGCGGATACTGTCGAATCCAGTGAAGGTCACTGGACAACAATCAAGAATATCATCAAGTACCTGAAAAGGACTAAGGATTCATTCTTGGTATATGGAGGTGAAGACGAACTGGCAGTAAAGGGTTACACAGATGCTAGTTTCCAAACTGACAATGATGACTATAAGTCTCAGTCAGGTTTTGTGTTTTGCCTTAATGGTGGTGCTGTTAGCTGGAAGAGTTCGAAGCAAGAGACAATAGTCGATTCTATAACAGAGGCTGAGTATATTGCTGCTTCTAGTGCGGCCAAGGAGGCTGTATGGATTACAAAGTTCGTCACTAAACTTGGTGTTGTTCCAACCATTGTTGATCCGGTTAAGCTATACTGTGATAATAATGGAGCCATTGCACAGGCTAAGGAACCCATATCTCACCAACGATCCAAGCATATACTTAGGCGGTACAATCTCATCCGTGAAATCATTGATAGAGGAGATGTGCATATAAGAAGAGTGCCAACAGATGATAATAATTGCGAGATCCATCGACCAGGCTTTATCGCAGTGGCTAGCAGACGGTCACACTAGTTTTATGGGTATTAGATACATGAGTGATTGGCTCTAGTGCAAGTGGGAGACTGTTAGAGTTTATGCCCTAGAGGCCAATTATTTGATATAATTGCTTAACGTTTTGATATTATATTTGATTTAATAAATGAATGGTTTTATTATGGTTTTATTTACTGCGTTATATAAATGTTAACATAATAAAAATCCTTAGAATATTGATAAAAATTATATAGTTTCAAGTATGTGACTTGAACATGAGATTATATAATTACAATTAGTATCATTGTTCTTAAATGTCCCTAGTCGAGTATCATTGTTGATGGGACAACAATGATGCATTAAGACTAGTATGTGGATCGTTGATGACCAAATCTCATTGGTCATAAATATATGAGATATTAAGTCAATGCATAGGTACATGTTGAAGAACGATGTCTTTGATGAACCCATCATGAGAATTCTATGTGGAGCATTATGCGAAGTGTCATTAGCAATTCTCATAGTGACAATGATGTAATGGTCCTACGACCTGAAATCACTATATTTTTACACGGGAATTTATGTACTTTGATATCATCAAATGTCACTTTTAATAGGGTGGACTATAAAGCTGATTATTGGGTACATCATCAATCGTGTGAGGAATATGAGTGATCTAGATGGAATTTAACCATCCTATATATTAGGGGTGATATCCATAGGCCTCTTGATTGAGTAGGACTATGAAATGCATGGTCATGCTCAAATAGTGATTTGTTTCATATAGTCTACTCATTGGTCAAGAAAAACTCAGACTAAATTATGAAGAGTATGACACATTCCATGACTTGAGTTTAATCTAGGATATTAAGGTTAAAAGGATTAAATTACATTGAAACATTGGTCACGAAAAGGTTGCATCGAATCATCGATCTTATTATTACTTGGGTAGCAGTGATGCAATACTAAATGTCGCTCACTGTTTATAATTTTATAATATGATTTTAAAATTATTGCCAACGTAATAATAACTTATAGGGTCACACACATAGAGCGTAATTTAAAGAGAATTAATTTAAATTTTAAGGATTTAAATATATTAATATGATTAATAGTATTTAAATCACAAATTAAATTAAAAGGATAACTTATATATATGTATATTAATTAAGTAAGACATAATTAAGATATATATATATATATATATATATATATATAAATTCGGATTTTATGAAATTAGGTTTTGATTAATACCTTTTAACTACTATATATATGATATATAGCAGCCACTTAGGTGAAGATCATAACTTTAAAAACCCTAGCCGCTCTTAGAGAGAGACTAGAGAGAAAACCTTTCGAAAAATCATGTTCCTATGGTGGCTAGTACCGCAAGTCCCTTTATTGCAGAATCGTGCGACGGTTCGTGCGACGTTCATGTGGATACCATAAAGACGTAGTTTCGTGAGGAATTGCGTTGGAGATTCGAAGCGTTTCAGAAACATTTTCATATTCGGTATAATCTCTTTACACTGAGTTAATTGATTTTCGCATGGATCCTGTTTAGGGTTTCGAAATTTCTTTAAAATTTTAATTTCCATTGTGCGTTTCTGTATCGAAACCCCTACATATATAACCCCATATACCAAAACACTATGCAAAGAGCTGGAAAACTATACCAAAAGTACACCAAAATATATCATTCTTCTTGCATATTACTACTACTATTTTGTGTTACTTCCATCCTTCTGCCTTGGTGTTTTAAATAGCCTGCATGTTGAAGACTGTGACCCTCTAGTGTATGCTTCTCTCTTCCTTGTATTTTCCTGGTTTGGTGGTGTAGAAGCTGCAGTGCAACCTTCCCCAGTTTTTGTTGAGGTCTTCTTTTTTCTCACAAGGGTTGGAGTTGGCATCTGTTTAGAACAAATAGGAACAACTAATTAACATAGGTAACAACTAAGAAGCAATTTCTTTAGTAATTTCTGTTAACTTCAAATACTATCAATTAAAGTAAGAAATTTAGAAAGAACTGGGTAGAACTTATACTTACAAAGGTTACTTTGTCTTTGTCTTTTCCAAGGTCACTTGCATTGTCAACCCTTTTACCTTTTTCAGTACACTGTGTAATAGAATAGGAATAATCAATAAAAAATTGCAAAGATATGAAAATGGGTATTAAAATATATATAAATAAAACTTACCACATTTTCAGTAGGTGGATTCACTTGTTTTATTACTCTTATATTTCGCTTTGGGGACTGCAATTTATGGACATGCAGGTAATGTCCAGACAAAGTTGGGTGCTTTGGACTCCTTAGTCGATTGTGACCCTCTTCCTTGCATAAGCTGCAATGCATCTTCCTCCCTTTCCTCGACACCCTACCCACCTGCCCCCTGTTATTTACTCCTTCCTCCCACTCCTCTTTTCTTCTTAACATTTTTGGCCTTCCTTTCAACTTCTTTTTCATAGGTGGAGGAAACAAGACATCACAACTAGTAAAGTCCCAGAAATCTTCCCCATTCAACACTTCTAAGGTATAAGAATAAGTCTTAATGTAAGTATCCCTAGTGTACCAGTGAGCCACATAATCTATTGGGTTTTTATATATAGAATGAATTGCCCTAACAGCATGACAACAAGGGATTCCTGTCAAATCCCATACCCTACATGCACAACTTTTCTCCACAAGGTTAACAGTGTATCCTCATCTCCCTCTCTCCTTCACTTGGAACTTTGACTGTCCATCCCATAAAGCTTGACAATGTGTAGATTCTAAGATAGCAGCATCCAATATCTTCATAATCCTTGGGCATATTAATTCTTCAGTCTTCAATATTTCATCTCTTTTTTGGTGCAACCTCACCATAATTTGATCATGTATCTCAGTTAATATGTGTAACACTGGCATATATCTTGCTCTTATGATCCATGCATTGAAGCACTCAGACATGTTATTATCCACACTGTCAGTCTTTGAGTGAGTCTCAAAGAATGCCTTTTGGGATCTTGTTCTGCCAGTTTATCATGTGCAAGAGTTGATACTCTTTTAACCTCTGCCATTTCCCTTTTGTGTGCTACAGTATGAGTTGCCATGGCTGCCTCCCAAAAAGTTGTTTTAAGAGCTTAGGAAGGATATTTCTTCCTCCAATTTGCATAAATGTGCCTTGCACAGTTTTATGCTCTGCATGAGGAAGAAGATCTTGAATAGCTCCTTTCAACCCCTGAAAATATCAACTATTAGATAAATGTACATGGCCACAATTTCAAAAATAAATAATGATGTGAATTGTAATTATTACCAAATATTAACAAAGATGCTAACCTTTTGTTGGTTGGATATTAAAGTAAGCCCATAGTCATCTCCCAACGTAAGATCATACACCAACAACTGCATGAACCAAGTCCAACTATCATAATTCTCACTCTCCACCATCCCCATAGCTATAGGAAACATCTGATTGTTTCCATCCCTACCAACTGCAGATAGAAGCTGTCCACCACATACTGTTTTCAAAAAACAACCATCCAAGCCAATAACGGGCCTACATCCAACTTTCCAAGCCTTTTTCAAAGCATCATAGCAAATATAAAATCTCTTAAATCTTGGCACATCTTCAGGATTCAATCTGGTTGTTTTTATGTCAACTGTGTTATTCTTATTACTCTTCACTAGCTCAGCCCCAAAGTCCCACACCCTTGCATAATGATCCTTCATAACCTGTTGAATCCCCTGCAGTGCTAACTGTCTAACCCTCATGCACTTAACCTTTGTAACATTCAACTTTATCTCTTCTTGCATCTCCCTTAATTTCCAGGTAGGATTCTTCCTAATCCTATTCCCATAGTACTCAGCCAAATACTTGAATGTAGCCAGCTTATTTATGAAAATTCTCGTGCAATTGTGAATGTCTAAAATAGACTTAACCTTCCATGTATCAGTCCCTTGTATGTAACTAGACCATAATTTCCAAGGACAACCTTTCTCACACTTGACTTGACATCTCTTCAAATCATTGACTGGATACCATAATTTCCTCCCATTTGCAATGGAGCAGTCTCGTATGGCATCTTTAAACTCCCTAATGCTAGAAAATGTCATGTACTCCTTAAATTTTATCAACTTTTTTTTTATCTTCTTGTTGTAAACCTCAACTAACTTTCTTTTTTCTTTACTAGGGGGAGGCCCTACATAGCAAACATCCTCATCTTCTTCACTGCTCTCAGAAAGAGACCTCAGCAAATCACTATTCTCATATTCACTGTACCACGATGGATCATCTGAATCACTAGTCTCATATTCACTACCCTCAATATCTTTCTCAATTTCTTTTCCCTCTCTGTGTTTCAATTTTGGGTCATGTCATGCCACATGTTCTTCCACATTTTCAGGCTCACCCTCACCCTCTTCATCTCCTTCATCTACCTGAGTTTCTCCTTCCTCTCCCACTTTGTTTGTCCCATGTCTCTCATCCTCCAACTCTGTGTTCTTGTTCATCTCCCTCTTATACTCCCTAGCCATCCTTATAGCTTCTACTAATTCTTCATCACTACAGTCTTCATCAAAATCACTATCAGAGGTATTTATATCAGAACATTGCTCAACTATTCTTTGTTTACCCATTTTGGACTTCCTACTATCACTCAACTTCTCCCCAACCACACTATCATCACCACCCTCACCAATCACATTTTCATCCACAATTTCATTCACATTACCAGTAACATTATCAGCCAAAATTTCAACATTTTCAATCACATTATCAGCCACAGTTTCATCAACATTTTCAAGCACGTTATCAATCACATTAATACTAATATGCTCATCCAATATGGAGATTTGATCAGTATTATATGCTAATACATGGTCTATATAGAGATCAAGTACACCATGTGGCAAGCAAATATTGACCATATCTCTTATACTAGCATCATCATGAACAAGTCTAACCCCATTTTTAATATCTACTCCATCAATTTTAAAATAAACACTTGATTCAGGATGATAATTGAGTTCAGTAGCTAAGTCCTTAATAGCACCCATACAAATATAATCAACATCCAATCGTGGAATATGATAAACATTACCTCCCACATAGTCACATAAAGGAACATAGATGAACTTCCCACCATGGTGTACATTCAGTTGCACAAAAGTATCCATCTGTAATAAACCACATGCAAAACAAAGCATAAGTTGAAGGAATGAAAATAAATACAGAGCATTCACGTGGGGCAAAAGGGAACCAAAATTTAGTCAAGAAAGATTTTATAAATCTCCCACACAAGAAGCAGTAAAAAAAAGACAAAAGAACAATCAAATTTCAATTAGGGTTTAGACACAAAAGGGCACCACGACAATAAGTAACACAAAAAAATCAGCAAAGTCAAATAAGGGGACCATCAAATGGGACATACCTGTCGACTGGTACTTATCGAGCATTAAACGACTAACAAGTCGATTTTGTGTCGAAATCACACCAAATAATCTATTTTATCTCAAAATAGAGTTACAATCGAACAAGAAATGGCTCTTTTCTGAACTTTTACATTGATCGATCACTTTGGAAAGTTTCGCTTAGGGTTGAGTTTGTTTTATCGATTAAAGTCTGAACAAAATGACGATTCAGTTGCTTCTGGTGTCTTCGGTGTCTTCTAATAGATTGTAATAGATGTGGGTCCGGTATTTAGGTGTGATATTTTCCCTCCATATCCACGTGGAGTGAGTCCTGCCACATCATACATTTTTTACACGTCACTTGCTTATTTGTTCATTTCCGTCTAAAGTCAAAAGACTTGATGGATTTTGTAACGTTTTGTTAGAAAAGTAAGGTATAGTAAGTTGACGGTAAGAAAAATCGGTTTAGTGACCCAATTGTAAGTTGACCTATAGTACAGTGACTAAATAAGCATTTAACCCCGTATGCACCTGTGTGTAGTGTCATCATCTACTTATATAATGGTGCATACGAGATCCCACAGCGTGAAGTTATAATTTCTCGTAAAAGAACCATGCCAACAGTCTGTCCACACCATAATGGTGCGTACGGAGAGTTGGTCTACTGGAATCAGTACACACTCCTACGCAGCATAATGATGCAAACGGGTAATTTGAGCTTAAATAAATACTCCCTCATATTCATATTAAGTGTCTTTTTAGAGTTAAGCACACTTATTAAGAAATAACACAAAATATCTTTTGTATCCCTAGTTAATTATTTCTCTCTCCACAATGGTCCATGGAATTGCATTTACTAAGCATATTAAATAGAGGGGTAAATTAGAAAAAATAGTGCAATATTGCATAGGGATTCCAAAACGACACTTATATTGAATAAAATGAAACTCTCCAAAACGACAATATGAATAGGAGGGAGTATTAGATAGCGCTATATTTACTTCATTAACATAATTAACTAGGCTCGAGTTGAAAACCCTAATCGCAGGAGGAAAAAAAATATAAAACCATTGAAAGCAAAGATATAAGATCTTACCTTAGCTTCCAAAGGCAGGTCGCCAAAGTTTGGTTGAAAGGATATCTTTGCTTTCAGAAAAAAAAAAATGCAAGTGAGGGTTTTCAGCTCAAGCTTAGTTATGACACTGAAGGAAATAATCGTGATCTTATATTTATATAAGCAAATTACCCGTCCAAACAATTAGTGTGTACGAGGATTTTGTCTATAGACTCTAGTAGACCAACTCCCCATACATGTTGGGAAAAAAATTACATGTCAAACATATTAAATTTTAGCAAAAAATAATAAGATATAAATAGCCAAACAGAAGACACCAAAATTTTTATATGAAAACTTCTCTAAAATTAAGAAGTAAAAATCACTGAACAATCTCTGAAAAAACTCACTATAATAAATTGAAATCTGAAAAAATTCACTATAATAAATTGAAAAAATACAAAGATATCTTAGTTAGCTTAATCTTTTTCTCTATTTTTTTCTCTTGGCTCTCTCTCTTCCACCTTTCTCTCGAATTCTCCTGATTTAGTTCTGGTTCTCACTTGCTTGTCGGATGGTTATATAGGCAAAGGGCATGTACACTTTCTCTCTCTACTGCCGCCAAGTATATACATGTGTGTGCCACGCAGCATGTGTCTGAGTCACCATGCATGCCTTCAAAGAAACCAAAAAATAACAAAGGCCATAGTCCTTTTTCCCAAGCTCACGCCAATGGTGAGTCACCAAACATTAAAAGGACAATAAATCCTTTCTCCTTTACAAACCCTGTGCCACCTCCATTTCCTTCTCCCAAAGGCAGCTTACTCACTTTTCTTGCCACCTCATCATGGGTGAGGACCCACAATAAACCCAACAATACTCAAGGCCCCGTATGCACCATTATGCTGCATGCCTGCGGAGGACACTACACAAATGGTGCGGACGGTCTTTTTGTTTTTCGGGAATGACTGCTAAAAGACCCATAACTATCCATAACTATGAATCACTCCCCATAAACTAAAGAGCAGATACATGTTCAAGTCGGATTATAAATTTTACAAATGAAACTCTGAAACGGAGGTAGTATTGAGCCTCATAGCTTACAATGACATGCAGCCCTCGATACTTAATCAGCTGGACTAAAAGATTGGTTATCAACATTTTGGTAACCAGTTATAGCAAATTTGCTCAAAACAGTTACCAACAAATATCGCATAACCGTTGTCTGATCAACCTAATTCAATTAGGTCTAAACTTTGACAACTTGAAACCACAAAACATCGATATTTTAGAGATCATGTTGACCTAACACCATATATTTGCACAAAAAGTAATAATACTTTAAATTTAGTGAAGGCAGATGGTCAGTCCAGTAAAACAATGTTCTAAACAATTTCTCAGCATAACTCAATTGTTTCAGTATACATTTTGCAAGTTACACAAACTAAATTTTCAGTCACCAAGCTCTCGATAGAACTTCACCTGATCTGGCAGCATGAGAATAAGCATCGCTACTGAAAATCATGGTGCAACGACTATCACCATGCTAGTAATTCCATACCTATAAACATTTGTTCTCCTCCTGAACTTTAAAGCTCCATCCCCCTAGAATTCATACTAACTGCATTCTTCGTGCTTTTTCCTTGTATCGGTACTAAACTGCCCGAGAAAAATCTGGTTGCTCCCTTCATTGAGAAATGAAACTGATGTCAATTCTTACAACAATGCTCCTGCTGCTCTTGCAATGCAACTTAGAAGAGAGTACAATGATGTAATCAGAAAATAAAATAATATTTTAAAGACAGTAGCATTTTTACAATTATATGAACTAGTCTTTGTGGCTCACACTGTGTACAATAAAGAAAGAAAAAAAAGTGGTGTAAAATAGGGTGAGGGAAATTAGGAAAGTGGGGGAGAAAGAATAAATCTTCCTCATGTAGTGGTTGGAGTAACAACTGCCATTAGTAAGAAGGTTGTTTTTCTCTTTAATTACAATAAATGGCCCATAATCTATATAGATTACACAGCTTACCAAAAACTTAATGTTAAAACTGAATAGAATATTTCATTGAATGATTTTTCTCTATTACATAGGTTGATATATATATATACACAAGTATCCTAATTACAATTATGGAAATTCCTAAATTACAGTAATGTGTACACATTGATTATGAAAACTACATTCATGGAATATCTTCTAACACTTCTCCTCAAGTTGGTGTATAGATGTCTCGCATACCCAACTTGAAACATAATAGAGGAAACATCTTACTACTAAGATCTAGACCCGGCAAAATATAGTTATGGGTTCCATTTAAGAACTAAAACCATATTAACCATTTTTAATATAGGTTATGTGGGTTGGAACCATATGGTTATGGTTAAAAACCATATTAACCATATTAACCATTTTAAGATGTTTCATGTAAATATTTATTTGTATTAGTTGTTATAATATTATATATTTTTTATATTGTGAGTGTATCATATAATAAATAACTAAAATATAATAGTATTTAATTATAATTTATGCTTGAGATTCCTTTCAGTTCTCATTTTTACGACTTGTACTATGCAACAGCTTAAACAATTTTTAGTCTGTTGTAGTAGTAATGTGGGGGTAGGGTGTGGGGTGTGGGTAGGGGGTAGGGGTGGGGTGGGTGGGGTGGGTGGGAGTAGCGTGGGGTGGATGGGGTAGGGTGGGTGGGGTGGTGTGGGGGTAGGGGTAGGGGTAGTGGTAGGGTGGGGTGGGTGGGGTGAGGGTAGGGGTATGGTGGGGTGGGTGGGTGGCGTAGGGGTAGGGTAGGTGGGTTGGCTGATAAGAATGCTTCTATTTCCTTGAGTGTGTCTATAGCCGATTCCTATGTGTAAAAAATTGTGTTAGAAATTTTAATTAGCAGGGGAACGAATAATATCCGAATATTACTAGTTACCTTGATTTTTAGAGTAACATTTTAGTAGTATTAATAGCATTAGTTTTCTTAGCAAATTAGAGGAACTTTTGATTTGGATTTGGAATAAAATATGGGTCGAAAAATGGTTAACCGGGTTGGAACTATAACCAACCCAAATAAATATGGTTTCAAACTTTAACCAACCCAAATAAATAAATATAGTTAACCAACCCATTTGGTTCCAGTTAATATGGGTTGACCCGACAGTTAACCAACTATATTGCCATGTCTACTAAGATCCTTAGTCAAAATATCAGCAAGCTGATGTTCTGTTTTGACGAAAGGTAAGCAAATAAGACCACTAGTTAACTTTTTTTTGATGAAGTGTCTGTCAATCTCAATGTGCTTTGTCCTATCGTGTTGTACTGGATCTTTTGCAATACTAATGGTTGCCTTATTATCACAAAATAACTGCATAGACCTTTTAGTTGTAACACCCAAATCTTCTAGCAAGGTTCGAAGCCACATTAGTTCACATACACCCAAGGCAATGACTCGATATTCAGCCTTAGTACTGGATCTTGCCACCACGGACTGTTTCTTACTGCGCCAAGTAACAAGATTACCTCCAACAAATGAACAGTAACTTGACGTAGAATGACAATCCTCTATAGAGTCAGCCCAATCTGAGTCAGAAAAAGCTTCAACTCTCATATGACCGTGTGGTGCGAACAATAAATCTTTTCCGGGAGCAGACTTGAGATACCTCATAATTCTGTAAACAGTTTCCATGTGACAATGTCGAGGGTCATGCATATACTGACTCAATATTCCCACAGTATAAGATATATCAGGTCTAGTATGAGAAAGGTATATCAATCGTCCCACCAAACGTTGATATCTTTCTCTATCAACTGTAGGTCCCGTGTCACCTACTAGATGATGATTAACTTCAATAGAAGAATCAGCAGACTTACAACCCAACATGTCAGTTTCTGTTAAAAGATCAAGGACATACTTCCTTTGAGATAGAAAAATCCCACTGGAAGATCTTGAAACTTCAATACCAAGGAAATCAAAGGACCAAGATCTTTAATCTCAAACTCTTTGGCTAGATTCCCTTAGAGATTAACTATCTCTTCTCTATGATCCATTGTCACCACAATGTCATCAACATAAACGATAAGAATAGTAGTCTTACCTTTTATCTGTTTGACAAATAGATTATGATCTGCTCGACTCTGCTTGTACCCAAATCTTATCATTGCTTTGTGAAATCTACTAAACCAGGCTCTGGAAGATTGCTTCAAACCATATAAAGTCTTTCGCAGTTTACACACCTTACCCTTGGTGACAGATGAAGCAAAATCAAAGGGTATTTCCATGTATAGTTCCTCCTCCAAGTCACCATGAAGGAACACATTTTTCACATCCAATTGTTGAATATTACGGCCAAAGTTTGTTGCATGAGATTATGATACGAACAGAGTTCATTTTCGCCACAGGAGCAAATGTCTCCTGGTAATCAATTTCATGAGTTTGAGTATACCCTTTTGCAACTAGCTTGGCTTTGAGTCTCTCAACTGTCAACTGTCACATCTGGCTTCTGTTTGACTGTATATACCTATTTCCAACCAACTAGTTTTTTCCCGTAAGGAAGAGAAACTAGTTCCCGTGTATCATTCTTTTCAAGGCATTCATCTCCTCTCTCATAGCATGTTTCCAATTCTCATCACTAATTGCTTCTCTCCACCACTGAGGTACAGATACTGAAGACAAGGAAGAAACAAAAGAGTGGTAGGATGCAGATAATTTATTATAGGCTAAGAAATTACAGATAAGATGTTAAGTAAAAGCTTTAACCCCTTTTCTAAGAGCAATAAGAATGCCAGTATCATCAGAAGAGCAAGTAGGATTAGGATTCTCACCATTAGCATTATCAAGATTAGGTTCTGAGTAGGGTTGGTGTAATGGTGCAGAAATGGTGACCTTATTCTTGCCTCTTCGAATATAGGTCCTCAACTCAGACTCATTTTGTCTAGCATATGACTCTTGTAACTGTAACTCCCCCTGTGTAGAATATCATAAACAATAACAGGAACATGAGATGGTATAATAGAACTTGTAATGCCAGCCTCAGGAAAAAGCTTCTCCTCATCAATAACATCTTCCCCCACGAGAAGATGAAGATGAATAAAAAGGTTTCAATTCCTAAAGAGTTACATCCCGAGTGACAAAGACTTTGTGTGAAGGAGGATGATAACATTTATAACTTTTTTGGGTTGGAGAATAACCAATAAAAACACACCGAAGAGACTTGAGATCTAATTTTTTCCGAATGGGAGATTTATCATGAACATAGCACACAACCAAAAACGCGAGGCGAAAGCAAAGGAGGACTTGTGTGTTGGAGAAAAGATATTGGACTTTTGTTCCCAAGAATTCTAGAAGGAAGTCGATTTATCAGAAATGCAGCAGTCAGAACATCTCCCCATAGAAATTTAGGGGTGTTCATAGTAAACATAAGAGTGCGGGCTACCTCTAGTAAGTGTCAATTTTTTCTTTCAGCTACTCCGTTTTGTTCTAAAGTTTTGACACAGGAGGTTTAAAAAATAATGTTATGCTAAGAGAGATAAGATGCAAAAACATTATTATTACTATATTCACGACCATTATCACTATGGAGAATCTTTACTTTAGCTTCAAATTGGATTTGAATCATTTTATGAAATTATTGGAAAATATCAAACACCTCATCTATGGAACGAATAAGATAAATCCAAGTGACACGAGAATGACAATCAATAAAACTAACAAACCATCTATGACCAGAACGGGGAAAAACCCGAGAGAATCCCCATACATCAGTATGTATAATAGCAAAAGATTCTGAATGTCGATTGTTAATAGCAGAATAAACAGAACATTTGTGTTTCCCCAATTTACATGGTTCACACAAAAACTGAGTTTTATTACATTGTTTAACTAAAGATGGAAACAAAGACTCTAATATGGAAAAAGAGGGATGTCCCAAACGTCGATACCATTGATGGAGAGAAGTCAAGCTTGAGTCAGAAGTAGAGTGAAGAGCCTGAGTAGGGAACATATTAGACGATGGAACATCTAAATAATAGAAACCACCGACTGCACTACCACTGCCAATCTTCTGCCCTTTCACCAAGTCCTGAAAAACACAATGAGAGGGAACCATCAGCTACGCGAACCTTGTCTTTTTCAGAACAAGACGTGTATGAAGAAAAGAGGGTGGAGGATCCGGTCATATGCTCAGAAGCACCTGTGTCAATGATCTAACCAGAGCAAGTTGATAAAACATTAAAATCACAAGAATGTATATCTGACTGAGCATAATGATAAGTAAATTTGGAATAGAATTTTCGAAAAGATGAGATTTCCTCAGGAGTAAGTGAGGAATAAGTGCAGTGGTACTGTCTGAAACAGGATGCATCAACAAGAAGTGTTGTAGTAGTCTCTAGGCCTGAGATACACATCCACGACCACTACTAAACCGACCTCCTCGTCCTTTAGGACGTCCCTAAAGCTTACAACAGCGATCCCTGGTATGATTTTTTTTCCCCCGCAGTAATCATATTCGCGGGATTCCATCTCAACAGGAAACTGAATGGTGGAGCCAAACTTAGGATACGAAGCAACCATGGCTGATCGGTCAACAAAATTTAGAACCATCACCTAACGCCTACTTTCCTCTTGTTGGACTAATGGACTCTAGCATGAGCCTCTCGCAGTGATGGGAAAGGTGTCTAACCAATCAACTGTGCTCGAACTTGATCAAATTCTATATTCAAACTAAAAACCCGGTTTCTCAGGCATAGTGGTTGTTCCATTGATGAAGTGTTGCATACGATTGGCCTTAATGGACATGCGACATGCTTGAGACCATGCTAAATAGTTGGTTCTATCCAGTTTTAAAGGGCTGAGAGTCGATGCTGAACTAAGTATGAGTCTGACTCCTAAACAAGCCTTGTTCCATTCCACTGTTCTGAACCTTACTGCTAGCACCACTTTCCGCCATAAAATAGTATTAACAAGGAGATACAATCTATACCAAGGAGAATAAACTTTCCAAATGATATTAAGGGATTGTACAACTCTCCAAAACACAGAATAGGCAGGAAAAGCATAAACAAAATTGTTAACCAACTCAGTTCTTTAGCAGCGACTCCATTCGCGAAAAACATTGTTAACAAAGGTTTGTGGAAAAAAAAGTCAACCAAACACCTTAAGTCAACTGTAGATAACAAGAAGAGAGAGAATCGACCACCCTGGAAGAACGTCAGAAAAGGTCGCCGGAAAAAGACTCACGCGCAGGCCAATGATGGCGTGTGACATCGGCGGGAGGTGAGTGGAGCAGCGCGTGCGACAGTGGGTCGGATTGAAAACTCTAGTGTGATCGCCCGACTACAGGTACTCCAATTATGATGTCAAATCCTCTAAATACAATTGTTCAACTAGTTTTATAATAGAAACTATGAACGGGAGTGGAAAAAGGAAGAAAAGAAGAGAAAAACACTTCTGATAAAGGATCAAGCTCTGATACCATGTTAAAACTGAATAGAATATTTCGTTGAATGATTTTTCTCTATTACATAGGTTGATTTATATATACACAAATATCCTAATTATAGTTATGGTAATTCCTAAATTACAGTAATGTGTACACATTAATTATGGAAACTACAATAATGGAATATCTTCTAACACTTAACAACCTACCCTTCTTCTCCCTTTATAATATAGATATAGATGGATAGATACTAAAGATACAACATCCACACAACAAAAACTTTATGTGCCACATCAGAGTTCCAAATTACCTTCAGTTTCCGTAGTAAAAGATAATTTGATAAAAATAACATTGTAAAAAGAAGAAAAATAATAATAAAAATGACAAATTCTATGCTTAAGTAGTTAGGAGACTTGAGAATACGGCTACAAAATTTTCCCACAAACAAAATATTAATAATAAAATAACACTATAAAGTATAACACCAAGTAAACTCCAATTCAGTCTCAAAAACTTTAAATGATACGAATTTGTATTCAAAGTTAGAAAAAGATATTTCAACCTTTGAAAATTTGAAATTAAGTACCGATAGATGACCCATACATAGCAAGAACTCTGAAACTTTTGCATGGGCACCAAGTCGGTAACAGTTCATTATATATGAGATGATCATGTTAAACACCATTTAACCATGTCTACATGACCAATAATATCAGTCTTCGGATACACACAGATTGATGACATATTTTCCATTGAATAAAATCACTTTTATTTAACATATTGTCATCATTTACTTGTTTAACACTCAAATGCTTAGAAGAAGAAAAATACAACATTGCTCAATTTTGTGTTACAGACTAAACATTAACCAATGGATCAAGTAAGTACCTTTTTAAGGAATCATGCCATGCATGCATCTAATAAAGTAGTCCAATTCTGAGAAGCATAATGTTCTTTGAACCAAAGGCGATGGCTGTTGAAATGTGAAGGATGCAAAATGACGGCGATCAGGGTCATTTCGAGGCTTCACAATCTCAATTATGTTCATGAATCCTTCTCTATCATAACACTGAAATGAATTTTCACCAATTATAGGTAAACCTCGATCCCATGCTGCATTCAAAACCTGTAAGAATGAAAAAGAAATTATCAAAACTTAGTCATGGTCTTTAAAGGTCTCAAATATATTTCTGATAAACGTAAACAAGTATCAAGGTTATCCACCCCTACAAGTCCAGAACTGATAGCACTAATTAATAAAAGAAATACCTGTACAGTCTTCAGGACTAAAATATATGCTCAACAGTTTTCCAAAAGGATTCTTACCTGCCAACTCAAGCCTTCTGGATCAGCCAGTGCTTCATTAATTTCCTGAGACAAGACTACGGGTCCTGAGCAGACAAACTTCACTGTTACTGAATGTTTCTTAAGAACACCAAAAACTGGAGAGTAACCATCCTGGTTTGTAGGATTATAGTATCCAGATGTCAGTTCTGCCGCATGGCTTGTTGATTTGTACCACCAATAGACTGCCGGAATCTGCACAACTGAATAATTCATCTACTGCTGATTCTTTCTACCTAAGAAAAATAAGCTTTCCATTTTCAAATTCAACTTGGTTAATCAAACTTAACATAGCTCGGTAGCTCTATAAATTCAGATGGCTAGTCCAACTTAACCTATGTCTATTTTGTTGAAGTTCCTCTCCGAGATCATGGCTCTTTATTAGTTTGATTGACATATATACCAAAAATTTGGAAGATCACCAAAACTTGGACAAAATAACATAGCTTGGTATTATTTTCAATGGTTTGTTTTGACTTTGTTTCATACATACCACCAATAGATGTAATCTTAGATTTCAGTTTAAATCTATGATCCAGCTCTGGATGATAAGTTGAACTGATGATTGCATAATACTCAATGTGCCAACAAATTTATACACACATATTAACCATTATTCTTCAAATAGGAAATAAATTACGTTTGAGAAAACAAATGTAATGCAATTTACTGTAAACGAGATATATCAGAAAACTAATACCAAGAATCTGCATTTTAGGAGTGGTGTATTGTTATTCAGAGGCATGATGGTAGATTTATCATCCTTACCAGATACGAAACAACACATTTGGTTCTGAAGACAAGCAACAGCTACGGTTAGGTAGATGTGCACAAACAGACCGCAGCCCGAAGGACCGGCCCAGCCTGGATAGGCTTGGGCCTGGAGGCCTCAAACAGACCAGCTATATGGAGAGAAAAGACTGGCCTAAACCGCCAGGTCCAAGGCCTGAACTAAAGCATGGACCGGCGTGTTCAGGCCTACCATTAGGACCAGTCCTGGGGACTGAGCTTAACAGCCTAATTTTGGGCCTGATTTTCAGGCTTTTCAGGCCTGCCTTTGGAAACCCACTAGTTTTTGTACTTTGGATCATTTTGCCCGTTCCAAATATTCATTCTCTCTTAACTAAGCTTACTAACTAAAGTTCATAAGTGCTATTTTATGTACAATTTCAATTCTAGCAAACTTACAATTCCAATTTTAGTCCTAGGAGCATACTTCCAATTCCAATTTCATTCTTACAATTTTTAAAAAATCTTTTAAATTATGGCTTTTTCAAGTTTTAATCCCAACCCAACTTTAATCCCTTCATCAACCGGTGAAACGGTCCCAATTCTGACACATTCGTCCTCTGAACGCCGAGCGGCAATTTGGAAAGAATCCATTGAAATTTTAGTGGATCGTGTGAGAAAGGCGAGGTGCAACCACTATGTCAATTACTAGCAATCGGAGGTAATTACATATTATTTGGGCACTTTAATCATTGTCCGCAAAGAACCGATCCAATGAAAAGTAATCAAGCTCAAATCAACAACGCAAGTCACAATTGGGTTTATAATCAAGTTACGCAAAGGGAACATCAAGTTCAATTAGTGATACAAAAAGAGTTTCCTTTCAACTTCTTCAACGGCAAGCACGTCACAAATTATATCAACCGCAACTTGCAACCAAAATATAAACAACTGGAACTACTACTAAACGTGATTCTTTGAAATTGTATTTAGATTCTTAAAAAGTATTAACGGCATAATTTTCTAATTTTGATGACAGAGTTTGTTTAACTAGTGATACTTGGAAAGCTAATTATATTTAGGTATTTCTAATGGATTGATTCACCATCTTGGATAATGCACAAAAGAATTATAGGATTTGAATTATTTGAAAATCCACATACGGGTCAAGCTATTTATACAACTATTTTAACAACTATTTGTGAGTTTAAACATAAGGACAAAATTATGAGTATTAGTTTGATAATGCAAAAAATAATACCAGGGTAATTGCTATGTTAAAAAGAGATTTAAAAACAATTTTAAATTATTCATTTTTTTTCATGGTAGATGTGTTTGTCATTTTATGAATTTAATTGTAAAAAGTTGTTTGCAATCCAGTAATAATATATTAGAAAAAATTAGATATATGATTACTTATATTTATAGTTCAAGTAAAAATAAGACAAGATTTTAAACATTTTGTAATGGACTTCCAGAAAAGTTTTTAAAACCGAAATTTGATGTTGAATATAGGTGTAACTCTACATATGGAATGTTAAAGCATGCTTTCAAATGTGAAACACTCCTTATGGATTTTTATAATCAAATTGCAAATTATGATTTAACTACCTCAATTCAAATTTTTAATAAAGTTTTTCAAGAATTTATACGCATTATGATTTAACTTGAGAAAAATCTCGTGAAACTAATATTGTACAAACTTCTTCATCTTCTAAAATGTCATGTTACTATGGGAGCACTTTCAAAGAAAAAGCAAGAATATCTAGTTCTCTTAAAATAAACTTGGTTTATATATTCAAAATAATTTTGCTAGTTTACATATTCAAAATTAATTAAGATCCACAAGATCTGCCTTTGATAAAAAAACTAATTATTTTGAGCTAGATGTTCTTGTTTTTTTATAAACTGCTCCCATACAATGTGGCATTTTTGAAGATGAAGAAGTTTGTACAATATTTTTCGTAAGTTAAACCATAATATGTATAAAATTCTTGAAAAGTTTTATTAAAAGTTTGAATTGAGGTAGCAATATCATGATTTATAATTTGATTACAAAAGTTCATAAAAAGGGTTTTATGTTTGAAAGCATGCCCGAACATTCCATATGTAGAGTTCCACTTATGTTCCACATCAAATTCAAGTTTTATAAACTTTTATTTTTGTCCATCACAAACATATTTAAAATTTCGTCCTTTTAATTGAACTACAAATAAAAGTAAGCATATATCTAATTTTTTTTCTATTACATCATTAATAAATAGCAAATCACTTTATACAATTAAATTCATAACATGACAAAAACACACCTAACATGGAAAAATGAATCATTTAAAATTGAATTTAAATCTATTTTTAACATAGTAATTGCCACGGTATTATGTGTTGCATTATCAAAACTAATACCCATAATTTTGTACAAGTTTAAAATCACAAATAATTTTTATAATAGTTGTATAAATAGCTTGACCCGTGTGGATATTCAATTAATTCAAATTATTCCTATAATCTTTGGTGGCATTATCCAACACGGTGAATCCAATGTGCGGAAACACAAAAATAAGAAACAACTAAAATATAATTAGCTTTCCAAGCATCACTAGTTAAACTAACTCTACCATCAAAATAAGAAAAATATGCAATTAATTCATTTTTAACATCTAAATATAATATCAAAGAATCACAGCTAGTAGTAGTCCTACTTACTGGTTTATATTTTGGTTGCAAGTCGCAGTTGAGACGCGTATGTCGTCGAAGAAGTTTGAAGTAAGTTCTTTTTGTATCATTAATGGAGCTTGATGTTCCCTTTGCGTATTATAAATCCAATTGTGATTGGTGTTGTGGATTTGAGCATGATCACTTTCTTTTGGGATGATTCTTTGCGGACACAATGATTAAAGTATACCTCCGATTGCAGGTAATTTACCACAATGTTTGCACCTCGCCTTCCTAACACAATCCACTAAAATTTTCCGCCATTTAGAAGACGAAAGAGTCAAAATTGGGACCGTTTCACCGAATGAAGGATTTTAAAGTGAGGTTGGTATTAGAACTTAAAGATGTCATAATTTAAAAGAAATAGGAATTTTAAGACTGAAATTGTAATTGTAAGTATGCTAGGAATGAAAATGAAATTGTAAGTATGCTATAATTGATATTAGAAATAAAATAACACTTGTGAACTTTAGTTAGTATAACCTTAGTAAAGAGAATGAATATTGGTAGTAAGAAAGTGTAAAAATAAATTGTGAGAAAATTTGGAATGAAATGTGAAGTATTTATAGGAGTAGAAATAGAGTTGTTGAAATATGTTAGGACCAAAATTCCCTCAAAACTAGCTGTTTTATAACTGTTGGGAGGGGCAAAATGGTCTAAAATACAAAAACTAGAGTGTTTCCAACGACAAGCCTGAAAAACCCGGCCTAGAAGCCTGAAAATCTGGCCCAAAATCATGCTTTTAAGATCAGTCCTATGACCGGTCATAATAGTAGGCCAGAACATGCCAGTACAGGCTTCATCCAGGCTTAGGCTGGTCCAGGTTTCAGGCTTTTTTCAAGCCGGTCTTTTGGTCCTTTTGTGCACCCTTAGATACAGCCATCCTAAAAATCAGTATGAATGACATAATTCCCAAAATGATTACCTTCACAATTATCCGTGTCTCCTCAAATGCAAGTGTTGCAAGGGACAAGACATTATCAGCATGATCTATTAAGGACTGTGAATACCAGTGGAGGAAGAAACGACCATAGTAACTATCATAATCACCTCGTTCACAAAAGAATACAGTCTCATGTGGCCTAGAACAATAATGGCCAGCATTGTCAGGTCCCCTGGCCCAGAAAGATTGCCCACGCTGTTTGGCAGCTTTATGGAGATTCTGTTGTGAATATTTATCATAACACTGTAAAAAATTAAAAAATAATATTAAAAATAATAATAACAATAAAAGTAAAAGCTCTTTACTGGAAGGATAGAGAGCTTGTGATGGCTCACAAAACGTGAATCCACAGTAGGTCATCATTTAGTCATAAAGTCAACAAGATCACAAATCAACATACAAAACTGAAGAATAAATTCAAGTTCCACCAGATAAGGAAGAGAATGAAATAATATATATATGTAGATAGATTAGTAGATAGATGTAGATACTAAACATGTATTAGTGTGACAGTGTAAAAAGATGATGACAGGCTCAATAGTATGACATGGCATGTGCGATAAGAAAATAACATTTCCCCAACAAAATTTAGAGAAAACATCTCAAAAAATGTTTCATAGAAATTGTTGATATGTCCAATATCTTGGGAGTTAAAAAAATATCAAACAGAGAGACACATGCAAGATACACACATCATTAGCTTTCTTCAACAGATACCTGGAACTCACCAATACCAGGATATCTCCATCCCATCCTCTCCGAAAAAGAAGGGTACTTTAGCTCCCCAGAAGCTCCGAGCCCGATTTCAACAGCCGAAATGTGACCTTCAGCAAACAAATCATCAAACTCTATTCGGAAGCTCCTCATGAAGTCAAAGTACACCTGCAAATTAAAAGTAGTTATTGAGGAATATATCAGAGAACTTATCTTGAATTAAGAATCTACAAATTCTATCACTTACAAAATATAAATGACTCCCCACCACAAGTGATGTGAGATGAACATGCTGCCAGAGCTACATGTGCAGAGTAAATAGAGGAATTTGCTAATAAGGATGAAAGACTATTCTGTTGCTTATACAAGGAGTTAATTATTAAGTCTTAAGTATTAACTTTTAAGCACGTCCATTTAACTAAACAAGATTTTTTTTTCTATTTAAGATTATATATTAGGTATTTCTACAAGGAAAAAATCAAGGCCTTCATGGTCATGGAATATCATGTGTAAAATTGAGATAAAAAGGACTGCATAAGTCAAAAACAGAAGATAAACGGTGAGGTATATATGGTGTACAAATATAAAACAAAAAACTTCAGACGAATGTGTGACTAGATGCCTAAGGATAGTAAATCTTTGTGGCAAGTTCACGAAGGACGATGTGAGAATTAAGTGAATGAGATGGCCCTAGTATCCCATCAAGGGAAAAGAATGGGAATATGACTACCATGAAGAGGTGATGTAGTAAAATATATATTTTGTAAATGAAAAGAAAAGAAACAATGAAGCAGACGAAATACCAAGGCATCAAATCAAAGGAGAGAATAGAGACTGAGCCGATTTAGTAATTTTGTTGCAGAACAAGATCTAGATTAGTTTTAATAACCAAAGAGAGAAAAGGTACCTCTATTCCAGTTCTTCCTTTTAGTACTCGTTTCTTGTCAATCCCCCAAGATAGGCACTCGGTATTTCTCCTTCCTTCACGATCTGTGAAGAATATATCTTGATTCTCCTTTCCGATCTCAAGAACCCACTGGGGAAGGGATATTAGTAGACCTCCAGAAGCATTCTCTGCATACTCATGAAATGCCATCACAACCTTCAGAATAAAAGATGAAACTTAGATACCCATTCCATTTCTTAATAAGAGGAGAGTTGTGGCATATTAAGTTAGAATTTTAACTTTTTGGTTCGCGTGTGTGTGCTAGTGTTTTTATGTACGAGTGTGTGTGTATTAGAGAGGGAAAAAATATCTAACTGATAGAAGAAAAAAGATACAAGAAAAGGAGGGACAAGAAGTCCAACCATTACAGAGGAGTGGAAACAATCGGAATCCTATGATCCTATCACTCAATATGCAAAAAACATTAAAAATGAAAACAAAAATCATTCTCTAAGACTGTGGTGTTTCGTTCATAACAAATTTACCACATAACAGCAAATAACCCCCTAAAGGCGGAATGTTTTCTTTAAATAAGAATTGGAACAATTTAACAGCCGCGTTCATCACCCGGAAGACAGGGAACCCCAACCAAAGAAATCTATATGATGGAAACAAGGATACTTCTGGTTAGACGGGTAAAATCATACAAATAGTGGAAATTCGGGAAATATATGATGGTGATGCATCTTGACTTGCCATGGGTCAAGAAACATCACCTGTTGTTGTGGCCACAATCACCTGACTTTGGTAATAACATTCAGAAAGACTAAAATTTTAATTTACATGTTTAAAAATTGAAAAGAATGAAACTAAAAATAAGACGAAGTGATATGTTGAGTACCTGCAACTTCAGCTCAAATTCTCGGATGATGTTAAATAGTTCTCTGTATCCAGACCAATTATATTTCTGGGGGTTCCAGCCTTCAACAATACCCCACCAACACTCTACAGCAACACCATCCACATGTAAAGACTTCAGATGATTTAATTCCTGTCTAACACACTTGGGATCTAACAACTGGCAGAAATTGTTGATTATCCCAGTCTGCACAATGATATGAATTCTATTTTTAGCATTAGAAGTAAGAATTTGAGATCGATGAACATAAAACCAAATGGACAAGGTAATTTGGTAGTAGAAATCTTTTTTAGATAGAAAAATAAATATATTAATAGAAGAGAGAAGGTACAAGGATGACGGGCTAGAAAGTCCCCACCAAAACGAACAAGTTGAAAAATAAAAGAAAGCACTCAATGTAATAAAGTGCAGGTCTTCAATCCCTAAACAAATCTGAGATAAAAGAGCCCTTAAACTCTCCCATGGACGAATTCGATCGCAGATCGCTTCTTTTTTCTGACAAACTTCTCGGCAAAAAATGCATAGAGAACAAGAGAAGGGGCAAAAGAACCAAAATAACCTGAGGCAACTGTTTTAAATCTAATGATTACCAATGACTGAAGCAAGAAAAAGAAACCACTTACAGCAAGTATCATATAAACAGGGACGTATGGAGTTCCTGAAAATTCATTTCCATGCATCCCCGTCTGAACTTCTTGCATAAGCTGAAATATAAACAACATAATTAGAGGTTTTTACACCTTACAACTTCAATCAGAAGCAAGTACTTCAATCAGTTGGTACCTCAAAATCCAACAACTGGTACATAAATAAATACTATTAACTGTTCAGAGTTCTTATTATCATTATCTCTTCTTTCTTTTTCTTTTTTTAATGATGTTAGAACCGGTTCATATTATCATTTTTCGTTATGTTGTGAGGCACTAATAAAAATTCTAATAATATAATTAAGTTAAGCAAGTGGCTTGCTTTCATGACTCTAACTGCCAGTACACTTTCCGGCTCAAATTCAAATTGGGGGCTCTCTATTTTCTTGCAATGTCGGTTCTTCGCCTTTTTTAGTTAGAAGTAGATGTAGAGGGCACAGTTTGCCCCACACTTCAGAAAAAGTAGATAAGGAGTGAGAAAGAAAAACTTTCTGTCAATGTTGTCAATTCCCAGAATACTAATGTACCCTCATGTATACAGTTGTCTAACGAATATGCATAGCGTTTACTATCAAAGGTATTAACATACTTGTTTGCATAACGTCATGACTAGTAGCTTTTCTGATTGGTTGTCTTTTCTTCCTCTCCTGATAGGAGATTCTGATCTTGGATTAGTTTTATTTGTAAGTCTTTATTTGAGCTCCTTACTAGTGTTAAATCTCCAAATAGATTTCCTTTAGCCTCTTATATCCACAAGGCAAAGCTTCAAACAAATACAAGGGATTTATCGTATGGTTCATTGTTCTCGAGTGTGAACCGGAATGATTTAATGCAATGGACAAGACCCCACAAGCTTTTCTTTCAAGATATGTGTGATATGTGCAAGCAGTAATCTAAGCCTATTGTGCATCAATCTCTACACAGCTGTCTGGCGACGATTTATTGGACTTTGGTAACGCTTCAAGAGTTAAGGAGTAGCCAGGATGTGAAAATATTGTAGCGTTGTGCTTGCTCTACCATGTTGTGGGGTATTTGGAGAGAGAGAGAGAGAAGGGGGGTGATGTAGAACAAAAACAAATATAGAAGATGAATAATTCTGGAAATTATTGGAAAATAAAGGAAAGCTAAAACTAGAGTGGAGATCTGTACTCCACTCCACTACCCCTAGGATCCTCAAACGCAGAAAAGAAGTGATTGCAAAGAAAATTTAGTTCTCAAAATAATCTTTAATAAAACTGACTAAAGTAATCTTGTGGGAATTACATCACTATCCCTAATATTACTTGGGGAACAGTAAAAGTAATTAAATCACTAAAATACGCTAACTAAATAATAATATTTCCAAGTAAATACAAGGGTTAACTGCAAAAATGACCCTCCAAGCTTTAGAAAAATCTAATTTTAACCGCAAGTATTGATTTTTTTTCAATTGTGTTCCTTTAGGATGGTGAAAATTTTCACTGAAATTAGTCACATGTCCGTCACGTGGCTGTTTTTATATGTTTTGACTATATTTTAATCTAATTGACTTTTTTAATATGTAATTAAATCATATTTTGTCAATGTACATGTATTTTAAAAACTATTAAAATAAACTAAAAACAATTTACTATCAATCCATTTATAAAAAAATCAATACAATCCAATCTGGAAAAAAAGAAAAGAGCAATCTTAAACATTCAAAAAAAAAATACAATCCAGTGTTGAAAATCCACTTTAAGAAAAAATAATCTAGTAAAAAAAAGAAAATCCATCAAATCCATCTTCCCCAAGACTTCAACACCACCAACCCAAATGTTGCAGTCTCTCCCTTCACCACCACCAGTTCACACTACCATTCCACCAATATCAAGCCCTAAAAGAGGAGTAAAGATCTGCAATTTTAAGGCCTAAAATGGAAGTTCAATATCTGCAATTCTGCTACTATCGTATGTGTGATGTTAGGGCCATGGTCGACCTAAACCCATCTATCATTACTCCAAGATCCAACCATAAACAGTCAACCTCGTGCAATACCAGCATAGCATCATTCGAAAACAAAAGGAAAAAAAGAAGAGAAGAAAAGCAAAATATTTGGGTTGCTGTACATGGTAATCTAAACATAGTTCATGTATTCGAATTTTTGCAGATTTGGGATTTGTGCAGATTTGGAGAGAGAATGAGATGATGATGGTGGTAGTCTGCAGCTCCCCTTCTTCATCTTTGTTTATTTTTTCCCCTGCTAGCTGTTGAATGATGAGTAGGTTTTATACATACGAATAGGATCTCATTAGACTTGAATTATTGTTAATCTCTATTGTTTTGTGTGCATTTCATACATTATATGTTATTTTGTAGGCTATGACACGACATTGGCATGAAGAAGCAAGGAAAAGCAATCCGAACATCTTTTCGAGTACAATATGCAACCAAATTCAAGAAGGAGAGAATGTAGGGCTTTCAATGCCAAGTTGGATGCATTTTCTTGGCTTGGAACTTGGATTTTATTGTAAATCTACTAACTTTGCGGAACATCTTGAATCATCTCAATCGGAGTTCGGATGCGAAAGTTATGACTTTTGTACCAACGGACGTTGAACCTCAAAGTTCGGAGTTGTCATTTACATAGCAGTCACTTGAAGCCCAATTTAGACCTTGATCCAGCCAGAATCTCTCAATTCTCAAAGAATGAAATATGTAGATCTCGTCGAGATCTTCGATTTGATAGGTGGCAGGCCCCGTAAATCCTCCCGGACCAAATGTTATGGCCGTTTTACCAAATGACATCTCAGCATAAAATTTTGGGCACGGCCACGCCCATTTCTAGTTCATTTTGAAATCTTGAGTACATACTCCCATACTCATAAAATGCTCTCACTTCGCCACTTGTAAGTCGTGCGCCCACTTCTGAGGTTAACCAAAAGTTGATTTTGTTGTAACCAATTAGAGTGCAAATTTGATTCCCTAATTTCTAGTAGGACTTGGATTTATGTTAGAGACTATAAATAGTTGTTATTATTCATTATATGGGGGAAATTCAATTGTATTATATTCCATTAATTTTAAGATTAAAACCCTAGTTTGGGAAAAAGATTGGAAGGCTTGAAGCATTTGAAGGAGCACAAAGGATTCAACTTAGGAGCTGCAGGAGAGATTCAAAGACTACTTCAACAGATTTATTCTCTTCGATATCTCTTGTTTTCTATTCTTGAATGTTATTTCAATTGTGGGTTATGAATTTTGATTCAGTCATGAACTAATTTTTATTTAAGATTATTATGGAATTTCTTGCGTAGCTTACATTGATATGTTTGTTTGTTAATTATTGTTGATTATTTTTAGATTGTCTATTATGGTTTGCATTTAATTGCTTAATTGTCTAATCAACAATTACCGTGATAATCTATATGAATTCGTGACATGGATTATAGGTTAAGATCTGATCATAATAGCAAGTGGTTATGTTTTCTGCATGGCGATGGAACTCATGATTTGTGTTAGGATAGAGATATACCTATACGCCGCATGTAATGTAATCTGATAGAGAATCTATGCGTTAAATCATTTTTAATTGTAATTCGCATAGAGATATAGTGAATTAGTTAACTAGGGTGTTCACCTTAATTCTATCATTTGTAGATTTAAGTTGATTCGTTTATGATACGTCGAGAGATGGACATAAATATTGATGAGTTCTCGATTAACAATTCAACATTATTAGCACAACTTAACACAAAGTGTATTAATTCAAGTGAAACATTAAGGGAAATGGTAATCTTAAGCCTTTAATATCTAAATTCAAACTTGTGGGGGTTAGTACTAGTTTTATTAGTTTACTTTATTTCCAAAATTCATAATCTTAATCAATTGTTTAAATAAAATTAATTTGGTTAAGAGTTAGTACTTAGTAATTATTGTTAAATATTCTCTGTGGGAACGATACTTTACTTATCACTTTATTAGTTGTTGACCGTGTATACTTGCACGCATATATTGATTGTGAAATCGACCAACAAGTTTTTGGCGCCGTTGCCGGGGAATTAGTTTAATAATTTTTGTCAATACTAATTCCAATCAAATTAGTCTTAATTTAAACGTTTTTATTTATTTATTTATTTCTCTTCCTATTTTACTTTCTTTTCAGGCACCATAGCTGAATTTAATTATCAGTAGTTGTATTTGAGTATGAAACAACCAACAGAGATTTATGGACTTGAGACACTTTCTGCATTGTCAGCACAGTTAAAGACACTTTCGAGGAAGTTTGACACTTTAACAACACAACCTATTCAAAGTGTGGCGGTTATTTGTGATTATTGTGTTGGCAATCATCCGAGTCATCAATGCACCGTCAGTTTCAAGTCGGTAAAGTTGGCGGTGACGACACTCAACAACTATCATCAAGATTGGGGGTATCACCCGGATTTTTCATAGAGCTATAATAATTAAGTCCAACCCTTTACTCCAAGCCAATCATACACTCCAAAATTTCAGGATCAAGCTCCTCAACAGGAAAAGGAGTCAAACTTGGAGGAACTTCTGTCCAACTTCATAGCTTCAAGTGAGGAGATGAGGATTAGTCAGGAGTTATCGAGTCGAAATCTTGCGAACCAAGTGAAACATCTAATCAACGCCTACAACAATCTCCCTCAAGGTGATTTGTCAAGCGACATGGTTCCCGAGACTGATGGAGTGCCCGAAACAAATCTGCAACCGAATGAGCCAAAAGGTGTAGATGTTGAAAGAGAAGATACAAGTGGGGATCAGGAAAAGAAGGACGACGATCTAGCTTTGAGTTTCAACGAAGATGAGCCGATTTTGATAGTGCCTCGTGTGCCTTCTCCACTAAAGTTTAAGGATCCGGGTAAATTTGCAATCTCATGCCCAATTGGTAGTCATGTCGTCAGCAAAGCTCCATGTGACATGAGAGCTAGTATAACTTTGGAGCCATGGTGGGATGAGAAAGGAAGGATAAAAGAAGAGCTAGTTGCGTTTGAAAAGCTTCAATGCCACAATTTGTTCACAGACACAATTGGGACAAAGCCTAGCTACTTGAAGGTCTTAAATAGACCTGGCAAACGGGCGGGGCAGGCGGGGCCGGGCCAAAATGGCCCGGTTTTGATGGGCTGATATTGTGATGCCCATGGCCCGGGTTAGGCCGGGCCGGCCCACGGGCTTCTTCCTCTATTTTTTTTATTTATTTATTTTTGCAAAATCTTGATATACCCCACTGAAGTTAGAAATGTTGAGGCCATCCCACAACTCCATGAATTTAATCAAACAAATCCCAAAGGACTGCCTACGAACGTCAAGTTACAGGATAAGTTAGGAGTATTATAAGAGCATGGTATGTTTACATTATTTAAAATTATAACGTACACCTCCTCGTGTCTGGGAACAAGTTAAGCTATGATTTCCCATGTTTCAACAGCTCGAGGATGGCCAAGAGTAGTTAATATCAATCTATAAGCCAAGCCAAGCCAAGCCACACATAAAATATTTTCCGTTTTAACTTTTGAAGCAATTTATACACGAAACAAATAATTTAAACTATAAATTTGTACTATGTATCGAACCAAATTTGTACGATTTAGATTTTACTTTTTAAGAATAGTAAAATTTGAACAAAAGTAAAGAAACAATATATTGAAGATTGCATTAAAAACAAACAGTTAGGTGACTTTGTTAGGTGAATCTACCTAAAAAGAGCATGTTAGGTGACTTTGTATACATGGCCCTTTCAATTGGGAACCTCTCAAAAGATACATTACTACTGATGGATGGAGGGTTACTCGAATTTCGAAGGGGAATTGAATAGAGAAAGTTGAAAACGTCCGGCTGAAGGACGTTAAAACAATCACTAAATGGGAGGCAACCCATCCATTTACTATTTTTATTTCAATTCGTAGAAATTTTTAGAATTCAATAGTATTTTAGGATTTTTAGTAGTACGAATAGGTTATTTGGTGTTTCTTAGGTCCAACTCTGATGTTGTGATGATGAAGGGTCAGACAGGATAAAATCAGAAAAACAACTCTGCCACTCAAGAGCAGCCGCGCCCAACCAAGGCCAAACTCGAGCGCGACCGCGCCACAATTTAATCTCAATTTTTAATTTAAAGTCAACTCAGCAGAAAAAGCTCGGTTCTTCCGTCCAGTTCCCAACATACGGCGACACCCCAACTTAACCTTCCCTAGATACACTTTCAAACAATGATGAAGGGGAGGACAACAAAGAGGATGCTTCGGACTAGGGGAGTTTCTCTTTTAATCTTATTTCTTACTGTTATAACAATGTGGGCATTGTTTTTGATAAGTTTGGGGGGTTTGTCTTAGTTCTTATGTTGAATGCATTTAGTATATATTTGTGTAGTTAGTTTATTATATCATATTTGTTTGCATTTAGTTAGTTCACGTAGTATTGCATGAATCTGAGCGATTAGTTTGTTTGCATTTAGTTAATTCACGTAGTATTGCATGAATCCGAGCGATTAGTTGGTTTGCATTTAACTTAGCCAATGATGAGAATGGGATTGTATATATATTTGAACAGTATTGATAATCAAGCCATTGATGTAATTGCATATCATGATGGAAATCGAAATCTGTTTGAAACTAATGTAACTGGATAGCACGTTAGGTTGACCGTTTTGATTAACTCGGTTTAAATGGTTGCATAATTGTCTTCTTGGGGAAAATTTTGGTTTGTAATGAAGGAAAATCGGCAATCTTGTGGTAAAGGCTAGGATGACACAAAAACATAAGTTTGGGGGGAAATATGGGATATATGAACTAAGAAAAAATATGAGAAATGCAGAAAAAGAAAAAGAGTATGAATAAACACATTGACTAGTTTAGTTCTGCGCCCTTTGTTACTCGAGTAAGTAAGCCCTAGGGGATGTCTCTACACCCAGCGCCCTAAAATCATCTGGTTTGGGAGTCGCTGGTCGAAAACTCGCTATATGGGTAACATTAAATAGCCTAAGAGAACTAGACATTGCACAGTTAAGTGTAAAAACGAGAAGGAGAAAAAATGCCCTCGTAACCGAATAAAAATGAAATAAATCCCGTATTGACGCCTAACTTGGTGACTGCAAAGTTTTAGCCGGATTGTTTACAGAGATTCTTGAGTTAAAACTGTGTTTTCCCTCTAAGAAGCATATTATGTGGTGTATTTGAACTGTAGCTGATTTTAATGTTTGTTGACCACACACACACACTGCATCAGTGATAACAGGCTTTGATTTACAGATTAATATGAGTTATCGACTTGATTTTGGTTGGATTTATTATTTGAAGCTATTGTTGATTTCTCTAAGGCAGAGGGTTGGATTTCATACTGATTAATGGCCGGCTTCGTAGGCATGATAGTTGTTAGGTTTCATAGTTATCACTATGTAGTTTGTTTTGCATTATATTGTGTTGTGTTGCTTGGGGACAAGCAACGGTTCAAGTTTGGGGGTATTTGATGAAGTAGATTTTATACATACGAATCGAATCTCATTAGTCATTACACTTGAATTAACGTTAATCTCTATTGTTTTGTGTGCATTTCATACATTATATGTTATTTTGTAGGCTATGACACGACATTGGCATGAAGAAGGAAGGAAAAGCAATTCGGACATCTTTTGGAGTACAATATGCAAGCAAATGCAAGAAGGAGAAAATGTAGAGCTTTCAATGTCAAGTTGAATGCATTTTCTTGGCTTAGAATTTGGATTTTATTGTAGATCTACTTCTTAGCTTTCCGGAACATCTTGAATCATCGAATCGAAGTTCGGATGCGAGAATTATGACCTTTGTACGAACAGACGTTGAACCTCAAAGTTCAGAGTTGCCATTTACATAGCAGTCAATTGAAGCCCAATTTAGACCTTGATCCAGCCAGAATCTCTCAATTCTCAAAGAATGAAAGATGTAGATCTCGTCGAAATCTTCGATTTAATAGGTGGCAGGCCCCGTAAATCCTTCCGGATCAAAAGTTATGGCCGTTTTACCAAAGGGCGCCTCAATATCAAAAGACGCCTCAAAGATATTTTGAAATTTCCGCCTTTTCCAACACGCTACGCCACTTCGAGGTCAACGAAAGTTCACTTTTTGACTTGTGAACAATTAGAGTGCAAATTTGATTCCCTAATTTCTAGTAGGACTTGGATTTATGTTAAGAGACAATAAATAGTTGTTGTTATTCATTATATGGGGGAAATTCAATTGCAATATATTCCATTGGTTTTAGGATTAAAACCCTAGTTTGGGAGAAAGATTGGAAGGCTTGAAGCAATTGAAGGAGCACAAAGGTTTCAACTTAGGAGTTGTAGGAGAGATTCAAAGACTAATTCAACAGATTTTATTCTATTCTCTATCTCTTGTTTTCTATTCTTGAATGTTATTTCATTGTGGATTATGGATTTTGATTCAGTCGTGAACTAATTTCTATTTAAGATTATCATGGACCTTCTTGCGTAGCTTACATTGATATGCTTCTTTGTTAATTATTGTTGATTATTTTTGGATTGCCTATTATGGTTTGCGTTTAATTGCTTAATTATCTGATCAACAATTACCGTGATAATCTATATGAATTTGAGAGGGATTATAAGTTTAGATCTGATCATAATAACATGTAATTATGTTTTCTGCATGGCGAACTCATAATTTGTGTCTAGGATAGAGATATACTATACGCCACGTGTAATCTGATAAAGAAAATATGCGTTAAATCCTTTTTAATTGTAATCCACATAGAGATATAGTGAAATAGTTAACTAGGGTGTTCACCTTAATTCTATCATTTGTTGATTTAAGTTGATTCGTTTATGATACGTCGAGAGATGGTCATAAATATTGATGAGTTCTCGATTAACAATCCAACATAATTAGCACAACTTAACAGGAAGTGTATTAATTCAAGTGAAACATTAAAAGAAATGGTAATCTTAAGTCTTTAATATCTGAATTTAAACTTGTGGTGGTTAGTAGTAGTTTAATTAGTTTACTTTATTTCCAAAATTCATAATCTTAATCAATTGTTTAAATAAAATTAATTTGGTTAAAAGTTAGTACTTGGTAATTATTGTTAAATAATTCTCTGTGGAAACGATACTCTACTTATCACTTTATTACTTGTTAACCGTGTATACTTGCACGTATTCATTGATTGCTAAATCTATCAACACTGAAGATTGATGTAGATCTGGTCCTGTTGGGTTTACTACTGAAGATTGATGATATGATGGTGGATTACTAGAATGTGTTGTGTTGTGTTTACTAATGTAGATCTGGTTTCTTATGTGTTCGGATTGCAGGGCTGTTAATGCAAGAAAGATTTAGGGTGAAGAATTAATGAACAATAAACTAGGATTTAAATTCCACATTTAAACCATTAAAATCTCTCTAGTGTATCAACTCCACGTAATGAAAAAAATACATCTACGGTAGGATACCTCTACAGTATCAATTTCAATATCATTAGTTTGTAGTCTAAATGACTTGAAGCGATTACATCACTATTTAAAGAGACACAAAACCCTAATATTACTTGTGGAATAGAAAAAATACTAAACAACTAAAATACCCTTATTAATAATTCCAAATCACTAATTAATGTCTTAAATCTCCACTTATAAATAAAATACATAAATCATATCAACTACTTTTACATTAAACATAATAAAAACTCCAAATAATAAATATAAAGAATCTCTTCTTTGTTCTCGATTTGGAATCCCCATCACTCCTCTTGTTGGAGAAAACTCAACCTCGAGTTCTATCATATGAGAGAAAAAGCAATGAACTCCTCTGCAACGGAAGAACATCTTGAAACACCTTTGATAGCATCATCACGTGGTATGGCTCAAATTTTTTAAAAGAAAATTGATGAGTCTTGGTTTTGTATTCAAAAGTGCTAAAAAGAAGCTTTCTGGAACTACAAAATCAACGTCAACTTGATCAACTTCTCGAATCGACCTTTATTCGGTAACGAACAACTCAAAAGCAACGTTAGAGATTTTCTCAATTTGTTCCTCATACATAATTTTTGGTTCAACTTTTGGAACTTCAAAAATTTCTATGGACACATCACAACTGTCTGTAGCCTCAAAATTTGGAACATCCTCTTTTTCTTTATCTTGCTCTGCTTGAAGATGTGCCTGCAAGTCAATAAGGCCTTCTTTTATAGAAGATATGTCATCTTTTAATAAATGGATGTGATCTTTTACTGAAAAACATATAGAAATCATTTCAAGTGTAGCCTTTTGAAGTTCTCTTGTTTTAACTTGTTGACGTTTCTTTGCTTCAGCTTTTCTTTATTCATCTTGATATCGACGTTGCAATTTTTTAAGGTAATCTTGTGCATCAACCATATCTCATCTAAGCTCTTCATGTTTGTGTTTCAAATATCTATGACCACATGCATTAATAATGTAGCAAATTCGATCACTTTTATTGTCAAGAAACCAAATATACTCTTTTGCTTCGGCAATCAATTCTTTATTGGCTTCACACATTGGGTGTTTGGGACAATGGATTATAAAATAAATAAATAAAATTGAACTCTTTTTTTTATAACTTAAGGGCCTAATTGAAAAGAAAATAAAAACAGGGGCTAAAGTATGAATTCAAGAAGTGTAAGGGCTGATTTAGAAAGGATGAAAGGTTAGAAGTGAAAAGTGTAGAAACTACGGGGCTAAAATTTAAAAGATAAGAAAACCATGAGATGTAAACTGTAATTTTGGAAATATATTTATAAGATTAACTATTAGGGTTAAGAGGAGGAGCAGCAAGAGCAGCAGCAAGGAAGTTTTTTTTCCTCTCTTTTTTTTACTTTTTCAGCGAATAAACCCCGATAAACAGTAACTCCAGCGATGAAAAGTACTCCGGCAATAAACAATAACTCCAGCAATGAACAATAGCTCCGACGATGAATAATAACTTTTTTTTCCTTTTCTCTTTTTTTTTTTTGAATACCCAAGATTCCCCGAAAACTGAAAAATTAATGGGAAAACCTTAAGCTTTGATACCAAAAATGATGCAAGACAGATTTAGGGTGAAGAATTAATGGACAATAAACTAGGATTTAAACTCCACGTTTAAACCACTAATATCTCTCAAGTGTATCAACTCCACGTATCAACAGCATGATGAAAAAAATACCTCTACGGTAGGATACCTCTACAGTATGAATAAAATAATCAATTTCAATATCATTAGTTTGTAATCTAAATGACTTGTGGGGATTACATCACTATTTAAAGAGACAAAACCCTAATATTACTTGTGGAAAAAAAAAATACAAAACAACTAAAATACCCTTATTAATAATTCCTAATCACTAATGATCGTCTTAAATCCCCACTAAAAAATAAAATACATAAATCACATCAACTACTTTTACATTAAACATAATAAAAACTCCAAATAATAAATATAAAGAATCTCTTCTTTATTCTTGACTTGAGTCCCCATCAGCTGTTTTCTCTCTAAACCGCCATTTAAATAGTCCTTTTCCTTCATTTATGTTATTATCTTCTTTCAAATAAATTCATTTTTTATACGTAAATAAAGTTCGTCTCGCAAAGATCGGCCCCTTGTTTTGGGTGGGATGGGCATGGATTTCAAGCCGAAAACTTATTATATTCATTAAATTGCAAATATAGTAATACAATCGAAAACTGAATATATAAAATATCCTGAAAATATAATGTACAAATATTTTGTCAGCACTTAATATATTTGCCAAGAAAAACAAAAACCCTCTATTGCCAGAGGAAAGGATATAAATCATGTAGCAAGACAAAGAACTGAATGAGCAATTACTACACGTTAACTAATGGGTAACCTATTCTCAGCTTATTCAAGAAATATGACTGACCCGTCTCACATACTGTCCAAGTCGGGATATGAGCGCTCGCCTTTCTCCCCTCCCACCAAGTCGCCCAAATGCCTTGAGCCATGTCTATTTGGACACGATAGATGCCCTTTCAAGCGATGCCTAAAGCGACAACTTGATAACAAATGGGTCCACGTGCAACCCTCAATACACCAGGCTACACATGAGCGAGTGTTAAAGTATATATTTATTGTCCTACATTGAATACCTTGAGAAAATGTCTAGTATTAATGACTTGGGCCAACTCTTTTCATAACCAATTGATTTTGAGTTAGAGAGGTTGATGTCATTATATACTAGACTTTGATGACATCTTAGTGTACTCTAAAAGTATGAATGAACATTTAGAACATCTACAACAAATTTTTATGATCACGAGGAAGCATGGTTCAAGATATCGGCCGATCGGTTAGGTATCGCTCGGGCCGAACCGCAACCTTGATACGAATCGCAAAATTAGGAAGTATTAATATAAAGGGTAATTTTCGATGAAATTTCGGCAACCTGGAATAACGTAGCATTTTCGAACCAAATAAAGTAGAAATCTCGACATAACGTAGCAGTTTCGAACCAAATAAAAGAGAAATCACGGCGTAAAGGGGAGAAACGCCACAAAAAAAATCAAATATGCTAAAACTTAGAAAAGGAGAGGACAAAAGAAAGCGAACTTTTCTCTATAAATTATACCTATATACTACCTAGTTAAGTATGCCTTCAAAAAATATTAAAAAAATGTATTTGACATATAATTAATTAATCTAAATTATACTTAAATTATTATTAAATTGTACATGTATAGTTCTTAGTTAAGTACAACTTAAAAAAAATTGCACTTAAAAAATGTACTTAGTTAAGTTAAATCAACTTAAATTATGAAGATCATGTGTGCTCAAGCATTTGAGCTAAGACAACATCAATATCAATTTTATTCAAATATAAGATTGATTAAACATATATGCGAGACGTCTGTTTTATAATTTGGACAATGTTGTGTACACTAGATAGTATTTTTTTTAACTTACTTGATTCCTCTTATTGCTTTTATTATTTAGAACTTTTTCATACTTTTTTACTGTTTTTGAAGCTTCTAACTAGCTAACGGTACCTATACCGAAACCGAAACCGATACCGAGTCGACCTTCAGCAACATAGGCCACTACCGCGACTTTGAATCATGTGAGGAAGCAGCAGCTCTATGCTAAAATGAGCAATTGTGAGTTTGCTTCAACCAAAGTGACTTACTTGGGGCACATCATATCCAATGAAGGAGTAGCGGTGGATCCTAGCAAAGTTGAGAACATGCTTACATGGCCCATTCCTACAACGGTTAAAAGGCCTAAGAGGATTCCTTGGACTCACAGGTTACTACAAAAAATTTGTAAAAGGTTACGGTCACATTGCTAAACCATTAACCAAGCTCTTACAAAAAGATGGGTTCAACTGGAATGAAGAAGCAACAACTACATTTGAAACATTGAAGAGGGCCATGACAGAAACCCCAGTCCTAACACTACCTGATTTTAATAAGGAATTCACCGTGGAGACTGATGCATCTAACTCAGGAATAGGAGCTGTCCTTATTCAAGAAGGGAAACCTATGGCATTTTTCAGCAAGGAGTTGGGATCAAAAAGCCAGAATATCAGTCTATGAGAAAGAGCTAATGGCAGCTGTTACCGCAGTGCAAAAATGGTCCCCTTAACTTATGAGTAAACACTTTACCATCAAAACTGATCACAGGTCCTTGAAGTATTTTTTTGGAGCAAAAAATGATCAATTCCCACAATAAAAATGGTTAAGTAAGCTTTTGGGTTACAACTACACCATTGTGTACAAAAAGGGAAAAGAAAATGTGGTAGCTGATGGTCCTTCCAGAATGTATGAAGGTGGAACTAAAGAAAGCACTACAGCAATCCATGAGGACATGGAGCATTTTGAAGGGAAGGGCAATGTCAGACCAGATACTGGTGAAGAAGGGCACTAGTACTAATATTATAATATTGTGAGGGTGGTTAAATAAGAGCATAGCATGTTATTTGTGAGCAGAGAAAATATAGTTAGTTTAGAGGGGTATCTTTGTCTTTTATGAGCATATTAGTAGTCTATAAATATCTAGTGATGTAATAGAAATCCTAAGCCTGATAATATAAATGAAATCTGAATTGTCTGAGCTCTCTTGAGAGTCACCTTTATTTCCCCCTCCCATTCTTATCCAACCTCAGCTTCTCCAAGTTTTCTTTTAAATTCTAACAATGCTTATCAAGTCGTTGCCTAGGCAACGCTTAGTCGTCATGGCGCTTTACTAGCAGGTTTCCAAGCCACGCGCTCAACTCGACAGGTCTTCGCCTTGGGCGACTTGGGGACGACGAGGACGACTTGGCCTAAGCCGATCGACATTGTACAAGTCGGTTACTAGCAACCCAAGTCGACCCAAACAACAATTTGGGCTTTTAAACAGCAAAAAGTCGCGACCAAATTCCCAAATTGGTAAACCTAAAGTCGAGAGAAAGAGGAGTACCAAGCATCAGCAACTTCACCAAGTGCCCGCGACATCAATAAATTACAGGTAAGTCGTATTTACTTCTTCCTTCTTCTTCCTGCTACTTCGCCTTTCTCTTTTTCCTTTTTCTCTTTCCTTTTTCTTACTTTCTCTTCTTTCTTCTTCTTTTTACTGCCAGCGAGTATCATGTGGCTGTTGAATGCTGACTTCTTGTTTACTTAGTTTTTTTAAAAAAAAATCACCAGCAAGTAGATTGTGTGGTGGTTGTTTTTTGGCCAGTTCCTTTTCTAAAGGACATGCATGTATTAAGTATGTATTAAATTTAATGTATATTTTAATGATGCATGTATTCTGCTTGGGTCATCCTCCATGTATTCTGTTTAATGTATCGAGATAATATATTAATTAGAAATATATAATAATTAGTATTGTATATTTGTATATTTGTATATTTAATGGCGTGCTTGGCTGCTTGTTGCTATTTGCTACTTATTTGAATTGTAATGAACAATGACTTGCGTTAGTAGTTTCTTTCTTTTCTTTTTTAATTTCAAATGACTTTTGTTGTGGAAATAATAATATATTTGAGATTCTAATAGTATTTGATAGTGTTGAATATTGTGAAATAATAATGTCCAATGTGTGTTTTTTTTTTGTGTGTGTATATATATTTATATATAAAAATTGTACATAGAAAATGACTTGTCAACTTGGACGACTAGTCGGACAGCGACTCGACTAGTCGATTAAGCTCCCTGCCACAAACTAGACTTTACTGCATATTCTGTGTTGATTTCAGGTATCTCAGGACCAGCCCATGGGTCCTGACACATACTACAAAGATCATTCCAGTATCTTCATAAATTTGTTGTCTTGAATGACTAGCAGTAGTGTGAACTGTTCTTTTTATTATATTTTGGTGGAGAGGTGCACCACATGCATGATGAGCATTTGTATATTCTGTATTTTGTATTTAAAAATGTTCAATAGTTCACTAATAACATTAAACAATATTAGCAAGGCTAAGAAAATAACCTGGTCAGCCTCCAAACACTGAGGTGAATTTATGGGACTAGCACTTGTATATTTGTCGCCTTCAGAATTCCTCTCTGGAACTACAACAGAATCCAGAGATGCTGAAGATAAACTTTCATCAATTCTGAGAACTGATGGCTGACAGTCTAATGATGCTTTCACGGAGCAATTTTTCAATGAACTAGCAGATAAAGGGCTTTCAACTGACCTCATAGGATAGGTGCCCTGTACAAATTGTGCTGTAAATATTAAATAAAATATATCATGTATTGATGAAAGTTTATGCATAGAGATACAAACTTAGGTTTATGTGCATCATTTAAGTTTGCCTTGTACAACCTTTCACCATGACCACAAGTCATAACCAGCCGATTGTTTCTGTATCCAAAACACTCAAAATTATGCCAAATGTGATACAAAAAACTTCCGTACGACAAGTGATATAGCACTAACCAATGGTTGAGAAACATCAAAGGAGGGCACAAGTCCACCAAAAATCAAAAAGTGAGGAGTATGATCTTCAAGAACAAAATGCAGTAACTAGAATAGTAAAAGACATTTACATACATATGATAGGTCCCAATCAGTACAAGCACAACAAACACAAAGAAAGTATTCTCTTTGGGTGAGAATGAACCACAAATTCATTAACTTCTGATCTCTCATTTCCATTGTCTTCTTTCCAAAGTTATACATCAAAGAAACAACTGAAATGAAGCTAATGGTGTCCGAGTCTGTAGGAGACTCATTCACCCACTACCCATGAATTGCAATCGTGCTAATAACTGCCCTAAAACAAAAGTAAACCAGCAAATATTAAACCAACAAATACAATAAAAGGAAATGATGCTGAAGTAGGATAAATGGGCTTTGGCTTCTGAACATGGACATCAGTCCATATAGCGTGAGTTGGGCCTCGGGGTCCGACAGGATCTTCTGGGCTTATCATTGCCCACCCCATGAAGAGGATGCTTGTCCTCAAGCATCAGATGAGGAAACTGGTGGCAAAGAGTATCCGTGGACTCCCAGGTGGCTTATTCGTGGGGTAGATGCTTCCAATGCACCAAGCTTTCTTCCATGAAGGTGTCGCCACGCTTAATCCATCGTGTATCAAGTATCTGTTGAGGTTCAAGGGTTATGACGCCATTATCTGCAAGTGGAGGTAAGTCAAGTGGAGTTACAGCTGGAGTGCCATTGTATGGTTTAAGCAAAGAGACATGGAACACGGGGTGAATTCGAGCTGTAGGTGGCAATTGTAGGCGGTATGCTACTGCTCCGATTTTCTCCAAAATAGGATAGGGTCCATAGTAGCGGCTGGATAATTTTTGATGAGCCCGTTTGAAGACTGTTTGCTGACGATATGGATGGAGCTTTAATAGGACTTGATCACCAACTTCGAACTGGATATCTCTTCGCTTGGAGTCGGCTTGTTGCTTCATTCGGTTCATGGAAATCTCTAAATTTGTCTTGAGTTGGTGGAGCAGCTCGTCACGATGCAGGAGCGTTTGATCCACTTCATGAACTGGGGAAAGGCCCTCCGGATAGGCTGGGATAAGTGGTGGAAGGCGGCCATAAAGAGCTTGGTAAGGTGTCATTTTTGTTGAGGCGTGGTAGGTGGTATTGTACCAATACTCTGCCCAAGCGAGATAAGTACTCCATTTGCGCGGCCATTGGTGAACGAAGCAGCGCAAATATTGTTCAACACAACGGTTAACAACTTCAGTTTGGCCGTCTGTTTGTGGATGGTAAGCTGAACTGAGCATGAGTTTGGAGCCAAAGAGTTTGAAGAATTCGTGCCAAAATTTGCTGATGAAGATTGGGTCGCGATCACTGATGATGGAGCGTGGCATTCCATGGAGTTTGACAACTCCCTCAATAAAGTTTTCTGCAACAACTTTGGCCGTAAATGGGTGAGTTAAGGGAATAAAGTGGGCAAACTTACTGAGCCTATCGACGACCACCAAAATTGTGTCTTTGCCATGAGAAGTGGGCAGCCCTTCAATGAAGTCGAGAGTGATGTCCTCCCAAACCTGTGCAGGAATTGGTAAGGGCTGTAATAATCCCGCTGGTGCCTTGGTCTCTGGTTTAATGCGTTGACATACCTCACATTTCTGGACATACTCTTGAACAGCTTTATGCATCTTTGGCCAATAAAATTGTTGCTGCAATCTTCTATAAGTTCGAAGGATCCCCGAGTGCCCTCCAACTTTAGAATCGTGAACTTCATTCAACAATTTAGCCCTTAAGGAGTGATCAGCAGGCACCACAACCTTCCCTTTGTAAAGCAGCAAACCATCACGCCAAGTCAAGTTTCCATGAGGAGGATCACCCGCCTTTTTTCCCAAAAGCTGCACATAGGAATCTGATTTAGAGGCCTCGCGGATCTGCTTCCAAATATCCACGTCTGAAAATGAAGAGCAGCCAATAATGGGCTTTCGTGCCGCTTATATAAAGCATCTGTTGCAGAGTTGTCACGACCCGGTCGGAAGATGATTTCATAATCGTACCCCAATAATTTGGCCACCCATTTTTGCTGCTCCGGAGTTGAAACACGCTGATCTAAGAAAAATTTGAGGCTTCCTTGATCGGTTTTGATGTAGAATTTGCGGCCAAGTAAATATGGTCTCCACAATCGTATTGCTTCCACGATGGCTAGCATTTCCTTTGCATAGATTGACCAAGTTTGCTTAGTGATTCCCAAGGCTTGACTCATATAGGCAATTGGTCTATTTTGTTGAGTTAGAACAGCACCAATTCCGTTCCTCGATGCATCCGTTTCGATGGTGAAAGGTTCGGTAAAGTTTGGCATGGCTAGTGTGGGGGTGGATGTCATGGCTTGTTTCAGAGCTAAGAAAGCTGCTTCCGCTTCTTCATTCCATTGAAACTTCCCTTTTTTGAGGAGGTTAGTTAATGGTCGAGCTATTAATCCATACCCTTGAACAAACTTGCGGTAGTAGCCGGTGAGGCCTAAGAATCCACGGAGCTCGGTAATGTTGGAGGGTCTTGGCCAAGCAACCATTGCTTCAATTTTCTTTTCATCAACTTTGACGCCACGATGTGTAATTATGTGGCCCAAATACTCTAGCTCTTGTTTGCCAAATGCACATTTGCTCATCTTGACATAGAATTGGTGTTGCTGAAGGATGGCTAATGTAAGTTGGACATGCTCCAAGTGCTGCTCCCATGTCGGACTGTAAATTAAAATGTCATCAAAAAACACCAAGATGAACTTCCGCAAATACGGTCGAAAAATCGAGTTCATTATTGCTTGGAAGGTAGATGGTGCGTTGCATAGCCCAAATGGCATAACCAAGTACTCATAGTGGCCATTGTGAGTGCGGAAAAGCAGTTTTAGGAATATCAGGGGTGCTAACTCGTATTTGGTGGTATCCTGCCTTAAGATCCAGCTTAGTAAAAAATGCAGCTCCGTGTAACTCATCAAGCATATCATCTACTGTTGGAATTGGGAAACGATCCTTTACGGTGGCAGCGTTTAATGCTCGGTAGTCTGTGCAGAATCGCCATGTGCCATCTTTTTTCTTCACTAGCAGTACTGGAGAAGAAAAGGGGCTGGTGCTTGGTCGAATCAACCCTGCATTGAGCATGTCTTGAACCTGATTTTCAATCTCAGTTTTTTGGAAATATGCGTACCTATATGGCCTCACATTAATAGCTTCGGTTCCGTCTTTGAGTGGTTTTTTGTGATCAATTTCGTGTGCTGGTGGTAAGCTGGTAGGCGCAACAAAGACATCTGAATATTCCTCCAGCAATGCCTGCATATCTGATGAGAGTTCCTCATTGTTCTGCTGTCCTTCGAGCTGAAAATATAAAGCAAACACAGCTTGTCGTTGTCGAAAGTCCTTAGTGAAGCCCTGCAATGTGGTGTCTTGGATTGGTGGAATTTCAATCCCCTGGAGTTTCTTAGGCTGTTGCTCCCAGATGAAGTCCATGGTTCACTTTTTCCAATCACAAACTACTGAACCCAACGTCTCTAACCACTGAATGCCTAGCACCATATCCAAACCATTTAAGGGCACAGAAAAAGAAGTCGAGGTGGAACTCATTACCTTGTAAATTAACCATGAGCTTCTCATATTTCCCTTTACAAGATAATCTTTCCCCATTGGCAACTCGGACAGTAAACGGTGTTGTGGGCTTCACGGGCAAACGAAGCGTTTCGGCTACTCGATCACTGATGAAATTATGAGTGGATCCACTATCGATTAAGGCAACCACCTCATGCGCTCCAATAATTGCCTTAATTCGCATTGTTCTCGGTACAGTCCATCCAGTTAGTGCATGTAGAGTGATCTCGGGCTCCTTTCCGTTGTCATCTTCCTCAATCTCGGATATTTCCCTTGTCGTGTTTACCCCTCCCATTTCCTCTGGTGTTTCATCTTCCTGTATACAGCCCTCTAGGAGCATCAACTGTGGTGCTTGACACTTGTGTCCAGGGGTGAACCTTTCATTGCAGTTGAAACATAATCCTTGAGCTCTACGTTTCTGCATCTCATCCCATGACAGCCTTTTGATTGCCACTTGTGTGGAACCCTTGGGAGGATTGGTGTTACTTACAGGAACAGAAGCTCGTAAGGCACCTGGCCGTGCGAATCGCCTCTGTCTCGCAAGCTGATCGTCCCTCATTTTCGCCAAGCTAATTGCCTCTTTCACAGATTGAGGCTTGAACATTCTTATTCCATCAGCCACCTCTGGTTTCAAGCCTCCCATGAACGTACCCACGAGAGCCTTTTGGGTCCATCCACGAACTCGATTCCCAAGCCATTCAAATTCCCGTTGATAGTCTCGCAATGTTCCCGTCTGTCTCACTCGGGATAGCGCTTCGTCTAAGTCTTCAGAATCAGGGGGTCCAAATCGAGCCCTTACTTCATCTTCGAAGGCTTCCCACGAAATACTCCCCTGTCCTTCAGCGAATGCTTTTCGAAACCACTGCCACCATTGATTCGCCTCGCCTTCGAGGTGGAACGAAGCTAGACGCACCTTTTGATCAGCGGCTATCTCTTGAAACTCAAAGAACTGGTCCACACGATTGAGCCATTCCGTCGGGTCATCTCCAGAAAATCTTGGGAATTCCAACTTTGCAATCTTGGAAGAAAATGGCCGGATGTTTTCGCCGGTATCTCGGTTGGTTCGGTGGGATCCTTCATGCTGATAATTATTATGGCTAGGTGATCCTCTGCTTGAGAGGAATGCTTCAGATAGTTTTGCAATAGTTTCTTCTAGTCGTTGGATCTTGTCGGTGATTCCCACCTCCATTCGCTGCATTCCTCCTTGAACTCCTCCAAGCCCCTCCTCTAGAAGCTCGATCCGTTCCTTGTTTGTCGTCATGAACTTGGCTCTGATACCAATGATAGGTCCCAATCAGTACAAGCACAACAAACACAAAGAAAGTATTCTCTTTGGGTGAGAATGAACCACAAATTCATTAACTTCTGATCCCTCTTTCCATTGTCTTCTTTCCAAAGTTATACATCAAAGAAACAACTGAAATGAAGCTAATGGTGTCCGAGTCTGTAGGAGACTCATTCACCCACTACCCATGAATTGCAATCGTGCTAATAACTGCCCTAAAACAAAAGTAAACCAGCAAATATTAAACCAGCAAATACAATAAAGTAGGATAAATGATGCTTGAAGTAGGATAAATGGGCCTTCCGACAGGATCTTCTGGGCTTAACATATATAGAGCATAACGGACTAATATTGAATAAAACAGTCCGACATAATAATAAAATAGTGCAAATAATCATATCTCATCCATCATTTTTGCCAGTCCTAAGTGATAATAAATTGATATAAATAATCTCATCCATCATTTTTGCAAACAAACTAGCCCTAGTAACTATAAAATGCATTAATTTACTCTCTAATCTTTTTTTACACAACTTTTATTGGAAATTGAATTGTTATACCACTCTCATATTACCAGTATAACCTTTCTTCTATTCAATAGTTCTCTAGACTCTCTTTCTTTAGCTTTTATTTTAGTAGTTATTGTGTATGTGTGAATAACAAAAAGAATGATCTAGAGAAATAATTCACACGGGAAGAAGTAATATTTCATAGAATACTTCAATTAATAAGTAATTTAAAAGGGCAAATTAGGTTTAAAAAATATATTATTAATTGGCGTGACGAAACCAATTAGTTTTATTTCGGGACAGATGGAGATGGAGTACTTGTCAATTGCAACATAACACATAACACTACAAATTGGAGGTAATTATGATTAAGATAGTGAGAAAACTATTCACTTTACCACGAGGGAAGGAGGAAACGGTCTATAAGTTGTTCCATCCGCGTCTACAGTCCACCCGGCCTCGCGTGCAAGGGCGGCAAGAACATCATTCATGTCGGCGCGTGCGGGAAGTGAGAAATTGCCGTACTGGCGGAGGCCGGCGAGCATTCTGCTGGTAATGGCGCGGCGGTGGCGCTCACGCAGCTTGGTGCGTTCTTTTTCTTTCTCCTTTTCCTTCCCACCCTTGCTGTTGCGAGTGGTTGTGGTGGCGGTGGTGGTGGCGACGCCCATTGCAGCAGCGGAGGTGGCGGCGAAGCCACGGGGGCGGTGAGGGTGAGGGTGAGGCTGGGGTTGGATAGGGTGGGGTTGGGCGTAGTGATGGTGGTCGGAGTTGGGGTCACTTAGGGGTTCTAGATTGTTGATGCTATTCATTTCTGCGGCTTTTTCGAACTTCTTCCCTCTTCGCTTTTATATTTCCCCACATATTTGCCCGTTTAAATTAACACTGCTAACGGAAAAGAAAAGATGGTAAACTTATTAATAATGGAATATTATGAGCGAGTATTCAATTAAGAATTTTAAAAAATTTTAAAGTTGGGTTATATTCAATTAACATTTAAAGAGTTCATAAAAGTTTATTGGTATTTAATTATAATTTTTGTAATATTTTTAAAAATTATGTGATATTGAATTGAGACTTCTACAAAATTTATAAAAGTATTTTGGTATTCAAAATATCATAATTTTTTTATATTTCTATCAAATAGTAGAGTTTGACAAACTTTGAAAGAAGAGATATTCATATCTAAAGTTTGATTTGACTTCATCTCTAAAGATTTCTAAATACTTCTAAATATTTGAGATAGGGAGAAATGAAAGAGAAATAGAGAGACAGAGGAGATCAAACAAAGATAGAGCAAAGGTTTATTTATCGCTGCTGAGGAGAGAGAAAAAGGAGGATGGGTTAAAAAAAAGTAGTGTTAAGGCTTCCAAATAGAACCAAAGAAATAAACGGAGATAACAAATATTTTAATATCATTTTATATTTCTTCTCTCCCATAAAATAAACTCATTTATTATATTTGTTAAGGAGGTATTTTGTTTTATGTTTATTTTTAAAAGTAATAAATTTGTTAATTTTGTTATTTGTTAAAAATTATAAATTGTTAGTTTAGTAATAATGACTTGATAGAAAAACGATAATGAACAATTTTAAAATCGATATTGTTATTTTATATTACTGTTACTAGAAAATGACATTTTTTATGAAATATGTGACGCCCCCAAAATAGGTCAACACAACCCATTCTGAGTCGTCAAATACATGGTACAGAATTCAAATACAAACTTCATTTATACAACTATTAATGGTCGTGTAAAATACGACAACACATAAGCTAAGAGTTTCAATACAAATATTATCTTGTAGATAATATCCAAACTCAAATAAAGTCCTCATTACAATTATTGTCACGCATAAGCTAAGAGTTTCAATACAAATATTGTCTTGTAGACAATATCCAAACTCAAATAAAGTCATCATTATAATTATTGTCACACTATTTTATAAAATAGTGAGGACTACTATAATAACCATCTTGCACCCGTGGATCATGAACATCCACTTGGGTATGGGTATTGGATAACCCAATAAGGATTGGAAGAGTCCCACATCACTTGAAAGTATTTTAAATAATACGTGATATGGTGAGGACTCTATATGAGATAATTCTTCTTATTTAGTCAGTTGTACACTTATCCCTAACGTATTGGGTTTTACGTTAAATACTGAAGCGTACTGTGTGTAGGGCTAAGGAAAAATAATGTATTATTTTTCATATACAGTTTCTCTCTAAATATTCTCTTTAGTATTTTCAAGCTTCCATCAATAGGCTTGGGTGTACTTGGTGTGAACACTTAAATAGTTCGTTCGCGTTGATTGTTTGTAACAACTATATATTGACGAGAAGTAAGAAGGATTGTAGTAGCCGTGTTCGTGGTGTCGCTTCGCTTATAGATTTGGCATTCGGTTCAACCGCTTCCTGTGACGCCCCCAAAATAGGTATACATCACTCATTCTAAGTCGCCAAATACATGGTACAGAATACAAATACAAACTTAAGTATACAACTATCGTGTAACATAAGCTGAAAGTTTTAACACGAATATTGTCTCCTAGACAATATCCAAACTCAAATGTTCATTACAATTATTATTACACTATTTCACTGAATAGTGAGGACTACTAAAGCAACCATCTAGACTGTCACTCCATTCCCCGACTAGTCCTAGCTATATTCTCATTTCCTGGATAGAACAATGAAAGCAAATGGTGAGCTCAACTAGCCCAGTAAAGAATATTATGACTAAGATAATGCAGAATAAATTATCGTTAACCTTCAACAGTGTTAAACTGATATAATACAATAGATAACAAGTTTAACCGCAGCGAAACAAATAATCCATTAGAAGAGTCAAGTAGAGCATGATATCTACTATCTTCTATGATTTAAAAGTTTATCATCAATTTTATCGATGATACTCAGCTCGATAAATAATCCACATTACTGAATTATCCATGCACTATGGGCCAAGGATATTCATTAGTATCACATCCACGAATTATTCATGCACTATGGGCCAAGGATATTCGTATTATCACAAATGGTCATGATCATGTCAACAATTATCCATCAATGCACTATGGGCCAATGAAGACTTTTACCACATCATTTGTAACATTACAGGTCATGATTATACCGAATAATATCTAGTCATAATCATATCAATCAACAGTCCATCTATGCACTACGGGCCAAAGATGACTTTTATCACAATATAAGCATAAGAATGATGACAATGATATAAGCATCAATCAACAAAATTAAGTGTCGACGTTGGGATTTTTATTTGTCCATTTTCTGTTCTTGTTCTTTGGTGTTCTCATGTTAGGTGAGATTTGTTTGAAAAAACAAGTTGTGAAAAGGTCCGACATGTATATGTCGACGATTGGACTGTAAGAGTCGCCAGTTGATTTTTTAAATGGTTGTACCAACACAACCGAGAAAAGGTTTGCACATTAACACAGTGATCGATGTGACACTGCTAAATGGGTCTGTGAAACCGAGATTCATTAGGGTCAGGGGGCTTGATTATGCAGAGGGAAGGTGCTAGGCACCCCCCCCCCCGACATCCGTGTTACCACAGTGACCGCCACTTTTCAAGAAACAGTTATATGAATGTGTGTGTGTGTGTGTGGGTCAATGTGCTGTTATATGGAAGTAGTGCGAGGCCTCATTCGCACCTTTATATACATTGTGGTTTGAATTTGTGTAAAAATTGGCCAACAAGATACGGCAAGTGGCGCTTTTGTAAAAAAAAAGTTTTTAAACCCTTATGCTCAATAGTAATTGAGACCTTTACACTTTCATTTTTTATTCAAAGGTTCTATTGATTGCTTTTAATTTTCGAGATGTGAAGCATCTTCGAGAAAATAATGTACAAAGCAGTGCCGAACTCCTCGTGGGCATGAAAACCATCTGAGGAAATTCAAACACCGTGAATAAATTTACAAACTGCTTACATCTGAAAATGTCCATCACGGGAACCGAATCTAGATCCAGTAACCTGAATCTGTGATCACATGATTCCTAGGCTCACATGATGTCGCTGTGACACCCCCAAATCCCGGTACTTCATTACCTCAAGATTTGGTGTTCACGTAATCAAAACATTCATTTCTAACTACCCAATCATAATAGAATTGAATAATAAAAGAAAACCTGTCCATACAGGATTAAACTTAAATAAAAAATCTCCCAGGTTATCTAACCTTTAACAACAATCATTCAAATGCGGAAAAATGAAATAACTTCATTACAATCTTTAAATCAAATTCTGAAAGTAAATTATCAAAACTATTACAAGTCTTCAGTATTTATTCATCTTTCCTTTTCCTCATCGTACTAGGTATCGCCACCCGCTTCAACTTTAGTCAAAGAAATTTTACAGCAAGAGTGAGCAAACAAGGCCCACTTGAAATAACAATAAGTAAATCTTTAAACTTTTACATCAATTGCCAATATTAGGCTCAATAGAACTGAACAATATATTCTATTAACTTTTGAAAATTATAACATTCACCGAGGGTCTAATGACCACCTAATCATGTCCACAAAGCTATAAGTAATCTTTCAACTTTAACTTTAACAAATATAAGACTATAAGGACTCCACGCATTTGGGGGATCAACCTTTCGTATAATGTATTGTGCACAACCATTTCAACGCTAAGCATAAACCTCTATTAAAAGAGTTGTTCATCTCAAAGATTTAGAATACAAGTCCGCACCAAAGTAAGTTTGGTTTGGATAAGCTTTCAAGGAAATTTGGAATTCAAACGAACATCAACTAAGGAGTAGTTGAATAAAACCAATAACACTATACTATAGAATAATCGTGATTGAATTAATCATAGTAAACTAAAGTCATGCTTTAGGAATAATCTAATAAAGATACCATTTGAATAACTATAGCATACCTTGCTTGAACAATACTAAAGCCAAGGTTAATTAGAATTGAATATTAAGCATGCATAGTAACTTGAACGATAGAAATGTTTGACATTAGTATATATATATAGTTGTGCATGCTAAACAACAAGTTCAATACAAGAATAACTTGCTCCAGAATAACTTACATTATTATATTATAATCGAATTGAAAACAGTACTTGAATTAACAAGATAATATATTAGAAAACTTGCTTATAGATAGCTACACAATTATAAAAGTAGAGTTAGAGAACTTGCCTCGTGCGTAGGTTAAACAATTACTATTCACGTTCACCCCAAGTCCTACACATACCATATGTATTTACAATACACATTAGTTACACTAAAATTACCTTTATGAGTTACTTTATTACTCTTAGTATAGCTACTAACTAAGTTTAAGTTTAAACAACATCACATCTTTTCATGAACATTACTTTTTAGCTTTATTACAACTACTTAAGTGATCATGTCATTGCACCACATGCACATTAACAAATTGATACAAAATCCTATTACATGTCCAACATGTTATCATTAAGTTATACTAATACACAAAGGTTGCACTTTCATTCGTGCATCCCGACGCCCTCCGATTGGCTCCAAATATATAACAGTCCTAAAGATGGCCATTTTGACTACAGTTACAAACCTCAAATTAAAAACCTTAAAGCATGAAAGTTGTAGATCTATTCGTCCTCGTTCTGTATCATCTTGAATCAACTCAATCGGAGTTCGTATGAGAAAGTTAAGGCCATTTTACTACAGGAGGTCAAAACTGCCCAACTCAGACAACTTTTTCTACAGGGCGGGATCAAGGCGCCGGGCACACGAGTACCAAGATCGGGCGTGAGTTCCAGAATCAAGCGAAAGCTATCGGCCCATTTTTATTTGAAGCGCGAACTTTAGCGCAGGGCGCCAAAACTCGAAGAACCCAACGATTTAAGAACATAACAACTAAATTTTGTACTAAATGATACCGCTAACATCTAAATTTACATGAACAACTAACATAATTTACCCATAATCATAACCAATTATTCGGATACTAATTAACAACGATTAAACCAAGATTTTAAAACTTAAATTTTGAAAACACTATTTAAAAAAAACTAAAACTCCATAGTTGATAACACAATAAACACCGTGAATTCATTAGTAGACCAAAATACTTATTCAAACTACGCTCCGCTCATATCTCAATGAAATACCATAAACAAACTTCAATTTACAGCCACAACCAAATTGGCCATTAAAATTGGTACTTACATGATTACATATGGAAACATACCAAGAATACATATACTAACAAATTTTCTTCCCATCAGAGATTTAAATTTGCATGCGATTATTGTTTAAACACCATATCTAATCACTATAAACATGTATAACCCCATAACTTAGTTACATAACAACAATTCTTAAGAAAAACTAGAACTCACAGTAGCATAGAAAAAATAGAATTCATGAGTATAACAAAGCTTCACCGAAATACTGTAAATAATATCAAAGTGGTAGAACATACCTTCAATTAGCTTATAAAATCTTTGTTAGTTGAAGACCAATCTCCCTCAATCTCTCAAACTCTTTTCTTAATTCTCTGCTATTCTTCTCTAACTCTCTCAAAACCCAAAGAACTAGTATGCGTATATAAAAAAAAACAAAAGCGACCGATATGGCCTTAATAGCCATCATCAGGTTACTCCAAAATAACGATACATTATATTTATTATTTAATTTATTTTATTTATTTTATAAATTAGAAATATCAAAAGTCATAAGGCTTGTTTGGCAAACCATTTAAATTTTAAAGAATTTATATCCTTAAGCATTGTTTGGGTAAAACTAGATTAAAACTACTTTAATTTATTTTAATAACTCCTTATACTATAGTTATTTGCCACACTTTATTTAATCAAGCTTTCATATTTAATTTAATTAATTCAAATAACCATTAATTAAATAATTCATTTAATCACATAACTCAATACAAATAATTAACCATCAACTTGAAATATCAATATAATAATAATTTTCTTAACTCATTAATTATTTATTTACAACATAAATAATTAATCAATTCAAATTAAACAAATATTTAAGCAATAAATGCACCAATTAAATATTTATATAATTCAATAAATATTTAAAATTACAATTTAAATTTTCTTTATTACATAAATAGAATTGATATGAAAGCGATGGCGCTTATATATATAAAAGTTGTAAATATATATATATGATACGATCAACCACCACGAAGCATCTCCATGGGGATCTAAATGTAAATATATAAAAGCGGTATATATATATATATATATATATATATATATATATATATATATATATATATATATATATATAGACATGATCAACCACCACGAAGCACCTCCATGGGGGGATCATAAAATGTAAATAAAGTCATAAAAGCGATCAACCGCTACTGAAGGAAACTCCAAAGTGATTTAAATATAAATATATATATATATATAAGCGGTAAACGCACTGGGATGTAAAATCAGGCTCATCAATGAGTTCGACAATAGTTCATATATATAAGCGGTAAGCGCACCAGATGTAAAATCCAGGCTCATCGAACAAAGTTCGACAACAGCTTATATATATATAAGTATATATATATATATATATATATATATATATATATATATAAAAGCGATAAAACGCTCAGGGCGTAAGTTTAGGCTCAATCGAGGCATAACTCGATAATGTTAGTCCATATATATATATATATATATATATAAGTATATATATACAAACAGAAATAAAAACCACAGACCGAAGTCCGGCCCTACACATGCAACACGACTCTCAATGTGTTGAATAGTGTGTGCAAAGATGAAGAAAAAGGTTATAGAAAGTATAAGAAGGCTTACAGTGGACCGCCAAAGAAGACTTCAATAACTTTAAATGGATGAAAACTTGGCTCCCGCCGGTAAAAATATGACAGAATATAAGCTCAAAAGTGTTTGAAATAAGAAAGCACTTAGTTTATAGTGTGCACAAAGCAAATTGGACAGGGTTTCCTCGCTATTTTTCTTGTAAATAAGGCCACCCCAAGCCCTCTATATATAGAGGGGGGGTACCGCAGGTCTACCTGCGGCTTCCTGGGATGCCCAGGGCAATGTGGGTCCCGCCATGTCGAAGTACGTACACTCAGACAACGCGTTGTACACTCGGACAACGCGCTCTTCGCTCGAACCTTCATAACTTTCAATCCGGGAGTCCGATGGAAGCGTGCCATACCATTCTAGAAATCTCTTTCCGAGAGCTACACAATGACATAGGATTTTCCCTTTTTGATTCTTGGAAGATGGGTCCATGACCAAAATAGCATTTTCGAGTTTCAGTCAGGCAATCCGGTGAGCTATTTTGCGTAGTTTGCGCTCCGAAGTTAAGATATGGTTCTTGTGGGACTTCATTTGAAGCAATTTGAGTTTAAATGAGTGTATTTGATTTGAAGTAAAGTTGAGTTGGCAAAATGAATATTTTGCCCCTCCTAGGGTTATCTCCAGTGTTCGCGCAGTTGTAACAGTCTTTTCTCAGGGTTATCTCTGAGGTTGTCATGCTGTTGACTTTGATTGTCCTTAGTTGATCTGAACTATAATGTTTATCCTTCTATAAATGAATGTATAGATGAAAAGATCAAAGATGTTAGGTTGATCTATATCTTGAGATGTAATAGATAGGCTTCAACAGAATCGTAGTCTATCGAGCTGATCAAAAGATTGCAGAAGCCAATGCAGGATCGTAGAGCATCGAGAATCGTAGTCTGTCTGCTTTGTAAGGCCTCTCCTAAAATTGTAGAGTGGTTAAAATGCCTGCCGAGTCAAACTCAAGAATCTTAGAGTGCTCTCGAAATCGTAGAGTCTGCAAGTCAAGCAAGTTAAGATTGTAGTGTGCCAGTGCTTAAGAGAAATCATAGTGTTCTCTTCTATCAGTACCGGATCAAGCACCAAGGTGGCAAGACACCACAATCATGATCGTGAAAGCATCATCCGTCATGCATCGTAAAATCGAGCCTTGCCCATTTGTTTAAGAATAAATCACAACAAATGTGGAATGGATTATAAACATTGAAGTCCTCGGGAGTCCCAATGACACAACAGTCATCCTTAGTATATAACAAAGAGACGTATTGAAGAAGCTAAGGAAAGTACTATGGGTCACCCAAAAACCCCTTTTTAGGTGTTAGGTGAGATAGCGAATTGTTGTGTCAGTGGGCCAGACTACTAATCAGAAGTTGTGCAGAAAGTCTCCATCAGATCTTAGAAATGTCAAATGCATTTAATGCTTCAACGGATGTCTTCAAACGGATACATTTCAAAGACATCATATATGCAAAACATAAGCAGATGCAAAGATCAAGCAAGCATACAATGAAACGCTGAAGAACACTAAAAGCTCAACTGTACGATCTAAAAAGAAAAGCTTGCTCAACTACTTAGTTCTTTCAAACACAAGCTTAACGGCAACTGAGTAGCACCATTCAAGAACTCAACTATTATCAAGTGAAGAAAGAATTTCCAAGTCAGAAGGACTTGAAGAGTTCTAAGTGAACTAAGAAGTACCAAGTCTGCTGAACTTGAAGAGTTCTAAAGTGAACTAAGAAGTTCCAAGACTGCTGGTCTTGAAGGAATCTGTGAGATTCAAAGATTATAAAGATATCCTTAGTGAATTTTCTACTCGAGGAGTAGAATGGTGGACTAGGAGCTTTGAGTGCTCTAAACCACTTAAAATCATTGTGTCTCTTATATTCTTGCCATAATTGCTATAACTGCCATAACTGCTTAACTCCTATTAACTCGTTATATCTTAAAGGGAAAACAAACAAATCTCAATTCTGCTGTGATTAAATCATTATCAAAACTAACTAGTGTTTTGTAAAAGAATTTTAAAATATCTATTCAACCCCCCTTCTAGATAACTATTGTGCCTCTGGGAACTAACGAAATCCTTCTGGTTGTTCCATATAAACTTCCTCTTCTAAGTCACTATTTAGAAAAATAGTTTTAACATCCATTTGGTGTATAACAAGTTTATGAATTGATGCTAATGCAATTAATAACCTAATGGTACTAATTCTTGCTACTGGAGCATATGTATCAAAGTAATCAATTCCTTCTTTTTGTTTAAAACATTTGGCTACTAGTCTAGCTTTATACTTATCATTGGATCCATCTGATTTTCTTTTCCTTTTAAAGATCCATTTACAACTAATGAGTTTACAACCAGGAGGTAAATCTACTAAGACCCAAGTATTGTTACCCATGATAGAATCCATTTCATCATTAATGGCTTCTTGCCAAAAACCTGAATCTTGAGATGACATAGCTTCTCTAAAAGTCAATGGATCTCTATCACTAGTATCATGCTCAGTCACAAAAACACTAAAAGAAACAATATCATCCCTCTTTCCTTCTACTAGGTACATGTAGAAATCAAGGCCATCAGATTTTTCTATCCTTGCTCTTTTACTTCTTCGTGGTTCTATTTCTTCAGTAGATGTAGTAAGTTCCATTTCATCATTTGTTCCATGATGAACTATTTCTTGATCCTCTTTATCAGTGTCTTCTCTTGACCTTTTCCTAAAGAAAGAATTATCAAAGAACTCAACATCTCTAGACTCCAAAATTATATTTTGGCTAACAGAATATGTGGATTACATGGTCAAAAATTTATAGGTTTTTCTATTTTGTGCATAGCCTATAAAAGCACACTCGATTGCTTTAGTACCAAGTTTAGGCCTTTTAGGATCAGTTAACCTTACTAATGTTCTACATCCCCACACCCTTAAATAGTCAAGAAAGGGTTTTCTCTTTTTCCATAATTCATAAGGTGTAATATGAGTTTTCTTATGGGGTATACGATTAAGTATATAACAAGAAGTCATTAATGATTCCCCCCCATAAATTTTTAGGTAAACCAGAAGTAAGAAGTAATGTATTAATCATTTCTTCAAGTGTCCTATTTTTTCGTTCTGCCACTCCATTTTGTTGAGGACTATAAGGGGCTGTAGTTTGATGAATTATACCATAATTCTCACAAAAATCATTATAAGAAAAGTATTCCCTTCCTCTATCCGATCTAAGAATTTTAATTCTTCGATCTAATTGATTTTCAACTTCAGCCTTGTAGATTTTAAATTTTTCTAAAGCGTCATCTTTAGTCCTTAACAAATAAACTTGAGTGTATCTAGAACAATCATCTATAAATGTTATAAAATATCTTTTACCTCCACTAGTTAATATGCCCTCAAATTCACAAATATCAGAATGAATTATTCTAATAATTGTGAATTTCTTTCTACTTTTTTAAAAGGCTTCTTGGCAATTTTAGATTTAACACAAATAACACATTTTTCTAAATCAGAAAAATTAATCTTAGGAATCAAACTAAGATTACTCATGTTACACATACTTTTATAATTTACATGTTCTAATCTAGCATACCAAACATTAAAAGTAGAAATCATATAAGCAAAAGATGAATTTTCATTAATAACATTTAATTTGTACATGCCATTAGATTCATATCCTTTTCCGACATACATACCACCCTTAGGCAATATAATACAATTAGCGTCAAACAAGAATTTTATGCCATATTTGTTTAAAAGACTAACAGATACAAGGTTTTTCCTAATTTCTGGAACATGAATAACATCATTAAGAGTAATTGTTTTACCGGATGATAACTTGAGAACCACCTGTAGACACTCGAAATTTTTCTGCACACCTGTCACTGACATTGCAGGAAGGCAGATTCGTCTTTCAAGAGGTAACCCTGGAAGACAGTTCATGTCAAGTCCGGATACTCTACCTAAGTTCGATCTCAACCGGAAAAAACACACCTAGAGTAATGAGCCCAACTCGGGAGATAAACCCGAGGCATGCAGTTCCAATACCAAAAATTCCACCAGAGAAGACCGATTAATCTCGGAGATAACCCCGAGGTATCCAGTCTCAGTCCCAACATTGGGATTAGCAGCTACCACCCTTGGTGATAACCCCAAAGAATGCAGTTCCGGTGATAACCCCGAAAATGCTTGTTTCAAATGCATGCGATCAGCTTCAACCTCGGCACTCACACCGAGGCATTCATTACAAAGCCCGGAGATAACATCGGGAAGACAGGCACACCTCAGAGATGACACTGAGGACCTTCAACATTTGCAAAGCACCAATCTCGGCTGATAACCACGAAGCAACGTCTACTTTATCATTTCAAATCGATAATAACCCCGATGAGGGGCAAAGTCGTCATCTTGCCACTTTGAAGCCACATCACGCCGTCTCAACATTTTATACACACATTTCTATACAACAATGTCCCACAAGAATCAAGGAAAACCAATCCCGAGTGACTATTATGCAGGGTAACAGATATAATTTGAAGCTTGAAGACCAGAGGGCACCATCCCATCTTCTTGACTTCGTACAACCTCTAATCCCATGCCATTGTATAACTCTCGACAACGGCGGTTCGAAATAGGTCCTGCATACCTCAGTCGGATGCCCGGATTGTAATTTTAAAAGTTCGAAATGGACATTGCGGTGCCTACGATGCACGTCTTCTGACGCAGCGACGCAGTGAAACTGGGCCAACCCGGGCATCCTCAGGTACACCTGCGGTTGGCCTCAGGTACACCTGCGGCTAGCCGCACCCTCAAAAAATAGAGGGCTTGGGGTGGCCATTTTAAAAAGAGAAACGGCGAGGAAGCCCTGTCAAATTTGCTCAAATACTTACAATATCTTGAGTGCTTTCTCATTTTAAACACTTGTGAGCTCACATATAACTACTCTTTGTAACTGGCATGGAGCCGAGTTTCATCCACTTTAAAGATATAGAAGTCTTCTTTAAATATAACGTAAGCCTTCTCACACACTTTAAAGTATTTCTCTTCATCTTTGCACACACCCTTCTTCACATTGAGAGTCGTGTTGCATGTGTTTGCCCGGACTTCGGTCCGTGGTTTTATTTCAGTTTGTATATACATATATATTTATATATATTTATTTATATATATGGACTAACATTATCGAGTTATGCCTCGATTGAGCCTAAACTTCGGTCTGGAGCGTTTATTTGCTTATATATATATACTTATATATATGAACTGTGTATCGAACTTTGTTTGATGAGCCTAGAACTTGATGCCGAGCATTTATCGCTTTAATATATATATATACTTATATATATAATCGTTGTTGGACTTTGTTCGATGAGCCTGGATTTTACATCCGGAGCGTTTACTTGCTTATATATATATATATATATATATATTTATATTTATATATATGAATTGTTTTCGAACTCTGTACGATGAGCCTGGATTTTACATCCGGTGCGTTTATTGCTTATATATATATATATATATATATATATATATATATATATTTCGTCCCGCCTGAAGTTTATTTCGTGGCGGTTGATCGCTTTTACAGCTTTATTTATGTTTTGTCCCGCCTGGAGTTTCCTCCGTGGTGGTTGATAGCTTTACGACTTTATTTACATTTCGATCCCCCATGGAGGTGCTTCGTGGTTGGTGATCATGTCTCAGATATATATATATTCTGACTTTTATATATATACCGCCATCAAGTTTACATACAAATTGTAGCATCATGTGAGCCTAGGAATCATGTGATCACAAATTCAATCTATTGGATCTAGATTTGGTTCCCGTGATGGACCTTTTTCAATTTATGTTGACTTGTAAATTTATCTGCGGTGTCTGAATTTCCTCAGATGGTTTTCATACCCACGAGGAAGTTGGCATTATTTTGTACATTATTTTCTTATAGATGCTTTGCATCTCGAAAAATAAAAATAATCAAGCCGAACACTTAATAAAATCGGAGTGTAAAAGGTCTCAATTACTATTGAGCATAAGGGTTTGAAAAACATCTTTTATAAAACATCACTACCATATCTTGTTAAAATTGAATTTTTACATAAATTCAAACCCTGTGTATATAGGTGCGAACGAGGCCTCGCACTACTTCCAAATAAAAAACACATTGACCCACACACATTTAGATAACAGTTTCTTGAAAAGTAGCGGTCACTGTGGTAACATGGATGTCGGGGGGTGCCTAACACCTTCCCTCCGCATAATCAAGTCCCCGGACTCTAATGAATCTCGGTTTCACTAACCCGTTTAGCTGTGTCACATCACTGGGTCAATGTGCAAACCTTTTCTCGGTTGTGTTGGTACAACCATTTAAAAAAACCAACTGGCGACTCTTAACAGTCCATCGTCGACATTATACACGTCGGACCTTTTTCACTTGTTTTTTCAAAAAAATCTCACCTAAAATGAGAACACCAAAGAACAGGTAACGAAAAGGGACAACTAAAAATCTAGACGTCGACAGGTGGCAACTCTGCTGGGGACTTCCAGTAAGAGGACTTAAGCCGTTATTACAATCTTTTCAAAACTATTATCTGCTTGTGTGTGGATGTTGCATTTACATTTATGATGAATGTGTACGAATACCTTTACTTATTGCACTTAGTGCTTCGCACCATAGCTGCTTATGATATTAGTGCTTCGCACATGTCATCATTTCCATACGATGAGACACGATGTATGTGAATGTATGTTGTGTGGTCTCTCCACCAGGAGGCTATCCTGTCGGTGTTTGATTACTTGACTCGTAGGAAGACTAATTCTCGCGAGGCTCAGGAAAGGTCCCACCCAAATTCGCTCCAGTTGAAAGACCGGATTAATTTCCCGTTGAGTAAATTGCGATGATTTGGGAACCTTCATGCCAAAAAGTCGTGAGAGTAACCTAAGATAGGTCAGCCTCTGATAAACCCAATACGGAGGAAAGTCTCTTCATGCTTTCTCATTTTAAATTACTTGTAAAATCAATTACTTGTAATTTCATTCCATATTCATCTCCATGTAATGAGAAATATGAAGAAATGTGTACATATACATATTTAACATACTATCTTGTATTACAAACAGCTGACATCCGTTTTGCAGGATAAAATTCCTAAAATGGACGCATCATATAACATGTTATTATACACACATTCCCTAAAGACTAAACTATGCAAGTCTTTCGCAGGGAATCAATCGGACCTACTACCTGGTCAAAATCCAAAAAGGATGCAAGCCTATAGTCAATCATGTCGTCATCGACTGGTCGACCTTAATCCAGCTCGCATGAAGAATTGACACATTAAGCAAACAAATTACAGATTTGGATGTTCTGCTTAAAGAACTACACCAGTCTACTCAGGGTCCAAAGATACCCGTACATGCTGAATCCTCTACACAAAGGGGAACCCAGATCATTACGATACCTGAACTGCAGTTGGACGCCAACAAAATTCATGATGCCACCCATCTCACAGGAGATCCAGACACCGGTGACATCAGAAAGAAAGTCCTCTAAATGGAAGAAACCCTTCGTGCTATCAAAGGAATTGGAACACACATGAGTGTTTCATATGCTGACCTATGCATATTCCCTGGTGTTCATTATCTAGAAAAGGTTAAGACTCATGACTTTGAAAAATATGATGGGTTAGGAGATCCTTACACACATGTGAAGGTGTTTATTCGAGAACTTGGATCTTATGCAGAGGACGAGAAGCTCAAAATGCAGCTGTTCCAAAAAAGTCTAACTGGAGAAGCCCATTCATGGTATACCAGATTAGACAATTTAAAGATCCATAGCTGGGAAGAGCTAGCACACGCCTTCCTCACTCAATATAGCTTCCAGTCTCAAATGGCTGCTGACCGGTATCAGATTACCAAGGTTAAAAAATAGTCTAACGAGTCTTTTAGAGAGTATGTTCGAAGGTGGAGGCGCCTGGCTGCTCAAGTTATTCCTTCCATGGTAGAATCAGAAATGGTCAGACTTTCATAGACATACAAGAAGCTCCTTTCTATGAAAGAGTATTAGCTGGCATCGGTAAACCATTTTCTGAAATGGTCAAACACGGGGAGATGGCTAAGATGGAATTGAAGTCAGGAAAGATTTAAGACCTAGCTGCCCTTAAAGCTGTCGCTGAGCACATCCAATCCAGAAATTATGGAAACAACCCCCGGAGGGTCCATAAAAAGAAAGAGGAGGATGTTTCCCTGATACTATAGGGTCAAAAAGGCAATCATAACATGCCTATCCAGAGGAGAAATTACACTCCCTTTCAAGCACAGTCTTCAAACCCTCTAATGCCAAAAGGTGGAGAAGTCAAACGCCCTCGAGTGTTCACACCCTTAGGGGATTCACTCGAGAATATTCTCACTCTTATGACAACGCAGAAGAAAATCATGCATCTTCTTCCACCAGCCAGCCCTAATGGACGGGGTTTCAATGCTGCTCGAAAATGTGCTTATCATGCCGGGGCACCTGGACATGATACTTAGGATTGTTGGGCCTTGAAACACAAGATCCAAGACCTGATAGAAAATGGTGAGATCATGGTCACCAAACCAGATCAGCCTCATGTACAAGACAATCCTCTTCCCCAACACAAAGAAGAAGAGGTCAACATGATTAATTGGAGCAATGGACAGAGTTTCGATCTCAATGGAGAGTCCTCCCAAACCCCCAAAGACGGTGTTGACAGATGGGATTATGCCAAGTTCTAGTTTACAATGGAACGTAAGATGAAAGCTCTATGCAAGCAGATTGAGCAATTGGCAGAACTGGTGACTTATCAGCATCAAGTAACACGCCAATTAGTCAACCATGAGCATACTAGTCTCTTTTCTATTGTCATGAATATTTCCTCATCACCTTCAGAAAATGAAACACTGGAGGACAAAGTGACAAAGAGAGCGAATGCCAAAGCCCGTCGGGATTTTGCCAATAGAAGGGAATTTACATACCTAGGCCAACCTATGGAGGAAATCCTGCATATGCTAATCAATGAAGGAAGAATCACTTCCCTTCTCCCTCCAATTAATCCCCGTTCAGGACGGTTCAATTCTGATGGAGTATATAAATATCACACCCATTCTCGTGGTCACAGCACAGAAGAATGCTGGGCACTCCGCCACCTTATCCAGAATCTAATTGACAGTGGTGTCCTACACTAGCAGATGATGATTTTGTCCTACGTGAGAGTGAGAATACCTGTCGTACTAAGTGGAAGGAATTGGTAGCAGTTATATCCTATGAGGCCGATGACACTGGCAAACCGCTCACTATACCAGCAATTCAACTCAGAGGAAGCAACCATCCTTTGAAAGTGGTCGTTCCAGAGACAATCAATTTACCATGCAGAGCACAATATCCTATTGTCAGCTTGCACAAAGTTCCATGGAATTATGGAGAAGGTGAAGGATCCACCTCGCATACAATTGCTATAGTGTCGAAGGAGAATCCACTGTATCTTCCCCATCGGGTGATTAAGTCTACCATCAAATCAAAGGGGAAAATACCCATGGAGAAGATTGAAAAATTCCTCTACACTATGGGTCATAATGAAGCCAAGGTGGTTTTAAGCTTACGAGAAGCTCCACACCAAATTTCAATCCTGGACTTGGTTTTAACTTTTGAGGATCACAGGAAAATCTTAATAAAGGTTTTGGAAGAAGCCTATTTACCGACATCAGTGGATATGGAAAAATTTCAACACTTGGTTGATCACATTTTTAACAACAATGTGATATCCTTCACTGATGATGATATACCGCTTAAGAAGGGACCGGGCCATTCTGGCCGCTACATCATTGCGGTCTTGTCCTCTGGATACATGCTAGCTGGAGTCTTGATAGATGGAGGCTCATCTCTAAATATCTGTCCTTACGCTACATTATTGAAGATGAATGTTAATCTCAACTGAATCCGGAGCAACCATACGATTATCAAAGCTTTTGATGGAGCCCGCCGGAATTCGGTCAGAGTAATTGAGCTACCAATCGAAATTGGTCCCCATACATTCTGCGTATCTTTCCACGTGCTTAAGATAGACTCAGGATACAACCTGCTCTTGGGACGACCATGGATTCATATAGTCGGGGCAGTCCCCTCCACCCTTCACCAACAACTAACTGCAATGACCATGTCAAGAGATGTTATCAGTGCCAAATTCACGGGAATGCTATCCACGCCCCTCCACGGGAACTCCACAATATGAGTTCGCCTTGGCCCTTCTCAATGTGGGGAATGGTCGTTATTGGGCCCATTGAGCCTAAAGCCAGTAATGGACATCGATTTATCTTCACCATGATCTACTACTTCACCAAATGGGTAGAAGTAGCCTTCTTCCCCAGGGTTACCAAAGAAGTCATCATTGCTTTCATAAAAAACAATGTTATTTGTCGATATGGAAAACCAGAGGTGATTGTATCAGATAATGCTAAGAACCCCAACAACAAGATGATGGAGGAGTTATGCAGTAAATCCCACATCAAACATCTAAACTCCGTCATCTACCGTCCAAAGATGAATGGTGTTGTTGAAGCGGCTAACAAAAACATTAAGAAGATCATGCAAAAGATGTCCGCCAACCACAAAGATTGGCCTGACTTATTGCCTCTTACTCTGCTAGCCTACAGAACATCAATGTGTACTTCCACTGGGGGCAACCCCCTACGCATTAACCTATGGGATGGAAGTAGTGCTCCCCATAGAAGTTAAAATGGAATCCCTCAGAGTGTTGATAGACGCTCAGCTGGAGGAAGACCAATGGGTACAAGACATGTATCACCAATTGTCTCTAATAGATGAAAGGAGAACTGTGACTATCTTCCATGGTCAGTTATATCAACAAAGGATCGCCAGATCCTATAACAGAAAAGTCCGGCTACGGCAGTTTAAACAACATGACTTGGTTTTGAAAAAGATCATTGACAACTAAGATCAATCCAAGGGAAAATTCGCCCCTAACTGGGAAGGCCCGTTTGTTGTCAAGGAGGTATTGACAAGAGGCGCTCTCAGATTGCAAGAAATGGATGGCGATGAATTTCCACAACTCATCAACTCGGACACCGTGAAATGATACTATGTCTGAAGTTGCCATCAAGTAAACATCTTGGTGTTGGATCATCAGATCACCAGTCATTCCGGTTCTTTAACCCTTTACCACATACAACTCTTTTCCACACTTTGCCCCTCAGGAAAACATACTTTTCAAGCCAGCAGACTAGCTTCACTGCACTCATACAACTTAGGTCATCCCACTACAGATTGAACCTCTCGCGTTTGCAGTTTGGCTACCCATACAAACATCTTGGTGTTGGATCATCAGATCACCAGTCATTCCGGTTCTTTAACCCTTTACCACATACAACTCTTTTCCACACTTTTCCCCTCAGGAAAACATACTTTTCAAGCCAGCAGACTAGCTTCACTGCACTCATACAACTTAGGTCATCCCACTACAGATTGAACCTCTCGCGTTTGCAGTTTGGCTACCCATACATGGGATCAAACATTTCGTACCTGCAGTTTATCCTGGACTTAGGATTAAACTTTCTCTTCCCCACATTCTGACCTGCACATGGGATCACGCTTTTCAACTCGCCCTGAGGGGCGAACTACGTCGACCCGATCTTCTCTTCAATAAGATTACGTAGGCAACCATCTTAAATGGCCCGGTCGCAATAAAACAAAAACAACAAAAACACTTATACCCCATTCTCTTTACAAAAACAAAAATAATAAAAACATTCCTACACCCTTTTCTACCATACAACTTTGAACCTCTTACACCAGGTTCAAACTACGCAGACCTGATCTCCTCTTCAATAGGAGTACGTAGGCAGCCATTTATGGTTCGGTCTCACCCCCTACCAAAACACAAACACTTGTAAACTGGTACTGGGATCATCCTTCAATCCACCACATTTCATTGACTTCAGACCAAAGGGATGGAATTACCTGAACTCCTCCCAAATAGGAGATTCAACGACCATCTAAGCTGCGGTTGTATCTTGAAGAGAAACACCAATCCATAAGAGATGGAATTAATTAGGCTCCTCCTGAATAGGGGCACTGGCGACCATCTGTGGTGCGGTCAATCTCAAAGAGGAAAGCCATACTCCTCTCCACATTTCTATCCAAGACACCAAAGATGGTAGGGACACACAGAGATCAATGATCCATTCTGAACTGTCCAGAGACAACTCAATGTCCATCCATCTAGGAAGAGTTCAGAATACATCAAGATCGCAAGCCCTAAAGAAGCAGGCAAAATATCAAGCAAGTATCAGAGCATATCTAAAAGGGAAGTGATTAAAAATATATTTCTCTGCTATATATAATGTTGTTTGATATACACAATGTAAACTGTACATGACAAAATGGCTATGCTAGTCTGTGCAAGAAAATACAAGCCCATCTACAAGTCAGGGTATATGCGAGCTAACAAGCCCAACATGGCATCCCTCTCAGAAGAAGGAGGCGAAGATGTGGTCTCCTGTACGAGAGTATCCACACGACCCAACAAATCTACAGCCATCTGCATGGTGACCATATGCTCATCAATGTAAGCGCTCATCTCTGCGATCATGACAGCGGTGGTAGGGACCTCACCGCAAAGATTATCTCAGAATGCGGCTACATCCCGGGAAGATATGGCACTATCCCGCTCAACTATTGCTGCATCTCTGGATGATCTGGCCTCGTCCTGCTCAATAATAGTGACATCTCTGCGAGCTAATGCATCGTCTCTCTCTAATAGAGATGCGTCTCTCCCATCAAGGTCAGTCAACATCAAGGCACTCACCTGGTCTCTCTTGAAGGTCATCAGATGGAGACTCTACTCAAAGTATTGTGCTGAATGCTGAATCACAATAGTACTAGCACTGGGAGAATCTAAAGGAGATGCTGTCAATCCGACAAATAGCTCCTCCTCGAGGTGGGAATCAATGTCCTCCATGGGCTCTCCATCATCTGAATTACTATCCGGTACTGTGGATACTGTCGCAGTCGATGAAATCTCTGTCTCCATCCACACAGAATACTCTGACGAACAACCCAGATGGCTCACAAAGAAAGCAGCTATCTCGCGCTGATCCCAACATGCATACACACGGGATCGGTCCTCTGCTGAAAGATAGCGAGAAGCTAAACGCTGACCTAGCGCCCCCTCGAAAGGATGAAAATCCTAAAACTGGTCAAACTGCGACATCACGGCCATCGGGTGGTAGGTAGTCATGCCCCTCAAACCAGCTAGAGGGAGATAATCCATGCCCGGAGCATGAGTAATAAAGCTGTAAGGTGAGCTGATCCCCGAACACGGAAATATGCTAAACGGATCACTGATATCTGCCAAGAACATAGACCAAGACATAGCGTCCGTACACTCTGATGGCTAAAAGGAGTATGGCATGGGTATATCATGGGTGAAACAATACCCATACCGTCTAAAAGTGCCAATCGGTCTCAAGTGTGACATAAACCACACGTATAGCATGACCGAGCTTCTCGTAAATATTCCTGTCGGATAAGTGCAGCAGTATGTAGCCGACCTCAGAGTCTCTGCTATAATTATCGATATGATGGTACGACCCTCCCTGAGAGCTCTTACTGCCATGATGACTCCAATATCTATCTCATACATGTACCATGGCATATAGACATAAGACAGTACGCATAATAGCAGTACATCCACCCTGGCTAGACGCTAATGATCCTCCGGTGTGGTGAAATCCCTGGAATGTCGTGTATAACTATCTTCAGAGCCAAATCTGTCAAACAGAAAATGCTGGGATATAACGTGGCTAGATGTAAGCTCATCCTGCAACACCCTACGCCTCAATCCAGTGAGGGTCATGAACCGTCGACTCATATGTGCGAAGCTTGTACCTTTAATGCATCAGCATGAAATCACAATTAAAAGGGCTATCATTTTATGGGGAATAATCACAGGAAATACATCAATGTGGGCTATCTCATTATCGGAACATGTTACGTTACATGAGGGGGAGCACTACGGGGAGTATCCCACATACGTTTGTGATTGCGAGTCTGTGTGCACAATAATGAGTCCAGTGGGATGATGAAAAGATGCAAATGCCTAGTCAAGATATCACTCATGCAACGATTGCCAAATTCGAGGACTGGGCAGGAGGAGAACCACACCCGAGGGGAAAAGGTTTCATCCTTCAACCCGTATCCTCGGTAGCACCACCACAGCCTACACATGAAACTGAGGCAGGAACGTCAACACAAGCCACTGCTGTCCATGATGACCGTTAGCTCCGAAGGTTGGAGCGGAAGGTCGATGCTATGTATGATAACTTTGCATCATTTGCTACGGGGTTGACAAGGTCGCTAGCGGAGGCGTTTGCACAGCAGGGTACTACACTCGAATGACCACAATTTGGGACAGCCGTGCCATTTCCACCACCGGATTCACCACCCGCAGAGGGTGGTGCAGCTGAGCAGTAGGGGAGTTCTTCTAAACCTATACCTTCATTCATTGGGACACTGAATATTTGAAGTTTGGGGGTATTGGGTAGTAGTAGTTGCATGTTAGTTTAAATTTTAATTTTGCATGTTAGTTTGCATTTTATGTGTTATTTTTAGTTTTTAGTCATGATGATACGTGTTAGTATGTTAGTTGCATTATATGTTGAGTTGAATTTTATGTGGAATCTATGTCTAGCCAATGAGGAATTTGAATATTGAAGGATTGTTGAGTTTAATGGATAACATGAGCCGAGATATAACGTTTTACATGATGTAATCCATAGTGCTGTTTAGATGCTTTCGGTTTGTACTGACGTGTTCACAAGTACTTGTAGGCATAAGGGTTATGTCTTTTATTGTTGGATAGGAAATATGGTTTAAAAATAGAATCGTGTAGAAAATGGACTTAAAATATGAAAACATTGATAATCAAGTTTTGGAAAAACATGGGTATGCTTATTATAATAATAATAATAATAATAAAAAAAAAAAAAAATAGAACTACAATGGTTAGTTTTGTTTCGGGGATGTGTTACTTGAGCAAGTACACCCGAGGGGATTGTCTTTACACCTAGCGCCCTAAGGTCTTTTATGGTCTGGGAGTCGTTGGTTGAAAGCTCGCTAAGGGGTAACATTGTAGCCTAATGGAATGAGGCATTGCAAAGCCATGTGATATATAAAAAAAATAATAATTAATCAATAGTAATAAACACCACGGAAAAGAGCAAAAATCGCCCTCGTGAGTAAAAATAAAGCAGTTAAACCCATTGTTGAACCTTAGTTTGTATTGATATGTTAGAGTAGTCTTTGTTGCATTAGTATACATGAATCTTGATTTAGACTGAAATTTTCTGTTTTGAGCAGTTTAGCATATGCATTCTGTGCTTTAATCAAGTTTTAGTGAACACAACACACACACACACAACATCTTTATAGCATGTATGGGTTATTTGAGTATATGATATTATGTCTATAGCTCAGTTTGAAGTTTTATTCTTGAATCTGGATAATTCGCTGAGGCATATTGGATTGGAATTCTATTTTGGCTGGAAAAATGTGGGACTCATTTCCATCGTAGTCTAGTTGCATAGCATGTAGTTGCATTTTCTGTGTTAATGTAGTATCCATTGCTTGAGGACCAGCAATAGTTCAAGTTTGGGGGTATTTGATAAGTAGGTTTTATACCTACTTATTGGATATCAATTCACGAGAACTATTATGTTCATCTCAAGCACATTTTAGTATGTTTTTAGTTGCATTTTGTTTTATTTTGCATTACTTGTAATTAGAACTCCTTTGGTGCGAAAATGCAGGAAATGGCATAAGCTTAGCTGTGGCAGGCGTTATGAGAATAGCAAAGGCATGGCACGTGAAACGAGTAGAGATACGGAAGTGAGCAGTGATGGAAGAGCAAGCAACAAGGTGGAACAACATGAAACAACAACATAACACAAATATCAAGTATCACGAAACACGAAGTCCATAGCATGTGAACAAGATGGAATTCATGGCTACCACGCCCATCACCGCAGGTTTAAACACACCTCGCCGCTGTCAACAGCGGCTTAATCATTAATCGCCTTTACCAAGATCAAGTAGCCTTGCCTACCGCCAGTTTAGGCGGAGATCACGTGCGGTACCGCAAGACGTTATATCTGCAGATTACTTGACTTTTATTTTTGAATTTGAAATTCAAACGTGGTCTCATTAAAAACTATTCTGGTTGGTACCAGACGAGAGAATGTATGTTTTTATCAGTTTTCAATGAAGGAACTAGGGTTCCAAGCATAGACTAATTCTAGAGAGGATTTGAGCTTAGATTCAATATTTTCTACATCTTCTGTTGAATTCATTTACTATATAAGTAATCATTTTCTTTTGCTGGAAACGATTGGAGATTTGAACAACATCTTGGAACATAATCTGCAATTGGGTTCGATCAATTCTATCTGCGCTCTCAATTGTTTTCTTTTATTTTCCATGATTTGCTATAATCCCATAATGGCTTTCGGTTCAGAAATGAACTAAACTCCATTATGGGATTCTAACGAATTTTGATATGTAATCTATAATTAATAGCCTGATTACTTGATCACTCGTTTATCATTGGGATTTCTATCGTGATTGATTGAATTGCATGAATGTTTGATCATCATTCATCCTATATGCTTATTTGGAATTGGAAAATGACATGTGAGTATGGTTATAATCATGATAACATGCGTCTATGAGGCTGAAATGTTTAGCTTCGTATTTTGTGGACCAGATAGGAATATACTATTTCACCGTGTGTAGAAATATAAGAGCTTGGGCTTCAATTCAATATTGCTGCAATTTCACATAGAAATATAGTGACTTTGGTTTTATTGATGATTACATGATTTCTATCGCAATGTGGATGTTATGTAAACAGGTTATAATTCATTGAAAAATGATTATGTCTACATTTTTGCTCTTGGCTAACTTTCCATGATAAATGAATGATTGTGCATGATGGCAATGTTTAGATGAAATATGAAATGAAGTTAGAATCCCATTCTTTCCAAATTTGATTCATTAAATTAGTTTTGTGTTTTATTCATTAATTGAATATAGGTTAAGCATCATTGTGAAGTATTCGTTTAAGCATATAAAATAGTGAAACTATTGGTGTATGATAGTTTAATTTTAAAACTTTTCTCCGTGGATCGATACTGTCCTTACTCTGTACTACTTGTTGACCCATGTATGCTTGCATGAGTTAGAGTCCTTTTGTTAAGACTAAAAAGGAGGCAACACATATGTGTTTATGTTTAGGTCTGTTAATTGTATGTTACTTGTAGCCTGTTAGTAGGTCTTTAATCTGGAAAAGAAAACAGGTTCATTAGAACCGTAGATTGCAAGTTATAAGTGGTCAAAGTGTGTTGATTGTTTCATAGATTGCGAGTTTTAGGGTTACCCGTAAAATCGAAGAACAATTTCTTGTGTTTGGTCGTACTTTGACCAACATAATTAGAGACCTTAGAGTGATGTTTTGTTCACGTTATTGTTATATATATGTACCCTGACATATATACTACATGCTACAACAAACACAACACACATCAAGTAAACAGAATCAAAGATATTAAAGCCACAAAACCGTTGACCGGCTATGACCACTGTTCTGAGTTGCCCAGAAACTCAAGAACAACTCTGACAGTGACTTTGAGCCTCTATAACTTCTTGTTATATGTAGGTTAAAGCCTGAAAGTTGATTCATGTTGTACTACTATAAGAGTACTATAACATCAATACTTGATCGAACCCAAAATCATAAACAGTAGCTAAATAATTCGTGGTCAAACTGGTCATTCGACCATGACCAAACTGTTGTCCAGAAACTCAAGAACACCTAAAACGACACTTTCTGTCACAGAAGGGCTTTAGCGACATACATAAATTGATTTTTCTAAAAATTAAATTATAAAAATTAGAAATAATTAATAAATAAATATAAATAAATACAAAAACAGTTGTAAAAATTATATTAAATAAATATAATTAATTTACGATTTTTACATAAATTCAATAAATATTTTATTTTATTTGGATATTATTAATAATTAACTTAATAATAAAGTAATTAGAATAATTATTTATAAATAATAAATAATTGTTGAAAAATAATATTAATGATATAAAAATCATAATAAATGATTATAAATTATTTAAATATAATAAACAATGTTTTTATAAAATTTTAAGTAAATATTAATTACCTAAAAATAGAAATGTTGACACTCGAAATTTTTGTCTTATTATTACTAACGTTGCGGGGAAGACAGATTAAGTCTTTTAAGAGAGAACCACGAAAGACAATCCAAATCCATCTGGGATACTAACGGGAGTTGACATCAACCCCGGATCACACTCTGGGAGCAGCAGTTCAACCTCGGATATAACCCGAGAGATATGCGAGATCTGAATATCGAACACACACTTTGGAGAAGGCCGATTAATCTAGGAGATAACCCCGAGGTATCGATCTCGAGTCCCAACCATGGGAATAGCCACCAACCTTGGTGATAACCCCAAGGAATGCAATTTTGGAGATAACCCGAAAATGCTTGTTTCAAATGCCATCAACTTCAATCTAAAGGCGCTCATGGCGAGATACCTTTGTACCAACTCGTGAATAACATCGGGAAGACAGGCACACCTCAAAGATGACAATGAGGACCTTCAATAATTACGGCGGTCCAATCTCGGTGAAGTCGAAAGCAGCGTCTGCTTTATCGCCCAATCCGTGATAACATCGGTGAGGGCAACATCGTCATCTTGTCGAACACGATGCCACGTCACGTCTCAGCATAGCGATGTCCCACAAGGCTAACCAATCCGATTGACTATTGTGCGGGGTAGCGGATGAAATTTGAAGCTTGAAGGCCGGAGGGCATCGTCCCATCTTCAATGACTTCGTACAAACTCTAATCCCATGCCATCGTACAACTCTCGACAATGGCGGTCGAAATAGGTCTGAATACCTCAAAGCGGATGCGGTTGCACTTCCGAAAAATTGAGTGGACATTATAATTGCACGAGTGCACGTCTTGAGAGACGACCGGCAAACAAAACTGGGCCAAGCCGACCCCCCTCTGGTACACTGCGGCTCATATTGCTATAAATAGAGGGCTTGGGGTGCTTGATTTTCTAAGAGAAAAAGAGGCGGAAACCACCTGACAATTTGCTCTGCACTTTTCATCGCATACAATGTATATTTTCCCACTTTTAAACACATGTGAGCTCATATATAGCCTCTTTTGTACCCACAAAAGCCCGGTGTTTACCCACTCTAAAGATATAGAAGCCTTTTTAGCGATCGGTGTAAGCCTTCTCACACACTTTAGAGTCTTTCTCTTCATCTTTGCACACCCCCTTCTACACGTTGAGAGTCGTGTTGCTTGCTTTTGCCGGACTTGATCCGTGGTTTCATTCGATCTGTATATATATATATATATATATATATATATATATATATTTACATATATATTGACTAACATTATCGAGTTATGCCTCGATTGAGCCTGAACTTGATGCGGGCGTTTATTGCTTTATATATATATATATATATATATATATATATATATATATATATATATATATATATATATCAACTGCGTTGTTAGGACTTACGCTCGATAGACTTTGCAGTGCGTTTACTCGCTTTATATATATATATATATATTATATATATCTGTGTCGACTTTATTCGATGAGCCTAAACTTTGATGCAGTGCATTTACTGTTTATATATATATATATATATATATATATATATATATATATATATATATATATATATATATATCATATGTGTGTCGACTTTGTTCGATGAGCTAGACTTGATGCAGCGTTTATTTTTATATATATATTTATATATATATATATATATATACATTTATATATATGAATCTGTGTGTGGACTACATTACGATGAGCACAGGATTTTATATCAAGTGCGTTTACTAAACTTTATATATATATATATACTTATATATATGAGCGTGTGGTGTCGAACTACATTACGATGCACACATTTTTACATCCGTTGCATTTATTACTTTATATATATATATATATATTTTTATATATATATATATATTTTTCTTTCGTTGTTTAAATCACTGATAGTTTACTTAAGTGGCGACTTTATTTATGTTTTTACATCACTTTGGAGTTTCCTCCGTGGCGGTTGATAACTTTAACAACTTTATTCACATTTGATCCCCATGGAGGTGCTTATATGGTTGGTGATCTTATGCAGTATATATATTTCTGACTTTTATATATATACCTACTTTAATAGCTTTCATATAAAGCTGCGATATTTTGTGAGCCTAGGAATCATGTGATCACAGATTCATCCCATTGAATCTAGATTCGGTTCCGTGATGGACATTTTAAATTTATAAGAAGCTTGTAAATTATTCTACGATGTACGAATTTCCTCGGATGGTTTCCATACCCACGAGAAAGTCGGCATTATTTTTGTATATTATTTTTAAATGCGGATGCCTCGCATCCATCAAATAAAATCAATTCAATTACTCACTTAATAAAAATGGGAGTGTAAAGGTCTCAATTCCTATTGAGCATCGGGGTTTGAAAAAACCTCTTTCATAAAACATCAACGCCATATCTTGTTAAAAAGCTGAATTTTCTACATAAATTCAAACCACATGTATATAGGTTTGAGCGAGGCCTCGCACAACTTCATATATAACTTGACACATTGACCCCCACACACACACACACACTCGGATAATAGTTTCTTGAAAAGAAGCGATCATGTAGTGGTAACACGGATGTCGGGGGTGCTAACACCTTCCCCATGCATAACCAAGTCCCCGGACCCTAAGCGAATCTCGGTTTTGCCGAGGCAGTATATCGATGTCACATCATCAGGTCAATGTCTGAACCTTTTATCGGTTGTGTTGGTACAACCATTTAAAAAACAATGGCGACTCTTAACGGTCCATAAATCGACATCATACATGTCGGACCTTTTTCACTTGTTTTTCAAACAAATCTCACCTAAAATGAGAACACCAAAGAACAAATAGCGGAAAGGACACCCAAAAATCCGAGCGTCGACGGTGGCGACTTTGCTTTGAGGGACTCGATAAGAGGACTTAAGCCACTACTACAATCTTTTCAAAAACTATTATCTGCTTGTGTGTGGATGTTGCATTTATATTTTTGATGAATGTGTGCGAATTCATTTCCTTATTTGCATGTGCTTGATTGAACTTTGTGATTTTAGTGCTTAGCACCATAACTACTTGTGATGCTTTAGTGCTTACACCATGCTTCCTTGTGATATTAGTGCTTCGCACATGTCATCATTTTCATACGGTGAGATGCGATGTATGTGAATGTATGTTGTGTGGTCCCTCCACCGAGGAGGCTATCCGTCGGTGTTTGATTCTTGGACTCGTGAGAAGACTAATTCTCGAGGCTCGGAAAGGCACCACCAAAATTCGCTCCGGTTGAAAGACCGGATTAACTTCCCGTCCAAGTAGATTGCGATGATTTGGGAACCTTCATGCCAAAAAGCGCGAGAGTAACCTAAGATAGGTCGACCTCTGATAAACCCAAAAGCGGAGGAAAGTCTCTTCATGCTCTCATTTCAATTACTTGTAATCACAATTACTTGTAATGTCATTCCATATCTATCTCCATGTAATGAGAAATATGAAGAAATGTGTCCACATACATGTTACTGAAACAGTGACATCCATTTATGCGGGATAAAATTCCTAAAATGGACACATCACATATCATGTTATTATATACATTCCCTAAAAGACTAAACTATGCCAGTCTTTACGTGAGGAATCAATCGGACCTACTTACCCGTTCAAAGTCCAAAAAGCAACGAGCCTCTGATCGATCATGTCGTCATCCGATCGGTGAACTTAATCCGATTTCTCATAAAGAATTTGTGGATTAAGCAAACAAATTCTGATTTGGTTGTTACTCAAAAAATTACACGATCTGCGAAATGAGAAAATACCCGTACATCTTGAATCCTCCACACAAGGAGGAATCCGGTCGTTACCATACCTAAACCCACGATTGGATCGACCAACAAAACTCATGATCTTTACCCATCCCACTGGAGATCCGAGACACTGGTGACATCAAAAGAAAGTCCTCGAATGGAAGAGACCCTTCGTCTTTATCAAAGGAATTGGAACACACAAGAGTGTTTCATATCTTGACTGTATATTTTTCACGGTGTTCATTACCCGAAAAATTTAAAACTCGACTTTGAAAAATATGGCGGGTTAGGAGATCCTTATACACATTTAAAAGTATTTATTGGAGAACTTGGATCTATCTGCGAGAGGATGAAAAACTTCGAGAATGCAATTGTTCCAAAAGTAGTCTAACTGGAGAAGCCTGTTAAGTGGTACACAAGATTAGACAACTCCAAAATCCATAAATTGGGAAGAGCTAGCACATGCCTTCCTCACTCACTCAATCTGATTTCCAAACTCATATGGCTCTGATCGGTATCAAATTACCAAGATCAAGAAATAGTCTAACGAGTCTTTTAGAGAGTATGCTCGGAGGTGGAGACGCTTTGTACTACCCAAGTTAGTCTGCCGTGGCCAAATCGAGAAATGGTCATGACATTCATGAGACATACTGAAGCTCCCTTCTATGAGAGAGTTTTAAGGCATCGGCAAACCATTTTAAAATGGTCAAGCATGGGGAGATGGTTGAGATGGGATTGAAGTCGGGGAAAAATTCAAGACCTAGGCTGCACTCAAAGTCATTCTTGGATCACATCGATCTGGAAATTATGGAAACAACCCGAGGGTCTATAAAAAGAAAGAAGAAGATGTTTCCACGATACTACGGGGGCAAAAAGGCAATCAAAACATGCCCATTCAAAGGAGAAACTACACTCCCTTTCGGTACGATCTGTAAACCCTCCGATACCAAAAGGTGGAGAAGTCAAACGCCCTCGAGTGTTTACACCCTTAGGGGATACCCTCGAGAACATTCTCGATCTTCGACAACCACGGAAGAAAATTACATCTTCTTCCACCGGGCGACCCAATGGGCGGGGTTTTAATCTTTGCTAGGAAATGTGCTTATCATCTTGCGGGGCACCTGGACATGATACTCGAGGATTATTGGGCCTTGAAACACAAGATCCGGGACTTGATAGACAACGGAGAGATCGTAGTCACCAAACCCGATCGACCTCTCATGTTCAGGATAACCCTCTTCCTCAACACTGAAGAAGAAGAAATTCAACATGATTAATTGGAGCAATGGATAGAGTTCCAATTTCATTTGTGATTCTTCCCGGACCATCAAAGGCGGTGATGACGGATGGGATTATGCCAAGTTCAATTCACAATGGAACGAAGGATGAAAGCTCTCTGCAAACAAATCGAACAATTGGCGAAATTGGTGACTTATCGGCATCAAGTGACTCGTCGATTAATCGGCCGAGGAGCATGCCGGTCTCTTACCTCTTGTCATGAATATTCCTCGTCACTTTCGAAAAAAATGAAATCTTTGGAAGACAAAGTGTGAAGAAGAGCAAATGCCAAAGCTTGTCCGGGATTTCACCAACAAACGAAATTCACTATCTGGGCCAACCTATGGAGGAAATCCTTCATATATTAATCAATGAAGGAAGGATCGGTTCCTTCTACTGCCATCAACCCCGTTAAGGGATGGTACAACTCGATGGGTATGTCAATATCACTCCCGATCTCGCGGTCCACACGTACGAAAAAGAATCTTGGGCACTCATACCTTATTCAAAATCGATCGACGGTGGTGTCCTGCGCTTAGCGGATAATGATCTTGTGTTACGTCTGCAAGTGAGAATCACGAGGCCCTACTAAGTGGAAAAGTGTGGTAGCGGTCATATCCACTAAAAGCCCGATGGGATTAATACCTTACTCACAGCGCCAACAATTCAACTCGAGGAGAAACAATCCTTTGAAAGTGGTAGGTCCGAGCCAATCAACTTGCTGCCGTGCGAGCACAATATCCTATTGTTAGCTTGTACGCGATTACGTGGAATTATGGAGAAGGTGAAGGATCCACCTCACATACAAGCTAACTTTGCGAGTGTCGAAGGAAAATCCATTGTATCTCCCCATCGGGTGATGAAGCCCACCACCAAGTCAAAGGGAAAATACCCATGGAAGATTGAAAAATTCCTCCGCGTTGTGGGTCATAATGAAGCTACGGTGGTTTTAAGCTTGAAAGAAGCTCCACAACAAATATCAATTTTGGACTTGGTCCTAACTTCCGAGAATCACCGGAAGGTCTTGCTAAAGGTTCTAGAAGAAGCCTATTTACCAACATTAGTGGACACGGAAAAGTTTCAACATATGGTTGATCACATTTTCAACAACAATGTGATATCCTTCACTAATGATGACATACCACCCGAAGGGACCGGTCATTGCAAAATATTGCACATTGCGGTCTTGTCCTCCGGATATATGGTAGCTGGAGTCTTAATAGATGAGGTTCCTCTCTGAATATCTGCCCATACACTACTTTGGTAAAGATGAATATCAATCTCAACCGAATTCGGAGTAGCCATACTATCATCAAAGCTTTTGATGGAGCCTTCCCATAACTTTCGGTCGAATGAATTGAAACTTGCCAATCGAAATTGGTCCTCACACATTCTGCGTATCTTTCCATGTACTCAAGATAGACTCGGGATACAACCTACTCTTGGGGCGACCATGGATTCACATGGCGAGGCGCGATCCTCCACTCTTCACCAACAGGTTGAAATACATTATCAACAATAGCTTTGGTCACGATCAACCCGAACAGGAGATTCCTCGGCACGCGGAGACATGCCATTCATCAATGCTAATGCCAATGTGGAACCAGTCAGTTTTCATACTTTGGAAATAAGTAACACCAAATACCATGCTATTGGAGCACCATTGCGAAACCAAGATTTACTGCTAGAAGTAATGTCGGCCACTCAAGAAATGATATCGTTGGGTCATAAAATGGGGACAAGGGTTGGGTAAAGATTGCGGGGTATCAACCCAATTAAACTTAACGAGACAAATTTGGAGCAATTTGGGCTAAACTATTCTGCCGATTCTAGTCACGGGAATCCTCGTAAACATCGGCAGATTCCTTGACTTCAACCATGTGGCGTTCATCTTTGCCTTCAAACTCGAGTCCGCACAACCTCCGTAAAGGTGCCGGCCCGATGTAATGGCTATGTTATGTCCCAAAGCCGATGCGGGTGAAAGAAAAGAAATCTTTGTTCCAAATCCGCGGTGGAAGAAGAGGAACGAAGAATCAAGCAAGACGTCATCCGAATGATGTCAGGCATACGCATCATCGTTCATGATGAACATACCAACAAATACACCCCAGACGATGATTGCCCAGACGTAATGGCCATCATTCGGGATAGGGAGGATGATGACAATCCCTCCATCACTGCGGTCCACCCAGACTTTGCTCTTGCCAATTGGGACAGCATTCCTTGCATTGGTCGTCAAGGGTAAAGCGGGCAGAAACTCTTTCTGCCCTGTAGATATAATAACTGCTTACTTTTACATACAATATTAGCGATTCATTTTACGATATATGCTAACAACATGTGTATGATCAACGCATTTCATATATACTAAGTGAAAGCATATTTTGTTTCGAGGACTCTAAATTTAGATGTGCACATACTTTAGATTCGATGCCTCTCTCCACAAGGATTGTACCTTTGATGTAGAGATGAATTGACCTTGATGGATATCTGAAGATGACATTGAGGTGCCTCGAGAAATTCAAGAATGGGTCAAAGACAAACCCAAACCCAACCTTGATCAAACCACTTCTTTCAATCTCAAACCTTAGAAAGCCCTAAGTTAATCCAGTTGGTTCGGACCTTACCCCAAACCAATGGAATGATATGGTTACTTTATTAACCCAATTCGAGGATGTGTTTGCATGGTCTCATGAAGACATGGTGGGTTTATCCGACGACATTGTCCTTCATCGCCTTCCCATAAAAGAGGATTTAAGCGATCAATGAAAACTTCGGTGCGATTGAAACACGAGTGGAGTTTAAAGGTGAAAGAAGAAATTGTGAAACAATTTCAAGTTTGGCATCATAATGGTGTCTACATATCTGAGTGGATATCCAACATTGTACCCATGCCTAAACACGGAGGGAAGGTGCGAGTTTGCGTGGATTACAGAGATTTGAACAAGGCTTGCTTAAAAGATAGACTTTCCGTGCCATTTATCCACATTCTCATTGACAATCTTTACTTGATGACATGTACTCCTTTCTTTGATTGCTTTGCGGGGTACCATCGGATCATGGTTGCCAGGGAAGATCGTGAGAAAAGCGCTTTCATCACTCCTTGGGGAACTTTTTGCTATAGGCGGTTGTCATTCGGCCTCATCAATGCACGAGAGCTACCTATCGGCGAGCTATGATGGCTCTTTTCCATGACTTAATGCATAAAGAGATTGAGATCTATGTGGATGACATCATTGTCAAGTCCCAAAAGGAGGATGACCATATAGACCATCTTAGAAAGTTGTTCAACGGGTTAACGTGTAAGTACAACTTGAAGTTGAATCCATTAAGTCGCCTTTGGCGTTAAATCGAGCAAGTTGCTAGGATTTCTAATCGACCACAAAGGGATAGAAATTTGGATCTTGCCAAAATCAAGCCATCACCAAAATGCCCATTCCTCGAATAGAAGAAATACGAGGATTTTTGGGAAGAATCAACTTCATCAGCGGGTTTATCTCTCACTCACGTCAACTTTGTGAGAACCAATCTTCAAGCTATTAAGGAAGAACTCCTCCATGAAATGGAATGATGAGTGTCGAGAAGGCCTTCCTTATAATCAAGAAAACGACTAGTCAAAGCTCCGATCTTGGTACCACCGGGGATGATGTTCCCTGTTCATATATCATCCATAAGTGACAATGCCCATGGGGTACGCATCTTTGAGACGGAAAGGCGATAGAGGCCAAGAGCGAACTATCTATTACCTCGGCAAAAGGTTCGGCAGACGGTGAACACAAGTACACTCACGATCGAAAAGGCGTGTTGTGCTTTAGCATGGGCTTCCATGAGGTTACAACATTACCTCCATGGTCACACAACCCATCTCGTATCCGCGTGGATCCTCTCAAGTACGTGTTCAACAAACCCATGTTAAATTCTTTGGTTTGTCCGGATGGCGATTGATCCTACAACAATTTGACATCGTATATGTGACTCAAAAAGTCCATCAAAGGTCAAGGAATCGCGGATCAACTGGCGCCACACCTTCCTTGAGAGTTTTCAAACCCTTGAAACATATTTCCACGATGAAGGAGTAATGACGATGCAACAACACCATCGATGCGATCTGCTGATCATGGAAGATGTATTTTGATGGAGCTATTAATATGGAAGGTTACGGGTGGGGCGCGATTCTAATATCTCGGTATGGGGGAAGCGATATCCGTTGTTGTCAAATTACGGTTTATCGGCACCAACAATACGGTGAGTATGAAGGCTACATCTCATGGGGCTAAAACTTGCCCATTCAATGGGCATCAAGCGATTAAGCATCCTTGGAGATTTGGAGTTGGTAATCGGACAATCCACGGAATCTATCAAACCAAGGAACTACATTTCTTTGCCTTACCATGGCGAGTTTTGAAGATGGCTTTGGAGTTGAAGAAATCTCCTTTCTACACATTCCTCGTAATAGGAATGATTTTGCGGATGCATTAGCCACTTTGGCCTCCTTGATTAGCATATCGAACAAGGAACACTTGCCAGCGTCACAATTTCCTGCACAAGGCCCGACCTATAGGGAATTATGTTGGAGAAGTATCGGATGAGCTACCTCCCATCCAACCTCCTTGGTATCGGCATATCAAGGAATATCTGCGAGATGGATCTACACCATGAGGCGAGCTTTGGCCGAGAAAAGGCGGATCCATCGACTTCTTATGAAGTTCTACACGAGTGGAGATGCGCTCTACAAAGAGATCACGAGGACTAGGTCTCCTCGGATGTCTAGACAAAGATCAAGCCCAAAACATGGATGAAATCCATGGCGGTCTGTGGCCCCCCACATGAGTGGCCCCCTCCTTGTCGAAAAAGTCCTCGGGGCCAGGACATTATTGGTTGTCTCTCAAAGTGATTGCAATGACCACGTCAAAAGATGCTATTAGTGCGATTCATGGGAATGCTATACCGCCCCTCCACGGGAACTCCACAATATGAGTTAGCCTTGGCCGCTTCTCGATGTGGGGAATGGATGTTATCGGGCCCATTGAGCCTAAAGCCGATAATGGTCATCGATTTATCTTCACCATGATCGACTACTTTTCACCAAGTGGGTGAAAGCGGCCTCCTTCCCGGGGTTACTAAAGAAGTCATCATTGCTTTCATCCGAACATGTGTCGTTTGTCGATATGGACAACGGAGGTGATTGTGTCGAGACAATGCCAAAACCTCAACAACAAAATGATGGAGGAATTATCTTTGTAAATTCCACATCAAACATCTCAACTCACATCATCTATCGTCCAGAAGATGAGCGGTCTTTGTTAAGCGGCTAACAAAAACATCAAGAAAATTATGCAAAAGATGTCCGACCACAAAGATTGGCACGACCTGTGCCTCTTACTCTGTTAGCCTCTGAGAACCTCGTCGTACTTCAATTGGGCAACCCCTACGCTTTAACCTATGGGATGGAGCGGTGCTCCCCATAGAAGTTGAGATGGAATCTCTCGGAGTATTGATCGATGCTCGGTTTGGATGAAGACCAATGGGTACAAGACAAGAGTATCACCAATTGTCTCTAATAGGCGAAAAGCGAACCTCGGGTATCTTCCATGAGTCGATTATATCGTGCAAAGGATCGCGGATCCTACAACAAAAAAGTCCGACTATGGCGGTTTAAACAACATGACTTGGTTTTGAAGAAGATTCTTGACAACCAAGATCGGGCTAGAGAAAATTAAGCTCCCTAATTGGGAAGGCCCATTTATTGTCAAGGAAGTATTGACGAGGCGCTCTCGATTACAAAAAATGGGCGGCGATGAATTTCCACAACTCATCAACTCGGAGACAAGTGAAAGCAGTATTATATCTGAAGTAACCACCAAACACCACAGTGCATCATCATCCAGTCACCGGTCATTCCGGTTCTTTAACCCTTTACATACAACTTATCTACACTTTTCCCCTCGAGAAAGCGTACTCTTTCAAGCCAATGACTGGCTTTTCCTCTGCGTTCCTACAACTTAGGTCATCCCACCACAGTTTGAACCTCTTGCGTTTGCGGTTTGGCTACCCTTACACGGGATCAAACTTCTCATACTGCGGTTTATCCTCAACCTAGGATTAAACTTTCTCCTCCCCTTTCTCGACTGCACATGGGATTGTGCTTTTCTTCTACCATACGAGGGCGAACTACGTCGACACGATCTCCTCTTGATAGGAGTCGTGCGTGAGGCAACCATGTTACATGGCTCATCATGATAAAACAAAAACAACAAAAACATTTCTATCCTTATAAAACAAAAACAACCAAAAACATTCCTACACCATTTCATCCATATATAGCATTGAACCTCTTACACGAGGTTCAACTACATGAGACTGATCTCCTCTTCAATAGGAGTACGTGGCGACCATTCATAGTGCGGTCTCACCCCTACCAAAACACAAACCATTGTCAATTTGATCTTGGGATTCTCTTTCAATCCACTACATTCGGCTTCAGACCAAAGGGATGGAATTACCTGAACTCCTCCCAAATAGGAGATTCGGCGACCATCTAAGCTGCGGTCATACCTTGAAGAGCAATACCAATCCATAAGAGATGGAATTAACTAGGCTTCTCCTGAATAGAAGTACTGGCGACCATCTGTGGTGCGGTCAATCTCAGAGAGAAAGCCACACTCCTCTCCACATTTCCATAACAGAAACAAGTCCCAAGACACCAAAGATGGTAGGGATACATAGATCGATGATCCATTCTGAACTATCCAGAGACAACTCAATGTCCATCCACCCAGGAGGAATTCAGAATACATCAAGACCACAAGCCACAAAGCGGCGAGGCAAAATATCAAACAAATAACAAGGCATATCTAAAAGGGAAGTGATCCAAAAATATATTTCCTGGCATATATAATCTTTGTTTGATATATATACAATATAAAGCTATACATGACAAAATGGCTAAGCTAGTGCATGCGAGTAAATACAAGCTCATCTACAAATCGGGGTATATGCGTGCTAACAAGCCCAACATGGCGTCCTCTCTCGAAGAAGGAGGTGAAGGCTGTGGTCTCTGTCTGAGAATATCCACCGACCCAACGGATCTGTAGCCATCTACATGATGACCATATGCTCATCAATATATAGCGCTCATCTCTGCGATCATACCCGGTGGTAAGGGACCTCATTTTGATCTACTATCTGTGGCGGCCACATCCGGGCGGATATAGCGATATCCCGCTCAACTATCACTGCGTCTATGGGTGACTGGCCTCATCATCACGCTCGGCGACGGCGGCATCTCTACGAGCCAATGCCTCGTCTCTCTCTCTAATAGGCGGCGTCCCTCACATCAAAGCGATCGACATCATAGATCGAATCGATCTCTCTCAAAGGTCATCGGATGAAGACTACTGCTCTAAAAATCTTTGTCTTGCGAGTCTTTGAATCACAAAAGAAATCTTGGTACTAGGAGAATCCGGAAGAAATCTTGGCAACCCGGTGAGCGGTATCCTCCTCGATGTAGGTATCAATGTCCTCCGTGGCTCTCTACATCGTATAACTTCGCTCTCTAATCTTGCAAATCTTTGTTGCGGTAGATAAAACCTCCGTCTCCATCCATGCGAGTACTCTGCGGAATAACAAGGACAATGGCGGGAGGAAAGCGGCTAGCTCACGTTGATCCGTGACATATACGAGAGATCGGTCCTCGGTTTGAGAGGTATCGAGAAGGCTGAATGACGACTGCCCCTCTCGAAAGGATGAAAATCACGGGCCCAGTCGACTGCGACATCACGGCCAATGGGTGATAAGTAGTCACGCCCCTCAAACCGACCAAAGGGAGAAATCCATGCGGAGCATGAGTAATGAAGGCTGTATGGTGAAAGCAAAGCCCGAAACACACGACAATATGCTAAATGGATCTCGATATCTGCAAAAATCACGGACCGGGGTGAGCATCTGTACACTCGGCCGATGGAAAAAAAGAGTATGACATAGCCACATCATGGGAAAAGCAATACCCATGCGAGTCTAAGGGTACCAATTAGGTCATGAAGTGTGACATAAACCACACATCTGACATGATCAGAACTCGATGAACACGCTTTGTGTGGTAAATCTTTGCGATGGGATCTTGATCGCGAGTCTCTGCCACGATCATAGGTACAATGGTACGACCCTCCACGAGAGCTCTCACGACCATGATAACCCCTATATCTATCTCATCCATATCTTTGCGACATATACACGTGTAATAGATACATATAGCATCGATTACATCAACTCGGCCAAATGCCATGATCCTCCGACACGGTGAAATCCCGGAATGTAAATGAGTAGCTATCCTCGCGCCCAATCATCATCTGAGAAAAATCTTTGAGAGATCACGTGGCGGATGTCGACTCATCTGCACTTTACTTTGCTGCCTCAATCATCTGTGAGAGTCATGAATCGTCTCTACTCATGTCTCCCAAAGCCATGTGCCTGCATGCGAGTCATCTAATGGCGGCATCGTCAAACGTGCATACTCCTCGAGTAAGGAGTCGACTCATGGGTGCCAAAATGGAATACACCTTTGTCGGTAGCCAATGCTCTATCATCCGAATCTACAAATCTGCGCGGGAACACGAAATGCCAAAAGGGTCATGGTATCTTTAAGCTGACAGATCTCTGATCACCACATGCGGTGGTGACATGCTATCGTACCACGATCGCATACCCAATACCACCAACGATGGTGGGGTATGATCTATCTGACTAATTGTCGAAGAAGACATACATGCGGTAGTGTCGTAAGACCATCCGAGGTCGATCTTTGAATATCTCTGGACATACATACATATACATAACATGATACATGCATAACGAGATAATGGATGGCAATATGATATAGGGAATGAAAATGGTGCATACATTCCTAAATATATCATCATCTAATACATCGATTCTGTCTGACTACAAATACATGAAAATGGGGCACACGTAGCCCTACTACTAATAGAGGCCTATCAAAAGATATAGCGAGAATGGGGAAACCACCCAATATCTAACGAGAGGCCTATCAAAAGATATAATGAGAATACACATCGAGAAGAAGACCGGGGTCTCGATGTCCACATCCTCAATCTTGTCCACTGATGTAACTCCTCTTGAGTCATTTGGATCTCTATCAGCGGGGATGTCGGGCCTATAAAGAGGAGGATCTGCGGCAAAAAAAACCAAATGGGTCGTTTCTGAGGGCCAAGACACAAAATTTGGAAGGAACAAATGACTCACCTCTGCTGGATCTACTGCCCAAATGCTTGAATAAATATATGTGCAGATCAAGCTGTAAAGGTCAAGCTATCAATCTGGTCAAATGAGTGAGCTCGGACACAAGCTACCCAATCCATCATCATCAAAGATCACGGAACCATATCCCCATAAACTTTGTGGCGCGGACCTTTGGGCTCCAATAGTGCTTGAGGAACCACCAACACTTTGGAACGTCTCCACGAGTACATGGGCCCTCGATAATGCAAAAGCCGTCGACCCCCAACAATGGGATATCGGTGTGGTGGTGGTGTGATCTGAGCCAATGGCGCTGGCGGGAGGCAAGATCGGTACAAATCTCCCACAGTAGTGCTCCCTAATAGCATGCTCTCTAAATAGAGCTCCCAACCTCCATCGGTGAAGAGAGGAACTCTCTGGTAGAGATCAAATACTCGACTCGGTTGGATGTCCATCCTCAAAAGCCGATGGTCAAATGCTCCCTGAATAGGGAATCCACGTAATGGTACCCCAGTGTCAACAACTCCATTTGCATCGGTGGTGAGTGAATCCCTCGAGATCTGAGGGACCTCGGCAAAATAGAATGGTGCCATCGTCGTCCTCGTGGATAGGTATCTAAACCTAACACACTCATGGGATGCAAACATGGGAGCCTCTCATATAGGCCCAAAGCGCCAACACAATGGCAAAACATCTGCTATCGATAAACACTCTTAACTTTGAAATGGGAAAAGACAAGAAAAATACTCACGGTGATGGGTAAAATCTAGTGAAGCCTCGGTCAAACCACAGCGCGTGCGTATGCGTGCCGGAGAAATAGGCAAAGGTGTAAGAGCCCCAATCGTACTCTCGATACGGGTCCACATCGCGTGTGGCGACGACCAAAGCGAAAGATCTTGTGGAAGAGTTATACTGCTATGAAGCGACCTCGAATGATCATCCGGGAACAATCATCGCGAGCGCGATCCACGATCTACATCATCGAGCATGGGCTCACTCGATAGCCCTCTCATAGCATCTACGCTCAAAGGACTGAGCAGACGAGTCCACGCCCTTGGCGCCCCATAAACTCCTAGTAAGGATCGAATGGCGATAGGGGTGATATTCTCCATGCAAGGCAAATGGCTCCCTCCAAACTCCATACACAGTGATAAATCGCCAATCCATAGGCGTCATCATCACCTCATGATCCGATGGGTGGAGTGGTGAGAGTGCGATGAAACCATCGCTCGAGACAATGCCACGAGGTAACCCGAGGGACGGCGGACGGGGAAGGATGGAGAAAATGCCCCAAATCCCCACTCATGCACTCTTTGCTCTATAGTCGGGATGAAGCGCTTTGGTACATGGAGTGGATGCTAAACCCGATTCCTCTCGAGTACATGTAAATCACGGAACCTGCATGAAATGCAGATCAACATCAGAACCCTTTAATCCTCATCAATAGGAAAGAAGGAAGATCAAAGTCTAACGCCATACCTCGTTAGCATGCAAATACATCGATGGATGTCTACCCAAATCACCCAGCAACTCTGGGTTCACCACCTGAATGCTCGGGAGCTCCCTGCGAGGGACATGTGCAGCAGGAGCGGGATCCTCAATCGGAATATCTGCCTCCTCGTCCTCAACGTCTGGAACATCTGCCTGGACAGGACGTATCACAACCTCCACCAACCGATGAAATTTGTCGTGAAACGAGGGCGAGGAACTTGAAGCCCTCCTGCATGTCATGCGCCGAAAGTGGTCTATAAGAAGCTGCTTTCGGTGATCCGGATCCATAATATCTGGACAACAAGTCTCCAAATCACCTCAGAAAGGGTGTGGTATTTCCTTACCTGGAGCTTTTCAAAATGCATTTATGACTATATGCATGCATGCATTTACTTTAACATATAATAGAGTTAGAATGCATGACTACCCAATGCCTACATTTGGAAAATTTTGCCATAGTCCCTTTGAAAATAGGACTATCCACATGCACCTTGAGGCATGTCTAGGTGGCCATTCGATAGCACACACCTTCCCAAGTCATATACATAATATATGCATTAAAAATCAAAATCATCATGCATAAGGCCAACCTCAATGCTAGGAGTACTTTGCCATTTCTACCTTTTGCTCATTGGACCTCAAATAGGACAAAAATAGCGAGAAAAAGGTGCCAATTTGACTATCTCAGAAGTTAAATTTTTCACATCATTATGTTCAACATGGTTTAATACTAACATTTACTATGTTGAATATTTTTTATCAAGTCATATATGCATACATAATCACTACTATGTGTTTAGATGCATTTACGTGTGCAATATCTCACAATCTAACGAGATGACGCTGGAAAAAAATACATGCATGCGTTACGGGATAGTGTAGAACACTTGTGCGGTGACAAAATTTGAAAAGCGGCCCAAACTCAATGAGATCTGAAGATGGCTCGCGGTTTTTCTAAGTGAAACAAGTTGAAAGTGACTTGTGAAGTAAAGCCTGCTGGAATTTATGATCCACGCTTTGGCGCGAGCCCTACTGCTGACTTGCGGCGGTGCACTGCGACACCCTATGTGGGTCCCACCCCTCCGGCTTGGTCCAATTCGAGTTGAAATGGAGTTCCTACGGACTAGAAAGATCAAATCGAGAAGAAAAATGCCACGCGATTGAGCAAAACTGCATCTGATCTTGGTCCTCTCAGATGAGACTTTGAATCTGTACATCACTCATTGGTAGTCTCCACGAACACAAGGTATACCTGCTGTAGTGACTCCGATTATCACCTAATCGCATATGGCAATACCTTATATAGGTCCGATCATTTGAGTCTAGCAAGTCACATATAGATCTAAATTACCCTAAATGAGTCCAGCGTGATCCCCAAGCGGGGGATTACAGCGTGAGTCTGAGATGGGGGTTACAATCAACGTGAATCCCCGATGGGGAGTTAACGTGAATCCCCGATGGGTTATAAGTCCCCAAGAAGGGATTCTGGCGTCCCCAATGGGGGTTACAACACGTTCATTCATTGACAACTCTGTCAACGAAGGTCAACGACCTTGACATTATTTGGTAGATGGCGAAGTAAACCCATCAAGCGTTGAGAACTGATTCGGTAGTTAAATGCGTATTCATCGTCCCCGATAGATCCTCGACCAGAGTTACAGCGTATATCTCCGGCGGGAGTAACAACGCGTGCTCGGTAGATTGACTCACATATCAGCGAAGGTCAAGCAACCTTGGCGTCATTTCAACCGATAAGCGTTTAAACTATATCGAGCTATAGAGATGTTTGAGGTTCTCATACCAATTTGCTCATATTCCCAGTGGATCCCCGTGAAGTCACAACTCAATGCTCCGTTTGATCTACGTCGGTGAAGGTCAAGCAACCTTGACGATCTCCTCCACAGAGTTTCGACCATTGATTCCCACGTCGGTGAAAGGTCAAGCAACCTTGACGGTATATCCCCACAGGATGTTTTGATGGTTGATTCACACGTCAGCGAAGGTCGGGCATCCACGGCGGCATTTTTGTTGGCAGTAAATCCAACAGAATCGTGACATATTCTGGCAATACTAACTAGGAGATGTCAACATTATCAAAGAGGATAGATGATGGAATATGTTATACATATCCTCAAACAGATCAAGCTTTATCCCCACAGATCTCTTACACATAAGAGATACCCCTTCAGAATCAAGTCGTTATCAAGAACACGAAATTTGGTGATAACTCCAACATCAACATCCTAACAGATTAGAAACTTTCACATCGGATCTGGTCGATGTTGCGAATCCCGAGTTGACGCTGACGAGGGAGCCAACAATCACCCTCAGCATGTTGGGCCACAACCCTGTACACATGCATCATACATTTGCATCATGTTACTATCCATAGTACCATATTTATCTTGTTGCGTTTCAAGTGTCTAGGATTCTTTATCCTACCCATGCATCGCCATGCATGAGTATGATAAAGAGGGGCATCTATGAACACTCTAAATTTTCATACTCTTTATTACTAACATTGCGGGAAAGACAAATTAAATCTTTTAAGAGAGAACCACGAAAGACAATCCAAATCCATCTGGGATACTACAGGGAGTTCAACATCAACCCCGAGATCACACTCTTGGGAACAGCGGTTCCAACCTCGGATATAACCCCGAGACATGCGGATCAATATCGGAACACACACCGGAGAAGGCCGATTAATCTAGGAGATAACCCCGAGGTATCCGGTCTCGAGTCCCAACCATGGGAATAGCCACCAACCTTGGTGATAACCCCAAGGAATGTAGTTTGGAGATAACCCGGAAATGCTTGTTTCAAATGCCATCGACTTCAATCTCGGCGCTCCACAACGAGATACCTTTATACCAACCCGATAATAACATCGGGAAGGCAGGCACACCTCAAAGATGACAATGAGGACCTTCAACAATTCGCGGTCCAATCTCGGTGAAGTCGAGCAGCAATGTCTGCTTTATCGGCCCAATCCGATGATAACCGGGTGAGAGGCAACATCGTCATCTCGTCGAACACGATGCCACATCACGTCTCAGCGCAGCGATGTCCCACAAGGCTAACCAATCCGGTGACTATTATGCGGGGTAGCGGATGAAAGTTGAAGCTTGAAGGCCGGAGGGCATCGTCCCATCTTCAATGACTTAAATATAAACTCTAATCCCATGCCATCGTCTGAACTCTCGACAACGGCGGTCCGAAATAGGTCTGAATACCTCAAGCGGATGCGGTTGCACTTCTAAAAACCAAGTGGACATTATAGTGCACGAGTACATGTACTTGAGAGCGACCCGGCAAACAAACCCGGGTCGACAGGCCCGCCTCTGGTACACTGCGGCTCGGTGGCGGTACACTATGGCTCATATTGCCTATAAATAGAGGGCTTGGGGTGCTTATTTTCTAAGAGAAAAAGGCGGAAACCACACACAATTTGCTCTGCTTTTCGCCATATGATGTATTTTCCCACTTTTAAACACACTGTGAGCTCATATATAGCCTCTTTTGTACCCACAAAAAGCCGGTGTTTACCCTCTAAAGATATAGAAGCCTTTTTTAGCGATCGGTTTGTAAGCCTTCTCACACACTTTAGAGTCTTTCTCTTCATCTTTGCACACACCCTTCTACGTTGAGAGTCGTGTTGCTTGCTTTTGCGGACTTGATCAAGTGGTTTCATTCGATGTATATATATATATATATATATATATATATATATATATATATATATATATATTGACTAACATTATCGAGTTATGCCTCGATTGAGCTGAACTTGATGCGGGCGTTTATTGCTTTAATATATATATATATATATATATATATATATATATATATATATCATCGTATGTGTGGGACTTTGTTCGATGAGCCTGAACTTGATGCAGTGCGTTTACTACTTATATATATATATATATATATATATATATATATATATATATATGTATATAACATACTTTGGACTTTTACATTACGATGAGCCTGAGACTTTATGCAGTGCGGCGTTTATTTACATATATATATATATATATATATATATATATATATATATATATATATATATATATATATATATATATATAGCGTGTGTCGGACTCTATTGATAAATGAGCACGGATTTTATATATCCGGGATCATTTACTATATATATATATATATATATATATATATATATCGTGGTCGAACTACATTACGATGAGCACAGATTTTACATCGTTTACTCATTTATATATATATATATATATATATATATATATATATTTTATCCGTGTGGTGATCTGTTCAATGAGCTTAGTTTTTCTTTACGTGGCGATTTTCTTTATCGCACTTCAACTTTATTTATGTTTTATCCCTTTATTTAGATTTTCCTTTGGAGTTTCCTCAAGTGGCGGTTGATAACTTTAACAACTTTATTTACATTTTGATCCCCCATGGAGGTGCTTATGTGGTTGGTGATCTTGTTGCGTATATATATATTTCTGACTTTTATATATATACTTTTACTTTTTTCATATAAGCTGCGATATTTTGTGAGCCTAGGAATCATGTGATCACAGATTCATCCCATTGAATCTAGATTCGGTTCCCATGATGGACATTTTTCATTTATAAGCGACTTGTAAATTATTCTGCGATGTGCGAATTTCCTCGAGATGGTTTCATACCCACGAGGAAGTCGGCATTATTTTTATATATATTATTTTTAAATGCGGATGCCTCGCATCCGTCAAATAAAATCAATTCAAATAGCTCATTTAATAAAAATGGGAGTGTAAAGGTCTCAATTCCTATTGAGCATCGGGGTTTGAAAAAAACCTCTTTTATAAAACATCAACGCCATATCTTGTTAAAAAGCTAATTTTTTACATAAATTCAAACCACAATGTATATAGGTTCGAGCGAGGCCTCGCATTTAACTTTCATATAACAACACATTGACCCACACACACATACTCGGATAATAGTTTCTTGAAAAGAGGCGGTCATGTAGTAGTAACACGGATGTCGAAGTGCCTAACACCTTCCCCCACATAACCAAGTCCCCGGACCTAAATGAATCTCGGTTTTCAGACCCATATATCGATGTCACATCATTTGGGTCAATGTGCAAACCTTTTATCGGTTGTGTTGGTACAACCATTTAAAAAACCAATGGCGACTCTTAACGGTCCATCGTCGACATCATACATATCGGACCTTTTTCACTTGTTTTTTCAAACAAATCTCACCTAAAATGAGAACACCAAAAGACAAGTAAATGAAAAGGGACACCCAAAAATCCAATCCCGTCGACAATATGAACATCGTATGTATTCATTAACGATTTAAATACGACAAAACATAAAGCGTGAGTTTGAATACAAATATATTCTACTAGAGAGTATACAAACTCAAAAGGAGTCCTCATTACAATTATTATCACACTATTTCACGAATAGTGAGGACTACTAATGCACCATCTAGGACCATCACTCTGTTCCCCAGACTAGTCCCGGCTATATTCTCATTTCACAAGAGAACGGTGAAAGAAAGGGTGAGCTCAACTAGCCCGATAAGAAATATTATAACTAAGATAATGCGAATAAATTATCATTAGCCTTAAACAATGTTAAAGCGATACAATATAACAAACATCAAGTTTAAGCTGCGGACGTGAATAAGCAATCCATTAAAAGAGTCAGTAGAGAATAAAATCTACTATCTTTTATGATTTAAAAGGTTTTCATCACTTTTATTCTTTGGGACTCAACTTAATAAATAATCCACATCATCGAATCACCCTGCTACTGACGAGGATATTCTTTAGTATCACGACCACGAATTATCCATGCACTACGGCTAAAAGATAATCATGTTTTTTCATCAACGGTCCCGATCATGCCATAAAACAATTCATCTTTGCACCTTTGGCGAAGAGAATCCATAGCCATAATCATACCAAAAAGCATCCATCAATGCACTCACGGGCCAATGAGGACTTTTTCCACATCATTTGTAACATTACGGTCATGATTACACCGAATAATCCACAGGTCATAATCATACCAAGTCCATCTATGCACTACTGAGGCCCACGATATGACTTTCAACAAAATATAAGCATGAGGATGATGACAATGATATAGGAATTCAATAAAACAAGTTCAAGAATTAATTTATCCAGGAACTAATAACGTCCAAATTGTCGACATGATCTTTGCTTTGTGGAGTAAAATTCAAGAATGCTCGAAGAAGAATATTTCCATGAAAGATCTTTGGATGAAGCGCAAATATCAAGGATATTCCACTAATTTCATGGAGTATGGAAGTCAAAGTTTTAACCAATTGAGTATAATAAAGAATGGAATAACAAAAGAAATCACCATGCATGCGGTGCCGCATAGAGCGAGTTATTCAACAAAATAATAATTAACGGAACTAGTCATGCGTAAAAGCACGAGACGGGATGTTCCAACAGAATAATAAAGAATGGAATAATAACGAAATCACCATGCATGCGGTGCTTGCATGAGGCGAGTTATTCAACGAGAATACCAATAAAGAGCGGAACCCGGTCCGGCGTAAAAGCGCCGAGCGGGATATTCCAACAGAATAATAATAAAAAATGGAACCGAATTCCGGTCCGGATATTCCAACAAAATAATAATAAAGATGGGAACCCGGTAAACAAGATGATATTCAAATGAGAATAATAAAGAATGAAATAACGGAAGAATTTCACCAAGTATAGGGTATCCAGCGTATCTGAGTTATTCAACGAATAATAAAGAATGGAATAACAGAAGTTCTCTTCATGAATAAGAAAGAAAGAATACCCCTTATGAGTACAACAAATAATATTCCCTACCTTAAAAAGAAGAGTACTGGATATAGGAGTAGTGAAGTAGCAGAATACTTTTCTTCTTTCTCTCTATAATTTCTCTCTATAATAATTGCTCTAAAGCTTTTGTGAATTGGTGAGAAATGAAGGAAGAATGAGCTTCTATTTATAGAAAAATATAGTTTCGATAATTGCACGTTTTGGGGCTCGAAATATTACAGTATAATACCTTCCTCTTTTTCTTCATTTTTAATTTAGTCCTGCAAGTATTATCAATCTTGCACCAACTCCCCTAATAGTAAATCATGTGAATCAATAGTACAATCATGTGAATAAATAGTATAATCATGTGAATAAATAGTATAATCATGTGAAAAAATTAATTACAGTATAGTACCTTCAACTATACCTCCATTTTTAACTTAGTCATGCAAGTATTATCAATTTTGCACCACCACCCCTAATAGTATAAGAATGTGAATCAATAGTACCCCGTGAATAATAACTCGTGAATAGTAACTCGTGAATAGTAACTCGTGAATACTCAAACACGAAAAATTGCTCCGAATACCCGAGTGAACAATATAACCTCCAGACATCAATTATCATCGAAATAAATGTCAATTTCCACTAACACTAATAATCCCAATACAATGGAACAATCAATTTCATCTTTAATCAACACAACTTATTCATCATTAATATTATAACTCACAATATTTAACAACCGAGTCGTTCCGGGAAAGAGGGGCTTTAGATAAAATTTCTCCTTATTGGCGCGCAATTAGGTGACCAAACCTCTCCTTGACAGAACTTCTAGACATTGTCAATATTGCAAATAATAATATGAATAACTTTGTCGTCTCAATTATTGATTTAATAATAATAAATATTATGCAGATGATCTTTGTGACAATAATTGAATCAATAATATGAGAGAGATATGATCGACAATTCTTGTAGCAATAATTGAGTATAATGAGTGACTTCTCACGTAAGCATCAATAATCAATACAGTGTGTACTATTATGCAACCACGCAGACATTCTTTGTACTTTTTACTACTTAGGGTGTTTCAGCGGTTTTAACGGTAAAACTTTAGCCGTTATTTTTATAAAAGATAATTTTATCGTTTTTCTCGATCGACAATAATTCCGTTGTGGGGGTCCACCAATGATTGTGTGTCGTCGTCGGATATTCCCAAACAAAAAAAGAATATTCCCAGACCAATCGAATATTTTATAACAACTTGCATACTTTGCAAAATTTATAAATACTATCCACAACTATAACATTATATCAAATCCACTCCATAATATAAAAATAAAAAATTATTTTGAGAAAATTAAATATTTATTCATAAAATCTGGGGTCTCACAATCTTCCCTCCTTATGGAATTTTGCACTCAAAATTTACGTGCGTACCTAGAATGCCAAAGAGATGAGGATACCCTGACTTCATTTCAGATTCTAACTCTTGAGGTATAACCTTTGAGTGTTGAATACGATCATTCTTATCCAAGATTTTAAAATGTATCTCATCATACGTTAAATCATCCGCTATTCCTCGTCCGGTTCTAAATTAATAATGTGGTTGGGTCGTCCACATATTTACGTAACATCGATACGTTATGAACACGCGACATACTTGACGGTAAAACGAGTCTATAAGCCACAGTTCCTACTCGATCGAGGATTTTAAATGGGCCAATTAAATCGAGGGTTGAGATTTCCTCTCTTCGTCGATTCTTGCTTCTAGAATAACGCCCTCTTGAACCTTTTCTTCAAATTCATCAGATTCGGGTGTGTAGCTTGAGCGGCTTTAACTTTATCGATTAAAGTCGATTCTACTCGTATATTCGTTATCTTCATAGGGGTTCGTATATTCGCACTTGTAAACGCATACGATCTTCTACTCAACGCGTCAGCTACCACGTTCGCTTTTCCACGATGGTATTGAATGATATGATCGTAATCTTCAACAGCTCGAGCCAACGTCTTTGGCATATTACACGTTCGTTTTAGTTAAAGAAATATTTGAGGGTTTAAGAAATGAATTTTGTACTGGGGTCAATACAAAATTCGATTTCACGCTCTAGCGGTAGGCTAAGAAGTCTTCAAGAATACGTCAGGAAATTTATTAACAATAGAAATACCATTCAAAACTGTGACTCTCATCTAAGACTTGGATAACACGTCAAATTGATACCTATCAACTTGTCATCGTCATTCACGATGTTGCCTACAGAAAGTCTGGCTTCGGTGCATTCTACACAAGAAAGTCAACAATGAAAGGATCGGGGCTCTTTATTTATGGCTTGATATGACAATGATTGACTTTAGTGGTTTGGTTACTTTGAATTCGCATAACAGGTTGGTTAGGAGTATGAAAGCTAATAACCTTACGAAAAGCATGATGAGTAATTAACCAATTGATTCCTAAAATCACATCAAAGACAAGTATTTTCAAAGAGATAAGATCGACGGTATAGCGTGAAAGTGTTGATTTGAACAAGATTTATAAATAGTGGAGGTAATGAAGGTTTCTCCCAAGCGAGTTTAAACGGATATATCAAAATCTAACTTCTCGGGAGTTAACTTCAAACATTGAACACAACTAGGTGAAATAAAAGAGTGAGTAGAACCCAGGTATCTAACACGGTATAGACTTCATGAAGTTTATGACTAACATACAAGTGATAATTTTATTCGGGTTCCTCGTCACGAAAAAAAAATGCTCTCTCTTAAACTATCGGCTTTGGCTTGTGCAGGACATCCTTTGGTGCCTCCATCCTAGGCGAACTTGTCTTGATGAGAACGACAAAATCGGGCTAAGTGACCTTCTCTTCCACAATTATAGCATGCTTTGGATGGCATCACACAGTTTGGACCGATGTGTCCCTCCCTCTCGCATTTGAAACATATGATAGGTGGTCGTTCTCCTTCCTTTGAACAATGGGGTGTTGGTCTTGGCGTCTTTCCATCATTATTGAATCTCCTCTTCTTGAAATGTCCATTCTTATTATTTTGACCATGATTACCACCAAAGTGGTTACCATTTCTTGGCATGATAATTCCCCCCATGCTTATTATCATTGTTTTGATGGCTTGTTATCACCGTATTATCATTTCGTGTTGATGCTTTCTCTCTTTTGGTTGTGTTGACTCGTTATCGCTCTCCACTAAGCGAGCCCTATTCACAATATCTGAATACAAACACGGTTTATGAGAAATAAGATATTGGCGTATCTCCGGTTTCAAACCTCTTAAAAACATTAGCGTCATTCGCTCCTCATTATCGACCAAATGGGATGCAAGCGGATAACTCAAGCAAATTTAGCCTCGTATTGCGACACGGTCATATTGTTTTGTTCCAACTTGATAAACTCCACCTCCTTCATGTGACCAATACTTTTTGGGAAAGTACTTGTCGTTGAGCGACTCTTGGAACTTCTCCCAAGACATCTTGAGTCGTCGAAATTTGGAGTGCGTTTCTGATTCCCACCGGTGATCGCCTCTTCACGCAACATAAAGGTGGCAAAGGGAACCTTTTGCTCTTCGGAGCATCCCAAGACATCAAATATCTTGGTGATCTTCTTTAACCACGTCTCGCCTTAAGTGGTTTTGGCTTTTCCCAAAAACTCCGGTGGTCCGGCTCCTTGAATTGCTTAGCGGTGACCCGACCGTGGGTTGCCATTGTTTTTACTGCATTATGAGCAGGGAGTGGCCTTACTTTGATGTTGCATAAATTCTAAAAAGCTCCTAAGCGTCTGAAATCGTTCAATCAATTGATCGGTGTTGTTGTTTACAAGAGGATTATCGCCATCCATTGCACATTGTCACGATTATTGATCTGTGGAGACTTAACGGTCTCTCATGCTCCATTCTTATTCTCAACATTTTCGGATGTCATTTTCAAATCTTGCCACAAAATAAGGGTTAATTAACATCACATATTATCCTTATACTCGATGAGACCAATTAAATACCAAATAAACTTAGGTAGGTCATACTAGCGAAGGAATTCCCGTCTCTCCCTCCTAGTTCTTATCTCACATCTTAGCCGGGGATCATATCCCTAAGCTTTGATACCAAGCTGGCGCCCCCAAAAATTAGGTATACATCACCCATCTTGAGTTGCCGAGATACATGGTACATAATTCAAATACAACTTAATAATACAAATCATCGTGTACAATACGACAAAAAACATAAAGCGTGAGTTTGAATACAAATATTGTCTACTAGAGAGTATACAAACTCAAAAGGAGTCCTCATTACAATTATTATCACACTATTTCACGAGAATAGTGAGGACTACTAATGCACCATCTAGGACCATCACTCTGTTCTGAGGCTCGTCCCGACTATATTCTCATTTCACGAAGAGAACGGTGAAAGAAAGGGTGAGCTCAACTAGCCCGATAAAAATATTATGACTAAGATAATGCGAGAATAAATTATCATTAGCCTTAAACGATGTTAAACTAATACAATATAACAAACATCAAGTTTAAGCTGCGGTGAAACAAGCAATCCATTAAAAGAGTCAAGTAGAGAATAAAATCTACTATCTTTTATGATTTAAAAGGTTTTTCATCACTTTTATCATTTGGGACTCAACTTAATAAATAATCCACATCATCGAATCACCCCACACTTTTCTGACGAGGATATTCTTTAGTATCACGACCACGAATTATCCATGAACTACTGGTTAAAGATAATCATGTTTTCATCAACGGTCTGATCATACCATAAAACAATTCATCTTTGCACCCTTGGCGAAGAGAATCCATAGCCATAATCATACCAAAAAGCGTCCATCAATACACTACGGGCCAATGAGGACTTTTTCCACATCATTTGTAACATTACGGTCATGATTACATCGAATAATCCTGTCATAATCATACCAAGTCCATCTATGCACTACAGAATACAGATGACTTTCAACAAAATATAAGCATGAGGATGATGACAATGATATAGAATTCAATAAAACAAGTTCAAGAATTAATTTATCCGAGAACTAATAACGTCCAAATTGTCAACATGATCTTTTCTTTGTAGAGTAAAATTCAAGAATGCTCGGAAGAATATTTCCATGAAAAGATCTTTGGATGAAGCGCAAATATCAATGATATTCCACTAATTTCATGGAGTATGGAAGTCAAAGTTTTAACCAACTGAGTATAATAAAGAATGGAATAACAAAAGAAATCACCATGCATACGGTACTTATGATAGGCGAGTTATTCCAATAGAATAATAATTAACGGAACCGGTCATGCGTAAAAGCACGCAGACGGGATGTTCAACGAGAATAATAAAGAACGGAATAATAACGAAATCACCATGCATGCGGTACTGCTTTGCATGACGAGGTTATTCAATAGAATACCAATAAAGATTTGAACCGGTCCGGCGTAAAAGCGCCTGAGCATGGGATATTCCAATGAATAATAATAATAAGACGGAACTAGGTCCGTAAAAAGCAACAAACCAGATATTCAACGAAGAATAATAAAAAGATGCCGAATGTCGTAAAATACTGTGATATTCAACGAATAATAATAAAGAATGAAATAACGAAGAAGAATTTCACCAAGTATAGGTTATCCAGCATATCTGAGTTATTCCAATAGAATAATAAAGAATGGAATAACGAAGTTCTCTTCATGAATAAGAAAGAAAGAATACCCTTACGAGAGTACAACAAATAATATTCCCTACCTTAAAAAGAAGAGTACTGGATATAGGAGTAGTGAAGTAACATAATACTTTTCTTCTTTCTCTCTATAATAATTGCTTTAAAGCTTTTGTGAATGGGTGAGAAATGACGGAAGAATAAGCTTCTATTTATAGAAAAATATAGTTTCGATAATTGTAGGTTTTGGGGCTCGAAATATTACAGTATAATACCTTCCTCTTTTTCTTCATTTTTAATTTAGTCCTGCAAGTATTATCAATTTTGCACCAACTCCCCTAATAGTAAATCATGTGAATCAATAGTACAATCATGTGAATAAATAGTATAATCATGTGAATAAATAGTATAATCATGTGAAAAATTAATTCATGATAAAATTACCTTACCTTAACTATACCTCCATTTTTAACTTAGTCATGCAAGTATTATCAATTTTGCACCACCACCCCTAATAGTATAAGAATGTGAATCAATAGTACCCCGTGAATAATAACTCGTGAATAGTAACTCGTGAATAGTACTCCGACACGAAAAGTGCTCCGAATACCCGAGTGAACAATATAACCTCCAGACATCAATTATCATCGAAATAAATGTCAATTTCCACTAACACTAATAATCCCAATACAATGGAACAATCAATTTCATCTTTAATCAACACAACTTATTCATCATTAATATTATAACTCACAATATTTAACAACCAGGTCGTTCCCAGGAAAGAGGGGGCTTTCCGATAAGGATTTCTCCTTATTGACGCAATTGATTAGGTGACCAAACCTCTCCTTGATGAACTTCTAGACATTGTCAATATTGAAAATAATAATATGAATAACTTTATCGTCTCAATTATTGATTTAATAATAATAAATATTATGCGAGATGATCTTGTGACAATAATTGAATCAATAATATGAGAGATATGATCAAACAATTCTTTAGCAATAATTGAGTATAAGCGAGTGACTTCTCACGTAAGCATCAATAATCAATCTGGTGTCTTACTATGCAACCACGTATTCTTGTACTTTTACTACCAGGTAGTTTCAATAGTTTTAACGGTAAAACTTTCATGATTATTTTTATAAAAGATAATTTTATCCTTTTTCTAACTAATAATAATACTTCCGTTGTAGGGTCCACCAATAATTGTTAATCGTCGTCTGGGATATTCCCGACAAAAAAAATATTCCCAAACCAAACTAATATTTTATAACAACTTGCATACTTTGCAAAATTTATAAATATACCCACAACTATAACATTATATCAAATCCACTCCATAATATAAAAATAAAAAATTATTTTGAGAAAATTAAATATTTATTCATAAAATTTGGGGTCTCACGCTTATAATTAGATACCATGGGTGTATAGATTTAAATGCATTATATTGATTCGTAGTAAGAACCATATAAAATACCATGGGAGTATAGATATGGGGGCGTTACAAAAACATCTGCCTCGACGGGCTAGATTCTTTGCTTTCAACATGAAGACCCCGCCTGACGGGGTGTAAAGGTTAAATAGGCACCTTTAAGCGGCATGCCTTCTACAAACTGACTTTGGCCAAACTCCAACCTTGCTAAAATAATGCTTCGAATGCCTCCTTTTTCACTCATTTACTACACCAACCATCCTACATATAAAATAACAAGAAACAAGTAAACATGAACATAAAAGCAAGGATTTAACAACAAATAAGCTTGAACTAGAAATCAATTTGTGGATATAAAATACACTTATCAACAAGACCCGGAGATAACACCGGGAAGACATGCACACCTCAGAGATGACACTGAGGACCTTCAACACCTACAGCAGTCCAATCTCAGAGATAACCCTGAGCAACGTCTGCTTTATCTGCCCAAACCAGAGATAACCCCGGTGAGGGGAAAACTCATCATCTTGCCACTTTAACGCCACATCGCACCGTCTCAACATTTCATACATACATTTCTACACAGTAATTTCCCACAAGAACCAAGGAAGTCCAATCCCGAGTGACTATTGTGCAGGGCAACGGATAGAATTTGAAACTTGAAGACTGGAGGGCATGGTCCCATCTTCCTGACTTCGTACAACCTCTAATCCCATGTTATTGCACAACTCTCGACAACGGCGGTCCGAAATAGGTCTTACATACCTCAATCGGATGCCCGGATTGAAATTTTGAAAGTTCGAGCGGACATTACAGTGCATGTGTGCACGTACTTTGAGACGGTGGAACCATTGAAGCCTAGGGCACCCCGGGCAGCCGGACAGCCGCAGGTGCACCTGCGGCTCCCCCCTCTATAAATAGAGGGCTTGGGGTGGCCATTTTAGAAAAAAAGAAAGGCGAGGAAGCCCTGTCAAATTTGCTCTATACTCACCCCACACTGAGTGCTTTCTCATTTTAAACACTTGTGAGCTCACATATAGCTTCTATTTGTACCGGCGGGAGCCGAGTGTTCATCCATTTAAAGATATAGAAGTCTTCTTTGGTAGCCCATTGTAAGCCTTCTCACACACTTTAAAGCCTTTCTCTTCATCTTTGCACACACCATTCTTCACGGTGAGAGTCGTGTTGCGTGTGTATGCCCGGACTTCGGTCCGTAGTTTGATTTCAGTTTGTATATATATATATATATATTTATATATAGACTAACATTATCGAGTTATGCCTCGATTGAGCCTAGACTTATGTTATATATATATATATATATCTGTTCGATGAGCCTGGATTTTATATCCGGAGCGTTTATTGCTTTAATATATATATACTTATATATATCAACTATTGTCGGACTTTGTTCGATGAGCCTGGATTTTACATTCGGTGCGTTTACCACTTATATATATATATTTACATTTAATCCCGCCTGGAGTTTACTTCGTGGCGGTTGATCGTCTTTATAGCTTTCTATACTTTTCGTCCCGCCTGGAGTCTAATCCGTGGCGGTTGATTGCTTTTACAACTTTATTTACATTTTTGATCCCCCATAGAGGTGCTTCGTGGTGATTGATCATGTATATATATATTTACATCTTTTATATATATACCTACTTACTGCTTTTTAATCAATTGCGGCATCATGTGAGCCTAGGAATCATGTGATCACAGATTCAGTCTACTGGATCTAGATTCAGTTCCCGTGATGGACATTTTCAGTTGTAAGCAGCTTGTAAATTTATTCACAGTGTTTGGATTTCCTCAGATGGTTTTCATGCCCACGAGGAGTTCGGCATTGCTTTGTACATTATTTTCTCGAAGATGCTTCGCATCTCAAAAATTAAAAGCAATCCAGCCGAACACTTGATAAAAATGGAAGTGTAAAAGGTCTTAATTACTATTGAGCACAAGGGTTTGAAAAACCTCTTTTATAAAACATCACTGCCATATCTTGTTTAAAACTAAAATTTTACACAAATTCAATACCTGTGTATATAGGTGCGAACGAGGCCTCGCACTACTTCCAAATAACAAAGACATTGATTTCCCCCACACATTCATATAACAGTTTCTTGAAAAGTGGCGGTCACCGTAGTAACACGGATGTCAGGGGGTTCCTAACACCTTCCCTTCGCATAATCAAGTCCCTGGACCCTAATGAATCTCGGTTTCACCGACTCGTTTAGTAGTTCCACATCAGTAGGTCAATGTGCAAACCTTTTCTCGGTTGTGTTGGTATAACCATATAAAAAACCAACTGGCGACTCTTAATAGTCCATCATCGACATAATACATGTCGAACCTTTTTCACTTGTTTTTTCAAACAAATCTCACCTAACATGAGAACACCAAAGAACAAGTAACGAAAAGGGACAAATAAAAATCCCGACGTCGACACCTTCCCAACTGGATATTTCTATCTAATAATGCCATGAACAGTGCCTTCATCGACTCCCTCGGAGTCGTTCCTTCCTCGGGTGTTAAGGTGTTAAATGACACCTCCTCCTCCGACATGCCATCGAACATGGACATGAGGTCTAAATCTTCCGAGTCTTCAGACTCGATCACAACCACTTCTGGTTCTTCTGCTATAGGGGTCGGTAAGATCTCTACTTGATTTACGGACTCCTCGCTAACAACATGTATATCCCTATATATCTCATTATTTCATGACATTTACAAAAAACAATTTAGTTTGATTAGTACATGTTAGTAGAATAATAAAAACACATATCATATTTAATGCATTTTAGGGCTAAATTGATATTTTACTTCTTTAAGTTTTTTTAAGGTTATGACTTAAGGTTCTTCCCCCCCCCTTAAGTTTTATAACCTACAGCTCTGATACCAACCTGTGACGCCCCCAAATTCGGGTATCTTCCAACCCGACAGATGGTGCTACACGGTGCTACATTTCACACAATCATTCAATTGAAATATCTCAAAAGAGTGAAAATGTATTCTATATATTCCAAAACAATATTACCATACCCAGGTTCTTTATAACCATTACATATATTCTTTGTCATTATATCAAATAATAACAACATTCATCCTATACTATTACAAAGGCAACCTATTGGTTAGCCTTAGCCTTCCCTTTATCTTTACCCGATCCTTCAGTCTGTTCGGTCTTAGCTACATTCATATGGTTCAAACAAGAATGAGCATAACTAGCTTAGCAAGTTTGACAATTTCATTTAAACAAGCGGCTTGAATCATATAAATCGTATATCTTCAATAACTGGAGCAATAGTTATGAAGTACTATCGATAATTCAAAATAGCACTTCTCTTTTCTTTAAAACGTTTCACAATGAACAACATTCATTAAACATCAATATTGGTCCAAGACCTTGAGCATTTCATTCTTTCTTTGAAAAGGACAACCCGACACCAAGTCTGTAAGTCCGACATATCTTACGAGCACGTCTAGGTGATCAATATATAGTACTCTATGTTGTACAACACTACTTTCTTTAAACGTATGTACGTTTAAGTTTTGGCAACCTCACGTGCCTGTCGTTTGACGACAAAATATTTGTTATCATACTCAGTCTTTCTTTGAAATTAATACCAAAATAGTTTGGCAAAAGATAGCAACATTGACAATAGTTTGATAGATTAACTAGAAATCCATAAAACACATTAAGTCTAGCCGAAGGAATTGACTTTGACTTTATTATACATCAATTCATGCATAAGGTACATGAATTACAACGCTTGTCCAAAAGAATATAGACAAGGGTCAGAATAACTGCCTTTAGCATCTTTTATAGTTAATACAAATGCCCTTTGTGTCTTTAAGGATTCTATAATACATGATCACATAACATACCACATTAGGTCATATATAATCAAGTATGGTTACTACTATATCTTACCCTTCTTGTCAATCTAATCATTCCTTAGATTGTTTTATCATTCGTTACGATTTATCGTATTACATTTTTCTTACGTTTACATAATTGTTCGTCAACTTTTAGTTGCAATCCTTATAGTTATTATCATCCCTAAGGATGTTACTTTAGGTTCATTAAGTTATAATTTACCTTTACTTACCTTCTACATTCATTTCCTTACTCCTTATGTTCATAAGCATTCTTCTCTGTGCTCTTCCTAGTGTTGGTGGGCCATGACGCCACTTTTCTACATTCAACTCATGTGCATGATGTGTATACTGATGTCTAGGTCCGGATTATTGTGATGTACATGCGAGTCCTTCATTACCATCCATACTGCGCGGCACTACTTTGCAATGAATCGATGGTCAAGTTTGGTATTTATTAGGATAAGAAGCAGATTTTAGTAGGCCATGGCTTGCGGTTTCCACAGCCTTCAAAAATTTGATGACTTCCTTTCTTTGTGAACTTTTCGGCCTCATAACTTATTCGTTATAAGTCCGAATTTGCTTGTTCGAAAGCCGTTAGCTCATAAATCACATGTTCTATGATTTCATTAGAAAATATTTCATTTTCGAATCTTTTAACTTAAAATTCACCAATTAGTTCATTATTACGAAAACGTTAAACATTCGTGAACGGTCAAAGCTCGTTTCTTCGTTCTAAGTCGAAATTTGGTCAATTTCGAGTCCGCAACTCTCAAATGCAAATTAAGACTAATCTCCATCGAAAACCAATGTTTCCGAGTTAAACGGTGACTTTTGACTTTCATTCCGAGAATTTAACGATTTCGACGATTATCGTCTAATCTCGTAAATTTCACCATAACTTCGTCACTTGAGATTTTTACATCGATCAAAATGGATTCATTCCATCATTCTAATATCCTAACCAAACATATTTCATTAAATCATTTACATGACAAATTCTTACAAGTTCTTCATTAGTTCATCACTTAAATAAGTATGAATTACTGAACATGGGTTATTAAGGTTTAAGTCCATTGATTGGCCATCTTTATCATTTGTTATCATACATGCTCCACTAATCAACACTTTTCTATCAAACTAAAATTGAAGAGATGGATGATTAATAATCTAGAGGTTTATACCCTTGATAATCAAGCTTGGTTCTTCTTCTTTCTTCTTGATAAAACAAGTCTAACTCTTACTTTTCTCTCTTAATATATAAGCTCTAAGTTGTTGGTTGAATTTGAACAAGGTAAGAAATAAACAACCAAGCTCTTCTATTTATAGAAATTGCAAAGTGAGGGCATTTTAGTCAAAATGCCATCCCACCTCCTTAAACCACCTCCTTACTATTCCTTCCTTGGTCATCACACAACTTATCCTTTGCTTGGCCACCACAAATGGTCAACCATGAATCACCTATGGGGCCCACATGGGTTGTGTTAGAGTTTATGCCCTAGAGGCAAATTATTTGATATAATTGCTTAACATTTTGATATTATATTTGATTGAATAAATGAATGCTTTTATTATAGTTTTATTTACTGCGTTATATAAATAGTAACATAATAAAATTCTTTAGAATAGTGATACAAATTAGATAGTTTCAAGTATGTGACTAGAACATGAGATTATATAATTACAATTAGTATCATTGCTCTTAAATGTCCCTAGTCGAGTATCATTGTTGATAGGACAATAATGATGCATTGAGACTAGTATGTGGATTGACTGATGACCAAATCTCATTGGTCATAAATATATGAGATATTAAGTCAATGCATAGGTACGTGTTAGAGAACGATATACTGGACATACCCACCATAAAAATTCTATGTGGAGCATTATACGAAGTGTCATTAGCGATTCTCATAGTGACAATGATGTAATGGTCCTCCGACTTGAAATCACTACATTACAATACGAGAATTTATGTACTTTGATATCATCAAAGGTCACCTTTAATAGGGTGGACTGTAAAGGTGATTATTGGGTACATATGAATCGTGTGAGGAATATGAGTGATCTAGATGGAATTTAACCCTCCAATATATTAGGGGTGATATCCATAGGCCTCTTGATTGAGTAGGACTATGAAATGCATGACCATGCTCAAATAGTGATTTGTTTCATATAGTCTACTCATTGATCAAGAAAACTAAAATTAAATTATGAAGAGTATGACACATTCCATGACTCGAGTTTAATCTAAGATATCAAGGTTAAAAGGATTAAATTACATTGAAACATTGGTCACGAAAATATTGCATCTATGACAACCCGAGAATTTAGAAAATTTTTAAAATTTTAATTTATTGATTTAAGGTTCAATATTAGAACATAGATAGAAAATAAGTGTATGCGTTTGATATTTTTGAGAAGGAATTTTGAGGATTTCAAAATTCTGTGAAGGATTTAGGTGAATTATTAAGGATTAAGGGAATACGTGAATATGTTCTGCGAATATGGTTATGTATGCGTACAATATGTGGTTAAGGATCAAGGGTGGACCATATAAACGATATCTTTAACAAACCCTAGGTATATATTAAGAACGTCAACGTTCGGTTAGAAAACCGTAGTGAATTATAAGAAACCCTGTTACCGGTTCTGAAAACCCTAATTTCAGTTCCAAGAATTCGAATCCCTAATTCGGAAATTTGAAACCCTAATTTGGGAACTTAACGGAGAATTATATAGCTTAAGTCATATTAATTATATTATTAATTAGGGTAAAGCTTAATTATTTAGCAAACCCTAATTTTAAATTTAGAAAACCCTAATTTCGGGATAAGAAACCCTAATTTATAATTAGGGAAAATCTGATTGATAATTTAATAATTTTAATATTAATTAGGAAATATTAATCCTAATTTTTAAGTTATAAGTAATTAGAAAACTATAATCTAATTACGAAATCTAATTTCTAAATTAGAAAATTATTTTTCTATTAGAAACCCTAATTTTGGGTTATAAACCCTAATGACCAATTTTGACCCTAATTGCTAAATTAGCAATTTTAATTAGGAAATACTAATCCTAATTAGCAAGATTTAAATTATGATTAGAAAATTTTAATATAATTAGAAAATTCTAATTATAATTTAGAAATATTAATTTTTATTTAGAAAACCAAAATTTAGAAATCTTAGAATTAAATTGCAAAGTTAAGGGTTAAACCCTAAACCCTTAGGGTCAAACCCTAAACCCTAAGGGTTAAAACCTAAATCCTAAGTGTGACGCCCCCAAAACAGGTATACATCACCCATTTTGGGTCGCCAGATACAAGGTACTGAATACAAATACAAACTTAATTATACAACTGTCATGTAAAATACGACAAAACATAGGCTGTGAGTTTTAATACAAATATTGTCATCTAGACAATATCCACACTCAATGGAGTCCTCATTACATTTATTATCACACTATTTTATAGAATAGTGAGGACTACTAAAATAACCATCTGCACTTAATCAATTCGCTCCCAGACTAAGTCCCGGTATATTCTCATTTCCTGAAGAGAACAGTGAAAGAAAGGGTGAGCTCAACTAGCCCAGTAAGAAATATTATGACTAAGATAATGCAGAATAATTTATCGTTAGCCTTCAACATTGTTAAACTGATAAAATATAACAAACATCAAGTTTAACTGCAGCGGGACAAGCAATCCATTAGAAGAGTCAAGTAAAGTATAAAATATACTATCTTCTACTCCCTCCTATTCATATTAAATGTCTTTTTAGAGTTAAGCACAATTATTAAGAAATAACACAAAATGTCTTTTGTATCCCTAATTAATTATTTCTCTCTCCACAATGGTTCATGGAATTGCATTTACTAAGCATATTAAATAGAGGGGTAAATTAGGAAACAAATAGTGCAATATTGCATAGGGATTCCAAAACGACACTTATATAGAATAAAATAAAACTCTCTAAAAAGACATTTAATATGAATAGGAGGGAGTATGATTTAAAAAGTTTTTCATCAACTTTTTTGCTGAGACTCAGCTTAATAAATAAAATCGAATTATCCCTGCACCACGGCCAAGGATATTCATGTAATCATCAATGGTCATGACTATACCGAATAATCCCTGGTCATAATCATACCAACAACTGTCCACCAATGAATTACAGGCCAATGAGGACTTTTACCACATCATTCGTCACATTACGGTCATGATTATACCGAATAATCCCTGGTCATAATCATACCAAGTCCATCTATGCACGTAAGCCAAAGATGACTTTCAACATAATATAAGCATGAGGATGATGACAATTCAATAAAACAAGTTCAAGAATAAATTTTAAAGATTTATAAGTTAATTTATCCTGAACTCAATAATGTCCAAATTGTCAACATGATATTGCTTTATGGAGTAAAATTCAAGAATGCTCAGAAGAATATTTCCATGAAAATATCTTTGGATGAAGCGCAGAGATCATCGAGATATTCCACTAATTTCATGGAGTATAGAAGCCAAAACTTTAACCAACCGAGTATAATAGAATATATGAAACCATAGAATAGATTTTTCTTTGCCATGCGGTAATCCACATAGATGATTATTCCAACAGAATAATAAAGAATGGAATAACGAAGAATTCACCAGCGTGCATAATCCGTAGACGTATTATTTCAACGAATAATAAAGAATGGAATAACAACAGATTCACCGGGCATGCGATAGATCAGACAAAAGCAGGTTATTCCAATGTAATAATAAAGAATGGAATAACAACGAAATTCACTAGGCATGCGATAGACCGCACAGATAGGTTATTCCAACAGAATAATAAAGAATGGAATATCAACCGAATTCACCAGGCATGCGATAGACCGCACAGACAGGTTTTTCCAACAGAATAATAAAGAATGAAATAACAGAAGAATTTCACCATGTATGCGGTACTTCGAATAGACAGGTTATTCTAACATAATAATAAAGAATGGAATAACAACCCTTACGAGTATTGAAAGAAAATAACTCTCTTCATGAATACGAAAGAATAATACCCCTTACGAGTACAACAAATAATATCCCTTACGAATACAACAAATAATATCCCTTACCTTAGAAGAAACTAGATATTGGAAAAGTGAAGTAGCAGAATACTTTTCTTCTTTCTCTCTATAGTTTTTCTCTCTAGAGTTTCAGTGAATTCGTAAGAAATAATGAAGGAATGAGCTTCTATTTATAGGAGAATGGACTGAATAGTAACTAATTCATGAACGGTCCAGATTGATTTACTTTTAAACGGACGGTCCATATTGATTTACTATTAAAACTTAAAGCAACGGTTCATACTAATTTACTATTAAAACTTTAAACCAGTGATCCATATTGATTTACTATTATAACTTTCCACCAGCGGTCCATATTGATTTACTATTATATCTTCAACCAACGATCCATATTGATTTACTATTATAACTTCAACCAACGGTCTGAAAAATTATCACATCTTCTCATGGAATAATATTGTACCCAAAATGATTTGGATGAAAAAAAATATATTTTTTGGTGAATAGTACCCTGTGAATAGTACTTCGGGAATAGTACCCCGACATGAAAAGTGTCCCAAATACCCGAGTGAACAATACTAGAGTGAATAGTAACCAGGTGATTAGTAACCCGTGAATAGTACTTCGACACAAAAAGTGCCCCAAATACCCGAGTGAACAATACTAGGTGAATAGTAACTCGACACGAAAAGTGCCCCAAATACCCGATTGGTCAATATAACCTCCAGACATCAATTATTATCGAAATACATATCGATTTCTACTAACACTAATAATTCCTACACAACGGAACTATCAATTTCATCTTTAATCAACACGAACTTATTCATCCTTAATATTATAATTCACAATATTTCACAACCAGGTCATTCCCAGGAAAAATGGGGCTTTCTGATAAGGATTTCTCCTTATTGGCGCGCAATTAGGTGACCAAACCTCTCATTGACAGAACTTCTAGACATTGTTAATATTGCAAATAATAATATTAATAACTTTGTCATCTCAACTATTGATTTAATAATATATAAAATATCGACAATAATTGAATCAAATAACGTGAGATACTTTGCAATAATTCTTCAGAGCAATAATTGAACAAAAGCGAGTGACTTCTCACGTAAGCATCATAATCAATACCGGTGTGCTACTATGCAACCACACGTATTCATTGTACTTTTACTATCGAGTAGTTCAACGGTTTAACGATAACACTTTCGTAGTTATTTTTATAAAAAGATAATTACATGTTTTCTAACTACGACAATACTTCCGTTAATGGGGTCCACCAATGATTGTGCTTGAGTCGTCATGCGATATTCCCAAACAAAAAAATATTCCTCGACCAAATGAATATTTTATAACAACTTGCATACTTTGCAAAATTTATAAATATTACCCACAACTATAACATTATATCAAATCCACACCATAATATTTAAAAAGTATTTCAAGAAATTTAAATCTTTATTCATAAAATTTGGGGTCTCACACTAAGGGTTTGGACCATTTACATAATTGCCATTAAATTTAATAGTCTAAAATATTGCAAATAATAATATTAATAACTCTGTCATCTCAATTATTGATTTAATAATATATAAAATATCGACAATAATTGAATCAAATAACATGAGATACTATGCAATAATTAATGTAGCAATAATTGAACAAAACTGAGTGACTTCTCACGTAAGCATCAATAATCAATACCGTGTGCTACTATTCAACCACGCGTATTACTGTACTTTTACTACCGAGTAGTTCAACAATTTTAACGGTAACACTTTCGTCGTTGTTTTTATAGAAAGATAATTCTGTCATTTTTTATCTACGACAATACTTTCGTTGTGGGGTCTACCAATGATTGTGCCGTCGTACGAATATTCCCCGACAAAAAGAATATTCCCCGACCAAACGAATATTTTATAACAACTTGCATACTTTACAAAATTTATAAATATTACCCACAACTATAACATTATATCAAATCCATACCATAATATTTAAAAAATATTTCGAGAAATTTTAATCTTTATTCATAAAATTTGGAGTCTCACACTAAGGGTTTGGACCATTTACATAATTGTCATTAAATTTAATAGTCTAATGACCATTTTGCCCTTTGTTGAATAATTGAAGGAAACTTGCAAATCTAGCTAAAGGGAAGTTGGTGACCAACTATATATCAGTCATATGGCCTAAATCTCACAGCAATCAGCCGAAATTAGCAGTTCCTAGCATTGCATCAAGTCATTTTATAGATTAGAGAGAGAATGGCTACTTGACTTTTCATTTTCTCCAACCCTTTCTCTCTCTAGAATTTCGAGATATAGAGTGAGAGTAAGTGATAAGTGGAGATAATATCATATTTTAACAAGCCATGAACAGATCCCAAAGATTAGAAATCAAGATCAAGCTTCAAAGTGGTATAAACCCTAATTTTTGTAAATCTTGTGTTTTGATGTTAGTTGTTGGTTAGATATGTGTTAGAAGGTGCATTTTAGAGATCTGGGTTGTTGGATCGTGGATCTATAACATCTAGATGCTCGAATCTAAAGATTTCAAAAATCTAGAAATGTTGAAAAAGTGGACTGACAGTCGAATGTCAGAGGCCTTAGATCTTTATGTGTTAACTGTTTTGTGTGTTTTATGTTTTGAATCTGTTCTATGACATGAGGACTGTGATCTGAAACTGATAACAGGGTCATAGAATGTCTAGATCGTGAGTTATTCTTGGTCAAACATCGCTGACTGATCGTTCACGAGATCCCGAGTTTACGGGCAACCCAGAAACCCAGATCTCGTCTGACAACCATTTTGAAGGCTCAGATCTTGCACGTGTTTAGTTGTTTGGCTAAGTTATGGTTTTCATCTTGTAGCCTGACATAAGGACTACCCAATAATGCTCTTAGAACAACCAGATACATAACAGAATCATAGATAATGGTGGTCAAACGACCGTTGACCAAATGACCGGATGAAGATTCTGGAAAAACCCAGATCTTTAAGGACCGTTTCCTGACCCCTAGTTTGACCAACCTTGATCTTTTTGTGGTGATACTTATATGATGTTATGTTGTTACAGAATTGTTCCCTAGTATCAGTACTACAAGATAGACCCTTTAGATCACACTGAGAAAGATTGTAATCCAACTTATGAAGCTTCAAGGAAGGCAGTACGAACTGTTCTTCATTTCTGGAAAACCCAGAAATGAAGAAAAACTCTGACATGACTTTGTGAGGCTTATAGTTTACTGTTATGTTGTGGTTTGGGCATGAAATTGAATCGAGGTTGTAGTGTTACATGAATACTACAATCCTATCAAAATTACAAACTCAGAAGCTTGATAACCACGAATCTAGAATCAGTCAAACTAGGTACCTTGGCCATTGACAAGAAATTCTGGGTTGGCTGAAGAACAGGCTCAAGAACACCTATAGCGACGAGTCTGTCACTATAGGGCCCTTTAGTGACACTTATTTTCGAAAAATACTTATTTTAATTAAATAAATCGAATTAAATGGTTTTTAATTATTAAAAATACTAAATAAATTTTGAAAAATTATTTTAAAGTCTGAAAAATAGTTTTTAATTATTTAGAGTATATTTCATAAATAGTTAATATTTTTGGAATATAAATGATATTTAATTTATTTAATTATAATATTAAATAAATTATTTAAAAATTATTTTAATACATGAAAAATCATGAAAAATAATATTATGGTATAAGAAAATATTTAAAAATATTTTTAGTGACTTTTAATATTTTGTGATGAATTTCACTAATTAATTAATATTAATGATAATTAGTTTATTTAATAAATATATTAAATAAATTGTGGAAAAATAAAATTAATGATTTATAAATCATATAAAAATAATTTAAGTGTTACAAAAATATTTGATGTTATAAAATATAACTTTTGATATTTTTCATGAAAATATTAATATTTTAATATTAAAAGCAATTATCGGATAAAGAATTTAATTGTTTAAAAATAATATAAAGGTGATTTTAAAGTATTAAAATACTTAATGATATTATAAATATATTATAATATTATGACATGTATTTCATTAATATTTGATAATAAATAGATATTAATGATAATAGAATATTGTGGTATTTATATTACATAAATACGATTTTAGTGATTGAAAAATCAAGATAAATAGTAATAATTATTTAAAAATTATTACGAGCTTATGAAAATTATTTTGACTAATATTAAAATTATCTGAGATAATTGTTAAGTGTTTAGGCAGAGTTTAATTGAATTTAGACTCGATAAAAGTCCGACTAGACCGTCGGGATGTTAGAATTGTGTCGGGTTCAACTAAGACTGCAATAGTTTGACTTGATACTGAATCCTATTGGTGTTGTAGACTGATAGGCTTATGTGTTATGTGTTATGTGTTTAGGTTATTCCATGTATATCTATATATATAATAATATTACATTGTGATGATATTATTCTAATATTGGAGATCTATATTACTAATATTAGGTCTTCGGATAAAGCGTTATAAATTACGCAGCGGTAATCAACGGTGCATGCAAGTTTATTTTCACTTAACTCTACTAAGAGTTGTTTCATTCAGTTATGCTTATGAATAATCATTGCTGATTGTCATTGTAGAATTGTACTATGTACATATTGTATGTATAAGTCAGGTATGAAAGGCTAATCACCTTCATTACCCTTGGGTCCAGATATATTTGTTCATATTATATACTTGTTCAGTCAAAAGTTTGTTCGTGCTAGTTCGCAATTATATTGTTGAATTATAGCCAGCTTATTATTCAAATCCTTTCAATCATGATATATCGTTAAATTATTGAACTTAAACTTGCCGGGCAATCTTATGCTCACCCTTGCTATATCATGATAAATATTGCAGATTAAGACGAATACGTTGGATACAAGGAAAGGTCAAAGACAATTTCAGCTTTAGTTTACGTGTGCGATTAGATTTGTAATAGTAATGTATGATGATAATGTTATGTATTAGACAGGTGATGTATTGTGTATAAGTTAAGGTTACTCGACCTTGGGGATTATGTGTAAGTTTAATGTATAAACAATTTATGTTTATATCTTCCGCAAATATAGTAATAGTTGAATAGAAGGATCGAACCGGATTCGCGGTGATTCGGGACGTTGGATTCGGGGCCCTCGCAGTTGGTATCAAAGCTGTAGGTTATGAGCCTTAGGTAGGAATACCTAAGACTAATAACCACAGTGATTAGGATAAGTACTAACTCAAATAGAGTTAGTCGGTCGGTAAGATTCAAAGATGAATCTCGGCGGGATAAAAGACACAGAGTTCCCTAACTCTGATAATAAAGTTGAACAATAATGGTGAATAGATAGAGTCTAAAAGACTAAAAGTACAGTGATAGGAGATCGTAAAACAAAATGATCATAGTATAGAAATGAATCGTAATATATACGATGAGATCACCCCGTGATCGGATAAGGTAATAGTATGGAGAAGGATTAAACGAAGGATTGAAAAGTTTACATCAAGATTGCTGGGTGTCAGTTGTACTATGAATTGGTACAGATTCAGGAAAGGATTATGAATACGATTTGAATTAAATTCGTATTGAGAAGGGAGTTAAGATTAGGTGGGGATTTCAATTGAGGACTCGTGTCAGCAACTGAGTTGTATGATTCCTTGTGTGGGCGGGGAATTGTACTTGGTGTAAAAACTACTTAGTTCTGGCAATGATAATCATTGAAATGTTTGTGTCACGCTATTTGCTATATGCGTGTTAAGAGGGTGATTCCTTTCTCATGTGTATAACAGATAGATAGGTTATAGGTAGAGAATATAAGGTTAAGTACGAGTTCTTAAAACTCATACTTATGTGACATTCTTGATTTATAGTTATTTGAAATGTTTATGAACCCCTCAGCGAATGGACGCCAAAGGTCTGACTAGGACAAGTTCTTAAACTCATATGATTGTGGCAAGTAAATGTACTCATAAGTGTGGTTTGACGAACTGGGTATAGTTGTGTGTAAACGGAATATTAAGGATAATAGGAACAGATAGATTGTTAAGCAAATGATTATTAGTGGAGACATAAGTTTTCCAAAAGTCCTAGCTATGCTAGACTTCGAAATTTGACATCAAGCTAAATATACACTATGTGCTTTTAAAAAAAAATAAAAAAAATGAAGACTCGTAATCATTTTTGAAACAATTTAAAGTATAGTCTATGCTACTTATTTCAGCTAGACGCAAATGATTTGAAATATCAAAATATCTTTTATTTATCACTCATGTACCATGTAACCTAGTGCAGAGATGATAAAAAGTTGATAGAGTTTTAAATACAGGAATACTTAGTGTGAATTCGATCTAAAAATCATTGTTCCACTATTGTATGATGTGTTATGACAAAGTCATACGATGACGACATCCTCAAACGGATTGTTAATACAATGACGTCATCATGACGTCATTCTCAAAATTTGACTTTGTTTTAGGAGTTTATGGGAAGTCTATTTGGATTAGGATTTGTGGAATTGGGCAAGTAAATATAAATTGATTCTTTTATTGAATTGGGGAGAAAAAATTTGATGCTACACAATTGGAAATCAATCAAGGAGGAAGAGCGGATCACAAGGGAAATTGAAACTTGGAGTTCTTCTTCTTCTTTATTCTTTTAAATTGTGTAACTCATTAAGGATGATTTATCAATTATTTGTGGTTTTATTTTTCATGTCATGAACTAATTCCTTTTATTAAGATTCCAATGGAACCTTTTATGGTTATGAATTGATTATCTAATTTATTCCAATTATTTATGTTGAAGTGAATTGTTCATCATGCCTTGTATTTATTGATTAATTATCCGCCAATAATTACCGTGTTACTCTAGAAGGAATTGAGAGAGAATTCTAGAGTTAGAATCAAGCGTGGTGACATGTGACTTAGTTATTTGCACAATGAATAATTAGGTTTGTGAATAGAATGAGAATATCTATTTGCGCGCATGTAACATAAAAGGAATTGGGTTTGTAATGAGTTTAATTCAATTGTTTTGCATAGAGATATAGCAAAATTAATCTGGGTTAAATAGAAGGCAATTGATCACTCGAGAGAGGGCTTTTGGCATTTGAGAATTCCTGTTAACAATTCAGTAGATATAATAATTGGGATAATTGGATAATTGATTTAATAATCATAATTGGGGAAATTGGAGTCTTAATTGTCATTTATCTCGCATTCAAATAATTCTTAATTTGTTCTTTGTTTTCTTTTAGAATAATTTCTTGTTTTATTAAAATTAGTTTTCTTATATTTAAAAATCACAATTTTTGTTGTTTAAATAAAATTGAATTGATACAGTACTAGTAGTTGGAGTTTATTAATTGGAATTCTCTGAGGGATCGACACTCTAATTTATCACTATATTACTTGTTGATCGTGTATACTTGCACGTTTGTTTTGATTGTGAAATCAACCAACAAGTTTTTGGTGCCGCTGCTGGGGAATTCTTTGTTAATATTAATTCCATATTAGTTATAATCAATTCGGTCTTAATTTAAACGTTACTTATTTTCCTTCTTGTTTTCGCAGGAATTCTTTGCAAGTGTATGCACACTAGATCAAGGGCAAGAAGGAACTTTTTCCTTATACGTATTTAGATTGAAAGGAAGTTCCGAAAGGGCAATCGATTAGTAGTGCGGTATCACCCGAGGAAGAAAGATCGGAGGAACAAGAAATTCCAAAGAAACATGGCGGAACGATCAGAAACCACTTCGGGACTATGCCATGCCGAATGTCACGGATATACAGTCGAGCATTAGGAGACCGACAATCAATGCTAACACCTTTGAGATCAAACCAACAACCATTCAAATGCTTGTAATCAATGTCAGTTTGGGGGTAGTTCATTAGATGATCCGAATGAGCACATCTTAAGTTTCTTGGAAGTTTGCGACACCTTCAAATTCAACAACGTGTCAGAAGATGCTATAAGGTTGAGAATGTTCCCATTTACCTTGAAAGATAAAGCACGAAGTTGGTTACACTCTCAGCCTTCGGACTCAATCCTCACTTGGGACGACTTAGCTCAAAAATTCCTAGCTAAGTTTTTCCCACCAGCAAAGTCAGCAAAACTACGGAATGATATTCATACCTTCATACGCTTGATTCGAGAATCGTTGTATGAGGCGTGGGAAAGGTTTAAGGATATGCTCTCATAAAGTGCCCACACCATGGAATTCCACAATGGGATGCAATTGGGGATTTTTGTGATGGTTTACAAGCATCCACGAGGGCAAGTATTGATGCAAAGAAGCAGGGAGGAGCGATTATGTCTAAAAATTTAGACGAGGCATACATTTTGTTGTTAGAAATGATGGCCACCAACAACTATCGATGGCCCATGACAAGGACTAATCCTCCAAAAAAAAGAAAAGTATGATGTGGATGCGATAACATCATTACAAGTGCAAATGACCGCAATGGCTAAGCAGATAGAATTATTGCGTCCACAATCCACTCAGCAGGTAGCGATGGTTTGTGAAATATGTGCTGGGGGTCATACTACGGATCAATGTGCCATAAATGCTGAAGCAGCACAGTATGTGGGAAGTTATAGTCGGTCTACTCAGCCTTATCCAAATCAAAATACATATAATCCGGGGTGGAGAAATCATCTTGGGTTCTCATGGAGTAATAACCAAGCTGCAGAACAAGCACCAAGACCACAAAACAATCCCGGTTTCAAAACCGACACAACAACTTCGTATGGAAAGCAAGTTGGGAAGAAGCCTTGGAAAGATTTGTTAAAGCAACTGAGAAGAGGAGTGAAGAGTGATAAAAGATTTAATCAAATGGAGCTAAGTATACAAAGTCAGCATGCATCAATCAAAAATCTGGAAAATCAAATGGGACAAATGGCACATGCATTGAATAACCGACCACTTGGAACACTTCCAAGCGACACCGAGAAAAACCCGGGCAGAGATGAGCATTGTAAGGCGGTAACTCTATGAAGTGGAAAAGAACTACAAGAGTCAGTCACGGATAGGGAAAAGGAGGACAAGGCATCAATTGAAACAGAGGAAGTGGTGGAGACCAAAAAAGCGTCAAGATGAGACCTTACAAAGAGAAAAATTTGGAACCAACCAGCACAATGCCCCCCATACCGTATCCGCAGAGATTTCAGAAATCCAAGTTAGATAAGCAGTTCTCACGATTTTTGGATATCTTCAAGAAATTGCATATCAACATCCCCTTCGCCGAAGCCTTGGAACAAATGCCGAGTTACGCGAAGTTTATGAAGGAGGTTTTGTCGAAGAAGAGGAAATTGGGTGAATTTGAAACAGTAGCATTGACGGAGGAATGCAGTGTACTATCATTCGAATAAATTACCGCCGAAGCTCAAGGATCCAGGTAGCTTTAATATTCCGTGCGAGATTGGAAATCAGTTTTCGGGACGAGCTTTATGTGATTTGGGGGCCAGTATAAATCTAATGCCATTATCCGCTACAACCAATTTGGACTTCAGGCTCCACGCCTAACAAATATCAGTTTACAGTTAGCGGATAGATCGGTTACATATCCACGAGGTATAGTTGAAGATGTGTTAGTAAAAGTGGATAAATTCATCTTCCCTGCGGATTTCTTTATTCTGGATTGTGAAGTGGACAGTGAAATCCCGATCATTCTTGGGCGTCCATTTTTGGCGACAGGCAGAACATTGATCGATGTTCAAAAAGGTGAATTGACAATGCGAGTTGAAGATCAACAGGTCACCTTTAACGTTTTCAAGTCAATGTCGTACCCAAAAGAAAAAGGTGAATGTATGCGGGTTGATATCATGGAGGAATTGGTGAATCATAAATTCAGCACAACTTTTTCGGAGGACCCACTTGAATCTATTTTGCTCGGGGCAGACGAATATGGTATTGAAGAGGATATCGAATACGTCAAATGGCTAGACACACCATCAGTTTTTCGGAAAAGCACTCAATCCTTCGACACCATAGAGAGGCCCGAAGCGGAAGGTAAAAAGTTCAAACCATCAATAGAAGAGCCACCGGTGCTAGAATTAAAGCCATTACCATCCCATCTGCAATATGCTTACCTGGGAAAAGACGATACCCTACCAGTGATTGTTTTGACAGATTTGACTGACACGCAAAAGGAGAAACTGCTACGGGTCTTGCGAGAATTCAAAACAGCAATTGGGTGGACTATAGCGGACATTCGAGGTATTAGCCCGTCATTCTGTATGCATAAAATCTTAATGGAAGAGGGGGCAAAACCAACCATCGAGATGCAAAGGAGGCTAAACCCCATCATGAAGGAGGTGGTGAAAAAGGAAATTATAAAGTGGTTGGATGCTGGCATTATTTACCCGATCTCAGATAGTTCATGGGTAAGTCCTGTACAATGCGTACCAAAGAAAGGGGGTATGACAGTGGTGAAGAATGAAGCTAATGAGCTCATCCCTACTCGAACAGTTACAGGATGGAGAGTATGCATGGACTACCGCAAGCTAAATAAAGCCACACGCAAGGATCACTTCCCCTTGCCATTCATTGATCAGATGTTGGATAGGCTAGATGGACATCAGTTCTATTGTCTCTTGGATGGTTATTCTAGATATAATCAAATTGCTATAGCACCGGAGGATCAAGAGAAAATGACATTCACATGCCCATACGGTACGTTTGCATTTCGGCGTATGTCTTTTGGTTTATGCAATGCACCGGCAACCTTTCAACGGTGCATGATGGCAATCTTCTCCGATATGGTCGAGAAAAATTTGGAGGTATTTATGGACGATTTTTCTGTGTTCGGTGATAGCTTTGATCTTTGCCTGAAAAATCTGATTTTAGTGTTGAAACGGTGCGTGGAGACTAATCTGGTTCTTAACTGGGAAAAATGCCACTTTATGGTGAAAGAAGGGATTATTCTCGGGCATAGGGTTTCTGCAGCAGGATTAGAGGTGGATAAAGCAAAGATTGAGACTATTGAGAAATTACCACCTCCATCATCGGTGAAAGGAATACGGAGCTTCTTGGGACATGCGGGTTTCTACAGACGTTTCATCAAAGATTTTTCAAAAATTTCAAAACCCTTGTGTTCCCTGTTAGAGAAAGATGTGCCCTTCAAAATAGATCAGTCATGTATCGAGGCATTCGAGATTTTAAAAAAGAAGTTAGTTTCTACTCCAATCATTGTGGCGCCCGATTGGTCTTTACCATTCGAATTGATGTGCGACGCCAGCGATTATGCAGTGGGAGCAGTTTTGGGTCAACGCCACGACAAAATTTTCCATACAATCTATTACTCTAGCAAGACGTTGATAGATGCTCAGTTGAACTATACAACCACCGAAAAAGAACTACTTGCAGTTGTGTTCGCCTTCGACAAATTCAGAGCATACCTCATCGGGACCAAGGTCATTGTCTACACGGATCATTCTGCAATCAAATATTTGATCGAGAAGAAGGATGCCAAACCGAGGTTAATACGGTGGGTGTTATTGCTGCAAGAATTTGATTTGGAGATCCGGGATAGAAAGGGTACAGAAAATCAAGTAGCGGATCATCTTTCGCGATTGGAAAATGATGAGGTGCAGAGGAAAGACAATGCATTGATTAACGAGAAATTTTCGGACGAACAACTTCTACGAGTGACCACAACACTGCCTTGGTATGCTGATTATGTGAACTATGTGGTTGCTAAAGTACTACCACCGGATTTGAACTCGCAACAACGAAAGAAATTCCTCCATGACGTGAAGCAGTACTATTGGGATGAACCGTTCTTGTTTAAAGCCTGCGCAGATCAAATGATTAGACGTTGTGTGCCACATGAAGAGATGGACAGTATCTTGGGTCATTGCCACTCATCCGATTATGGAGGTCATTATTCCGGTGATCGAACTAAGGCTAAGGTGTTACAATCAGGATTCTACTGGCCTTCGTTATTCAAGGATGCATATCTCTATGTGCTAAAGTGTGATCGATGCCAACGCGTAGGTAATATCTCCAAGCGAAATGAAATGCCACTCAACTCTATATTGGAGGTAGAGCTGTTCGACGTCTGGGGAATCGATTTCATGGGACCGTTCCCCTCATCTTTTAATAATCAGTATATTTTGTTGGCGGTGGATTATGTGTCCAAATGGGTAGAAGCCGCAGCTTTGCCCACAAATGATGCTAACGTCGTCCTTCGATTCTTAAAGAAAAATATCTTCACGCGATTTGGGACTTCGCGGGCAATAATAAGTGATGAGGGAACGCATTTTTGTAACAAGCAGTTCACAAAATTGTTGGTGAAGTATGGGGTTCGTCATAAAATCGCAGCTGCGTATCATCCCCAAACTAATGGCCAAGCTGAGGTCTCGAATAGGGAGGTTAAGAGAATTCTGGAAAAAGTGGTCAATCCATCACGAAAAGATTGGTCTTTACGTCTTGACGATGCTTTATGGGCATATCGTACATCATACAAGAATCCGATCGGCATGTCACCTTATCGAATGGTTTACGGAAAGGCGTGCCACCTCCCAGTCGAGCTTGAGCATAGTGCACACTGGGCCATTCGGAAGCTCAATTTTGATGAACAAGCAGCAGGTGAGAAAAGGTTACTGCAGTTGAACGAGATGGATGAATTCCGCTTCAACGCTTATGAAAACGCAAAACTCTACAAGGAGAAAGTCAAAGCATGGCATGATAAGAAAATTCTCGATAAAACATTTGAACCGGGCCAACAAGTCTTGCTTTTCAACTCGAGATTGCGTTTATTTCCTGGAAAACTGAAATCACGTTGGTCAGGTCCTTTTACAGTCGTGTCTGTTGCACCACATGGTAACATCGAGATCGAAAAACCAAATTCAAATTGCCCATTTAAGGTTAACGGTCAAAGACTCAAACATTACTAGAGTGGACCCATTGAACGTCAAACTACGGTCATGAACCTCTCCGACTCAGTGGAAAATTGAACATACCAAAGAAAGTCGGTAAATGACGATAAAAAAAACTAAGCGCTTATTGGAGGCAACCCAATCATTTTCCTTTTTAATTTTATTTTATTTTGGTTATTTATTTTATTTTCATTCTACTTAGTTGTCTATTATTGTCTTATTTTAGTTCTTGTGAGTATTGATTTCAACATTACGGGGAACGCAGTCTGAATTGTCTCTCTTCATGCAGATTCTTGAACTTATACGTTGCAGGCAACATGAGCCACAGCAGCCCAGAGCCCCGGCGCTGCACATTGCTTGACCCAAAGCGCCCCGGCGCTAGCCCAACTCAAAAGCCATCGACTATGACTGCTCCCCTACATCTTGTCTCTAAGGGCAATTCAAGCAAGCACCCGCCTAGCCCCATCCACAGCCCCATCCACAAGCTAACCTCTTGCCCCACCGCTTTGACGCTCAACTTGTGCTTATCAACCTCTGCCTCCCCCATACGCTATCTAATTCATGAACTCTGACCTCTTGAACTCTAGATTGACCTCTAAAGATGTTATATGATATTGTATATATTATTGCGCCCGGCAAGGCTGAGGTCATGCCCTGCAGACTCTATTTGAACTCAAATACCGGACGGTTACATTTCTCTTCTATTTCAACCTCTCCTCTCTTTTAATCCCATGCCACACGCCTCCATTACCATCACAGGGTAGTTGAAAAGTGCTAATAACAATTTCATAATTCAAATCAGATTTATACGATCCATTGTTCTCCTGTGTTCCATAAATTTCATCTTTCTCATTCAATTGCAACAAGATCTAACCAGGTATGTCTTGTCTTATATTTGAACTTTGGGGCACAAAGCTATTTAAGGATGTGGTTAGTATGTACATATTCTACTAAATTCATATCTTTTTACACCAACATCGAAGCATGTCACTCTCCTGATCTTGACTATCTTATACGGCACATATGTGTTAATTCTTAATTTGGGAGCGTATGTTATTATAAATGTTTGAATGCTAGGGATACATTGCACACCCACAAGGTGTTTGATAATTTGCCTGAGTCATTGATCTTATCCACATGCACACATATCACCATGTCTTAGCACTATCATTCTGGACCTTCATGCCACCACAATGATATTAATCTACTATAGCACATGGCTATCATTGCACATAGTAACTTAGAGTGGGGTGAATTACACTATATTGATACATGCATGTCTCTTATTGCACTCCATGACAACTCTTGAGGACATCTCTTGTGTGTCTTGTGTTCATTCTCGAAACTGAAGAGTCCATGACTCCAATTGGTACTATTGTGCATGCACCTGCGTTTTTGTGTCGAGTATCATCCCCACCAATGTATTCAATTTCGACATATATTTTAAAGTTTGGGGGTAAAGTCATACATAAGTTTATCCAAATTCCAATTCTGTTCGATGCTAATACATATATATGCTTGTAATTGCAGAATTTCTGACACGGCATCCAAACGTCAGCGTGGTGAAGGGTCAGGGACCGCCTCAACTCCACCTCCGAGATTTGACAGCCGCCGTTTTGTCAGTCTTGCGGCTCAGGAAAGATACAACCGAATGGCTACTCGGTCATTGGTTCCGGAGCGTGGGTTGAGACCGAATCAATCAAAGGATGGCGACATAGCAGTCATGATAGCCGAGAGGAACTGGTTCACACTTACCGAAAGCGGCCGATCCAAAGAATAATTGCAAATTGGTGAAAGAATTTTACGCCAACGTGCCCGAACATGATCACTATACGGTATTTGTAAGGGGCAAAACAGTGGAAATTGGCGAAGAGGACTTCAATGAGTGTTATCAACTGCCAGTGGAGGATTTTCATGATGAGTATGCCAGTCTTGTTAGTGATGGGCCGGATTATGAGCAGATAATTCGTGAACTTTGTCAGTCGGGCACCACATGGACCGTACATGAACGCGAAAACATGACTTTCCCACTATCGAATCTCAGCTTATATGGGAAGGCATGGTATGCGTTCATTTGCGCAAAACTCATGCCATGCACCCATGTGAGTCATGTTACCAGGGAACGTGCAGTCCTTCTATACTCAATCATCAAAGGATTTAAAATTGATGTGGGCCATCTCATTTTGCAATCTGTCCTCCGAGCATCTCGTGGAAGTACCACTGGAGGGTTACCACATCCGTCTCTCATCTGCGTATTATGTGCTAAGTTCGGCGTCAAATGGAAGTCAGACGAGATGATTCAAAAGCCCATGCCAGTGCTGGACCACAAGTTGATAAGCAGATACAAAGTGTGGACAGGTGGGGCAAATCACCCTAGGGGATTGGGTTTCATAATTCCCCAAGTTGCACCTACACAAGCCCCACCACCTCAGGCTCCACCTACTTATGGCCCATCTACAGCAGCTCATCGTGGTGTGGTCCCCGAAGCTGTCCAGCGGGAGATAGATGGCTGGTTTTACAACATGGAATCCCAGAATGTGCGCTTGTCGAAACGTCAAGACGTGATTTTCAAATTTTTAGTTGACCAATTTGCTGCACAGAATGCACTGACCGTCCAATCACATCCAGGCGTTCAACTTAGCCATTTCCCAACTGCTCCAGTTCTGCCAATATTTCCCCCTTCCGATCAAGAGATGAGCGAGGATGAGGATGCTCCACCCGAGGAATAAGCTCGTCAGGGAAGTCCTCTGTTTTATTTTGCCTTATTTTTTGCATGAGGACATTGCTCTAGATAAGTTTGGGGGTAGTTGTTTAGTTTAATTTTTATTTGCATGAGTAAACTGTGTTTGTTAATAGTTGTGGTTGTTTTATAAATGTTGCGTTTAGGATTGCATGTTAATTCCAGCTTTTGATAGTGAGTATATTTGAAGGCTAATGATGAACTTAAAATTGCATGAACAAGTCTAGTAAGGATTGTTGAGTCAGTAATATGATTTTCTTGACATGAATTGAATCTTTATCTGTTTGACACTGATATTATAGGAAAGCACTTTGAAAAAACGACCATGTTGGCTATGATAGTTTAAATGGTTAGATAATAGAGTTCTAAAGGATGATTGCTAGTGAAATGAAAGGACAATTTGAATAGCTAGAGAAGACTGAATTTATACATAAACTCGAGTTTGGGGGAAAAATATTTGGAATATATAAGCTAAAAAAAAGTATACATGGTGACTAGTCTTGTTTCGGGGCCTTTGTTACTTGAGCAAGTACGCCTTGGGGATTGTCTTTACACCTAGCGCCCTAAGGTCTTTCATGGTGCAGGAGTCGTTGGTCGAAAGCTCGCTAAGGGGTAACATTATTAGCCTAATGGGATGAGACATTGCACATTTATGTATATTTATATTTATAAAAAAAAAAAATGCAAATAAAGCGGAAAAGTGCAAAAAGAGCCCCGTTAAAAAAAAAGAAAAGAAAAGAAAAGCAAAGTATTCCATTTTGACTCTTGAATTCGGGTAATTGTTTGATTTCAGTTGAAACAAGTATATTTGATGAGTTCTCAAGTTTACAATCGTATGATGCTTACTAAGAAATTTATTATCTTTCAATTTTTGCCTTGTCATTGGGTTAGCATGGTTGTTGAACACACACTCACAATATCGGAATAATGATTTGGATTGATTGATTGTTGGGATATTGTTGATCTATTTTCACATGATGTATTAGCATGTTTTTGTGATTTTTCTCTAGAGGCCTATGGATATACGTCAAATATTGAATTGCTTTGGAATTAAGGTCATTTAGTTAGTTTTGCATGAGTTGATGTTTTCATATTTATTAGTATTGTTTGTGTTTTGTTGCTTGAGGACATGCAACGATTTAAGTTTGGGGGTATTTGATGATTGGGTAATATACCCATGAATTAGATATACTTGAGTTTAAATTTGTGTATTTTTGAGTCATTTAGGAATATTTTTTTATTGTGTTTATGTGTTGTTTTGCGATTCGGGAGCGTTTGGGGACAAATTGGGATTTAAGCTAACAAATGGCAAAGAGTAATTTTTTATCGCACCTAAATACCGGGTATTTGCTCCCATCAGTATCAATATAATATTTGGGCGCCGAGTCTTGATTGACTTTCGACGATGCGCGTATGGCGTGGAAAAAATGCGTGGACATTACTTTGACTATTTGACTTTGTTTTAGGAGTTTATGGGAAGTCTATTTGGATTAAGATTTGTGGAATTGGGCAAGAAAATATAAATTGATTCTTTTTATTGAATTGGAGGGGGAGGCTACACAATTGGAAATTGATCAAGGAGCAAGAGCAGATCTGGAGGCTTACAACTTGGAGTTCTTCTTTTTCTTTATTCTTTTAAATTGTGTAACTCATTAAGGATGATTTATCAATTATTTGTGGTTTTATTTTCGCCATGAACTAATTCCTTTTATTAAGATTCCAATGGAACCTTTTATGGTTATGAATTGATTATCTAATTTATTCCAATTATTTATGTTGAAGTGAATTGTTCATCATGCCTTGTATTTATTGATTAATTATCTGGCCAATAATTACCGTGTTACTCTAGAAGGAATCGAGAGAGGAATTCTAGAGTTAGAACTGGGCAGGGTGACATGTGACTTAGTTATTTGCACAGTGAATAATTAGGTTTGTGAATAGAATGAGAATATCTATTTGCCGCATGTAACATAAAAGGAATTGGGTTTGTAACGAGTTTAATTCAATTGTTTTGCATAGAGATATAGCAAAATTAATCTGGGTTAAATAGAAGGCAATTGATCACTCGAGAGAGGGCTTTTGGCATTTGAGAATTCCTCATTAACAATTCAAGAGATATAATAATTGGGATAATTGGATAATTGATTTAATAATCATAATTGGGGAAATTGGAGTCTTAATTGTCATTTATCTACATTCAAATAATTCTTAATTTGTTCTTTGTTTTTCTTTTAGAATAATTTCTTGCTTTATTAAAATTAGTTTTCTTATTTTTAAAAATCACAATTTTTGGTTGTTTAAATAAAATTGAATTGATCTGATATTAGTAGTTGGAGTTTATTAATTGGAATTCTCTCGAGGATCGACACTCTAATTTATCACTATATTACTTGTTGATCGTGTATACTTGCACCCACTTTCTTTTAGTTTTGATTGTGAAATCAACCAACAAATACTGGAAATGTTGAAAAAGTGGCTGACGAATGAATGTCGAGAGGCCTTAGATCTTTATGTGTTAACTGTTTTGTGTGTTTTATGTTTTGAATCTGTTCTATGACATGAGGACTGTGATCTGAAACTGATAACAGGGTCATAGATTGTGTAGATCGTGAGTTATTGTTGGTCAAACATCATTGACCGTTCACGGAGACTGAGTTTCTGGGCAACCCAAAAACCCAGATCTCGTTTGACAACCATTTTGAAGGCTCAGATCTTGCACGTGTTTAGTTGTTTGGCTAAGTTATGGTTTTCATCTTGTAGCCTGACATAAGGACTACCCAATAATGCTCTTAGAACAACCAGATACATAACTGAATCATAGATAATGGTGGTCAAACGACCATTGACCAAATGACCGGATGAAGATTCTAGGAAAACCCAGATCTTCAAGGACCGTTTCCTGACCCCTAGTTTGACCAACCTTGATCTTTTTGTGGTGATACTTTTATGATGTTATGTTGTTACAGAATTGTTCCCTGGTATCAGTACTACAAGATAGACCCTTTAGATCACACTAAGAAAGATTGTAATCCAACTTATGAAGCTTCAAGGAAGGCAGTACGAACTGTTCTTCATTTCTGGAAAACCCAGAAATGAAGAACAACTCTGACATTACTTTGTGAGGCTTATAGTTTACTGTTATGTTGTGGTTTGGGCATGAAGTTGAATCGAGGTTGTAGTGTTACATGAATACTACAATCCTATCAAAATTAAAAACTCAGAAGCTTGATAACCACGAATCTAGAATCAGTCAAACTAGGTACCTTGGCCACTGATAAGATATTCTGGGTTGGCTGAAGAATAGGCTCAAGAACACCTATAACGATGGGTCTGTCACTATAGGGCCCTTTAGTGACACTTATTTTTGGAAAATACTTATTTTAAATAAATAAATCGAATTAAATGGTTTTTAATTATTAAAAATACTAAATAAATTTTGAAAAATTATTTTCAAGTCTGAAAAATAGTTTTTAATTATTTAGAGTATATTTCATAAATAGTTAATATTTTTGGAATATAAACGGTATTTAATTTATTTAATTATAATATTAAATAAATTATTTAAAAATGATTTTAATACATGAAAAATCATGAAAAATAATATTATGGTATAAGAAAATATTTAAAGATATTTTCAGGTGACTTTTAATATTTTGTAATGAATTTCACTAATTAATTAATATTAATGATAATTATTGTATTTAATAAATATATTAAATAAATTATGAAAAAAATAGAATTAATGATTTATAAATCATATAAAATTGATTTAAGTGTTACAAAAATATTTGATGTTATAAAATATAACTTTTGATATTTTTTCATGAAAATATTAATATTTTAATATTAAAAGCAATTATCGGATAAAGAATTTAATTGTTTAAAAATAATATAAAGGTGATTTTAAAGTATTAAAAATACTTAATGATATTATAAATATATTATAATATTATGACATGTATTTCATTAATATTTGATAATAAATAGATATTAATGATAATAGAATATTGTGGTTTTTATATTACATAAATACGATTTTAGTGATTGAAAAATCAAGATAAATAGTAATAATTATTTAAAAATTATTACGAGCTTATGAAAATTATTTTGACTAATATTAAAATTATCTGAGATAATTGTTAAGTGTTTAGGCAGAGTTTAATTGAATTTAGACTCGATAAAAGTCCGACTAGACTGTCGAGATGTTAGAATTGTGTCGGGTTCAACTAAGACTGCAATAGTTTGACTTGATACCGAATCCTATGTGTGTTGTAGACTGATAGGCTTATGTGTTATGTGTTTAGGTTATTCCATGTATATATATATAATAGTATTACATTGTGATGATATTATTCTAATATTGGAGATCTATATTACTAATATTAGGTCTTCGGATAAAGCGTTATAAATTATGCAGCGGTAATCAACGGTGCATGCAAGTTTATTTTTACTTAACTCTACTAAGAGTTGTTTCATTCAGTTATGCTTATGAATAATCATTGCTGATTGTCATTGTAGAATTGTACTATGTACATATTGTATGTATAAGTCAGGTATGAAAGGCTGATCACCTTCATTACCCTTGGGTCCAGATATATTTGTTCATGTTATATACTTGTTCAGTCAAAAGTTTGTTCGTGCTAGTTCGCAATTATATTGTTGAATTATAGCCAGCTTATTATTCAAATCCTTTCAATCATGATATATCGTTAAATTATTGAACTTAAACTTGCTGGGCAATCTTATGCTCACCCTTGCTATATCATGATAAATATTGCAGATTAAGACGAATACGTTGGATACAAGGAAAGGTCAAAGATAGTTTCAGCTTTAGTTTACGTGTGCCATTAGATTTGTAATAGTAATGTATGATGATAATATTATGTATTTGACATGTGATGTATTGGGTATAAGTTAAGGTTACTCAACCTTGGGGATTATGTGTAAGCTTAATGTATAAATAATTTATGTTTATATCTTCCACAAATATAGTAATAGTTGAATAGAATGATCGAACCTGATCTGCGGTGATTCGGGACCTCGGATCCGGGGCCCTCACAACATCGAATCATCGATCTTATTATTACTTGGGTAGCAGTGATGCATTACTAGATGCCGTTCACTGTTTATAATTTTATAATATGATTTTAAAATTATTGCCAACGTAATAATAACCTATAGGGTCACCCACAAAGAACGTAATTAAAAGGGAATTAATTTAAATTATAAAGATTTAAATATGTCAATATGATTGATAGAATTTAAATTACTTAATTTAAATTAATAGGATACTTTATATATAGGGATATTAATTAAGTAAGACTTAATTAAGATATATATATATATATATATATATATATATAAATTTGGATTTTATTTTAATTAGATTAGGGTTTTGATTAATTCCTATTAACTATTATATATATGATATATACCAACCATTTTAGGTAACGAATCATAACCTAAGAAAAACCTAGCCGCTCTTAGAGAGAGACAGTTTCGAAAATCCTCATCCTTGGTGGCTAGTATCGCGGTTCCTTTTTTCTGCAGATCGTACGACGATTCGCGGGCGTTCGTGTGGATACCATAGAGACGCAGTTCGTTTGGATTGTGTTGGAGATTCGACCGCATCGATTCTAGCTTCAATAATTGGTATAAATTTCTAACCACTGAATTAATTTGGTTTTCGCATGGATCCTATTTTAGGGTTTAGAAATTGCACTTTAAATTGTTTATATTCCGCTGCGTTTTATGTGCCGAAACCCAACAGTGGTACCAAAGCTACTTGCTAAATGATTAATTCAGATTACGTGTTTTTATTATTTTTGATATATATGATATATGATGTTACAATTTTACCGATCTGAAATTAATTATATTATTTTCGATATATATGATATATGATGATACAATTTTGCCGATTTGAAATTGAATATATTATATTCTGTTTGTCGACATATTCTGGTATATTCTGTTTGGACCACCCCGTTGTAGTGCACGATGGTCGTGAACCCAATATTTTGAATATAGTTTTTATTTTATTATATATACACTGTTATGTGCTTATTGTGATATGAATGGTGCACAGTTATGGCCTTTTGACCCATAGGTTAGTGGTTTTTGGTTTTGAAATACGGCTTGCATGTCGTGTCTTTCTATAAATTCTAATGTAATATTCTCTTCTCATCTAAATCCCCTCGAATGTAACTCGAGGTTTCTTTATGTCATGTAATTATCTATAATCGATGAAGATGACAAGATGGAGAACACGTTAGAAGATGTTGAAGGAGAGGAGGCACATGCATGAGGAAGATCCGAGGAAGCTACTATTTTGAGATCTTTTACCACCTTAGATTGACCTTCAATCTTTCATTAGCTTGAAAAGATTGACAATGGATTGGGCCATAACTGTGACACATTTATTTTTGCACTTTATTTATGCTTGTATGCGATATGATATGATAATTAATGAGCATGCGTAATAAGATTAAAATTGGTGAGATCTAAATTAATTTATAAAATCCCTCAATAAATTATTAAGTCTAAATCAGATGTCTTCCGATGAATAACACTCATCAAGACCTTGATCAATGGATGTAGGTTTGCCAAAGCAAAGTACCCTATTTATCTAGGTAAGATGCATTATGATATCCAAACTGTTAAAATCATTGGGCCCGACTTAACTAAGTTATCTCAATAAGATTGTGGACTTAGAGGCATGGAGTTTGGTAGGTACCATTAGATGGACCAGAAACAAATGTTGTTTACCAAACTATCTAGGAGTTATATATGATATAATTGACAAGGGGTTGTCTACCTAAATAATTATGTTTTGAGAGAATAACCAAAGCTAACTTAAGGTATAATGAAATATGGATCTTGGCTCACTAGAAAGATTTAATAGAAAATGCTTTTCGAATTAATGGTGAGGGCTATTAATTTGAATAAAATAGTGGGAGGGTATATTTTGAATGTACTATTATCAATTACATAATACCAAAAACTCTGCAATTTGATTTATTATTTTTGCACTTATAAATTGTAGATATCAATGGCAAACAACAACAACACAAGTAGTCTTTCACTACGATCAGTCCTTGAGAAGGACAAGCTGAATGGAATTAATTTCCTTAACTGACATAGGAACTTGAGGATTGTCCTCAAACAAGAGCGCAAGCTATATGTCATTGAAAAGCCCATTCATGTAGTACCAGCTGACACTGCACCACGTGCAGAGCATAATGCTTACAAGAAGCATCAAGATGATGCTCTAGACGTGAGTTGTCTCATGCTAGCAACTATGAACGCTGAGCTTCAGAAGCAACATGAGTTGATGGATGCTTATGAGATGATCGAGCATCTCAAGAAATTGTTCAAAGGGCATGCTCGACAGGAAAGGTATGATACAAGAAAAGCGTTGTATCACTACAAAATGGGTGAACGTGATCCAGTTGGTCCATATGTGCTGAAAATGATTGGGTATATTGAGTACCTTGATAGGTTGGGTTTTTCGATTACTCCAGAAGCCCAAACTGATCTTGTTTTGCAATCATTGAACATCAGCTACTCTTAATTTGTTATGAATTACCTCATGAATGAAATTGTGAAGCCCCTTACTGAGTTGTTGAGCATGTTAAGAACTGCTGAGAACAACATGAAAAAGGCAGGACCCACTCCCATAATGATGGTGCAAAAGGGGAATGCTAAGTGAAATTGGAAAGTCAAGAAGAAGATAGGATCTAAATCTTTTGCCAAACCCAATTCCAAAACCAAATAGGCTTTAAAACCTAAATGTGGGGTGGCTAAAGAAGGTGATTGTCACTTCTGTGGAAAACTTGGATACTGGAAGAGGAACTGTCATGCTTATTTGGAAGAAGTGAAGAAAAGGAAAGGAAGTGCGACTTCTGATTCAGGTATATATGTTATAGAAGTCAACTTGTCTACTTCTACATCATGGGTATTGGATACTGGATGTGGTTCTCATATTTGTGTTAATGTACAAAAACTTCGAAGGAGTAGGACTTTGGCGAAAGGAGAGATTGACCTACGAGTTGGAAATGGAGCAAAAGTTGCTGCACTGGCCGTAGGAACTTTTCATTTATCTTTTCCTACTGGGCTAGTATTAGAATTAAAGGATTGTTATTATGTGCCTGCTATAAGCAAAAACATTATTTCTGTTTCTTGTTTGGACAAGAAAGGTTTTTCATTTATAATAAAGAACAACCGTTGTTCGTTTTACTTAAATGATATATGCTATGGTGTTGCACAATTTTTTAACGGTCTTTATATTCTTGATTTAGAAATGTCTATCTATAACATAAATCCAAAATGATTTAAATCAAATGATTCAAATCCGACATATCTCTAGCACTGTCGTTTAGGCCATATAAATGAGAAACACATATCCAAACTCCATAAAGATGAGTTTTTGGATTCATTTGATTTTGAATCATATGAGAAATGCGAGTCTTGTTTATTAGGCAAGATGACTAAAGCCCCTTTCACTGGATACAGTGAATGGATAGCGATGTATTGGGACTTATACATAGTGATGTATGTGGACCCATGAGTTCATTAGCAAGAGGTAGGTTTTATTACTTCATTACATTTCTTGTGACTTGATGAATATGGATATGTATATCTTATGAGACACAAATCTAAATCCTTTGAAAAGTTCAAGGAATTCAAGAATGAAGTTCAAAACCAATTTGGCAAAAGCATAAAAGCCCTTCGATCCGATCGAGGAGGTGAATACTTAAGCCAAGACTTTGATGACCTTCTAAAGGAGTGTGGCATTATATCATAACTCACTCCACATGGAACACCACAATGGAATGGTGTATCTGAGAGGAGGAATTTCACCTTGTTGGACATGGTACGATCAATGATGAGTCATGCAGATCTTCTAATAAGTTTCTGGGGTCATGCCCTAGATACAACTGCATTCACACTTAACTGTGTTCCTACAAAGATGGTTCAGAAGACACCATATGAGATGTGGACTGGGAAACATCCTAGTATGTCATTCATGAAGATTTGGGGTTGCGAGGCATTTGTAAAACGTCTTGATTCTGACAATCTCAGACCCTAATCTGACAAATGTAATTTTGTGGGATACCCAAAGGAAACAAAAGGATATTATTTCTATAAACCTTCTGAGAACAAAGTGTTTGTTGCTCGAACTGATATTTTTCTAGAAAGAAAATTTATCTCTAAAGGAAACAGTGGGAGGAAAGTAGAACTCGAAGAAATTTGAGAGCCACAAAATATCATTGAACTTGAGTTGGAACGTGAGCAGGAACCACAAGATATTGTGGAAAGTGAACCTGCTCAAATTACACAAGGCATTCGTAGATCTGGTAGGAAACGCAAAGAGCCCGAGAGATATTATGGATATCTTGTGACTCAAAATGGCGATGCGATGCTCATAGATCAAGATGAGCATGCTTCCTACAAAGAAGCTATGAATGGACCAGATTCTGAGAAATGGCTTGAAGCCATGAAATCTGAGATGGACTCCATGTATATTAACCAAGTATGGACTCTGGTTGATCCACCCAAAGGGGTAAAACTAATCGGGTGCAAGTGGATTTTTAAGAAGAAAACTGACATGGATGGTAACGTACAAACCTATAAAGGTCGACTGGTAGCAAAAGGTTTCAAACAAATTCAAAGTATTGACTATGATGAAACCTTCTCTCCAGTGGCAATGGTTAAATCCATCAGGATATTACTTGCTATTGCAGCCTTTTATGATTACGAAATATGGCAGATGGATGTCAAAACTGCTTTCCTTAACGGAAATCTCCTTGAGGATGTGTACATGACACAACCTGAGGGTTTTGTCACTCCAAAGGATGCTGGAAAGGTATGTAAACTACATCGATCCATTTATGGATTAAAGCAAGCCTCTCGGAGTTGGAATCTTTGATTTGATTAAGCAGTCAAAGAGTTTGGCTTTCTAAAAAATGAAGATGAACCTTACGTATATAAGAAGGTTAGTGGGAGTCATATTGTATTCTTAGTATTATATGTTGATGACATATTAATTATTGGGAATGACATTCCTTCCTTACAGGCTGTAAAAACATGGTTAAGAAAATGTTTCTCCATGAAAGATTTGGGCGATGCTGCCTACATTTTAGGTATCAGGATCTATAGAGATAGATCGAGAAAAATGCTCAGCCTAAGTCAAAGTATATATATTGATAAAGTGCTAAAACGGTTCAGCATGCAAGAGGCAAAAAGAGGACACTTATCCGTGACTCATGGTGTAAAGATCTCTAAGGCCCAATGTCCTAAATCACAAGATGATGAGGAACATATGAGAAAGATCCCTTATACTTCGGCAATTGGATCTATTATGTATGCAATGATATGTACTCGTTTGGATGTCTCGTATGCTTTGAGCATGATGAGCAGATACTAGTCGAATCCAGGTGAAGGTCATTGGAGTCAAGAATATCCTCAAGTACCTGAAAAGGACTAAGGATTCATTCTTGGCATATGGAGGTGAAGACGAACTGGCAGTAAAGGGTTACACAGATGCTAGTTTCTAGACTGACAATGATGACTATAAGTCTCATTCAGGTTTTGTGTTTTGCCTGAATGGTGGAGCTGTTAGCTGGAAGAGTTCAAAGCAAGAGAAAATAGTGATTCTACAATGAGGTTTGAGTATATTGTTTGCTTCTAGTGCGCCAAAGAGGTCAGATGGATTAAAAAGTTCGTCACTGAACTTGGTGTTGTTCCAACCATTGTTGATCCGGTTAAGCTATATTGTAAAAATAATGGAGCCATTGCACATGCTAAGGAACCCAGATCTCACCAACGATCCAAGCATATACTTAGGCGGTACCATCGCATCCGTGAAATAATTGATAGAGGAGATGTACATATACGAAGAGTGCCAACATATGATAATGTTGCAGAACCACTGACCAAGGCTTTGTCGCAGCAGAAGCACGACGATCACACTAGTTCCATGGGTATTAGATACATGAGTGATTAGCTCTAGTGCAAGTGGGAGACTGTTAGAGTTTATGCCCTAGAGGCCAATTATTTGATATAATTGCTTAACATTTTGATGTTATATTTGATTGAATAAATGAATGATTTTATTATGGTTTTATTTACTGCGTTATATAAATAGTAACATAATAAAATTCCTTAGAATAGTGATACAAATTATATTGTTTCAAGTATGTGACTTGAACATGAGATTATATAATTACAATTAGTATTATTGTTCTTAAATGTTCTTAGTCGAGTATCATTGTTGATAGGACAATAATGATGCATTGAGACTAGTATGTGGATTGACTGATGACTGAATCTCATTGGTCATAAATATATGAGATATTAAGTCAATGCATAAGTACGTGTTAGAGAATGATGTACTGGACAGACCCACCATTAGAATTCTATGTGGAGCATTATGTGAAGTGTCATTAACGATTCTCATAGTGACACTGATGTAATGGTCCTCCGACCTGAAATCACTATATTACTACACGAGAATATATGTACTTTGATATCATCAAAGGCCACCTTTAATAGGGTGGACTATAAAGGTGATTATTGGGTACATCATGAATCGTGTGAGGAATATGAGTAATCTAGATGGAATTTAACCCTCCAATATATTAGGGGTGATATCCATAGGCCTCTTGATTGAGTAGGACTATGAAATGCATGGTCATGCTCAAATAGTGATTTGTTTCATATAGTCTACTCATTGATCAAGAAAACTCAAATTAAATTATGAAGAGTATGACACATTCTATGACTCGAGTTTAATCTAAGATATCAAGGTTAAAAGGATTAAATTACATTGAAACATTGGTCACGAAAAGGTTACATCGAATCATCGATCTTATTATTACTTGGGTAGCAGTGATGCATTACTAGATGCCGCTCACTGTTTATAATTTTATAATATGATTTTAAAATTATTGCCAACGTAATAATAACCTATATGGTCACACACAAAGAACGTAATTAAAAGGGAATTAATTTAAATTGTAAAGATTTAAATATGTCATTATGATTGATAGAATTTAAATTAATAGGATAATTTATATATAGGTATATTAATTAAGTAAGACTTCATTAAGATATATATATATATATATATATATATATATATATATATATATATATAAATTCGATTTTATTTTAATTAGATTAGAGTTTTGATTAATTCCTATTAACTACTATATATATGATATATAGAAACCATTTTAGGTAACGAATCATAACCTAAGAAAACCCTAGCCTCTCTTAGAGAGAGACTAGAGAGAAACAGTTTCAAAAATCCTCATCCTTGGTGGCTAGTACCGCGGTTCCTTTTTTCTCGCAGATCGCATCTGACGATTTGCGGGCGTTTAATGGATACTGGTAGAGACACAGTTCATTTGGATTGTGTTGGAGATTCGACTACATCGATTCTAGCTTCAATAATCGGTATAAATTTCTAACCACTGAATTAATTTGGTTTTCGCATGGATCCTGTTTTAGGGTTTCGAAATTGCACTTTAAATTGTTTATATTCCACTGCGTTTTATGTGCCGAAACCCAACAGGTTGTTCCATGGGTTTTCTTACCCATTGACCCGTCTGTTCGATCCACGGATCCGGTTCTTAGTTTGGGCTTTAGTTTGAATAACGTTGGGCTTTAACACAACTTTTATTGGGCTTTTAACATAATACCAATTGGGCTTGCAAAATTCTTACACAAATCCTACAAGTCCAATGCAATAGGATTAAAGCTTATAACGTATAATCCATGTATTCTTCGCGTATACTCATTCCTATAATCATTCATCATATACGTTATACTACCTTTTATATATACTCGTATAATACTTCGTATCATACTCGTATTCATTACCTCGTATAATACTCGTTATTATACGATCACCATTTATTCAAATCCGACGTTCTTTAACATTCTCAAATTTAGTACGTAGGCGAAAAACTGCGTTAACCATACTTGAATTATTATTACATAATCCATCCTCCCTTATTATTCTATCGTTACGTATTTCTCGGAAATTCAAAAATAATTCCCGAGCAAAAATCAATGAATAGTGTTTTCGGAAAATTTCTCGAAAAGTTTTTATTTTCGTCTTGGAAATTCAAACACTTTAATTCTTTCACGTAGCCAGAATACTACGATATTCCGACACATCTAGGTTATGTAATTAATAATATTTAGATTAAAATTAGATTAAAATATTATTAAATGATTAATAATATTAGATTAAGGCACTAATAAATGATTAAAATATTATTAAATGACTAATAATATTAGATTAAAATATTATTAATATACTTAATAATATTAGATTAAAATATTATTAAATGATTAATAATATTATATTAAAGTATTATTAGATGATTAAAATATTATTAAATGATTAATAATATTTGATAATGAATAAAATATTATTAAATAATTAATAATATTAGATAATAAATAATATATTATTAAATGATTAATAATATTAGATATTGATTTAAAATATCATTAAAAGGATAATAATATTAAATAATTATTAAAATATTATTAAATGATTAATAATATTAGAAAGTGATTAAAATATTATTAAATGGTTAATAATATTAGTAAAGAAATAAAATATAAGTAAATGGTTAATAATATTAGTAAATAAATAAAATATTATTAAATGATTAATAATATTAGATAATGAATAAATATTATTAAAGGATTAATAATATTAGTTAATGATTAAAATATTATTAAATGATTTACAATACTAGTTAATGATTAAAATATTATTAAATGGTTAATAATATTAGTGAATGAATAAAATATTATTAATTTATTAATAACATTAATAAAAGTGGAAAGTAATATTAAATGATTAAAATATTATTAAGTGATTAATAATATTAGCAAATGATTAAAGTATTATTAATGTATTAATAATACTAAGAAGTGAATAAAATATTATTGAGATTAATAATATTAGATGAGTGTTTAAGATAATGTTTATGTGATAGCAATATTAATCAAGGGATGATAATGTTACTATGGAGTTAGTATAATGACTAATATTTAACTATGTGACTAAATGTTAGACAATTTAATATAGAGTATTGATATTATATGTAAATATATGATATGCTAATTGAAAGATCAATGATAGGTCTTTTCGAAGGAAGTTAAATTAGATTGCTTAAGTAGATAAATTAAATTGCATAGCAATAGACCGTAGTCGAGACAAGTTCTCTAACTCAAACTTGAGTTATTTTTTTCAAAGTATGTTAGTGGATAATTATTGTTGATTATTCCACATCCTTAATGATTATTGATATTCGCACTTTGTGCAATTAAATTCATGTTCTATATTTATTGAACTGTGAATTAATTAAAGTTCTTTTATTCATGAACTTCTTATGAGCCAGATCTATGCTAGTTGAATCAACTAGATAGAATGTGTTTAAATTTAATAAATCAAATATGTTTTAAAAGCCGTTCCTAACTAATTGATTTAGTAAGGACCCTTGTTTGAGAACAAGAACAATTTTACTAAAGCATTATATTGCAACACAATTGTTTCTCATTTATTAAGTTGTTATGCATAATTCACCGGGCATGAGAGGGTGATCCCCTCGATTACCAAAACTAACTAAAAGGACCAGTTTCAATACTGACAACCTTAGTATATGTTCATTGTCATTCCAGACCACTTAGCATTTATTATTCAATTATTCGAATATTCAATTATTAAAACTTAATTCATGTTTTTTCACAATCAAATTATATTGTTGAACATTGAAAAATTAAATCACTTTCTAATCATGATATATCTCCCTCGTATTTAAACTTGCTAAGCAAATTAGATGCTTAACCTTGCTATATCATGATGTTTATTTCAGCTAAGTCAGAACCTTTCAAGAAAGACAAAGGCACATAAAAAGTTCAAGAGTAGTTTAATATGAATGTTTAAGTATTATATTACTTTATGAATAAGTAAGTCTTTTGATATATTACGGTATGTAATTGTTGGTCAGAAACCCGATCACTAAACACGCGCAAGTATACGTGATAAGTAGGTTTTATACCTACTTATCCGGTATCTATTACTTGAACTAGTTGTTTAAACTTATGTTTCTTAGTTACTTTTCATATATTTTATGTTATTTTGTAGGCTATGACATAACATTGGCATGAAGAAGCAAGGGAAAATAATTCGGACATCTTTTGGACCAAAATACGCAAGTAAGTGCAAGAAGGGAAGATTGATGGGCATTTAACACCAAGTGGGATGCATGTTCTTGGCTTGGAACTTGGATTTTATTATAGATCTACTTCTTAGCTTTCCAGACTATCTTGAATCATCCCAATTGGAGTTTAGATGCGAGAGTTGTGTCTTTTTTATCAACAAAGACCAAAGTTAAGAGTTGTCATGCTTGCCATTTACATAGCATCTACTTTGAGCTCGATTTAAATATTGATCCAATCCGATTCTATCAATTCGCAAAGCATGAAAGTTGTAGATCTCGTCGATAGCTTCGATTTGATAGGTGGCAGGCCCCGTAACTCCTAGCGGATCAAAGGTTATGCCTGTTTTACCAAAGGACATCGCAGCAGACAGAAAACAGTAGCGCGCATCAGCGCTAAGGGCGCGCTTAGTCCATCGATTCCTCTCTACTTTCTGATGGAGGCTGGCGTGCCCAAAATAGCCTAGGAAGAGCGCGGGGCGCGCTAGTCGGCAGGAAAATAGCTGAATTGGGTTATTTGATGTCCAATTTGAGCTAGAATAGGATTCTTAGTTGCCTAACTGGCTAAGGTATCCATTAGAACTATAAATACACGATGAGAGGCATAAAAGAGAGGAGAGATAGGCTAGTTTTGTAGGATGCCATTAGATTAGTTTAGAGTAAATTAGATCAGAACATTAGTTCTTGTTAGATTTGGAGATTGAAGCAACTTGGAGACCATTGAAGATTCAAAGTAGGAGCAAGGAGGGAGCTTCAAATTTATAGACAATAGATTATATCTTCTTATCTTCTTCTATCTGTATCTTTTAATGAATATTCAATTGTGGATTCTTAGTTTTAATTCAATAATCATGAACTAATTCTTTGTTTGAGATTACAATGGATCTTATTGTGTAGTTTATTTTAATATGCTTTGTTATCAATTATTATGTTATATCGTGAGGATTGTCTATTGTGATTTGGACTTAATTGCTTAATTGCCTAGCTAATAATTACCGTGGTAATCTATATGAACTCGAGAGATGAAGTATTGATTTAGATCTTATCATGATAGCATGTGTTTGTGATTTTTGCATAGATGGAATTCATGATTCGTGTTTAGGATAGAGATATGCCTTTACACCATATGTAATCTTATAGAGAACTTGTGCTTTAAATCCTTTTTAATTATAATTCACATAGAGATATAGTGGATTAGTTAATTAGGGTGTCTTGCTTAATTCTATCATATGTGGATTTAAGTGAGCATGGGTATTATGCATCGAGAGGTGGTTTTATCTATTTTAGTGTTCTTGATTAATAATTCATGATAGAGAATAATTGATGAGAAGTGTGTTAACTTAAATGAAACAATAAGTGAAGTTGTGATCTTAAATCTCCGTAATCTTAATTTAACTAGTGGAATTTAATAGTAGTTTAATTATAAATTGAAATTCATTCGTTTAAATAAGATTGACTTGGTAACGGGTTAGTACTTGGTAATTTTTATTTAACAATTTCTCGTGGGAACGATACTCTACTTTCACTTTATTACTTGTTGACCACGTATACTTGTGTGTTGTGCGTAATAGATTTTACCCAACAAGTTTTTGGCGCCGTTGCTGGGGAATTAGTTAATATAATTTTGCCAATATTAGCTTCAATTAAATTAATCTTAGTTTAAACATATTTTTTTTCTTCTTTTTATTTAATTCTCTTTCTATATTTCTTTCTTTTCAGGTACCATGGCGGAATTTAATTATCAATGGTCAGATATCTGAGAAACGACTCAACCAAGGGAGCGGGATTGATGGTCTCAATGCATTTTCTGCATTATCAGCACAACTTGAGTCACTTTCGAGGAGGTTGGACGTTATTGCAACCCAACGTAATCGAAGGATAGCAATTAATTACAATTATTGTGCATGTAATCATCCGAGTCATCAATGCACCGTTAGTTTTGGGCCGGGACACCACGGTGGTGAATACCTCAACGATTAAACATATGCTAATTTTCATCAAGTTTAGGGGTATCTCCCGGATTCGTCACGGAGCGATACTTATGAAGACCAATACTACGCTCCAAATCCATCATACACACCGGAATTTTCATGTCCACCTCCATTGCCACAAGAAGAAAAGCCAAATCTGAGGGATGTAATATTGAAGGGCATAGCAAACCTAGAGGAGATGAGTATTAGCCAAGAGCTATCAACCCAAAATTTTAATAATTGGATGGAACAACTAGTCACTACCTCAACCAATGGTCCTAAATACATGGCTTCCGAGACTGAAATAGAAAATTCAAGGCTGGGGGAATTATTGTCCAAGTTCATAGCAGATGAGGAGAAGATGAGTAATCAAGTGAAGCCAAATCAAAATCTTACGGATCAGACAAAGCAAATGACCAAAGCCATAAGCAACCTTCCTCCAAACACTTGGCCTTATGACATGGTTGACGAAATTGACGGAGAACCCAAACGAAATCTGCGACTGGATGAGCCACAAGATATCGAAAGTGTGGAGACAATTGGGGATAATGAAATAGAGGTAGACAAAGAGCTAAATGGGTCTCCACCAACGACCAAATAGTTAGTCAGATTTGCAAAATCATGCCCACTTGGTAGTCATGTCGTCGACGAAACTCTTGATGACATAAAAGCGAGTACAATTTTGAATCCATGGTGGGACGAGAAAAAGAAGATAGACAAAGAGCCCATTGTGTGTGACAAGCTTCCATGCCCCAAAGTGATCACATACACAATGAAGAAAACACCTAGCTGTGGGATGTTCTTGATTAAGAGCATACCAAATCAGAGCATGCTAGGTGACTTTGATGCATTGGCTATCACAAATGGGAACCTACCAAAAGCTATATTATTTTCGATGGATGGAGGATTCCTCAACTTTCGAAGAGGAATTGGATAGCGTTGACCAGACAAAGTCTGGCTGAAGGACTATAAATCAAGCGCTTATTGGGAGGCAACCCAAGCTCTAAACCTTTTCTTCCTTATTTATTCTTTATATTTTAGTTTATAGTCTAGCTCAAATATTTAGTTTTCAAAGAATAATGACTCCATAATGGTATGCTCGCAGGTAAGGCAAGAAAAAGAGAGTCACCAAGCTACTGCCCCCATAGCGCGGACCGCGCTACACAAAGCACAGATACAGCGCGGGGCGCGCTACTACCCCAGAACTTACTGACATGTCAGCGCGGACCGCGCCAATTCGCCGATCTCCTAGCGCGGGGCACGCCAATGCTACACCATGATGTTCATCTTCAGTGCCGCGAACATACCAAATACCAATACATAGACATTAACGGCGTGCTTACTACGCCAAAGAACTATTGATCTCTAGCGCGGGCACGCCATTTCATGCATATACCAGTAGGCATGTCAAGTCTGCTTTCGAAATCCGAGGCGTTATAAGTGGTTTATTTCCAATGTTAGTCAAGTCCAACGCAAGTGTGGTTCCCAATTTATTCCAATGTGTCTGGCCTATTTTCCAGACTTAGCAGACATGGAGGAAAATGATGTATTTTCAGGGAAGTCCTCTCTTTTAATTTTTTCTATTTTCAGCCATTGAGAACAATGTCTAATTTAAGTTTGGGGGGCATTTTAGTGTCGTATTGCATATAGTTAGTTATTTACATTGGTTGTTTACATTGTAGTTCATATAGTTACATTTAGTTTTTGCATTCAGTTTCTTGAAATAAATTTTTTTTTGAAAAATTGAAAAAATATTAGTTAGTTTACTATGTTTATATATCATTTAGTACATCTTGCATGAGTCCAGCTGTTTGATATTTACAGTTTGTTTTGGCTAATAATGAGATTGGAATTGGGTAGACAAGTATAGTACGAATTATTAGAGCGTTGATGTGATTTCTTGTTATGAATTGAGTCTTTTTATATTTGAAACTGGTACAATAAGGACAACACAGTAAAAACAACTTGTTGATTGATTGAGTTTAAATTGATACATAATGGGACTCTAAAGGATAATGCTAGTTTAAATAAAAGAATGACAAGAATAAGTAGTGATGGCTAAAGTTAGACAAGAACCTAAGTTTGGGGGAATATTTGGGGTATATAAGCTAAAAAAAAGGAAAAAAAAGAAAAAAAAGATATTGAGTTGAATAAATTGAGTCCTATGGTGGGTCGAGAAGAAGCGTTAAATGCACTCCCCATAAACACAGGCATGAGATGGAGCGTAAAACGCACTCACTATCCATCATTCAAAAAAAAATGAATAAAATGGGAAATAAGAGCAAAAAGCCCCCGTAGGTGAAAAATGAAGCATAAGTATCTCATGTTGACCCTTGATATTGATGATTGTTTAATTTTAGTTGGATCTAGCTTATTTTTGGATTTCTTGAGTTTACATTGTATGATACCTTTGAAGAGACTTATTATGTGTTAAATTTGATTTTTTATCAGTTAACATTGTTGTGGAGCACACACACACTATATCAATGATAACAGTCTAAGATTTGGTGATTGATTGAGAAGTTAATGATTTGTTTTGATATGATGTATTATCGTGTTTACTTAATTTCTCTAAGGCCGGTTGAATAGACTTATTTCTGTCATTACTGCTGGATTCATAGGCATATAGATTAGTTGCATTACATAGCATTGTTATTTTGTGTTTTTGCTTGAGGACAAGCAACTATTTAAGTTTGGGGGTATTTGATAAGTAGGCTTTATACCTACTTATCCGATATCTATTACTTGAACTAGTTGTTTAAACCTATATTTCTTAGTTACTTTTCATACATTTTATGTTATTTTGTAGGCTATGACATAACATTGGCATGAAGAAGCAAGGAAAAACAATTCGGACATCTTTTGGACCAAAATACGCAAACAAGTGCAAGAAGGGAAGATTTCTGGGCTTTTAACACCAAGTGGGATGCATGTTCTTAGCTTGGAACTTGGATTTTATTGTATATCTACTTCTTAGCTTTTCGAAACATCTTAAATCATCCCAATTGGAGTTCGGATGCGAGAGTTATGACCTTTTTATCAACCAAGATCAAAGTTAAGAGTTGTCATGCTTGCCATTTAAATAACATCTACTTCGAGCTCGATTTCAATCTTGATCCGATCTGATTCTGTCAATTCTCAAAGCATGAAAGTTGTAGATCTCGTCGATATCTTCGATTTGATAGGTGGAAAGCCCCGTAACTCGTAGCAGATCAAACGTTATGCCTATTTTACCAAAGGACGTCGCAGCAAAAAATAGAGTAGCGTGGACTGCTCTAGGGGCGCGCTAGTCCATCAGTTCCTCTGCTATAGTAGCGCGGGCCGCGCCCAAAATAGCCTAGGAAGAGCGCGGGGTGTGCAAGTCGACGGGAAAACAGCTGAATTGGGTTATTTGATGTCCAATTTGAGCTAGAATAGGATTCTTAGTTGCCTAACTTGCTAAGGTATCCATTAGAACTACAAATACATGATGAGAGGCATAAAAGAGAGGAGAGATAGGCTAGTTTTGAAAGATTCCATTAGATTAAATTAGAGTAAATTAGATCAAAACATTAGTTCTTGTTAGATTTGGAGATTGAAGCAACTTGGAGACCATTGAAGATTCAAAGTAGGAGCAAGGAGGGAGCTTCAAATTTACAGACAATAGATTATATCTTCTTATCTTCTTCTATCTGTATCTTTTAATGAATATTCAATTGTGGATTCTTAGTTTTAATTCAATAATCATGAACTAATTCTTTGTTTGAGATTACAATGGATCTTATTGTGTAGTTTATTTTAATATGCTTCGCTATCAATTATTATGTTATATCGTGAGGATTGTCTATTGTGATTTGGACTTAATTGTTTAATTGCCTAGCTAATAATTACCGTGATAATCTATATGAACTCGAGAGATGAAGTATTGATTTAGATCTTATCATGATAGCATGTGTTTGTGATTTCTGCATAGATGGAATTCATGATTCGTGTTTAGGATAGAGATATGCCTTTACACCATATGTAATCTTATAGAGAACTTGTGCTTTAAATCCTTTTTAATTATAATTCACATAGAGATATAATGGATTAGTTAATTAGGGTGTCTTGCTTAATTCTATCATATGTGGATTTAAGTGAGCATGAGTATTATGCATCGAGATGTGGTTTTATCTATTTTAGTGTTCTTGATTAATAATTCATGATAGAGAATAATTGATGAGAAGTGTGTTAACTTAAATGAAGAAATAAGTGAAGTTGTGATCTTAAATCTCCGTAATCTTAATTTAACTAGTGGAATTTAATAGTAGTTTAATTATAAATTGAAATTCATTCGTTTAAATAAGATTGAGTTGGTTATGGGTTAGTACTTGGTGATTTTTATTTAACAATTCCTCGTGAGAACGATACTCTACTTTTACTTTATTACTTGTTGACCACGTATACTTGCGTGTTGTGCGTAATTAGATTTTATCCAACAATACGCGGTCTAACAAGTAATACAGTGATAAGTAGAATGTCGTACCCACGAGGAACTATGACTAATATTTACCAAGTACCGACTATGTATCGCTAAAGTCTTATTCGAACAGCAGTAAATAGAAGTGTGATTAATCTAGTTAAAACTAATTAACAAAGCAAGTAAATGGATAACGAATGGTAATCGAAGAAAATATAAGCTAAGGTCACAACTTCACCCCCACACATGCATTCTGTCGAACACCTAGCGTGCTATGCTTCATCAAACTAGCTACCTTTCTCTCTTTGGTCTAAATGGTCACGACAATTTTTCGACCGAGAATGCACATGTGCTTATGCACCTCTGTCGAGGTATGCACAAACATATCCTCTCTAGATCCACCCAAAAGGGAATAGAACAGAAAAAAACGTCCAAGCAAGATGCAATCATACACATGTCTATGCGAATTAATCTTAACAAGGATTTAAGCATAAGTTCTCAATTAGGTCGCACATGGCGCACAGATATATGTCTATTCTACGCACAACTTATGCAGTCAAAACCCACAATCATATGCCAATATATTTAGGTGTAAATCTATAATTCTTCTGTCAATATCATGTAGATTACCAAAATCATCGCTAATATCTTAGCGAGAATCATTAAGCAAAAATATATTAAACCAAATCATATGGTTCCAACCAAAGAGATAAGACAGTCAATTTAAATAATAAAGGGTTCCATTATAACCTTAGAGCCAATATTCAGTTCATAACTATTAAACAAAATACAAGTACCAATAAAGACAACATTTATAGAATACAAAATTAGAGGAAATAAATGGATAAGAGAAAACTCTATCAAAGCCCTTCAATCTCCACGCATTCCGCTGAAATCAAGCTTTCCAATCCGTGTCGCTCACTGCTCTTGTCGTTCCAAGGATATGCTAGAATTCTCCCTAATCTACCTAATCTATATTTACAGACATCAACTAAAGGAAAGGAAGAGAAATTACAGAAGAAAACTAAAACTAAGCTAAGCAATCTAAAATATATGATATATGATGTCTGATATCTTTTGCAGTGCCTCTCCTCTGTTATATACGCCTCCTTTCCTTCGCTAGGTAAAACCAAGGCTTTCTCTGCCTTGGCACCGAAGGTGGCGCCGCGGCGCGGGCAATAAGCCTATGGGTGGCACTGCAAATACACATTAGTTTGAAAAAAGAGGAGCTCGCGTAATGCCGAGTCTATAAAAAGGATAGTGGTGACAAGGTTATGGAATGGCGTCGTCGGCAAGGTCCAGGAGGTGGTTGTGACAACCCCAAATCCAGGTACTTCATTTCCCTAGAATCTGGTGCTCACTGTCAAAATAATTACATCTAACTACCCACAATAAAGGATAAAACGATATTTAATTTAAACAATAATCTCTCCCATTAAAGGGTTACATCATCTCATAAACAATCCCAGGTAATCTAACCTTAATTTATTACATAAGTTTGCTGAAAACATCATAAAAGAAAACAAGTCTTATAACATTATGCATTTAAATAAATTCTAAATAACTCTTCAACACTTGGACATCTTGGCCTTTCATTTGCTAGTAGATGGCTCATCGACTCTTTCAGCTTTAGTTGCAGTGTTAATTGCAAGAGTGAGCAAATAATTGCTCACTGATATAAAGAGTAGTAATAATAACAACATGAGAATGAACAACGAATACTGAATAATAATGAACTTGTTCTATGAATCAAAAATAGAAAATAAGTTCGAACTTCAATATCTTAGGGTCTTAAGACCACGAACTAAGTCTTCGGTATTTAGGTATTATTACCTCAACCTTAACAATTATCTAGACTATACAGACTCTTCTTCACGTACTTAGGGGGATCATCCCTTTGTACCATGTATTGTGCACAAACATCTAAACGTTACACGTACAAAATCCCATATGTTAGGGTTGTTCGTCTCAGTTTGAATTTAGAATTTCCGCACTAAAGAATGCTTAGTTTGGAACTAGCTTATCAGTGCTTCTAGAATTTTAGAACACTTATTCAATTATAAATGAATGAAATCAATAAAAGTTTACTTACTTCTTGAAGGTTTACTACAAGAATGTATAACTGAACAAGGCTATCAAAGTCAAAGATCGGATATCAACAATATATAATTGAATAAACATGATACACATGCAAAGTACTATATTCAAAGAATTAGAACAATCTCCTTTGAATCAATGTGTTAGAACAATATACGTTTGGATAATAATAACAAGAAATGAGAATGTGAAACTCATTCGATGTAACGAATTAGGTTACAAGAGCTTATTCAATCATACATAAGAATAGAATCAATAGTCTTGCTCAATGAAAGTCTAGGATAAGAAACTTGCTCAATGTAAAAGACAAGGTTTAGAAACTTGCCTTGTATGTAAGCTACACAAGTGTAAAATATTCTCCAAATACCCTACATAAATCATTGTAATCGCAATAACAATTAGTTGTATGAATATTAGCTTTAGGGGTTTAAACCATCATTTAGTTCATAACCTTAACTTAGCACCTAACCATGCTGGTTAACATCCTTAACGAATCTAAAATCTCATTACGATACAACATAACTTAATCGTTCATCTCTAACTTTTAAAAACATCACTTTTAGTTTCATTATATAACTCAATTAACAATCACTTAAAAAATCTTTTAAACTTTGTATTACAACACCTTTCAATATGATATTATAGTGTATATTATGTCTTAACATCATTAACATGCATGCTTAACCAACATAAGTCCATTACACATGACCTGCAAATAGGCGTAAATGATCGCTTTAGATCGTTGTATGGCGCGACTGCACATTATACACAACACTACCGAGCCTTCAAGGCAATTGCAGTAGTTTTTAGCCTTAAGACCAAAGACAATCTACGTTGGTGCACAGACAGAGACATAGACGGCTATGAACAGTAGCCGACTTTAGCCCAACAAACATGAATTTCACCCACTAAACAATAACATTAACACAAACAATTGATATAAGACTATAATAAACATGTTTGCCAACATATTCCTCAACATAGAACAATTTATTCTACAATTATACTAGTTTAATTTCTCAAATTTCTCATTTTCATATAAAACTCAATATTTTGACATTCTTCCCAAAAATGAACACTGTGATTTCAATTCTTCACCAAATCACTTTGTTCAAGCTACATTATCTTCGTTTCTTAATGGACTAGCATAATCAAAACCAAATTTATAGTTTAATATACAAATTGATCACTTAAATTATTACTTTTTAAGCCATATCATATGAACATATCACTGTTATTTCAATTCCCTCCTACAATCCAATTTTACATGTTTGGTTATTCCAATAACACTCAAATATGGTGACTAACAGATTCTACCAAACTATATGTACACATATATACAATCATCCACCGAGACTTAATATTTTACAGAAACTTTTCATAGAGAACTCAAAACATAAAAATTAGAACTACAATATACCTTAATCCTTGTTTATTGAAGCAATTGATATGTAGTGGCTTCAATTCCTTCCACAACAAAACCCTCAATCTCTTAGCAATTGTCTCTGTGTTTTTTTTCTCTCTTCTTCCAAGCTCTCTCTCTCTCTTTCTCTCAACTTTGCTCTTCAGCCTTAGGAGAAAAATAAGACGCGAAGTATGAAATAACCCAACTGATAATCGTGGTTATCAGTTAAGAAAATCAATGGGCGTACGTTAAAATAAGCCAAAGGCCACAAGGCCTTGTTTGGCCACTCCCTAACCCCCAAACTAGATTATTTTAATAATCTTTATATTATATAGTTTCATGTCACACCATTAAATTAATTTAAGTAACTCATACTTATAATTATAATAATTATAATAATTATAATTCCCATTGTAACATACTTAATAAATCTTTACATATCTAATTTAGTTAATAAATTAGATCAAAAAACATTTTATTTTATTTAATTATTTTCTTAAATGTTAAACAATTGATTTAATTTAATTATTTCCTTAAATTAAATTCTTCAGATAAAATTATCATTATTCAATTTAATTAACATTAATCAATTTAGTTATTAAATTAATTCACCATAATTCATCAATTATTTATTTTCCTCAATAAATAAATTATTTAAAATATTTATTTAATTCAATAAATATTTAAATTAAATTATAAATTTCCGATCGTTACATCCTTCCTCCTTAAAAGGATTCTCGCCCCGAGAATCACAACTCGAAAAATTTATTCGTTACATTCTTCCTCTCTTAACAAGATTCTCATCCCAGAATAATCGCTATACAAAATCAAAGAAAACAATCGAGGATAATTTTTTCATCATAACGCTTTCAAGTTCCCACGTAGTTTCCTCAACATTGTGGTTCCTCCAGATTACCTTAACAGAAGGTATCACCTTATTCCTCAGTACTTGCTCTTTTCTGTCAACAATTTGAACAGGAACTTCTTTATATGTTAAGTCTTTCTCAAACTTTAAGGGCTCATATTCTATAACAGGTTTATAGTCAGGCTTATATGGTCTCAACACCGAGACATGGGAAATATTATGGATATGCACCAATTCCTGAGGTAAAGCTACCTCGTATGCCACTTCACCCACACGTCGAAGCACTTCAAAAGGTCCTATAAACCTAGGGCATAATTTCCCCTTCTTGCAAAAATGAATGTTCCCCTTCCAGGGAGATACTTTCAAGAAGACATAAATACCAACATCAAATTCCCAATTTTGTCGGTGTTGATCAACATATTTCTTCTGTCTATCCTGTGCATGTAATAACCCGAGATTTTCTATATAAAATAAATAAGAAATTTTGCGTATAAATTTTTTTTATTTAATGACGAGACTGAGTGTCAAGTAAAGTGAACGATAAATGCGAATACATTTATTACTTGAAAAATTAGAAATAATTTTGAAATTATTAATTACCACAAATTATATGGTAATAAATTTACATGTAGTAAAATGTTTGTATTAATTATTTTCCATGAAAACATGATTGGAAATAATATATGAAGTGATAATTAGATTTATATAATAAATATTTTATTATATGAATTGTTCGTAATATTTAAGTTAATTATTTTAACTTGATTATTGATGTTGTGTCTGAAAGAATAAGTCGGACATGAGATCCAAACCCTGGATGGGGATTGTGATCAAGAGATGAGAATAATAATATTATATTATTTATATAATGATTTTACAGTACCATAATTATGTACTGAGTATGTGCGGACAGATAATATTGAGTAATGACGGTTAATTAGGTCATAGCATATTACCGTGTTGTGAAACCCTAATTATTAAACTCAGTTATGAGATATTTCTGAGTAGTGACTGTGTATATGAAGTTACTGTGTATAAGAATATCGGTAATTAGAAGAAACCCTAATTATCATAGACGTCGATAATTAGGACAAACCCTAATTATTATAACCCTAACCGGTTGAAATTAGAAACCGTAACGACTGTGTTAGTAACATACACAGATAATTAAAGAACCACTAATGGTCAATTAGAAACCCTAATTGATGACGTTGAGAAACCCTAATTATAGAATCTTAAATTTTCTATAAAACCCCTAATTTTAATTAATGGGTTTAATTTCGATGTTATTGTATAAGTGTTTTAATTTACCAAAGGATAGAAGTTAATTGGTAAATTATAAGAATTAAATCTAGTGATTAAATATTATATTTAATTGCCTTGTACAAGATTGCCCATACACTCTTAAACATAGCCCAATCATCACCCATAACAAATCAGAAGCAAGAATCAAGAATTTTTGGCAAAAATGGTATAAGAACACTAAACCTAGAAATCCTTTGATTCGATGTTATTTGATGCAATTGATTGTTTAAAGTTGTGTAATAGGATGTTAATTGATGATATGGGTTGATAAATCAAAGACCCATAACATCAAAGTGCAACAATTTGAAGATTTAAGCAAGTTGGAAAAACCGAATTACATTATTTTTCACCAAATGTCGAGGCCATAACTCTTTGCTCGATCATGAGTTTTGTTCTTTAAAAGTTGTTATGTGTAGCCTGATATGTGGTCTTTAATCTGCAAATAGAATCAATTCCATATCATGTATAGATTAGAAGTTATAGATGGTCAAACATGGTTGATGGATCATGATAAACTATTTTTAGGCGTCAGAATGGGGAAGTCTCGTCCCACTTTTTTGCTTTAAAAGGTCTGGGCTTTTGATATGTTATAGTACACTGAATAAGCTTTCCATAGACTCCAAAACGGACTAAATCCGATATCGGAGGAGAGAGTTATGACATTTCAAAGTAGTAGTGTCAAAACTGTCCAACAAGTGCGGTGCAGTCCACTTGAACGGAATTTCTGGGCTGATGTGTTCGGAATTTGGAAACAAGTCAGTAGGGAAGAGTTGTACTCTCGGAAGATAGCTTCGCGTGGGCTCAAGAATCGTCTAAAAATGTTATAAAACGAAAGAGTTATGACTGTTTTAGCGAAAGAGGGTAAATCTGGGAAATAGATAAAAACGGTTGCGAGTGGACATTTTTGAGGTCTGTTTTAGGCTTCCTAAGAGGTCAGAAATTACTGGGTTATATTTTTTAAAAATACTTTGGTATACCATGTATAACATATCCAAAGTTGGGAATTTTCTGACAAATGAGCAAGACGTGAGAAAATCGCAAAGTGAGCTATTGAAAGATTAGTTTAAACCAAGTCCCACATCGACTAAATTGAGAACTTCACCATTTTCTAAACCTATAAATAGAAGGGCTTGGCCTTTGTTTCATTCACCAACAATAAGTCCTCCAATTTTTGAGAAAGGCTTTGTTGTGGGAGAACTTTTTATAAAGATCTCCTTAGATAAATTTTGGCGTGGAAGTGCAGTAATTGTTAGTTAAAGTTTGAATTTTTGAAGTTTAGTTAGTGTTGTTAATAAACTAGTTAGTTTACTATGTTTATTTTGGCTTGGAATTGATTATGTAAATGAGTTATTTGTGATGACTTTTAATATTTTGTGATGGATTTCATTAATTAATTATTATTAATGATATTAAAGTTATTTAATGATTATATTAAATAATTTAGTTTAAAAATGATTTTAATATTATAAAAATCATTTTAAATGAAAATAAGGTATTTAAAAATATTGTAAGTTATAAAATATAACTTTTAATATTTAAATGATAATTTTATTAATAATTAAATATTAATGATATTAAGATAATGTTAATGATATTTAGTTTATTTAATAATTATTATTAAATAAATAGTTTTAAAATGGTTTTATTTATTTAAAACCATTTAAAGACTTAAGGATTTAAAAATATTTGAAGTTATAATTAATGACTTTTAATATTTGATAAATAATACATTAATATTTAAATATTAATGGTAATTATTTAAAATTGATTTTTATTGTTTTAAAATCATTTAAGGGTAATATAAATGTTTTAAAAATAGTTTGAGTTATTATAAAAAAAAACTTTTATATTTTTTGTAATGGTTTCATTAATAGTTTAATATTAATTAAACTATTAATGATAATGGAATTGTTTAATGTTTAAATCATTTAATTATGATTCCGATATTTGAAAGTTATAATTACCAAACTAGGCTGACTTGAGGACCGATTATGAAGTTCGAATTTGAAGAAGAACACCTATAATAACGATTATATCGCTATAGGCCCTTTAGTGATGATTTGAATTATTTTAAATTTTTCAATTTCTCAAAATTTCAAAATGATTAAAAATAAAATGTCCGATATTTACGTATGTTGAGGTATAGAATAAGAGTCTTAGACTCAAATTATTTACCCGATAAAGTCAGGCTTAGCAGCCGACAAATGTCAGACCTTATAAAAGAAAGAAAAGGCTACTGTAAGAGCATGAATGAGATATTTGAAAAATGTATAAAAATATTTCAAGTATAGAATATGAACTAAAAGTATGATCACTGTGATTATGTGATTAGACTATGTGCTGACTGTAATAGACAATACTATTTGTTAAGATATATTGTTCTAATCGAACGAATGATCTGATTATTGATAGGTTGTGATAAAGAGATAAGACCTAAGTTGAGATTTGTAATCAGCGAATCAGGCAAGTATCTTACCTTTGCATTTTCTTTATGCAATTGACATGAGTAAGAAGTTTCAGAATTATTCTATCCCTGTACAGATTATGTACTCTTTGATTATCGAAATGTTAGCTCAGATATATATTCTGTTCATTGATTTCTATAAATGGTTATACAAGTGTCCCCACTTGGATAATCATGGCATTTATTCACATGTTGATAAAACTTTGTCAATTACCCGTATATATATGTTGAATTACATATTATTGTTGAGCAAGATTAAAAACCTTCGGGTTTGGAACCAGACATGTATGAACATCCCTATATGGGAAAATTTTTGCGCCCAAGGCGGATAGAGTGAGCGATGAATTTCGTTCAAGTTATGTAGTATTGATCAATACAAGGTACAACGGGGCTGATCACCCTTCGTGCCCGTAAGTTATGACGGTTTGCGAATGGATTTCTGCTAAACCTTTTCGAAAATGAAAAGAATGTTCATAGTATGTTTCTTAAACCCTATTCAAGGGTAGAGCCAGAGCCAAATTTAAAGAATTTGAAAGAGAGTTGTTATGTGAATTTTTATCAAGATGATTACTTCACAACTTTTAATTCGTTGTAGAAGTGTTATGTAAGGAGAATACTTATATTCTTTCAAATTATATATATAATTGCTATTACTTGTCTTTGGGCACTCAAATGCTCATCCTTGCTTAAATTAAATGTTTTCGATTATGTATGAGCAACTTTGAAGGCTCGAGCACCTAACAAGGAAAAAGGGAAGCTGTTTTGAATGAGTTATATTATGAGTTAATGGTTATAGTTAGTATTGGTATCTATTCGTGTATTGTATGGAATGTATTTGAAGGTCTCAGTGCACAGGAAGTAAACTTTGATGTATGTAAATTAAGTTTGAATGTAATATTATTATTGCATTATTCAAACATAGAAATGGTATCGTGAAGCACCGAGTTCGGGTTTCAAGTACCGGATTTAGAGTCGCCACGAGGTTGGTATCAAAGTCGTTGGTTATGATGCTTAGGTAGGAATACCCGAGACTAATAACCGTAATGATTAGGATAAGTATTAACTCATATAGAGTTAGTTGGTCGATAAGATTCAAAGATGAATCTCGGCGAGTGTAAAGACACGAGTTCCCTAACTCGATTATAAAGTTAAACAAAGAGTGGGGGAATAGATTGAGTCTAAAAGACCGAAAGTGCGATTATGAGAGATCGTAAAATAAAACGATCAAGATATAGAACTAAATCGTAATATATACGATGAGATCACCCCGATCCGATAAGGCTATAACAAAGAAGAAGGAATCAATCGATGATTGGAAAGTTTACAAGAAGAAGATTGCATGTATGAATTATACTATAAATTGGTACAGATCCGTAAGAGAATTATAAATACGAATTAAATTTGTATGGAGAATGGGGTTAGTGTTAGATGGGGATTCAATTGAGGACTCATGTGGCGGTAATTTGAGTTGTATGATTCTTCAGTATGGGAGTCGAATTGTACTTGGTGTAAAACCACTTAGTTTCGCAATCGATAATCATTGAAATGTCTCTGTCGCTATTATTTGCTATATATACATTAAGAGGATGACTCCATTCTCAAGTGTATAACAGGTAGATAGGTCATAGATAGAGAATATAAGATTAAGTACGAGTTCTTAAAACTCATACTTATGAGACATTATTGACTCATAATTATATGAAATGTTTATGAACCCTCAAATGAATGGACGCCAAAGGTCCTGACTAGGATAAGTTCTTAAACTCATATGATTGTGGCAATTTATGAACTCATAAGTGTGGTTTGATGAACTGGGTATAGTTTTGTGTGAATGAAGTGTTATGGATTACAGGAACAGATAGATTGTTAAGTAAATGATTATTAGTGAAGGTGTTAGGTTTTCCTAAACTCCTAGCGTTATGCTAAACTTTGAAATTTTTTACATCAAGCTAATACGCACTGTGTGCTTTTTTAAAAAAAAAATGTAGACTCGTAACCATTTTTGAAACGATTTAAAGTACGGTCTATGCTACTTATTTCGGCTAGATGCAAATGATTTGAAATATCAAAAATTTGTTTTTAATTATCACTCATGTACCATGTAACTTTCAAAAGTAGATGATAAAAATGTGATGGAGTTGTAAATACAGGAATACTTAGTGTGAATTTGACCTGAAGTCGCTGTTCCACTATTGTATAATGTGTTATGACAAAGTCATATAATGACGGCATCCTCAACGGATTGTTAATATAGTACGACATCATGACATCATTCTCGAAAATGTTTTCAAAAAGTTTAATTTGCCAACGGGGTTTGGCTACACCTAAATAAATCGATTGAATTGAATTATTGATATGAGTCTATGCTATTTGAATCAGCTAGACTAATGTTTATGAAAACTCTAAGTGTTCATTGAAAGAAATTTCCCGAACCAAATTGTTTTGGTGCGGAATCCTGTGATAAGACTTAGGTGAACAATGTTGTTTGGATAAATAATCCAATCTAATAAGCGTAAATATTCGCTAGTACACGATTAATAATGTTATGCATGACGTAAAGGGTACAATAGGCTAATCACCTAAAGTACTATTAATGGTAGTTTACCTTCTTTGTGATTGTAAACATACCAAGTAATGTTTTGTTTTATGCGGTATGAATACCGTTAAAACTATGTGTTCATGGTCTATATGACCCCTCAGCTCAATTTGAAAACTTTTACTCTTGTGAGAGGTGTATTGGGTAGCATGTGATGATATGTGTTAATGTTGTAAGCCTATATAGAGTTAATGAAGTTATGAGGGAGGTTGGAGCAGAGGGAGATATTCAGATAAGACAAATTGAAGGTTGAAATAGAAGCCAAAGACACCGGATATATACCTTGACTAGGCTTTAGTCATCACCTTCATGCGATTCGATGCAGAGTGGATGGAGATGCCTTTCACGAGAAGATAGCGCCATGAGAATTGAATAAATTTATCGTCAATCAAAATAAGAGACAACGTATATAGAACTCTTGATTGCTGTGTATATATATACTATAGGCTAATCAGGGTAACTTATGTATGTAGATGTCTGGTGAGAAAGATATGTGGAATAAGAAGGATCATATCCATACCCCGAGCTAATATCGAGGCCAACAGATGAAATAGAAGCTCACTAGGAACCCAAATCGGACGAGGTGGCTATCGTGGAAAAATGTAGCATCAGATCTAGAAATGTTGGATTTGATAAATAGTGATTCAGACACTAAAGTTGAAGCTGCTCAAGCATCAACAGAGGTGCAGGATCTAGAGAACAAGGTTTCTTCATTGGAAAAGGTTGTGGGAGATTGAAAAGTTATTGTGTCAGTCGTTAATGGAAAACAATGGAAGAGCATGATAAACTCAAAATCCAAATTGACCAGATGGAGCCTCAAGCAACACATCGTGTGCAGCTCCAAGTGGTAAGGAAAAAAAAAAGAAAAAAAAGGTAGAAGATCCTGACTTAGGAAAACCTGATAAGAAGAAAGGGAAGAAGATATGTTATATTTGCGGTCGTGAAGGACATACCTCTCCTCGTTACCCCGACTATAAGAAAGGTGGATGTTTTAAATTGTGGGATGGAAGGACATCGATCGAATGAATGTCCGAGAAAAAGGCTTGGTAAATAAGTGGTATGGGTTATGTTGTGTGTGTAATAAGTAATGAACTATTTTCAACTTTTATGTTGGTCAAGATTTTAAATCCCGACTTTCATAGTCACAAAGGGATAGCTGTTGATTAAAGCAAGACGTGCTATATAAATATTCGATAAATGAATATGAATCTAAGTTTGAGAAATGAAACGAGTTTAATACATTAATCTTATGCAATAAGGTTTAAAATGTAAGAGTATAATTTATGGTTTTATTTAACCAGATAATGCCGCCAAGACGTCAAACTCGAAACCAAAGGATAGAATAATCTACTAATGTCAGGAACGACAAATGAATCGATGCAAAACTTTGCAAACATGGCAAATTCAAAGCTATGCAAAGGGAACACCAATTCATGGAAACCAAATGCATAATCGCTGGCAAAATTCAAAGACTTCAAAGCCAGTAGGACCACTGTAATTCAGAGGATCACCGACCCTATAGAAGCCTGGGACTTGGGTGAACGAGATAGAGAAGGCGTTCAGTAATCTCTAAAGTAGATGAGGGGCAAAAGACCTTTGCCACTTATATGATGAAAGGGGAAGCTAACTTTTGATGGGAGGCAAATAAGACTCGGGCAGGAGAAGAAGAAATTACTTGGGATAGGTTTAAGGATTTATTTTTTGAAAACTATCTCTCTGTTAGTATGTAGTGTAGAATGGAGGTGAAATTCCTGGAGTTAAAGCAGGATGACATGACTGTTGCGGAGTATGCCGCAAAATTTAATGAGTTGGCTAGGTTTGCTCCACATCAAGTGGATACAGAGGCTAGGAAGGCAAGGAGATTTGAGTCGGGCTTAAAACCCTGCTCTCTTAATAGGTCTCAATCTTGCAAATCAATACTTTTGCAGCACTCATGGAGAAGGCTATCATAGCTGAACAGGGAAGTGAGGCCATGAGCCTCTACCACAAGGAGAAGGAGAACAAAATCAAGTCAGGAATAGCAGTAAAGATAGAAAGTAGTAGTGGGAATAGGGGTGAGAAAAGAATGAGGAATTTTTCTGAGAACGTGCAAGTGAAGAAGGAAGGTACAAAGAAGCAGGTAGTGCAGTGCAAGAACGGCAAGAAGAATCACTCTGGCAAGTGTCTGAAGGGCAAGTTTGTATGCTACAAGTGCGGGAAAGAGGGTCATATCTCTCCCAACTGCCCCAACTCAAGGATGATCAGTGGATGCTTCATATGTGGATCGACTGAGCATAAGGTGAGGAATTGTCCACAGAGAGGAATGGAGGCAGGGAACGTAACCACGTGGAGAAGCAGTGGGACGTTAGCAATTTCAGGACCAAACTCAACTAGTAATCCAACGAAAGCAACTTCGAGGGTTTACAACATGACGGGCCCAGATACTATGGCAAATGGAAATGTAACTCCGAGTGCTATTTGAATAACTTATATATCTTATATTTCAGTTTAATCGGATAGACAAGTGTTAGGAAGAATAATTAAAGATCAGTTCAATCAAGTATGATCGAGATCTACATACAATGATTATATGCTTGTACCCTTCGCATATATGAGTTTTAAAGCGGTGATTCCGGGGCGGAATCCTTATAAAGGAGGGTGAATGTAATAACTTGAGATTTTCTATATAAAATAAATAAGAAATTTTGTGTATAATTTTTTTTTATTTAATGATTTAGAGGCCGAGTGTCAAGTAAAGTGAACGATAAATGCGAATACATTTATTACTTGAAAAATTAGAAATAATTTTGGAATTATTAATTACCACAAATAATATGGTAATAAATTTCACATGTCAAAATGTTTTTATTAATTATTTTCCATGAAAACATGATTGGAAATAATATATGAAGTGATAATTAGATTTATATAATAAATATTTTATTATATGAATTGTTCAGAATATTTAAGTTAATTATTTTAACTTGATTATTGATGCTGTGTACGAAGAATAAGTCAGACATGAGATCCAAACCCTGGATGGGAATTGTGATCAAGAGATGAGAATAATAATATTATATTATTTATATAATGATTTTACAGTACTATAATTATGTACTGGGTATGTGCGGACAAATAATATTGAGCGATGACGGTCAATTAGGTCATAACATATTACCGTGTTGTGAAACCCTAATTATTAAACTCAGTTATGAGATATTTCTGAGTAATGACTGTGTATATGAAGTTACTGTGTATAAGAATATCGGTAATTAGAAGAAACCCTAATTACTGTTGTACATCGATAATTAGGACAAACCCTAATTATTATAACCCTAACTGGTTGAAATTAGAAACTCAGAACGATCGTGTTAGTAACATACATGACAATTAAAGAACCACTAATGGTCAATTAGAAACCCTAATTGATGACGTTGAGAAACCCTAATTATAGAATCTTAAATTTTCTATAGAAAACCCTAATTTTAATTACCGGGTTTAATTTCGATGTTATTGTATAAGTGTTTTAATTTACCAAAGGATAGAAGTTAATTGGTAAATTATAAGAATTAAATCTAGTGATTAAATATTATATTTAATTGCCTTGTACAAGATTGCCCATACACTCTTAAACATAGCCCAATCATCACCCATAACAAATCAGAAGCAAGAATCAAGAATTTTTGGCAAAAATGGTATAAGAACACTAAACCTAGAAATCCTTTGATTCGATGTTATTTGATGCAATTGATTGTTTAAAGTTGTGTAATAGGATGTTAATTGATGTTAATCAAAGTGCACGAATTTGAAGATTTAAGCAAGTTGGAAAAACTGAATTCTGTTATTTTTCACCAAATGTCAGAGGCCATAACTCTTTGCTTGATCATGAGTTTTGTTCTTTAAAAGTTGTTATGCGTAGCCTGATATGTGGTCTTTAATATGCAAATAGAATCAAGTCCATATCATGTATAGATTAGAAGTTATAGATGGTCAAACATGGTTGACCGATCATGATAAACTGTTTTTGGGCAGTCTGTAATGGGGGCATTCTCGTCTACTTTTTTTACTTTAAAAGGTTTGGGCTTTTGATATGTTGTATTACACTGAATAAGCTTTCCATAGACTCTGAAACGGACTAAATCCGATATCGGAGGAAAGAGTTATGACATTTCAATGTAGTAGTGTCAAAACTGTCCAACAAGTGCGGTGCAGTCCACTTGAACGGAATTTCTAGGCTGATGTGTTTGGAATTTGGAAACAAGTCAGTAGGGAAGAGTTGTAGTCTCGGAAGATAGCTTCGCGTGGGCTCAAGAATCGTCTAAAATGTTTTAAAACTAAAGAGTTATGACTGTTTTTAGCGAAAGAGGGTAAATCTGGGAAATAGATAAAAGCAGTTTGCAGTGGACATTTTTGAGGTCTGTTTTTAGGCTTCCTAAGAGGTCGAAATTTCTTGGGTTATATTTTTAAAAAATACTACGGTATACCATGTATAACATATCCAAAGTTGGGAATTTTCCGATAGATGAACAAGGCGTGAAAATCGCAAAAAGTGAGCTATTGAAAGATTAGTTTAAACCAAGTCCCACATCGACTAAATTGAGAACTTCACCATTTTCTAAACCTATAAATAGAAGGGCTTGGCCTTTGTTTCATTCACCAACAATAAGGCCTCCAATTTTTGAGAAAGGCTTTGTTGTGGGAGAACTTTTTATAAAGATCTCTTTAGTTAAATTTTGGCGTGGAAGTGCGTATTCAGTTTGTGGAATTCGTATTTCCGGGTATGTTTCTTATTTAATTTTTGTAATGTTATTATTTTAAATATTGTGTGTAATTGTTAGTTAAAGTTTGAATTTTTGAAGTTTAGTTAGTGTTGTTAATAAACTAGTTAGTTTACTATGTTTATTTTAGCTTGGAATTGATTATGTAAATGAGTTATTTGTGATGACTTTTAATATTTTGTGATGAATTTCATTAATTAATTATTATTAATGATATTAAAGTTATTTAATAATTATATTAAATAATTTAGTTTAAAAATGATTTTAATATTATAAAAATCATTTTAAATGAAAATAAGGTATTTAAAAATATTTTAAGTTATAAAATATAACTTTTAATATTTAAATGATAATTTCATTAATAATTAAATATTAATGATATTAAGATAATGTTAATGATATTTAGTTTATTTAATAATTATTATTAAATAAATCGTTTAAAAATGGTTTTATTTATTTAAAAACTATTTAAAGACTTAAGGATTTAAAAATATTTGAAGTTATAATTAATGACTTTTAATATTTGGATAAATAGTACATTAATATTTAAATTTTAATGGTAATTATTTAAAATAATTTTTATTGTTTTAAAAATCATTTAAGGGTAATATAAATGTTTTAAAAATAGTTTGAGTTATTATAAAAAAAACTTTTATATTTTGGCAATGGTTTCATTAATAGTTTAGTATTAATTAAACTATTAATGATAATGGAATTGTTTAATGTTTAAATTATTTAATTATGATTCCGATATTTGAAAGTTATAAAAATTAAACCAAACTAGTTTTACTTGAGGACCGATTATGAAGTTCTCGAATTTGAAGAAGAACACCTATAGTAATGTGCTATATCACTATAGGCCCTTTAGTAATGATTTGAATTATTTTAAATTTTTCAATTTACGAAATTTCAAAATGATTAAAAATAAAATGTCCGATATTTACTGAGATGTTGAGGTATAGAATAAGAGTCTTAGACTCAATGATTTACCCGATATAAAGTTTGCAGCAAACAAATGTCGAACCTTATAAAATAAAAGAAAGAAAAGGCTATCAGAAGAGTATGAATGAGATATTTGAAAAATGTATAAAAATATTTCAAGTATAGAATAGGAACTAAAAGTATGATCACCGTGATTATGTGATTAGACTATGTCTTGATGTAATAAACGACTATTTGTTAAGATATATTGTTCTAATCGAATCGAATGATCCGATTATTGATAGGTTGTGATAAAGAGATAAAACCTAAGTTGAGATTTGTAATCATCGGCGAATCGGTAAGTATCTTACCTTTGCATTTTCTTTTCATGAATTGACATGAGTAAGAAGTTTGAAATTATTCTATCCTCAGATGCATTATGTACTCTTTGATTATCGAAATGTTAGCTCGGATATATATTACATTCATTGATTTCTATAAATGGTTATACAAGTGTCCCCACTTGGATAATCATAGCATTTATTCACATGTTGATAAACCTTTGTCAATTACCCGTATATATATGTTGAATTACATATTATTGTTGAGCAAGATTAAAACCTTCGGGTTTGGAACCGATATGTATGAACATCCCTATATGGGAAAATTTTTGCAAGGCGGATAGAGTGGAGCGATGAATTTCGTTCAAGTTATGTAGTATTGATCAATACAAGGTACAATGCAATGATCACCCTCCGTGTTCGTAAAGTTATAACGGTTTTATGAATGGATTTCGCTAAACCTTTTCAAAATGAAAAGAATGTTCATAGTATGTTTCTTAAACCCTATTCAAGGGTAGAGCGAGCCAAATTTAAAGAATTTGAAAGAGAGTTGTTATGTGAATTTTTATCAAGATGATTACTTCACAACTTTTAATTACGTTGTAGAAGTGTTATGTAAGGAGAATACTTATATTCTTTCAAATATATATATATTGCTATTACTTTATCGGGCACTCAAATGCTCATCCTTGCTTAAATTAAATGTTTTCGGTTATGTATGAGCAACTTTGAAGGCTCGAGCACGAACAAGGGGAAAAAGGAAGTTTGTTGAATGAGTTATATTATGAGTTAATGGTTATAGTTAGTATTGGTATCTGCTCGTATTGTATGGAATGTATTTGAAGGTCTCAGTACTGGAAGTAAACTTTGATGTATGTAAATTAAGTTTAAATGTAATATTATTATTGCATTATTCAGCTTATAGAAATGGTATCGTGAAGCACCGAGTTCGGGTTTCAAGTACCTGGATTTGGGGTCGCCACAGTGCAACTATCAATCTTGCTCAAATGACCTTGATGATTTCGACGGTTTGTTGTACCAACTCTGGACCCAATAGTTGACGTTCTCCTACCTCATCCCAGCATAAAGGAGTTCTGTATTTCCTGCCGTACAACGCTTCATAAGGCGGCATGCCAATACTCGCGTGATAACTATTATTATAGGAAAATTCAACCAACGGTAAATGATCGTCCCAATTTCCCTTGAAATCCATAATACATGATTTGAGCATGTCCTCTAGTGTCTGGATGGTTCTCTCACTCTGTCCGTCTGTTTGAGGATGGTACGCTGTGTTCATTCTTAGTTGCGTTCCCAAACATTCTTGTAATCGTTTCCAAAAATTTGATGTGAAAAGTGGATCTCTGTCTGATACAATGGACACAGGTACACCGTGCCTTAAAACAATTTTCTTAACGTATAGTTTTGCCAATCGATCGAGGTTAAGTCTAATCTTGATTGGTAAAAAGTGTGCCGACTTCGTCAATCAATCAACAATCACCCAAACGATGTCATAACCTTGCTGAGTCGTTGGAAGACCTACCACAAAATCCATTGTGATATGCTCCCATTTCCATTCTGGTATCTCCAACGGTTGCAATAATCCGCTAGGCCTTTGGTGTTCAGCTTTAACTTTCTGACACGTTAGGCATTTCGCCACACACTCGACCACATCCTTCTTCATATTCTACCACCAAAATGATGTCTAAGATCCTGGTACATTTTCGTACTTCCAGGGTGAATCGAATATCTTGAGTTGTGAGCTTCACTCAGAATTTCCTCTTTAACTTCCGGTACTGGTGGCACCCAAATTTTCCCTTCGAATCGAAGTAACCCTTCTGCATCGATTTTGAATTTGCTTTCCTCCCCTTCAAATACTTTCTGTTTTATCTTTTCGCAGTCTTCATCCTGAAGTTGTGCATTCTTCACTTTATCTACCAACGTTGAATCGTTTCTTATCTGGAATAACTTCTCATCAGATTTTGCCGGATATTTAATTTCCAATTCCATCTTAGCCATCTCTGACACTAACTTCTCCTGAGCTGTCAACATCATTAACTTTTCCCGTCCCTTCCTACTTAAAGCATCAGCAACAACATTCGCATTTCTGGGATGATAGAAAATCTCGCAATCATAGTCTTTGATCAGCTCCAACCATCTTCTCTGCCTCATATTCAAATCTTTTTGTGTAAAGATATACTTCAAACTTTTATGGTCAGTATATATTTCACACCTTTCTCTATAAAGATAATGTCTCCAAATCTTCAGGGCAAACGCCACCGCATCCAACTCTAAGTCATGAGTCAGATACCCTTTTTTGTAATCTTTTAATTGACGTGATGCATATGCGATAACTCTACCATTCTGCATAAGAACACATCCCAGTCCTTTATGCGATGCGTCACTATACACCACAAAATTCCCTGTATCATCAGGCAATGACAACACAGGTGCCGTACTCAACCTCTTCTTCAATTCGTGAAAACTTTCCTCACACTTCTCCGTCCAAACAAACTTAACCGCCTCCCTGGTTAAATTTGTCAACGGAGTCGTAATCTTAGAAAAGTCTTGAATAAAATGCCTATAGTAACCTGCCAACCCTAAGAAACTCCTTATCTCTAACAGTGTCTTCGGCTGATCCCAGTTTACTACAGCTTCAACTTTTGATGGATCTACCGAAATTCCGTCTTTATTAATAACATGCTCGAGAAACTGTACACGTTCCAACCAAAACTCATATTTTGAAAATTTTGCGTACAACTTCTCTTTTCTCAATATCTCCAACGTCACTCTTAAGTGTTCAACATGTTCTTCCTTGGTTTTAGAATACACCAGGATATCATCAATAAACACCCCCACAAATTTATCTAAGAATGGTTTAAACACCCTATTCATCAAATCCATGAACGCTGCAGGTGCATTGGTTAAACACAATGACATAACCAAAAACTCGTAATGACCATACCGAGTTCTGAATGCCGTCTTTGGTACGTCTTCTAGCCACACCTTCAGTTGATGATAACCATTCCTCAAATCTATCTTTGAAAAATACCTCGCACCCTTTCTTTGGGCTAAAATAGTTTGGTGCAATGTGTCCCTCCTGACCACAGTTGAAACACACCCGCTTTCCCTTCAAACACACCCCAGTATGGTTCTTTCCACAAGTAGCACAAGCTTCAAACTTTTTCTTCTGTTGACTTCCTTGCTGTCCTCCCGTAGTTGAATTCTCGTTCCAGTTCCTCTTCTAATTGTTACTTCCAACATTACTTCCACCAACCTTATTTTCACTATCATTCTTCCTCTTCTTTTGTTCTTGATTGTACTTGGTCAAGGCATCGCTTCCACCTTCTGCGATAATTGCCTTTCCAGTACAGCCGCAAATGTATTTAACTAGAACATTGAAACCTTGCTATACAGCCAGGGTTTCAATCCTTGTTCGAACCTTCTTGCCTTATGCTCATCCGTATTGACTTGATAAGTGGCAAACCTTGCCAACTCGTTAAATTTCGCAGCATATTCTGGCACCGTCATGGTTCCTTGCTTCAACTCCAGAAATTGCACCTCCAACTGATTCCAAGAACTCGCTGGAAAGTACATTTCAAAAAACATCTCCCTAAATCTATCCCACATTATAACTCTTTGTCCCCCACGAACCTTATTTGTTTGCCACCAGTAGCTAGCTTCAGACTTCAGCATAAACGTTGCGAATGCAGTCTTCTGATCTTCGTTAACTCTAGCAACATCAAACACCTTCTCCATTTCCATGATCCAGGTTTCGGCTTCCATTGGATTCATAGACCCTTGAAACTCTGGCGGTCCAACCGCTTTGAATTCCTTGAAGGTCGTGACTTGAGCTTGTGGTTGATTCGTAACTGCTCTCGTCAACAGAGTTACCAACTGCTGAACCGGATTAGCATTGTCCTCATTGTTATTGTTAGTAGACCCCTTAGGAGGTGGTTGTTGACATGGTTGTCTTCTTCTAGGAGGCATTTTTTGTTAAAATATACGCTTATTAGTTCCTCACTAAACTTCTTAAGTATTTGAAGTTTAACTTAAACATTCTAAGATTAAAGCTATAACACATAACATTTCAAATAAACTTTGATATTTTATCCATTTATAATGCTGTAAAACATATAAAAGATAGCATATCTGCTATAAGCATCCACTTTCCTGAACTAAACAAGTTTCAGGATTACATACTCATACTACCCCTTTATTCTTCTCAAAATAAGGGATTTAAAACTTTATTTATTCACATAATAACCACATATTATCATCACTCTTATTTTCTATCTATGCATATTAAGACGTCGAGAGGCTTCTCTGCGCTCCTCCTCCATGATGCGATATGCCGTTCTACGATCCATCACGAACCAAAACGAGTCTTCAAATTGAGGCGGGTAATAAAAGACTCGATCTTGGGCCATATCAATCGCAGAATTAAAGGCATGATCCATTTCGTTCATTTTGGCCTTCTTCACTTGGACTTTAGCCTCAACATGGTCTGCACGTTGAGTCACCTTCATCCAAGCATCATCTACTCTTGTACGCTTAGCTGATTCCTCTTTGAAGTCATCTTTTAATGTCTCCATGTCAGCCTTCATCTTTTCGTTCACTGCCAACAGATCTTCATGTTGACCCTTAGTATGAACTAAGTCCCACTCTGTGTTTCCAAGTTTTGAGTCAAGTTCCTGAATCTCTACATCCTTCTACTCCAATGGAGCGTGATGCATATCAACCATCTCCTTCAGTTCCTCTACATTATCTAGTAACTCTATGTTACGGTCGTACAAAGAATCATACATCTCAGCCGATACGGAGTTTGGTGGAAACTCCATAGGATCCTCCTCCTCATCATCCTCTATCTCCTCAGAATTATCCTCCCCGGGATCGGTCACAGGCTCATCCTCCTGAATCAACTGTTCCCGTACAACGTGAATATCCCAGGGTTCATCATCTCTAGGTATCTGAGGTATCACCTCCCTAGTTGGACTGGATCCTCCTTCGTCAAACATCCTGACAACAAAATATTTTAAGTTTTACTTAACATTATCGATACTCGCGAGCACATAAGTTTTTAACACATAGCACATAATGTCTTTTATTGTTTAGTTTCAATGGATGCCTTAATCCATTTCCTTAAAACCCAATAAGAGTTAAACACAACTATGTTTTCAGACTTCTTAAAGGTTACTTCCTAAGGTTTCCCCCACCTAAGGTTCATAACCTAAAGCTTTGATGCCAACTTGTGGCACCCCTAAATCCAAGTACTTCATTTCCCTAGAATTTGGTGCTCACTGTCGAAATAATTACATCTAACTACCCACAATAAAGGATAAATGATAATTAATTTAAACAATAATCTCTCCCATTAAAGGGTTACATCATCTCATAAAGACTCCCAGGTAATCTAACCTTAATTTATTACATAAGTTTGCGGAAAACATCTTAAAAGAAAACAAGTCTTATAACATCATGCATTTAAATAAATTCTAAATAACTCTTCAACACGTGGACATCTTGGCCTTTCCTTTGCTAGTAGATGGCTCATCGACTCTTTGAACATTAGCTGCAATGTTAATTGCAAGAGTGAGCAAACAATTGCTCACTGATATAAAGAGTAGTAATAATAACAACATGAGAATGAACAACGAATACTGAATAATAATGAACTTGTTCTATGAATCAAAAATAGAAAACAAGTTCGAACTTTAATATCTGAGAGTCTTAAGACCACGAACTATGTCTTCGATAATTAGGTATTATTACCTCAACCTTAACAGTCATTTAGACTATATAGACTCTTCTTCACGTACTTAGGGGGATCAACCCTTTGTACCATGTATTGTGCACAAACATCTAAACGTTACACGTACAAAATCCCCTATGTTAGGGTTGTTCGTCTCAGTTTGAATTTAGAATTTCCGCACTAAAGAAAGCTTAGTTTGGAACTAGCTTATCAGTGTTTCTAGAATTTTAGAACATTTATTCAATTATAAATGAATGAAATCAATAAAAGTTTACTTACTTCTTGAAGGTTTACTACAAGAATGTATAACTGAACAAGGCTATCAAAGCCAAAGATTAGATATTAATAATATATAATTGAATAAACATGATACACATGCAAAGTACTATATTCAAAGAATTAGAACAATCTCCTTTAAATCAATGTGTTAGAACAATATTCGTTTTGGATAATAATAACAAGAAATGAGAATGTGAAACTCATTCGATGTAACGAATTAGGTACACAAGCTTATTCAATTATACATAAGAATAGAATCAATAGTCTTGCTCAATGAAATTTTAGGATAAGAAACTTGCTCAATGTAAAAGATAAGGTTTAGAAACTTGCCTTGTATGTAAGCTACACAAGTGTAAAATATTCTCTAATTACCCTACATAAATCATTGTAATTGCAATAACAATTAGTTATATGAATATTAGCTTTAGGGGTTTAAACCATCATTTAGGTCATAACCTTAACTTAGCACCTAACCAAGTTAGTTAACATCCTTAATGAATCTGAAATCTCATTACGATCTAACATAACTTAATCGTTCATCTCTAACTTTTAAAAACATCACTTTTAGTTACATTATATAACTCAATTAACAATCACTTAAAAATCTTTTACACTTTGTATTACAACACCTTTCAATCTGATATTATAGTTTATATTATGTCTTAACATCATTAGCATGCATGCTTAACCAACACAAGTCCATTACACATGCCCTGCAAATAGGCAGAAATCACTGCCTCAGATTAGTGTATGGCATAAATATCGCCATACATACATGTAATTCAACACACACTGCTCAATGCATCAATGCTAGCTTTTTAGCATTAGCACCGGTCTTGTTCTTATTTGGTGCATGAAGATAAAAAGCGAGACGACTATAAATAGTAGCCGACTTTAGCCCAACAAACACGAATTTCACCCACTAAACAATAACATTAACACAAAAAATTGATATAAGACTATCATAAACATGTTTGCCAACATATTCCTCAACATAGAACAATTTAATCAACAATTATACTAGTTTAATTTCTCATATTTCTCATTTTCATATAAAACTCAATTTTTTAACATTCTTCCCAAAAATCAACACTATAATTTCAATTCTTCACCAAATCACTTCGTTCAAGCTACATTATCTTCGCTTCTTAATGGACTAGCATAATCAAAACCAAATTTACAGTTTAATATACAAATTGATCACTTAAATTATTACTTTCTAAGCCATGTCATATGAACATATCACTGTTATTTCAATTCCCTCCTACAATCCAAATTTACGTGTTTGGTTATTCCAATAACACTCAAATATGGTGACTAACAGATTCTACCAAACTATATGTACACATATATACAATCATCCACTGAGACTTAATAGTTTACAGAAACTTTTCATAGAGAACTCAAAACATAAAAATTAGAACTACAATATACCTTCATCCTTGTTTATTGAAGCAATTGATATGTAGTGGCTTCAATTCCTTCCGCAGCAAAACCCTCAATCTCTTAGCAATTCTCTCTATGTTTTTTTTCTCTCTTCTTCCAAGCTCTCTCTCTCTCTCTCTCTCTCAAATTTGCTCTTCAGCCTTAGGAGAAAAATAAGACGCGAAGTATGAAATAACCCAACTAATAATCGTGGTTATTAGTTTAGAAAACCAATAGGCGTACGTTAAAATAATCCAAAGGCCACAAGGCCTTGTTTGGCCACCCCCTAACTAGATTATTTTAATAATCTTTATATTATATAGTTTCATGTAACACAATTAAATTAATTTAAGTAACTCATACTTATAATTATAATAATTATAATTCCCATTGCAACATACTTAATAAATTTTTATATATCTAATTTAGTTAATAAATTAGATCAAACCAACATTTTATTTAATTTAATTATTTTCTTAAATATTAAAAAATTTATTTAATTTAATTATTTCCTTAAATTAAATTCTTTAGATAAAATTATCATTATTCAATTTAATTAATATTAATCAATTTAGTTATTAAATCAATTCACCATAATTCATTAATTATTTATTTTCCTCAATAAATAAATTATTTAAAATATTTATTTGATTCAATAAATATTGAAATTAAATTATAAATTTCTCGATTGTTACAGTGGCGTCGCGGCGCGAGACTAACACTGGGCATTGGCGTTGCGGCGCTAGTGTATAGAAAATGATTGTTTTGCCCCTGAATGCTAGAAAACACCTGATATGTAAGACCCCAACTTATTATAAATAAAATTGAGTTTTCTCTATTTATTATTTTGAAATAATAATGATTAATTTGATATAATGCTCTGGTTATGGGTGAAATGTGCAAATTTTATAAAATAAGCAAGTGGTTATAAAATAATCATTGTTGTCGGGGAATATTCCTTTGGTCGTGGAATATTCTTTTTGCCGAGAATATTCATACGACGACGCAGTCAATTGTGGGCCGCATAACAGAATAACGGTTGGATGAAGAAAACGACAAGTTTTTAGTTTTTATAAATAACGGAGTAATTATTACCGTTAACACTGTTAGATTACCTGGTGGTTAAAATAAAGTAATACGCGTGGTTGCACAGTAGCACACGATATTGCACATTATTTTTTGAATTATTGATTTTTACGTAAGAAGCCACTACTCAATAATTGTTACAGTAGTTACTGTTCAATATTTTATTTTATTGATTCAATAATTGATGCGTTGATATTTTATATTATTGTTGTTTCAATAATTATCATTGCACAATATTTCCCATTATCCGATCAATAATTCATATTATTTGAATAATATTATTAGATAACATTATTGGCAATGTCTAGAAAGTTCTGTCTAAGGAGAGGTTTGGTCACCTAATTGCGCGCCAGTAAGGAGAAATCCTTATCGGAAAGCCCCCTCTTTCCTGGGAACGGCCTGGTTGTCATAATTGTGATTCTGTAATATTATTTGTGAATAATTTATTATTGATTTATATGATAAGGAAATATTTATTTTATGTGGATATAAACGAAGGAATTTTGCATGAATTATTTGTTGAAAGTTGGTATTTTATAATTATTTCTTCGACAGAATATTCATTCAAATATACTATTATAATATTTTATAATTGTTTAAATAATAACGGTGTATATATATACACATACGAATATGTGAATGCTTTGCAAATTTTGGTGGCTTGAATAAAAGTAGTGTTGCCTAACTTTTGTGGGCCCATAAAGATGGGAAATAATGAATTTGGCAGAGAAGACAAGGAAGAGTTAGACAAGGATTGATGTCCTGGTTTTCAAATAATTGATGGGTCCTCATCCAATCAAAATAAAGGAGGAGTTAGGCATACATGTGTAGTAAGTTAGGCAGAAGAAAAATTTGGCAAAGTTAGGCAGACGCCTTTTATTTTTCATTCGAGGGTTTTAGTATAAATAGGGGGTAACCCCTCCTTCCTCATCACACCATTTCTAAATTCAAAAATTCTTATTCTATAGTATTGTGAGTATTTTCTTGAGTATAAGAATATTTTGAGCGAAGTTTTTCTGCAAGATTTTCTCAAAATAATATCCAATATTCCAGTCAAATCCAGTTTCTACCAAGGTAAAGGATATTATTTTATTGCAACACTCGCGAGAAATATTATTTTCTTTCATACTCCATATTACGAAAGCAATATTATTTCATCTCGTATTCTTAAATTTGAACTTACTATGGTAAGTATTGCTTCTATAATTCTTGAAATGATTAGAAATTTCGTTTCATCTAATATCATTTCATAGGATTATTGGTCTGAACTTTTTATCAAATTTGAAACTTTTCATGACCGGGTACCTTTCACGAATCGTTTCATTTTTAGTCTTATTCACGATGAATCACTTCACGCATCTTTTTCTGGTCTTATTCACAAAAGAAAAAAAAATTATTTTTTTTCTCTTCCAAGTTATCTGTTGTGACCCTTATTCTTGAAATTTAATCCATGTTTTGATCTTCATTCTTGAATTTCACTCCATTATAGTTTATTATGGTGTATTATTGAACTTGGATAGACTGAAATATGAATCCCTAATATTTGTCCTTCTGTCTCACTGGATTCGTTCTTTAAAATATTTTTCATCTTCCTCAGTCCTAAATGATGATATTACTGAATATCTTTGACCCGTAGTGCAAAGATGAATGATTAACTGATGAATATCTTTTACTTGTAGTGCAAAGATGAACAGTGTTGAGATGAACATGACCAACCGGTGATACAAATGAATATCTTTGGCTGTGGTGCAAAGATGAATATTTGATTCAAGATGTATATTGATTGATGTTACGAGGATAAATTATTGATGATGGAATCATTAAATCTTAGAAGATAGTAAAATTCTTTCTCTACTTGACTTTCTTCTAATGGATTCTTGCTTCCCTACAGCTTTTGATCTAAAACTTGTTGTCGATTATATTTTATCAGATTTTTCCCTGTTGAAGACTAATTATAAATTGTTGTATATTATCTTAGTCATAATATTCTTTACTGGGCTAGTTGAGCTCACCCTTTTCCTTTTTGTTCCATTTTTCTTCTCAGGAGGTGAGAACATAGCAGGAACTAGCCGGGGTATGGAGTGATGGTTCAGGATAGATATATTAGTAGTCCTCACTATTTTGTAAAATAGTGTATCAATAATTGTAATGAGGACTCCTTTTGAGTTTGTATACTCTCTATTAGACTATATTTGTATTCAAACTCACAGTATATGTGTTGTCGTATTTTGCACGACAATTGTATTATTGAAGTTGTAGTTGATTTTTTGTACCATGTATTTGATTTACTTCGGAATGAGTGATGTATACCTATTTTGTGGGCGTCACATGATCAGCCTTGCATTGCATCGATTAAGCACAATAACATTATAATCATATAAAATGTATGAGAACATGCAACTATTTAAGTCATAAAGTATCCGAATTGTGGGTATAAATATCACTCATCAATAATAGATTAAGGTTAATAGACCTTTGGGAATGATGTAGAATCATATATAATGAACAATATATGTTTATTAATTCCGCATTAGTTTATAGAATGTTTATGATGTTGATGGATCGTGAGCAATGAATCCGAGGTTGAGATACCCAAATTTGGGGGCGTCACAGACTTGGTTACAAAGCTCACTAATACCAAATAATCACATTAAGAATAATGTGTTTTAGGTGCCGCTTAAGTTGTTTGAAGTTTGGCACGTAATAACTTAAAAGTAGAATGAGAAGTTTAAGATCGTAGTCTAGGAGCCTTTTTGAAATGGCAGAAGTTTGACTCTTTTTTTTTGAATTTACTTGCATTTTATAGACCTTCCTCAAGATCTTCCTGTTTGAAAGTTACGTTGCTCTATTAATGCTGAGATACTTATAGATTGTTGACTTTAGAGGAGGTGTGTCATCTTTAGACTAAGACATGTCCTTTCATAGTACTGACTGCTACAAAGACACGTGTGTGTGTCTTTTCTTTTACCAATATAGTTGTTAAGAACATTTTCAATTGCCATTCTCCTTAGCCTCAAGATTTTTAATAAACTACCTTGAGGTCTTTACTCTATGAAGATCGACACTTTTAGTTAGTGTCAGAGCTGATGCACTCTATGATTTTCCTAATCGTAGCGATGAGTGTCTAGTCACAGAGTATCTAGCTAAGAAGACTCTACATTTTACACTTAACTTTAGTGCACTGGACACTCAACGATGTTTTACTCCACGACGCTTCTATTTAGTCTTTGAAAGACTAAGTCTTCATCTCTTCTTAGCTTGATGATCTCCAGTTTTGCTTTAATTCTTCGATCATTGCTTGTACTCTACGAACTCTTATGTTTAACTTGACAATTCTGCAAACTTAAAGTACTAGTAGATGTAGCTCTACGATCTTCAGTGTTATGATCATTTGGCTCTACAATCTTTAGAACTATGACCAGTAAGATATACGATCTTTAAATACTTTCTTTACGATCGACTCTAAACTTAAAATCTATAAATCGAGATTCACTCTATAAAATTGATCAAACTAACAAGTTTGATCTCTAAACTAAGTCCTTTTACATCAATTTCATGCCTTGGGTGGTAGCGCTAGGCCTTGATGTCAAAAGCCTCTTTGGACCATCAAGCGCTTGACAACGACAACTTTATACTACATTCTGGCGTGACAACACCAGGTTGGTTGCCAGGATTTCCATGTAATACAGTTTTTGAGGAATTTGATTGGGATTTGGATTGTTACTTCTTGGAGAGTTATGACTTCATTCAGGGGGGTATAAATAGAGGCTATTGAATAATTTGAAGATAACTTTTCCTAAACCTAGAATTAAAGGATAGATTGGTGGATAGACCTGAAGGATTGATCACGAAGGAAGAACAAGATAGGAGGCCAAGGAGGAGATTAGAAGATTGCGTCAAAATGATGAATAATTTATGGATAATGATTATTATTTCACTGATGAACTAATTCTTATTTTAAGATTACAATGAAACTTTATGTGTAGTCATGAAAGTATTATCAAACTTGCACCACCTCCCTTAATAGTAAATAATGCGATTCAATAGTAAATTATGTGAATCAATAGTTCTAGAGACATGTGAAAATACTGAATTACGTTATAGTACCTCCATCTATACCTCCATTTTAACTTAGTCATGCAAGTATTATCAATCTTGCACCAACTCCCCTAATAGTAACAAGAATGTGAAACAATAGTATACACATGTGAACAAATAGTTATAATCATGTGAAATAATAGCAATCAATTGCTCATTTATCCGATTAAATACCTGATTGGTCAATATAACCTCCAGACATCAATTATTATCGAAATAATTATCGATTTTCACTAACACAAATAATTCCAACACAATGAAACCATTTTTATCAAAAATATAAAATTTGAAATTTCGAAGTTTGACTTTTCTCGAAAAAATCAACTGCTCACTTTTTTTGACTAAATAGTGAATTAGAAAATTTTGTGTTTATAGACTATTTTTACTAATTTCATTGTTCGGACTCAAATATCACGTCCGCGTCTCCAAATTCAACTCAAACACAACTTTAATTTTAATAACATTCATCATTAATATTATAACTCATAATATTTATCAACCAAAAGTCGTTCCCAGAAAGAGGGGCTTTCGATAAGGATTTCTCCTTATTGGTAGCGCAATTAGGTGACCAAACCTCTCCTTGACGAACTTCTAGACATTGTCAATATTGAAAATAATAATATGAATAACTTTGTCGCCTCAATTATTGATTTAATAAAATAACATATTATGCGAGATGATCTATATGTGATAATCGAATCAATAATATGAGAGATATATTGCGAGAATTATCAGTGAGCAATAATTGAGTATAAGCGTGTGACTTCTCACGTAAGCATCAATAATCAATACCAGTGTGCTACTATGCAACCACGCCAGATTCTTCGTATTTTACTACCGGGTAGTTCAACAGTTAACGGTAAAACTTCCGCCGTTATTTTCACAAAGTATTTTTGTCGTTTTCTCAATCCGACAATAATTCTGTTACGGGGTCCACCAATGATTGTACCGTCGTACGGATATTCCCCGACAAAAAGAATATTCTCGGACCAATCGAATATTATATAACAACTTGCGTACTTTGCAAAATTTATAAATATAACCCACAACTATAACATTATATCAAATCCACACCATAATATTTAAAAAATTATTTTGAGAAAATTAAATATTTATTCATGAATGATTAACTGATGAATATCTTTAGCCCGTAGTGCAAAGATGAACAGGTGTTGAGATGAACATGACCAACTGGTGATACAAATGAATATCTTTGGCCTGTAGTGCAAAGATGAATATTTGATTCAAGATGTATATTGATTGATGTTACAGGGATAAATTATTGATGATGGACTGTTAAATCTTAGAAGATAGTAAAATTCTTTCTCTACTTGACTCTTCTAATGGATTGTTGTTTCCGCTGCAGTTTTTGATCTAAAACTTGTTGTCGATTATATTTTATCAGATTTTTCCCTGTTGAAGACTAATGATAAATTGTTGTATATTATCTTAGTCATAATATTCTTTACTGGGCTAGTTGAGCTCACCCTTTTCCTTTTTGTTCCATTTTTCTTCTCAGGAGGTGAGAACATAGCAGGAACTAGCCGGGGTATGGAGTGATGGTTCAGGATAGATATATTAGTAGTCCTCACTATTTTGTAAAATAGTGTATCAATAATTGTAATGAGGACTCCTTTTGAGTTTGTATACTCTCTATTAGACTATATTTGTATTCAAACTCACAGTATATGTGTTGTCGTATTTTGCACGACAATTGTATTATTGAAGTTGTAGTTGATTTTTGTACCATGTATTTGACGACTCAGAATGAGTGATGTATACCTATTTTGTGGGCGTCACATGATCAGCCTTGCATTGCATCGATTAAGCACAATAACATTATAATCATATAAAATGTATGAGAACATGCAACTATTTAAGTCATAAAGTATCCGAATTGTGGGTATAAATATCACTCATCAGTAATAGATTAAGGTTAATAGACCCTTGGGAATGATGTAGAATCATATATAATGAACAATATATGTTTATTAATTCCGCATTAGTTTATAGAATGTTTATGATGTTGATGGATCGTGAGCAATGAATCCGAGGTTGAGATACCCAAATTTGGGGGTGTCACAGACTTGGTTACAAAGCTCACTAATACCAAATAATCACATTAAGAATAATGTGTTTTAGGTGCCGCTAAGTTGTTTGAAGTTTGGCACAGAATAACTTAAAAGTAGAATGAGAAGTTTAAGATCGTAGTTTAGGAGCCTTTTTGAAATGGCAGAAGTTTGACTCTTTTTTTTTGAATTTACTTGCATTTTATAGACCTTCCTCAAGATCTTCCTGTTTGAAAGTTACGTTGCTCTATTAATGCTGAGATACTTATAGATTGTTGACTTTAGAGGAGGTGTGTCATCTTTAGACTAAGACATGTCCTTTCATAGTACTGACTGCTACAAAGACACGTATGTGGGTGCTGTCTTTTTACCAATATAGTTGTTAAGAACATTTTCAATTGCCATTCTCCTTAGCCTCAAGATTTTTAATAAACTACCTTGAGGTCTTTACTCTATGAAGATCGACACTTTTAGTTAGTGTCGAGTCGATGCACTCTATGATTTTCCTAATCGTAGGCGATGAGTGTCTAGTCCAGTCACGTAGTATCTAGCTAAGCGCACTCTACATTTTACACTTAACTTTAGTGCACTGGACACTCAACGATGTTTTACTCCACGACGCTTCTATTTAGTCTTTGAAAGACTAAGTCTTCATCTCTTCTTAGCTTGATGATCTCCAGTTTTGCTTTAATTCTTCGATCATTGCTTGTACTCTACGAACTCTTATGTTTAACTTGACAATTCTGAAAACTTAAAGTACTAGTAGATGTAGCTCTACGATCTTCAGTGTTATGATCATTTGGCTCTACAATCTTTAGAACTATGACCAGTAAGATATACGATCTTTAAATACTTTCTTTACGATCGACTCTAAACTTAAAATCTATAAATCAGATTCACTCTATAAAATTGATCAAACTAACAAGTTTGATCTCTAAACTAAGTCCTTTTACATCAATTTCATGCCTTGGAGTGGTAGCGCTAGGCCTTGATGTCAAAAACCTCTTTGGACCACTGGCGCAACAACGACAACTTTATACTACATTCTGGCGTGACAACGCCAGGTTGGTTGCCAGGATTTCCATGTAATACAGTTTTTGAGGAATTTGATTGGGATTTGGATTGTTACTTCTTGGAGAGTTATGACTTCATTCAGGGGGGGTATAAATAGAGGCTATTGAATAATTTGAAGATAACTTTTCCTAAACCTAGAATTAAAGGATAGATTGGTGGCTAGACCTGAAGGATTGATCACGAAGGAAGAACAAGATAGGAGGCCAAGGAGGAGATTAGAAGATTGCGTCAAAATGATGAATAATTTATGGATAATGATTATTATTTCACTGATGAACTAATTCTTATTTTAAGATTACAATGAAACTTTATGTGTAGTCATGAAAGTATTATCAAACTTGCACCACCTCCCTTAATAGTAAATAATGCGATTCAATAGTAAATTATGTGAATCAATAGTTCTAGACATGTGAAAATACGAATTACAGTATAGTACCTCCATCTATACCTCCATTTTTAACTTAGTCATGCAAGTATTATCAATCTTGCACCAACTCCCCTAATAGTAACAAGAATGTGAAACAATAGTATACACATGTGAACAAATAGTTATAATCATGTGAAATAATAGCAATCAATTGCTCATTTATCCGATTAAATACCCGATTGGTCAATATAACCTCCAGACATCAATTATTATCGAAATAATTATCGATTTTCACTAACACAAATAATTCCAACACAATGAAACCATTTATATCAAAAAATATAAAATTTGAAATTTCGAAGTTTGACTTTTCTCGAAAAAATCAACTGTTCACTTTTTAACCAAATAGTGAATTCCGAAAAATTTTGTGTTTATAGACTATTTTTACTAATTTCATTGTTCCGGACTCAAATATCACGTCCGCGTCTCCAAATTCAACTCCAAACACAACTTTAATTTTAATAACATTCATCATTAATATTATAACTCACAATATTTATCAACCAGGTCGTTCCCAGGAAAGAGGGGGCTTTCCAATAAGGATTTCTCCTTATTGGCGCGCAATTAGGTGACCAAACCTCTCCTTGACAGAACTTCTAGACATTGTCAATATTGAAAATAATAATATGAATAACTTTGTCGTCTCAATTATTGATTTAATAAAATAACATATTATGCAGATGATACTATGACAATAATCGAATCAATAATATGAGAGATATATTGCAGCAATTACTGTAGCAATAATTGAGTATAACTGTGTGACTTCTCACGTAAGCATCAATAATCAATACCGTGTGCTACTATGCAACCACGCGTATTACTGTATTTTTACTACCGGGTAGTTCAACAGTTAACGGTAAAACTTCCGCCGTTATTTTCACAAAGTATTTTTGTCGTTTTCAATCCGATGAATAATTACATTACAGGGTCCACTAATGATTGTCTTGTCGCATTTGGATATTCCCCGACAAAAAAGAATATTCTCGGACCAATCGAATATTATATAACAACTTGCATACTTTTGCAAAATTTATAAATATAACCCACAACTATAACATTATATCAAATCCACACCATAATATTTAAAAATTATTTTGAGAAAATTAAATATTTATTCATGAATGATTAATCGATGAATATCTTTCACCAGAAGTAGTGCAAAAGATGAGCAGTGTTGAGATGAACATGACCAACCTGGTGATACAAATGAATATCTTTGGCACAGCAGAGTGCAAGATGAATATTTGATTCAAGATGTATATTGATTGATGTTACAGGATAAATTATTGATGATGGATCATTAAATCTTAGAAGATAGTAAAATTCTTTCTCTACTTGACTCTTCTAATGGATTGTTGTTTCATTGCGCTTTTGATCTAAAACTTGTTGTCGATTATATTTTATCGATTTTTCCTGTTGAAGACTAATGATAAATTGTTGTATATTATCTTAGTCATAATATTCTTTCTTTGGGCTAGTTGAGCTCACCTTTTCCTTTTTGTTCCATTTTTCTTCTCGGGAGGTGAGAACATAGCAGAAACTAAAATAGGGGTATGGAGTGATGGTTCGGGATAGATATATTAGTAGTCCTCACTATTTTGTAAAATAGTGTATCAATAATTGTAATGAGGACTCCTTTTGAGTTTGTATACTCTCTATTAGACTATATTTGTATTCAAACTCACAGTATATGTGTTGTCGTATTTTGCACGACAATTGTATTATTGAAGTTGTAGTTGATTTTTGTACCATGTATTTGACGACTCAGAATGAGTGATGTATACCTATTTTGTGGGCGTCACATGATCAGCCTTGCATTGCATCGATTAAGCACAATAACATTATAATCATATAAAATGTATGAGAACATGCAACTATTTAAGTCATAAAGTATCCGAATTGTGGGTATAAATATCACTCATCGGTAATAGATTAAGGTTAATAGACCCTTGGGAATGATGTAGAATCATATATAATGAACAATATATGTTTATTAATTCCGCATTAGTTTATAGAATGTTTATGATGTTGATGGATCGTGAGCAATGAATCCGAGGTTGAGATACCCAAATTTGGGGCGTCCATGGACTTGGTTACAAAGCTCACTAATACTAAATAATCACATTAAGAATAATGTGTTTTAGGTGCCGCTTAAGTTGTTTGAAGTTTGGCACGTAATAACTTAAAAGTAGAATGAGAAGTTTAAGATCGTAGTTTAGGAGCCTTTTGAAATGGCGGAAGTTTGACTTTTTTTTTTGAATTTACTTGCATTTTATAGACCTTCCTCAAGATCTTCCCTGCTTGAAAGTTACGTTGCTCTATTAATGCTGAGATACTTATAGATTGTTGACTTTAGAGGAGGTGTGTCATCTTTAGACTAAGACATGTCCTTTCATAGTACTGACTGCTACAAAGACACGTATGTGGGTGCTGTCTTTTTACCAATATAGTTGTTAAGAACATTTTCAATTGCCATTCTCCTTAGCCTCAAGATTTTTAATAAACTACCTTGAGGTCTTTACTCTATGAAGATCGACACTTTTAGTTAGTGTCAGAGCTGATGCACTCTATGATTTTCCTAATCGTAGCGATGAGTGTCTAGTCACAGAGTATCTAGCTAAGCAGACTCTACATTTTACACTTAACTTTAGTGCACTGGACACTCAACGATGTTTTACTCCACGACGCTTCTATTTAGTCTTTGAAAGACTAAGTCTTCATCTCTTCTTAGCTTGATGATCTCCAGTTTTGCTTTAATTCTTCGATCATTGCTTGTACTCTACGAACTCTTATGTTTAACTTGACAATTCTGAAAACTTAAAGTACTAGTAGATGTAGCTCTACGATCTTCAGTGTTATGATCATTTGGCTCTACAATCTTTAGAACTATGACCAGTAAGATATACGATCTTTAAATACTTTCTTTACGATCGACTCTAAACTTAAAATCTATAAATCAGATTCACTCTATAAAATTGATCAAACTAACAAGTTTGATCTCTAAACTAAGTCCTTTTACATCAATTTCATGCCTTGGAGTGGTAGCGCTAGGCCTTGATGTCAAAAGCCTCTTTGGACCACTGGCGCAACAATGACAACTTTATACTACATTCTGGCGTGACAACGCCAGGTTGGTTGCCAGGATTTCCATGTAATACAGTTTTTGAGGAATTTGATTGGGATTTGGATTGTTACTTCTTGGAGAGTTATGACTTCATTCAGGGGGGGTATAAATAGAGGCTATTGAATAATTTGAAGATAACTTTTCCTAAACCTAGAATTAAAGGATAGATTGGTGGCTAGACCTGAAGGATTGATCACGAAGGAAGAACAAGATAGGAGGCCAAGGAGGAGATTAGAAGATTGCGTCAAAATGATGAATAATTTATGGATAATGATTATTATTTCACTGATGAACTAATTCTTATTTTAAGATTACAATGAAACTTTATGTGTAGTCATGAAAGTATTATCAAACTTGCACCACCTCCCTTAATAGTAAATAATGCGATTCAATAGTAAATTATGTGAATCAATAGTTCTAGACATGTGAAAATACGAATTACAGTATAGTACCTCCATCTATACCTCCATTTTAACTTAGTCATGCAAGTATTATCAATCTTGCACCAACTCCCCTAATAGTAACAAGAATGTGAAACAATAGTATACACATGTGAACAAATAGTTATAATCATGTGAAATAATAGCAATCAATTGCTCATTTATCCGATTAAATACTTCGATTGGTCAATATAACCTCCAGACATCAATTATTATCGAAATAATTGTCGATTTTCACTAACACAAATAATTCCAACCTGATGAAACCATTTTTATCAAAAAATATAAAATTTGAAATTTCAAGTTTGACTTTTCTCGAAAAAATCAACTGCTCACTTTTTTGACAAATAGTGAATTCAAAAATTTTGTGTTTATAGACTATTTTACTAATTTCATTGTTCCGGACTCAAATATCACGTCCAAGTCTCCAAATTCAACTCCAAACACAACTTTAATTTTAATAACATTCATCATTAATATTATAACTCACAATATTTATCAACCGTGTCGTCGTTCCGGGAAGAGGGGGCTTTCCAATAAGGATTTCTCCTTTCAGCGCCGCAATTAGGTGACCAAACCTCTCCTTGACAGAACTTCTAGACATTGTCAATATTGCAAATAATAATATGAATAACTTTGTCGTCTCAATTATTGATTTAATAAAATAACATATTATGAAGATGATACTTATGACAATAATCGAATCAATAATATGAGAGATATATTGCGCGAGAATTCTTCAGAGCAATAATTGAGTATAAACGTGTGACTTCTCACGTAAGCATCAATAATCAATACCGGTGTGCTACTATGCAACCACGCCAGACATCGTATTTTACTACCGGTAGTTCAACGATTAACGGTAAAACTTCCACCGTTATTTTCACAAAAGTATTTTTGTCGTTTTCTCAATCCGACAATAATTTTACATTCTGAGGTCCACCAATGATTGTCATCGTCGCATTTGATATTCCCCGACAAAAAGAATATTCTCGGACCAATCGAATATTATATAACAACTTGCGTACTTTGCAAAATTTATAAATATAACCCACAACTATAACATTATATCAAATCCACACCATAATATTTAAAAATTATTTTGAGAAAATTAAATATTTATTCATAAAATCTGGGTTTCCCAATCTCCTTCTTATGGAATTTAAGCCCTCGAAATTTACGTATCGTATTTTGGTATCTTTGAACATGTGAGGATACCTCGACTTCATTTCAAATTCTAACTCTTGAGGTATAACCTTTGAGTGTTGAATACGATTCTTCTTATCCAAGATTTTAACACGTATCTCCTCAAACGTTAAATCACCAAGTTATCTCGTCTCGGTTCTAAATTAATAATGTGGTTCGGGTCGTCCACATATTTACGTGTACATCGATCGATACGTTATGAACACGCCGACATACTTGACGGTAAAAGCAGTCTATAAGCCACGCCCTACTCGATCGAGGATTTCAAATGGGTCAATTAAATCAAGGGTTGAGATTTCCTCTCTTCATCGATTCTTGCTTCTAGAATAACGCCCTCTTCAACCTTCTTCATTCATCAGCTCTGAGTATGTAGCTTGAGCGGCTTTAACTTTATCGATTAAAGTCAATTCTAATCGTATAGTCGTTATCTTTACGTGGGTTCCTAGATTCTTTAACTCTATCTTCATCATTTGTAAGTCATACGAAATGGGTCTTTGTGTTAACAACATCGCACTCGTAAATGCATACGATCTTCTACTCAACGCGTCAGCTACCACATTCGCTTTCCCACGATGGTATTGAATGGTACGATCGTAATCTTCAACAGCTCGAGCCAACGTCTTTGGCGTATGTTACGTTGGTTTTAAGTAAAAAAATATTTGAGGGTTTTAGAAATGGGTTTTGTCTTTGAATTCAATACAAAATTGATTTCACGCCTAGGAGTAGGCTAAGAAGTCTTCAAGAATACGTCAGGAAATTTATTAACAACAGAAATATCATTCAAAACTGTGACTCTCATCCAAGACTTGGATAACACGTCACATTGATACCTTTCAACTTGCCATCGTCATTCACGACGTCGCCTACGGATAGTCTGGCTTCGGTGCATTCCACACAAGAAAGTTAACAACGAAAGGATCGGGGCTCTTTATTTATGGCTTGATATGACAATGATTAACTTTAGTGGTTTGGTTACTTGAATTTGCATAACAGGTTTGTTAGGAATATGAAAGATAACAACCTTATGAAAAGAATGATGAGTAGTTAACCAATCGATTCCTAAAATCGCATCAAAGGCAAGTATTTTCAAAGAGATAAGATTGACAGGTAACGTGAAAGTGTTGATTTGAACAAGATTTATAAATAGTGGAGGTAACGAAGGTTTCTCCCAACTGAGTTTAAATAGATATATCAAAGTCTAACTTCTCCAGAGTTAAATTCAAACATTGAACACAACTAGGTGAAATAAAAGAGTGAGTAGAACTGGTATCTAACACGGTATAGACTTCGCAAGAGTTTATGACTAACATACCCGTGATAATTTTATTCAGGTTCCTCGTCACGAAAAAAAAAACGCTCTCTTAAACTACTGGGCTTTGGGCTTGTGCATGGGGACATCCTTTGGCATCACTATCCCAGCGGGAATTTACTTCACCATACGACAAAATCGGGCTAAGTGACCTTCTCTTCCACAATTATAAATGCTTTGGATGGCATCGCGCAGTTTGGACTGATGTGTCCCTCCCCTCCGCATTTGAAGCATATGATAGGTGGTCGTTCTCCTTCCTTAACAACTTGTGTCTTGGTCTTTGACGTCCTTCCATCATTGTTGAATCTCCTTTTCTTGAAATGTCCAATTTCTTCGTCTTGGCCATGATTACCACCAAGTGGTTACCATTTCTCGGCATGTTGATTCCTCCACGTTTGTTGTCACCATTTCGATGACTGATACCACTGGTATTTTCATCTTTGTCATTTGCTTTATCTTGGTTACGTTAACTCGTTACGCGCTCTAATAATCGAGCCCTATTTACAACATCTCGTGTACAAACACGCTTTTATGAAAAATAAGATATTGACGTATCTCCTGCTTTCAAACCTCTTAAAACATTCGCGTCATTCGCTCCTCATTATCGACCAAATGGGATGCAAACCGGATAACTCTCGCAAATTTAGCCTCGTATTGCGACATGGTCATATTGTTTTGTTCCAATTTGATAAACTCCACTTCTTTCATGTGACGAATACTCTCGGAAAGTACTTGTCGTTGAATAGCTCTTGGAACTTCTCCCAAGACATCTTGAAAAGGCCAGTTAGGTACGCTTTTACTGATTCCCACCGATGAATCCTTCTTCACGCAACATGAAGGTGGCGAAGGGAACCTTTTGCTCCTCGGAACATCCTAAGACATCAAATATCTTGGTGATCTCGCTTTATCCATGCTTCACCTTAAGTGGTTTTGGCTCTCTAATAAACTCCGGTGGTCCCAGCTCCTTGAATCATTTGCTTAGCGGTATCATCCCGAGAGTTTCCAAAGTTTCCACATACATTTTGGGCGAGCCGCTCTACTTTGATGTTGCATGAATTGCATAAAAGCTCTGAACATTCCATCGTTCATCATTTGGTCAGTGTTATTGTTTGCATGAGGATTATCGCCTTCCTGATGCACATTATTCTGATTGTTGATCTGTGGAGACTCAACGGTTTGTTGTGCTCCATTGCTATTCTCAATATTATCGGATGCCATTTTCAAATACTGCCACAAAACAAGGGTTAATTGACATGCAACATATTATTCATATACTCTAACCAACCAATTAAATACCAAATAAACTTAGGTAGGTCATAGTAGCGAAAGAATTCCCCGTCTCTCCCTTCCTAGTTCTAGTCTCACATCTTAGCCAGGGATCATATCCCTAAGCTTTGATACCAACTGTGACCCACCCAAAATAGGAATACATCACCTATTCTGAGTCGCCAAATACATGGTACGGAATACAAATACAATCTTAAATATACAACATGAGCTGTGAGTTTAAATATAAATAATATTTACTAGAGAGTATACAAACTCAAAAGGAGTCTTCATTACTATTATTATCACACTATTTCACAGAATAGTGAAGACTACTAATGCAAACATCTAGGACCATCACTCTGTTCCCCGACTAGTCCCCGCTACATTCTCATTTCCTGAAGAGAACAGTGAAAGAAAGGGTGAGCTCAACTAGCCAGTAGGAAATATTATGACTAAGATAATGCAAAATATATTATCGTTAGCCTTCAACAGTGTTAAACTGATACAATATAACAACCATCAAGTTTAACTGCAGCGGAACAATCAATCCATTAAAAGAGTCAAGTAGAGAATAAAATCTACTATCTTTTATGATTTAAAAGGTTTTTCATCACTTTTATCATTGGGACTCGACAATAAATAATCCACATCATCGAATCACCCCTCACTTTACTGACCAAGGATATTCTTTAGTATCACGACCACAATTATCCATGCACTACGGGCCAAGAATATTTGTGTATTCAATAATGGTCATGATCATGCCAACAATCTGTCCATCAATGCACTACGGGCCAATGAGGATTTTTACCACATCATTTGTAACATTACGGCCATGATTACAATCGAATATAATCCTCGTCATAATCATACCAAGTCCATCTATGCACTATAGGCCACGAGATGACTTTCAACAAAATATAAACATGAGGATGATGACAATGATATAAGAATTCAATAAAACAAATTCAAGAATTATTTTATCCGAGAACTAATAACGTCCAAATTGTCAACATGATCTTTGCATTGTAGAGTAAAATTCAAAAATGCTCGGAAGAATATTTCCATGAAAAGATCTTCGGATGAAGAGCAAATATCAAGGATATTCCACTAATTTCATGGAGTATAAGTCAAAACTTTAACCAACCGAGTATAATAAGGAATGGAATAACAAAAGAAATCACCAGGCATGCGATAGACCGCATGACGAGTTATTCCAATGAAAAATAAATAACGGAATCAGTCCCACAGTAAAACACACAAACGAGGATATTCCAATGTAATAATAAAGACGGAATCAGTCCCAAGGCAAAAAAGCGCATGCATGTGATATTCCAAATAGAATAATAAAAGGCGGAATCGAATCCCAGATAGAACGCCTGCATGTGATATTCCAAAATAATAATAAAGATTTTAATCGAATCCCATAAAAAAGCGCATGAGATGTGGATATTCCAACGAGAATAATAAAGATTTTAACCCGGTGTCCCACAGAAAACGCATGAGCAGGATGTTCCAATGTAATGATAAAGAATGGAACAACGGAAGAATTTCACCAAGTATAGGGTAGCTCACGTATCTGAGTTATTCCAACAGAATAATAAAGAATGGAATAACAGAAGTTCTCTTTATAGATAAGAAAGAAATAATACTCCCTACCTTTAGAAAAACTGGATACTGGAATAGTGAGGTAGCAGACTTCTCTTCTTCTTTCTATAATTTCTCTCTATAATAATCACTCTAAAGCTTTTGTGAATTGGTGAGAAATGAAGGAAGAATGAGATTCTAATTATAGAAAAATATAGTTTCGATAATTTTACGTTTTGGGGCTCGAAAAATTTCAGTACAATACCTCCAACTTTTCCTTTATTTTTAATTTAGTCATGAAAGTATTATCAAACTTGCACCACCTCCCTTAATAGTAAATAATGCGATTCAATAGTAAATTATGTGAATCAATAGTTCTAGACATGTGAAAATACGAATTACAGTATAGTACCTCCATCTATACCTCCATTTTTAACTTAGACATGCAAGTATTATCAATCTTGCACCAACTCCCCTAATAGTAACAAGAATGTGAAACAATAGTATACACATGTGAACAAATAGTTATAATCATGTGAAATAATAGCAATCAATTGCTCATTTATCCGATTAAATACCCGATTGGTCAATATAACCTCCAGACATCAATTATTATCGAAATAATTGTCGATTTTCACTAACACAAATAATTCCAACACAATGAAACCATTTTTATCAAAAATATAAAATTTGAAATTTCGAAGTTTGACTTTTTCCGAAAAAATCAACTGTTGACTTTTTAACCAAATAGTGAATTCCGGAAAATTTTTTGTTTATAGACTATTTTTACTAATTTCATTGTTTCGGACTCAAATATCACGTCCGCGTCTCAAAATTCAACTCCGAACATAACTTCAATTTTAATAACATTCATCATTAATATTATAACTCACAATATTTATCAACCAGGTCGTTCCCAAGAAAGAGGGGGCTTTCCAATAAGAATTTCTCATTATTGGCGCGCAATTAGGTGACCAAACCTCTCCTTGACAGAACTTCTAGACATTGTCAATATTGCAAATAATAATATGAATAACTTTGTCGTCTCAATTATTGATTTAATAAAATAACATATTATGCAGATGATACTATGACAATAATCGAATCAATAATATGAGAGATATGATGCAGCAATTACTGTAGCAATAATTGAGTATAACTGAGTGACTTCTCACGTAAGCATTAATAATCAATACCGTGTACTACTATGCAACCACGCCATTCATTTTTTTTACTACCGGTAGTTCAACAGAAGCTAACGGTAAAACTTCCGCCGTTATTTTCACAAAGTATTTTTGTCGTTTTCTCAATCCGACAATAATTCTGTTGCGGGATCCACCAATGATTGTACCATCGTACGGATATTCCCCGACAAAAAGAATATTCCCCGACCAATCGAATATTATTTAACAACTTGCGTACTTTGCAAAATTTATAAATATAACCCACAACTATAACATTATATCAAATCCACACCATAATATTTAAAAAATTATTTTGAGAAAATTAAATATTTATTCATAAAATCTGGGGTTTCACATAGGCAGTTAAAGGTCGTTGACCTATCACGGAAAACGTTTCTGGGTAACCCAGAATTTCCCCAGGATGTCTGACAAGACTTTCAAAGCCTCTGATCTTGATTCTGACACGTGTTTTGGCTAAGTTGTTGTTTGATCTGTGTAGCCTGTCATGTGAACTACATATCCCAGTCCTTAGAACAAGCAGCTCACGAGCAGAATCTTAAATAATCACGGTCAAACAACCGTTGACCTACTCGCTGGATGAAGAATCTGGGTAACCCAGATCTTCAATAACCGATTTTCTGACAATTCTTTGACCAACCTTAATTGTTCATTTAATGTTGTTGTTATATTGATATGATGATATATTATCGTACCCTGACATGAGCACTGCACGATTGAACTTTAAGATCACACAAACCAAATCCATAAAGCTATGATTTAAAGCTGCAAACTAAGACCATTCAACTGTTCATTTTTGGAAAACCCAGAAATGAAGAACAGCTCTGACAGGAGTTTCTGAAGCTTAGATCTCTTAGTTGTGTTATGATTTGGCCATGGAACTTGTTTAGAGTTGTAGTACTACATCAGTACTACAACATTAACTCATTTACAAGCCCAGGAAAATCATGGTCAAAGTAGCAACCTGACAACTGGCGATGAAGCTCAAGAACAGGCTCAAGAACATCTATAGCGACAGGTCTGTCTCTATAGGGACCTTTAGCGACACTTAATTTCGAAAAATAATTATTTTAATTAAATAAATTGAATTAAATGGTTTTTAATTATTAAAAATACAAATAAATTCTGAAAAAATTATTTAAAGTCTGAAAAATAGTTTTTAATTATTTAGAGTATATTTCATATATATTTAATATTTTTGGAATATAAATGGTATTTAATTTATTTAATTATAATATTAATTAAATTATTTAAAAATGATTTTAATACATGAAAAATCATGAAAAATAATATTATGGTAAAAGAAAATATTTTAAGTTATTTTCAAAGTGACTTTTAATATTTTCTAATGAATTTCATTAATTAATTAATATTAATGATAATTAATTTATTTAGTAAATATATTAAATAAATTATGGAAAAATAGAATTAATGATTTATAAATCATATAAAATGATTTAAGTGATATAAAAATATTTTAAGTTATATAACATATAACTTTTGATATTTTTCATAAAAATATTAATATTTTAATATTAAAAGCAATTATCGGATAATGAATTTAATTGTTTAAAAATCATATAAAGGTGATTTTAAAGTATTAAAATACTTTGTGATATTATAAATATATTATAATATTATGACATGTATTTCATTAATATTTGATAATAAATAAATATTAATGATAAAAGAATTATGTGGTATTTAATTCATTTAAATACGATATTAATAATGGAAAATTCATGATAAATGATAATAATTATTTAAAAATTATTACGAGCTTATGAAAATTATTTTGACTAATATTAAAATTATATGAGATAATTGTTAAGTATTAGGCGAGTTTAATTAAACTTAGACTCGATAAAAAGTCCATTGTAGCCGGTTTGGATGTCGGATTTGTGCTCGGGTTCAACTCAATTCGCAATAGTTTGACTTGATCTGAAGTCTTATATGTGTATATAGGTGATAGGGTTATGTGTTATGTGTTTAAGTTATTCTTTGTATATCTATATATATAATAGTATTATATTGTGATGATATTATTCTAATATTGGAGATCTATATTACTAATATTAGGTCTTCGGATAAAGCGTTATAAATTGCGTAGCGATAATCAATGATTCATGCAAGTTTTACTTAACTCTACTAAGAGTTGTTTCATTCGAGATATGCTTATGGATAATTATTATTTGATTGCCATTATAGAATTGTACTCTGTACATATTGCATGTATAAGTCAGGTATGAAAGGTTGATCACCTTCATTACCCTTCGGTCCAGATATATTTGTTCATGTTATATACTTGTTCAGTCAAAAGTTTGTTCGTGCTAGTTCACAATTATATTGTTGAATTATAGCCAACTTATTATTTAGATTCTTTCAATCATGATACATCGTTAAATTATTGACCTTAAATTTGATGGGCAACTTTTATGCTCACCCTTGCTATATCATGATAAACATTGCAGATTAAGGTGAATACGTCGGATACAAGGAAAGGTTAAAGACAGTTCTAGCATAAAGTTAATATGTGCGATTAGATTTGTTTAAGTATGGTATATATATGTTATTATAAGTTAAATAAGTTATGTATTGTGTATAAGTTAAGGTTACTCAACCTTGAGGAATAGTATGTAAATGTAATATATAAACAATTTATGTTTATATCTTCCGCAAATAGTAATAGTTGTATAGAATGATCGGACCGGATCCGCGGTGATTCGGGACCCTTGATTGAGGGCCCTCACGGTTGGTATCAAAGTCAGAGGTTATGAACCTTAGGTAGGAATACACGAGACTAATAACCACGATGATTAAGATAATTACTAACTCAAATAGAGTTAGTTGGTCGGTAAGATTCAAAGACAATTTCATGAAGTTATAAGATCTGAGTTCCCTAACTACGATAATAAAGTTGAAATGAGAGTGATGAATAGATAGAGTCTAAAAGACTAAAAGTACAGTGATAGGAGATCGTAAAACAAAACGATCATTGTATAGAAATAAATCGTAACATATACGATGAGATTACTCCGTGATCTGATAAGGTGATAGCAGGGAGAAGAATCAATCTAATGATTGAGCAGCTTTACAACAAGATTCTTTGAGTGTCGGTTGTACTATGAATTGAACGCAGAGATGCAAAAAAGGATTATTAATCATTAAATGAAATTAGTGGAGAGAGGAGTTAGAATTAAGTGGGGATTTCAATTGAGGATTCAGGTCGGCAACTAAGTTGTATGATTCTTCGTATGGGAGCTGAATTGTACTTGGTGTAAAAACCACTTAGTTTCTGGCAATGATAATCATTGAAATGTTTGTGTTGTGCTATTTTCTATATGCATATTAAGAGGGTGATTCCTTTCTCATGTGTATAACATATATAGGTTATAGGTAGAGAGTATAAGGTTAAGTACGAGTTCTTAAAACTCATACTTATGTGACATTCTTGATTCATAGTTATGTGAAATGTTTATGAACCTCTCAGCGAATGGACGCCAAAGGTCTGACTAGGACAAGTTCTTAAACTCATATGATTGTGGCAAGTTCATGAACTCATAAGTGTGGGTTGACGAACTGGGTATAGTTGTGTGAATTGAGTATTAAGGATAATAAAAATAGATAGACTGTTTAAGCAAATGATTACTAGTGAACACATAAGTTTTCCAAAAGTCCTAGCTATGCTAGACTTCGAAATTTTGACATCAAGCTAAATACGCACTATGTGCTTTTGAAAAAAAAATGTAGACTCGTAATCATTTTTGAAACGGTTTAAAGTATAGTCTAAGCTACTTATTTCAGCTAGACACAAATGATTTGAAATATCAAAATATATTTTATTTATCACTTATGTACCATGTAACCTGGTGCAGAGATGATAAAGGTTGATAGAGTTATAAATGCAGGAATACTTAGTGTGAATTCGATCTAAAAATCATTGTTCCACTATTGTATGATGTGTTATGACAGATTCATACGATGACGACATCCTCAAACGGACTGTTAATACAGTACGACATCATGGCGTCATTCTTAAAAATATTTTCAAAACTTTTAATTTGCCAACGGGGTTTGGCTACACCTAAATAATTCGATTGAATTGAATTATTGATATGAGTCTATGCTATTTGATTCAGCTAGACCAATGTTTATGAAAACTGTAAGAGTTCTTTGAAAACTTTCCCGAACCAAATTATTTTGGTGCGGAATCCAATAAGACTGAGGTAAAAGTTTATGCGCCAAGGCGATATCGAGAAATGCAGTCGCACCAAAGAGTAATTTATAAGTACATGGCATACCGGGCTAATTACCCACTATGTCCGTAAGTTATTACGGTTTGCGGATGAATTTCCATAAAACCTTTGTGAAAACGACAGATAATAGTCTGTATAACCCCTCAGCACAATTTCAAAAATTTTATTCTTATAAAGAATGTATTGGGTAGCATGAGATGATGAGAAGGAATGGTGAATGGTGTATGGTGTAGGGTATAAGGTAAATTTCGTGGACAAAATTTTTAGAAGAAGGGGTGAATTTGACAACCCAAGAATTTGAATATTTTAAAAAAATTTATTAATTGATTTAAGGTTAAATATTATAACCTAGACAAAAAATAAGTGTATGCGTTTGATATTTTTGAGAAAGAATTTTGATGATTTCAAAATTCTGTGAAGGATTTAGGTGAATTATTTAGGATTAAGGGAATAAGTGAATATGTTCTGTGTATATGTGTACAATATGTCAGGAATAAGCATGTGAATGTTATTCCTATTTACATATGATTTGATTATGATATATATATATAAATGAATATGCAAGTATGCTTGCATTAAGAAAAGCTGTAAAGTCCTTTGATAGATAATAGAAATATGTGTACAAGGACTTAGAATGAATTGATCAAGTATGTTAGTTTGATCCTACATAAGCAAAACAGCTTTGTAAAGTCCTTAAAAAGAAATGATGTACAAGGACTATAAACATAGAAAGATCAAGCATGTTAGGTTGATCTTATGATGTAATAGATAGCCTTGTATGATCGTCGAGCACTGCACCAGAAATCGTAGTCTGCCAGGAGAGTCAAGGAAAACTCGAGAGCTATCAAGACAGAATCATAGTATGCAAGATAGTGTTCTTGGAGTTCGTAGACTGCCAGGAGAGAATAGGAAAGGATCGCATTGTGTCGAGGAGAACTTCCTCAGGGTCGTAGTCTGCTGAGGAAGTCATGTTCAGAATCGTAGAGACATCCTACTTACGAGCCGACCGAATATCTGCCGAAGCCAAGTTAAGAATCGTAGACTACACTCAGAGTCGTAGAGTCTACTGATCATATCAGAGGCGGAGATTGCGATCGAAAGCAAGATCGAGATGAAGGCAACAAACACAATGATGCCAATCGCAGAGTGTCAAGATCCCGATCTCGAGTCGTAGTGTCTGCACTACGGTAGAAGTCAATCGTAGAATGTAGGCGAGACTTCAATAGATGTGCTCACAATGCCAAGACAGAATCGTAGAGAAAATACGATTCTCAACAAATGAGCACTTCCATAATATCCAAAGGAATGAAGCCTCTGGTTGGCACTGCAAAGATATATCCCATCTGAAGGAAACCAGAGAGCACTCAACGAATGACATGTAAGCTAACAGAAGATCTAAGCACCAACCCAATCAGCATCCAGATTGAGTTGTGAAGCCATTCAGGATGAAGTCTTCCACAAGGAGATCAGAAGAAGACTTCAGTAACTGACTAAGGAAAGTCAGCAAGTGTAGTAGCTGTCAAAATGCACTAACTGTGAATAATCAAAAATAAATTCTTGGACGTGGTCTAATTAACAATAATTAACCACCGTAATAATTAAACAATATTAACTCAGGGTTGAGTTAGGAAACTTGCCTCTTCCGCTGTTTACAGCTACACAATAAACTTATCTACTTTCGAAAGACCTATAACCAATAATATCGGTCTCACAATTAGCACAATATTTCGTAACACACAACACTGTAATTCACAGTCAATCTTCTCCTAAACACATTACCACATAGCCACATTAGTATTTATAACCTATATAAACACTTATCAGTCTAACTATTTCGGTCTGGTTGGACTTTGGTCTAATCTCGGTGTTCTGGTCACCCTATCCGACAATTAACACATTTATTATCAATTAATTTTGGTCTCTAAGTTTCAATATTATATTAGATAAGTCAAATATCATTTGTAATATTTTTTGGAAGCTTTTAATAATTTATAAACAATTATTATAATTTATAATAATTGTTCAAATACTAAATTATTTTAAATGATTTAATTATCAAATAATCTTTTTATCATTAATATTTAATAATATAAAAATATTAATAACATACTTGTCAAAATATTAAAGTTATTATTAATAACTTAAAATATTTTTAAATCATTACTATTCTACTTAAATGATTTTAAAATAATTAAAATCATTTTAAATCATCACCATTAATATTTAAATTAATGAAATTAGCATTCAAATATTAAAAGTCATTAATTATAACTTAAAATATTTTTAAATCATTTTCTCATTTTAAATCAATAAAACTATTTTTAATTCATTTATTTAATATAATAATTAAATAAATCTAATATCATTAATATTAATTTATAAATGAGAATTCTCCAAAAATATTGAAAATTATATTTTATAATTAAAATATTTTCTAACACTTTATTCTCATTTAAAATGATTTTTAAATTAATAAAATCATTTTAACCTATTTATTTAATTTAATAATTAAATAAATCGAATATCATTAATATTAAATTATTAATGACAAATCTCTAAAAATATTAAAAGTTATATCAAAATATTTTTAAATATATTATTCTTATTTAAAATGATTTTTCATAATGTTAAATCATTTTCCTCTAATTTATTTAATATACTAATTAAATAAACTAACTATCATTAATATTCAAATAATTATAAATATTAATGAAAAATGTCCCAAATAGTCAAAAATTATTTTTCATAATTTAAAATAATTTTTAAAACCAATTTTGGTAATTTTTATAATTTATTTCTATTTTTAATTAATTTTCAGAAATTCAGAAATTAAAATTATTTAAAACTGTCGTTGTAGGCCTTTAGCGACACTTAGCGTCGTTGTTGGTGTTCTTGAGTTCAAGAACACTGACAGCTTAGTGTTCAAGAGGCAAGGTTTGACCGCCTGTAATTTTTAATATAATCATGTTCTGTGCTAACTTAGGTTTTGATCTTGTAGTTACCATGTAACACTACAGTTATCAATCCTCATCTTGCTCAAACAATCTCACAATAAAGAGATCTAGCCTTTTAAACGTACTGTCAGACGGCTCCTAGGTTTTCTAGGTACCCCAGAAACCCAAGCAGTTGCATGTGGTCACTTTCCAGCCCAATTATTTAGGTGTTCTTGTCATCAAATAGGTTGGTTATTGGTCTAAACAGGTAGTACTTAGGACAAAGAACAACGACATAACATTATCACAGTCAAACTATAACACAATCACCAGATTTAATCTGGTCAAACCATGTCAGACAGCTTGTGCCAACAGTTTCTGGAACTTCCAAAAACTTCATCCGTGATCAAATGGTCTACTTTGACCATTAATTACACTCGATCTAAACTTTGTTTGTGGAAAGTAAAACCATGGATCTCAAGTTCATACAACAGGCTACAAGTTTGATACAACAACAACATCCAAAAATATAAAACCTGACAGATCTCAAGCCAACAAAAGCGTTGTCGAATACTTGTTAAATGCAATTACGGGTTGCCCAGATTTGGCTCAGTCATGCCCGGTCAACGGGTTTTGACCGTTAATAACAACAAATCTAGACATTTAATGGCTGTAAATCCACTTTCAGATTAAAGACAACATGACAAGCTACAGATTCAAAACTTAAAACAACAAAAATCATTAACGAACAAGGATCTGTGGCCACTGACATTAGCTTGTCAGACCACAAACCATGTTCCTGGGCATTTTTTGAAAAACACTATTTTAAAGCCATTTGATGCTATGGATCCATCATGGATCATCATAGATCAACTAAAAACAACTTCTAACACAAATATAAACACATAATCATAAAATTTTTCTAAACATGTATGATCAAAATACGTTTTAGGTTTTATACCTTCTAGCTAAATCTTTGAGCCTAGCTCTCCTAATCTGATTTATGTGTTTAAGAGAGGTGTTTTGTGACTGAAACACTTGCAATTTTCGGAGGTCTTGGTGACAGAAAGAGTTGGTGAGAACAAGAGACCAAATGGCTAATTTTTGTACACTTTCTCTTTCTTAATCTATATATATTATGTAGATGCATGTATAATCAGATATTGGCTATCAAATAGGGGCTGAAATGCTGAGATTTAAAGTCACCAAGTCAACATAGTTGGTGAACAACTACAATTCTAGCAAGATTCACAAGTTAGCTTATTAAAAATATAAAAAGGGTAATTTTGTCATTTATATTTTCATTTTAATGGCATACTAGACAATTGAACCAACCCTTAGGGTTTAACCCTAAGGTTCTAACCCTTAGATTTTACAACATCCAATTCTAGAATTTTCTAATTAGGGTTTAAAAATAGAAAATTAAGAATTTCGAAAATGTAATTAGGGTTTTAAATAGAAATTAATATTTCTAAAGTATAATTAGGGTTTCCTAATTATATTAACACATACTAATCACTTTAGTCTTGCTAATTAGGATTAGGGTTTCCTAATTAGGGTTTAGGTTTCCCGAATATGAAATTAGGGTTTCTCGACTTTCAATTAGGGTTTCTAACTGTACGTTAGGTTCTCTAAATTTGAGATTAGGGTTTCTAATCTCTTATTAGGGTTTATAAATTTCAAACCTTATCCTATCAATCATTGATCAAAAATTCTCTTTACAGTACAAACACGTATTCATTGATACAATTATTTTAATTGCATTTTCTATCGAATCCCTATCCAAATATTAGGGTTAGGGTTTCTAAAGCTGTTAAACACAACTCTATTCTTAATTTATTAGTCAATACACAAATTGACCCCTTCTCGAGACTCGTATCACAGACACTTATCACAAAATTGATAATAAATATTAATATTAATTAAAAAAAAATTATTCGTAAAATTTTGATTATTCGAAATCCCGGGTTATCACAATACTTGCATTCAATATACGAATCAAATGAAATTCGAGAACTTGAAAAAAATCTAAAGTTGTGTAAGTTAGGAAACTTGCACAATAAAAGTAGGGTTCGGATACTTGCCTTAAGCGTAGTCTATCCACAAAATTTAACCAACACTTTTGAATCCTATTATAGCGTATTATATGTATAGGATGCCCATTAGTTAAACATATTCAATAAACAAACTTCATATATAGCTCAAGTGTACATATATGACTCAATCATGAAATCTAATCCGTATGTTATTACGTAGCTTGGAACTATCGTTAGACTTCATTATTTAAAAACACATTGTCAATTCAAGCTAAAATAGGTGTTAACATGCAAGGCTACCTCCGTCAGTGTGTCATGGACAGAAATAAGCATAATGAAGTTATACTAGCATGTTACATATTTCAGAAATCACAAAAGTCACTATCCAAGTCAGCAGAAGGGCGTGGTCGCGCCTGATTTGTACTAGGGAGACGCGCGGCTCTCAGTTCAAACCAGAGTTGAGCTGAGCAATCACTTACTTGACCTAGCTTGCCCATCCTTAGACACATAACAAATATTAACATGTCAAGGGTCCTTTCGTATCTCTCAAGTTCAAACTAGGTCCCTTCTTTCATAATATGGTTCTAAGTAGAATGTCTCAACAGGTTAAGGTCATTCAAGGTTATGAAACCACAAATTCTAACATGCATGCTTGTTTCTTAAACATATAAGGTAGTCATATTGTGATGCCCCCAAAATTAGGTATACATCACCCATTCTGAGTCGTCAGATACATGGTACAAAATTCAAATACAACTTCATTTATACAACTGTTGAGTATGTTAAGGTATACATATAGAATCGACCATAGTTTAATATGAGTTTTAATACAAATGTATGCAACTCTCATGGTACCTCGACCACAACCTTACAATGGTACTTTACATAAAAGTACAGTCAAAAACTGTTTTAGAAACTAAAATCTTTGGGAAGTGCTCAAGGAAACCTTCATACATGGGAGGCCATGCGTCCAGGTTATGATAGATATCATATGTCCACAAAATTATCCTTGGTTGACCCAAAAGTCCCCAAAGAAAAACAAGAAGATTACTATCATCTTCTTTCCAATGGTAAGTCTTCTCTTGACATATAATTATCTCCGTTGTCTCCAAGTGAAAATTATATTTCAAATATACTCCAAGATCATATAGGTAGTGCTCGTAGATATACTCAGCAAGTGGATGTGCACAACCATGTCTTATGATAACACGAGGTTGTATGTCATTAGACATCTTGTATGATAGTGGCAAAAACACCCTTCCAACGTTGGGTTCGCCTCACCCTATATGATTCACCAAATATAACTACTAAATGATGTATAGAATACAACACACTTTTCTATACTGTTTAGGGAGAACCTCCACAGCTAGAGACCACCGTTCTAATCCTCTTAATACCCCCGCTCGACCCAGCTACACTCTTATTACCTGAAAGGAATTGTGAAGCAGAAGGGTGAGCACAACTAGCCCAGTAAAGAATATCATGACTAAAGATAATTAAATTATCAATAGCTTTCATCAATAATAAATCAGAGATTTAGAACATATGACAGATAATAAAACTTTTCAACCATAGTTGCAGCGGAACGAGCAATCCATTAGAAGAGTCAAATAGACCATAAGGTCTATTATCTTCTCTATGTTAAAGTCCACCAATAATATTTTATCAGTGTAACATCAATCAATAATTCCGAGTCCACGATCATATGAATAACTTTCATAATCACAATTGTGATTCTAAATTCCTCTTCGCACCCAAGGGCGAAGATAATTTTCATCACACGAAACATCAAAAATCATGGTTATACCAAATCACAATTCACCTTTCGTAATCATTAAATCATCTTTTGCTACGACCAAAGATATTCATTATTATCACATCCATGAATTAATATTTCATTCTTTGAGACTCATTCGATAATTAATCCACATCATCGAATCATCCATACCTTTCTGAGGCCAAGGATATTCTTTAGTATCACGACCACGAATTATCCATGCACTTCTGCCAAAGATAATCGTGTTTTCATCAACAGTCTGATCATGCCATAAAACAATTCATCTTTTTTTCTCTCTGCGAAGAGAATCCATAGCCATAATCATACCAAAAACTATCCATCAATGCACTACGGGCCAATGAGGACTTTTCCACATTATTTGTAACATTACGGTTATGATTATCTTAGAATAATCCACAGTCATAATCATACCAAGTCCATCTATGAACTACAGGCCACATATGACTTTCAACATAATATAAGCATGAGGATGATGACAATATTATAAGCATTAGTCAAACTAAATCAAGGATAAATATTAAAGACTTTAAATTTATCTAAACATTATCAATCACTTAATAAAATCATAATCTAATATTGTTAATATTATAACAATATTTTAATCACTCCTTAAACTTATAAACAATTTAATTTAATTGTTTACACTTTTCTAAATAATGTATTTGATCATTCAAAATGCCATAATCATAAGATTTCATCACAAATAATCAAATTACTCATCAAAAATCTGCATATACCTTATATAGGATTTTCAAGCCATAAAATCCTATTTACCAATTTTTCAGCTTCACATAACATATTTAATTCATATATTTAAGTAACTAAATCATTTTCATGAAAAATACCAAATTAGTCCCAAAAATTATTCTTTTAAGGGATTAAGCGAGAATATAGTCCCATCTTGAACATATATTTTTCTCTCGAATTTTAAAATTCATTTACTATTTTTCAAAAATTAATTTCTAATTAATTCCTTAAGAAATTAGCTACCTCAAGGTTAACTCCAAAAATTCTCAAATCTTGGCAAGATCTTACACATGTTAACGTGAGCTTCCGGTTTAAATTTCATGGTTATCGGAGTTATAGAACTTTCGGTTATAGCGTTTTTAAATCGGAAAAAACCTAAATATTGAAATAGTCATAACTTGCTCATTTTAAGTCGGAATGAGCTCATTTTTGAATGATGGGTACTTTATACCATATATTTTCATGTCCCAAAAGGCCGGAATTTTTCTCACAATTTAAGTGGCCGAAAATTCCCTTTTAAATTTTCTGGCATTAGCTTTTTGGCACTTTTTAGTTTTTGACTCCTTTACTAAAATCAGTCCACACGAAAATCTACAATACCTTTTCTAGTGGTTCCACTTGGATAAGTTAGAAAACTCATAGATCTAACTCTAGAACTTGACCACACTCAAAAAATTCAAAATATAATAGGAGATATGGTCATTAAATTTCATACTCCATTTTACCAAAATCGATTTTCAACCCTTTGTGTTTTCTAAGAACTTTCATGTTTTCACATAATAACCAACATAACTCATCATGACAATGACATAATAATTCAATAAAACAAGTTCAAGAATAAGTTTTAAAGATTTATAAGTTAATTTATCCTGAACTTCAATAATGTCCAAATTATCGACATGATCTTTACTTTGTGGAGTAAAATTCAAGAATGCTCAAAAAATATTTCCATGAAAAGATAAAGGATGAAGCGCAAATATCAAGGATATTCCACTAATTTCATGGAGTATATAAGTCAAAGTTTTAACCAATTTGAGTGTAATAAAGAATGGAATAACAAAAAAAATCACTAGGCATGCGATAGATCATGCAGAGCGAGTTTATTCAACGAGAATAATAAATAACGGAACCGGTCCGCGTAAAATGCATATTCAAAGATCGAACCGGTCGGCGTAAAAAACATACAGAGACATGATATTCAACGAAATAATAAAAAGCTGGAACCCGGTCCGCGTAAAAGCGCCTGCAGACGGGATATTCAAATGTAATAATAAAAATGAAATAACGAAGAATTTCACCAAGTATAGGGTAGCCCAGCGTATCTGAGTTATTCAATAGAATAATAAATAATGGAATAATAGAAGTTCTCTTCATGAATACAAAAGAAATAATACCCCTACAGTAAAAGAAACTAAATATAAGAGTAGGGAAGTAGCGAGAATACTTTTCTATAGTTTCTCTATAATTTCTCTCTCTAGAGTTTCATTGAATTAAGTAAAAATAATGAAGGAATGAGCTTCTATTTATATAAGAATGGGATTTGCATAGTAACTAATTCATGAGCGGTCCAGATTGATTTACTTTTAAGCGGATGGTCCATATTGGTTTACTATTAAAACTTAAAGTAACGGTCCATCTTGATTTACTATTAAAACTTTAAACCCGTGATCCATATTGATTTACTTTTATAACTATCCACCAAAGTAGATCCATATTGATTTACTATTATATCTTCAACCAACTATGCGAAAAATTAGCACATCTCCTCATGGACTAATATTGTACCCAAAAAATAATTTGGACCAGAAAAGAAATATATTTTACTGGTGAATAGTACTCAAGTGAATAGTAACTCATGAATAGTAACTTCGTGAATAGTAACTTCATGAATAGTAACTCGTGAATAGTACTTTCGACACAAAAAGTGTCCCGAATACCCGATTGAACAATCTTGAGTGACTTCTCACATAAGCATCAATAATCAATCTGTGTACTACTATGTAACCCACAGCGTATTCATCGTAATTTTAACACCGGTGTTTCAGCGATTAACGGTAAAACTTCCGCCGTTATTTTCATAAAGTATTTTTGTCATTTTCTCAATCCAAAATAATTACATTGTAGGGTCCACCAATGATTGTACCGTCGTATGAATATTCCCTGACAAAAAAAATATTCCCCGACTAATCGAATATTTTATATCAACTTGATTACTTTGCAAAAAAAAAATTCAAATATTACCCTTAACTTTAAACTTTTATCAATTTAACTATTTACCAAAATAGAAAAATAAAATATTTTTTTTTTCATAAAATTCGGGGTCTCACACATATTACTCATATTTAGACATGCTTGTGAGTATTCATATCACATATGTGTAATTAACATCGTTTTGGTTTGAAAATATGCTTCGTTTATGCTTCACTTGAATTACGATACCTAAGCATGGTATATATATATATATATTTATGATACATGAGTGAGTCTAAGAGTAACATCAAACATGTTCACAAATATCAAATTCTAACTCTCAAAGTAGCATGTTAATATTCACGTTCAAAGTTTATATTTTCATTAGTAAAGCTCACTAATAAGTCCAACATGATCATGTATCATTACGAAATCCATATACGTAAGTTAGTATGTCTAACATGCATTTGAAAATCATACTAACATGCTTTAAAGATCAGAATATACATTACACAGCCATAAGTTCACAATTTCTAGTTTTCCAAATCTTAAAGTTTTCTTTGAACGTTTATACTAAAATCAACTAATATGACTTCCTATAGACATAACAACCTTAGTCCACGCGTTAAGATTATTTATATGCATATTCTTACTGACATAGCATGCTCAGAATGATAAATGTCAACAAAAGCAATGCCTGATGATTAGCTTACGGTCAGCGACCAGCGGTCATAAACTATAAGGAGTGGGCGGCGCCACTTGAAAAGCAAAATGAAAAACAATGGCTCTACATTTGTAGAGCCTCAACATAACCAATGTTAAACCTGTACCCAGATCATCTACACTGCTCTTAAACATGTATACAAGCTCAGATAACACAATGGCATGTTAATCCATACTAATTAACATAGAATTCAACAATTACTAGAATTTGACAAAACTTTAAAATTAAGAACATAAACAAAAATTATACCTCTTGATGCTTAATTTTTGAACTCCCTACTTCTCTTATTAAACTCTTTCAATGCTCAACTACTCACACTCTCTACTGCACTAATCAGACAATTTCAAGTAACTGAGAAATGAAGAGTTTGGCTGCCATTTATAGAGAATTAGTTACCTAGTTTCTAGCTTTGCACCAAGGTTTAATCTAGTGGAGAATGGAAGAGAACAATGGGTAGAAGAGAGTTGACCAACTGCCAATTAATAGCAATCATCACCCTGGATTTATAGCAACTCAGTTCATGCAAGGAAGGAGTAGGCTACTGTGCATCACTGTTTGAGACTCCAAAATAGGACGCGAGTTTAATTCTCAGCACTTAGTTATATAATGCTTACTTTGGTTACTTGAATTCCAAAGATGTGATTTTTAATGTTTTAATGCTACTACACAATGTAAAGTTAGGGATTATTTATGTATCCTCATCATATAACCCATGTACATTTTATCACACCGATATACTCTATTAGGATGTTATCACATTACATTGTCTTCTTTATTAAAATAATAGTTTACAATAAATCATGGTCTTTTAATGTATACCCATACACATATTGTCCCATAAGCATTTCATGATGTATTCATAACATATGGTCTCAATAAATATAAATCTTCTTATATGGTTTCTATATATAATATAGCCACATTGCACTTTAAACTTTATATTATACATATAGGTAACTACTATACATATACATTTAATTATCACATGCTTGCACATAGCAAATAATAAATTATTTATCTTACCAATTAATTAATAATAATAATAATTAATCCCTCCCCTATTAATCAATGACATTATTAATCTTTATAACAATTGATTAAATAAATAAGAATCTTTGTTATATTTATAAACACGTTGCTCGTTGCTATTATATCTCTTACACTAATAATAGTCGCATACTATTAATCACCATTAATATTTAATCAATATTCTTTAATAACAATTAACAATTAATATAGATTAATTGTTCGCTTAATAATTCTTTCGTTAATTAATATAATCACTATTATTTCTCATCACGGTGCCACACAAGGCATTTCAACGAGTCTATTACAACTCCACATTTCCTCACTTGTTACAATTATTCACTTTAATATAATTGAGTTAACTCGTCTCATAACACGAAATTATTTCTATTCAAATAAATACTCATTTCCATTAATATATCTATTTATTAATATATGGAAATTCTCGGGTATTACATCCTACCCCCCTTATAAAAATTTCGTCCCGGAATTGCTCCAAGGTTACACAAATAGATGGGGATAATCCCTCATCATCCTATCTTCTAACTCCCACATTGCCTCCTCGACATTGTGGTTACGCCAAAGTACTTTTACACAAGAAATAACTTTATTTCTCAAGGTTTGCTTTTTCCTATCTAGTATTTGGACAAGAGTTTCTTCATATGCCAAGTTCTTCTCCACTTGAATGGGCTCGTAAGAAATCACGTGCTTGTAGTCGGCCTTGTACGGTCGTAACACAGAAATGTGGAACATGTTGTGAATGTGCTCCAGTTCGGGTGGTAATGCAACTTTGTATGCCACTTCGTCCACTCGCTTAAGTATCTCGAACGGTCCTATGAATCTTGGACTCAACTTTCCTTTATTGTCGAAACGAATCTTTCCCTTTCATGGAGATACCTTCAAGAAAACAAAACTGCCGACTTTATAGTCTCGGTCCTGCCGATGCAAATCTGCATATTTCTTCTGGCGATCTTGAGCTACTACAAGTCTGGCTCTTATCATTGTCACCATGTCTGTGGTTTGTTTTACTAACTCTGGTCCGAGAATTCGTCGCTCTCCGACTTCATCCCAATATAATGGCGTTCTGCACTTTCTTCCGTAAAGAGCTTCTTTTGGTGGCATGCCGATACTTGTATGGTAACTATTATTATACACAAATTTGACTAAGGGTAGGTGGTTGTCCCAATTTCCCTTTAAGTCCATCACGCAAGTCCTAACCATGTCCTTCAACATTTGTATTGTTCGCTCACTTTGTCCGTTTGTCTAGGGGTGATAAGCGGTACTCAACCTCAATTGTGTTCCCATCCTCTCTTGCAAGCATTTCCAAAATTTTAATGTGAAGTGCGGATCTCGATCAGAGACAATTGACACCGGCACTCCATGTCGTGAACCAATCTCCTTTACGTACAGACTCGCTAACTAGTTCAAACTATAGCGGATCTTGATCGGTAGAAAATGTTCGGTTTTCGTAAGTCGATCTACGATAACCCAAATGGCATCATAACCTTTCTACGTAACTGGAAGTCCTACCACAAAATCCATCGTAATGTGCTCCCATTTCAACTCTGGTATTTCCAATGGTTGTAGTAAACCACTAGGCCACTGATGCTCTGCTTTTATGCGTTGGCAAGTCAAACATCTACTAACGCACTCTACGACTTCCCATTTCAAATTGGGCCACCAAAAATGTTGCTTCAAGTCTCGGTACATCTTAGTGCCTCCCGGATGAACGAAATACATCGTGTTATGTGCCTTGTGCAAAATCTCTTCTCTTAACTCGGTTACCGCTGGTACCCACACTCTCCCTTTGAATCTTAAGATACCGTCTTTATCTATTTGAAATTTCTCTTTCTCATTTTCTATAATCCTTTTCCTGATCTTCTCACATTCTTCATCTTTCTTTTATGCTTTTTTTACTCTATCCAACAATGTCAGACAAGCTTCCATTACAAATAACTTCTCTCTAGACCTCTCGGGTCCCTTTACCTCTATTTCCAATTTCTCCATTTCTCTTATTAACTCTTCCTGAGTCGACAATTGAAATAATTTCTCTCTTCCCTTTCTGCTCAGAGCGTCGGCAAACATGTTTGCATTACCCGGGTGATAAAGAATATCGCAGTCATAATCTTTGATTAATTCCAACCACCTTCTCTGATGCATATTCAACTCTTTCTGTGTGAAGATATATTTCAGACTTTTGTGTTCCGTGTATATCTCACATTTCTCTTCGTACAAATAATGACTCCATATCTTTAACGCAACAACTACTGCCGCTAACTCTAAGTCGTGAGTAGGGTATCGTTTTTCAAAATCCTTTAGTTGTCGCGATGCATACGAAATGACTTTCTCGTGTTGCATGAGCACACAACCAAGTCTCCTGTGCGATGCGTCACTATACACCACAAAATTTCATGCATCATCTGGTAGTGATAACACAGGCGCTTCGCTCAATCTCTTCTTCAACTCTTAAAAGCTCTCTTCGCATTTGTCAGTCCATACAAATTTCACTGTCTTCCTCGTCAGGTTAGTCAACAGGGTCGCTATCTTAGAAAAATCTTGGATGAATCTTCGATAGTACCCAGCTAACCCTAAGAACCTTCTCACCTCCATCGGTGTTCTCGGTTGTTCCCAATTACTTATTGTTTTGACCTTTGTGGGGTCTACTGAGATTCCATTCTTATCCACCATGTGGCCTAAGAATTGAACCTTCTTCATCCAAAATTCACACTTTGAAAATTTCACATACATCTTCTCCTTCCGTAGTGCCTCCAAAACAATCTTCAGATGTTCGGCGCGTTCTTCCTCTGTCTTCGAGTAGATCAAAATGTTGTCGATGAAAACTACTACAAATTTATCTAAGAATGGCTTGAAGACTCGGTTCATCAAATCCATGAATGCTGCCGGAGCATTAGTCAAACCAAATGACATTACCAAAAACTCGTAATGTCTATAACGGGTTCGAAACGCAGTCTTTGGTATGTCCTCATCCCGCACTTTTAGTTGGTGATATCCTGTTTGTAGGTTGATTTTCGAGAAACATTTTACTCCCTTCAGTTGATCAAACAAGTCGTCTATCCTCGGTAGCGGATATATGTTCTTGATCGTTACTCTGTTCAATTCTCGATAATCGATACAAAGCCTCATCGATCCATCCTTTTTCTTCATGAATAACACTGGTGCTCCCCAAGGAGACACACTCGGTCGAATGTAACCCTTATCAAATAGCTCTTGAAGTTGTACCATCAACTCCTTCATTTCTACTGGCGCCATACGATATGGAGCTTTCAAAATCGGTGCCATTCCCGGTGCTAAGTTTAGTACGAATTCGATTTCTCTTTCTGTCGGAAGACCATGCAGATCATCCGAAAACACATCTTGAAATTCATTCACTACATATATATTCTTAATTTCTACTCCCTTCTTTCGAGTATCTACGATGTAAGCTAAATAACCTACACATCCTTTTCTTAACAATTTTTTGGCATACATCATCGTAACGCAACACAATTGCTTAAGCGATGAGCTACTATAAAACACTGCCTTAGACTTACTCGGAGTCTGAAGGTTCACACATTTGTTATGACAGTCAATTACCGCCGTATGATTATATAACCAATCCATTCCCAGTATTACGTCAAATTCTCCCAGTCTAATAGGAATCAAGTCTACGCTCAGTTCACGATTTCTAATGTTTGCGTGAAAATTTTGATAAATGTATTCTACAGGGATTATTTCCTTATTCGCAACTTCCACGTTAAAAGAATCTTCTAAACGTTCTCGGGGTGTACTAAGTTTACTAGCAAATTCTTCAGATATAAAAGAACAGGTGGCACCCGAATCAAATAATACATACGCATTTATATTATTGATTGGGATTATAACTGACACCACATCCTTCGAAGCTACTGCGTCCTGGATGGTCATGTTAAAGGTTCAGGCGGTCGATCGGTAGGGTTGCGCGGATTCACCAATCATTAACTTGCTTCCTCCTCCCTGGCCTCCGCCAGTTCCACCACTTTCTTTCTTTGGGTAATCCTTTATCTAGTTCTCTGTTGATCCACAAGAAAAGCGTCCCCTGATCTTCTTTGGTTTTGGGCAATTTGGCGATATATGCCCCTCTTGGCCGCAATTATAACACTTGTTCTTTCCTTTCCAGCACTCCCCCTGATGACTCCTCCCACGCTTGTTACAAGCTTCAGTCCTTTTCTTAAAGTTTCCCAGGTGACTCCCACCTTGATTATTGTTTATATTGTTGTTGTTGTTTTCCCATTTTCTCTTTCCGAAGTTACTTCATCCGCTGCTGCTTCCTCCACGATGCTCACTACCAGTGTTCTTGTTTTTCTTCTCCGTATGATATAGACTTAAGGCCTCACTGCCACCTTCTTCAATGATTGCCTTCTTCAACAATTTTGCAAAGGAATCAATCTAGAGAACTAATACCGTATTATACAGCCACAGCTTCAGCCCTTGCTCGAAGCGTCACACCTTCCTTTCCTCATCCCCAACTTGGTGTTCCGTAAATTACGCTAGTTCGTTAAACGTAGCTGCATATTACGCCACCGTCATATCCACTTATTTTAACTCTAGGAACTTCACTTCCATCATATTCTTTGGAAAATATTTCTCGAAGAACAACGTCTTAAACCTATCCCATGTTATTGTTCCTTCGCTAGCCCTCTGCTGATTAGCCTCCCACCAATAGTTTGCTTCGCCTCTCATCATGTATGTAGCAAACACTGTCTTCTGATCTTCGCCCACGCGAGCTATAGTGAAAGCTTTTTTGATCTCCTTGATCCATGTTTGTGCAACTATCGGGTCAGTCATTCCTAAAAATTCTGACGGTCCTACACTCTTAAAATCTTTAAAGTTTGTGACAGGAACTGCTTGGGGAACGGGTGGTACTGGTTCATTCCTTCCCCTAAGAGCCTCTCCTAACAAATCTACAAGCCTCTGCATCGGATCTACTGGTCCTCTCTCATCATTAACCGACTCTTCCGGTACAGTTATTCTACACCTTGGTGCCATAATCTGCATCACAAATTTTCATTTTATTATTATTCAGCTATATCACTTAAGTATTCTCTTAATATTAATAAGAATAACTTTATAACACGTTTCTGTATTAAGCTCATTTATATTCATATGCCAAATAATTACAATTACATGATTCTCTCTAGCATACTATTATAAATGATAACACATATCCCCTATTTTCACAAAAAATGGGGACAACACTAGCTTACTACCCCTCTAACATTTTTCAAAAGTTTGGGGTTTACAACTATCTCACATCTTACACAAAAGACTGAGATTTCAACAACAGATTAAACAACACATAAATAAAACACTACAACTACTAAACTTCTTTCTCTAGACTCAATCTAATATCCCACGCTCTACGGTGCTCTGGTATTCCTTCTGAGTAATGTGCACCACCATGTCTCAGCTTATGGTATGTTGGGTCTGTCCTTGCTCAGCCGGTTAGTGATTTACCCTATCAATCAACCTCTCCATGGTCGTGCGTAGAGCATAGCCCAACTTGTTCATCTTCATTCTTTTATACCTCACTTTATCCTCCAGATCATTAGCCCGATCATTAGCACCTTCCCACTTCTCCTCGAAGTGGATCTTATCCATCACCTCCATCTCTAGCTGAGTACGAAGTGCTTCCCTCTAAGCCTTCTCACTAAGCTCCCTTTGCTCAGACTCTTCTAGCTTTCCTACCAACTCGACATTCCTAGTCACCGATCGGTGAAACAAAGTTCCCATCTGGATCCCTGCCTCCTTTCGATGAGCAATTTCCACCTCCATCTCCTGCATCACTAATTGCCTCTGATGGTCCTCGTCCCTCAGTTTCTGGAACTCGGACTCCCTTTCCCTAGCCTCAGTCTCTAATTCCTCCACTCTACATCCAAACTCCAAAATTTGTTCCTCATATTCTCCAAACATCCGATCCTCAAAAGTAGCCTCGACGGAGTCCTCCATAGGCTCAGACTCCTCCTCCACAGGCTCCTCTTCCGGATCAGACTCCTCGGGTAATGGCTACATCTCCTCCTCCTCATCATCCTCATCAATATGGGCCACTAATGATATGGGCTCCGCTATCAATGGTGCCTCATATACCCGTGAATATCACGCGGCTCCTCCTCTAATTCTCAGCTAGGTCCTCCCATGTCAGTCATCCTACAATCACCATCACAAGACAACATAAACAAGAACTCCATTAGAATGTTAAATAACATAATTTCATTATATAGAATGAAGTTATATTCTATAACACACTAAGTCACTCTCTAGGAAAACTCTACATGAGTCTCATTCCTCTCTATCTCCTAAGTTTTCCTAAGTTATAATCTAAGGACTCTCGTTCCTAAGGTTTATAACTATAGCTCTGATACCAACCTATGACGCCCCCAAATTCGGACCGCCACTTGGTCACTCAAATTCGGTTCATCACGTGGTCATAGTAATATAATAGTAATTAAAATAACACATTCACATCGAAAGATCTAATCTAGAATAATATACAATGATTTATTATAATTATTCCCCCAAGTCTCGCAACCTACATTACTTAATAGATTACATAATATTATTGATTAAAGACTTATTACCTATTCCTACTTAAGCTTAAACATAGTCTGAAAACAGTCTTAATACAACATAACACTTTTAAACATAAAGAAATAAGCTAGTCGGTAGCCTTTTCCTTGCCCTTGTCTTTTCCTGAGACACTTCCATGTTTCGTCTTAACTGAAAGGTTTTAAATAAGCAAGAATGAGCACAAATTGCCCAGCAAATGTAAAAAGTTCTATAACACGAGTTTGAAATATCGAAGTATCATCTCTAAGATAGTTCAGGGTTTCAGAATAATATCATGAATAATGAATATCAACAATTCTTGAATCAAATTCTTGGAATATGAACGATAATTCAATACAGATCAACAGATATATATGAATTCAAAGGCTATCAATGTATCCAACTAGATAAAATAATTTATACTTAGCAATCATTAAGGACTATTGAACATCTACTAGAATTACCAATATTAAACTGATAACCCAAAAGAATTTAAGTATGATGGATGATCAGTCTATAATACTCTATGTTATACATAACACCACAGTAATATTCACGCATGTGTTGGGGTTTCCAACAATAAACACTCCCCTTACCATAAGGGTTGTTCAACTCAATTTTCAAGATTTTTGTAGCAGTCAACTGGTTTGGACAATTTTATAACATGCATATAGTCTAGCCGAATCAAATGGCATAGACACTTTCACAATACCAAGTTCAACATGAATAATAGTTTCCATAAGAGTTTAAACATACTAGCTCAATCAAAGTAAGATAACTTGCATTCAAAGAGATAAGGTTTGCTTACGACATTCATCGAATAAAGTAATGCAAGGGTTTAGGATACTTGCATTTAATATACGAATCAAATGAAATTCGAGAACTTGCACAAAATCCAAAGTTGTGTAAGTTAGGAAACTTTCACAATAAAAGTAGGGTTCAGATACTCGCCTTAAGCGTAGTCTATCCACTAAATTTAACCAACACTTTTGAATCCTATTATAGTGTATTATATGTATAGGATGCCCAGTAGTTAAACATATTCGATAAACAAACTTGATATATAGCTCAAGTGTACACATATGACTCAATCATGAAATCTTATCCGTATGTTATTACGTAGCTCAGAACTATCGTTAGACTTTATTATTTAAAAACACCTTGTCAATTCAAGCTAAGATATGTGTTAACATGCAAGGCTACCTCTGTCAGTGTGTTATGGACAGAAATAAGCATAATGAAGTTATACTAACATCTTTCACATTTCAGAAATCACAAAAGTCACTTTCCAAGTCTGCAGAACGGTGCGACTACGCCTGATTTGTACTAGGGAGACGTGCGTCCACGCGACTCTTAGTTTAAACTAGAGCTGAGAAATCACTTGCTTGGCCTAGAATGTCTCAACAAGTTAAGACCATTCAAGGTTATGAAATCACAAAGTCTAACATGCTTGCTTCTTAAACATATAAGGTAGTCATATAACGCATATTTAGACATGCTTATGAGTATTCATATCACATATGTGTAATTAGCATCGTTTTGGTGTGAAAATATGCTTCGTTTATGCTTCACTTGAATTACGATACCTAAGCATGGTATATGTAACGACCCCAAAATCCATACAATTTAAATCTCAACTTCAGTCGTTAACCATACATTAAATCTCAAATTTTACATCATTATTCGATATTAAAAACACTAAAATTGTGGAATATTTAAAACGTTTATACATTTCCTTCTTTCTTGCCTTTACGAATACAACCTTTACATTACATCTCTTTGATTCAATCTTATATCATGAATCATTACAACAAAATGACTATACAAAGTCTTACATCATAACTAAATATCCATATACATTGGATAGCTCAACTTACAATTCAACAACATGTTACGTTCAAAATATGAAATACATTTCTCATAAAACATAAGTAATCTTCGTGAATATAGATCTCTATAACTCACTTAGCACATATCTTTGCTTTAAAATCTTGACTGCAAAAAAGGTTATTTGCAAGAGTGAGCTCGACAACCCGATAAAGTCTAACGATTTCATGCATCACATAGCACATAATAACATGCTCGATATACATCTTATTAAAGTAATATGGCATACATGCTTTTAATTCACATAGTAAATATAAAGATTGAGTTCCTTACTCAATCATCATTACTTAGCCAAAACAATGCAGTCATATATCGACTTTAACATTTCATGATTTCAACATGCATAACATATCATGCAATTTAAAACAGTTCATCAAGTCCACGTAACAAATAGGAACCGAAAGACTTGCCTTGATCGTTGTTTACCAATAATAGTTTAATAGCTTACAATTATCTGCACTTCACGTGCCCTACACAATTATATAATCATACACATCAACTATTAGTCACACAACAACACATAGTAATTTTAATGTAGACTCTACTCCACATCTCATAATCTTTCCTATTAATTAGCACAAAATGTTCAATTAGATTGTGTTAACTTTTCGACTTATGACTCACTATATTTCTTCTTAGTCAAACTCGAAGTTCATTCAAGTGCTTAAGTCTTGATAGAACTACTTATTGGTTTTATGTTAAACCCATTTCATATCCTATAATATTCATTTCAATTGAATTGAAACACTTTTTAAGTTCGTTAACACTTGGCACGGCGTTTCGACGTTCATTCGTCACACGCCCGATTTGCCTCTCTTGTGTATGCTTACTATGCTTCAATACCTTATCTAATACATTATTTATTAATGTTAAGCACTATATTTACTAATATTCAAGTTTTATAACTTAGAATAACATCTTTTATCATCAAGAGCACTACACATGCATATGTGCATGCCCGACGCCCTCCGATTGCCCCCGAAAACACAACAGTCCTAAAAATGACCATTTTGACTACTGTTTCAGACCTCAAATTGAAACACTTAAAGAACCAAAGTTGTAAGTCTACTCGTCTTCGTTCCGGATCATCTTGAATCATCTCAATCGGAGTTCGTATGAGAAAGTTATGGCCATTTTACTACAGGAGGCCAAAAGCGTTCGACTCGGAACTTACATTCGGCCTTGCCATGGCGAGAACTAAACTAACGATGGCGTTCTTGACTGCCTTGAAATTAAGTGCGTTGGGGTGCAATTTCAACCTTTGTGTGGCGCGAATTTTGGTGATGGGGCGCGAATTTCAACGCTAGGGCTCCATTTTTGGCACTGGAGCGCCAAAACTTGCAGAACCCAACCATCGAAGAACAAAACAACTAATTTCTATCTATTTAACACTACTAACATCTAAATTAACATGCTTATTACTTACAAATTTGCACATACACGTTACCAAGCATACATATACGACTTACCAACGACTGAACCACGATTCTAGAAATCTTAAATTTTGAAAGCACGGTTTAAACATAAAAACTCCATAGTTGACATATTTTAACACAGTAAACACTGTAAATTCTAATAACCACCAATTCGTTTACTTTAACTACGATTCTATGTTCTTAACAACAGAATTAACATGTTCACAGTTTTAATTTCCCAATTAGCTACCAACAATTTACTGATTTTGATTTTCTTAACAACCAAACTAATGAATATTTTGATTGTTAATATCCATGTATAAGAACGAACCTTTGAAAAAGCAGTTTCCCTTTCTTTTAACAAAATTAACGTTACAATTCTTTGTCTAAACACAAACTTCTAGCATTACAACTACTTATATATGATAGTTGTCCTACTACAACCACATATGCACATGATTCCATCATCCATTATAAAAATATGAATTACGGAGACTATCTTTATAAAACACATGAAACCTTAAGAACCACGAGACTAAGGAATTATACTATAAATCATATATGTTAAGATTATGTAACATACCTTTAATTTGCTCAGACAATCCTTTTTAATCATTGAGAATATCTTGAAGAACTCAGAACTTTCTATTGCTTTTCTTTCTCAGACTCTCTCTCAAAACTCTGACAATATTTTCTTTCTTAGGCTTTAGCCAATTGCATTATACGTAACTAAAACAAACACACGTCTTTTTTCAAACATTTTAAAACCGTCCTCTACTAATTGCCCGTATTCAATTTATCAGTTACCAAATATTATATATTATTTATATTTAATAAATCAAATTTAAAAATCCAAAAGCCATAAGGCTCCGTTTAGCAAAACTCTTTAAAATTAAAGACTTAATATATTTAAGCCTTGTTGGCAAAATAAATTAAAACTACTTTAATTTATTTTAATAACCACTTGTAATATAGTTATTTGTCACACTTCTAATTAATTAAGTTTTCATACTTAATTTAATTAATTCTAATAACAATTCATTGCATAATATAATAATTTATTTAATCATTATAAACTCTCTAACTTAATTATTAAATTAAATTAGATTACTATTTCAAAATAATTACTTTCCTTAACTCATTAATTATTTATTAAACAAATAAATACTCAAATCACATCAAATCAATTAAACAAATACTTATTCAACGATAAACACATCCATTAAATATTTATATAATTCAATAAATATTTAATTAAAAATATCTGGATTGTTACATCATTCCCTCCTTACAAGAATTCTGTCCTCAGAATCACAACTCAAACCACTCATTCGTTACAATCTTCCCTACTTACAAAGATTCTGTCCCCAGAATCGAAGGCACAAATTAAACAAATAACTCAGAGTAATCTTTCATCATTTTATCTAAATATAGATTTTATATTTCCTACTACATTCATTATTTTAACAAATTCTAGGTTTCATTTCATAACCTTCACTTGAACTCAATTATATTCTGAGTATTATATATATTTTAACCCATTCATTTCCTTTTCTAAGGATCGTTATCATCAACACTCGGGATATTAAATTCACCCTTTCTTCTAAAAATTTCATCCTCGAAATTTTAGCAATTATTATTCAATCTATCAAAATAGATTTTACGTTAATACTATATTCATTCCTTGGGTTTTATAACCACTTCTTTCCACAAACATATTTCTATAATTAGTAACTTTTCTATTAAAAGTTTCACATTATTATTTGATAACTCATATCCTTCTCACTTCAAAATCTCTTTTCTCACTCATTCAACATATTCATCATTCAGTGTTGCATTCTACGACTCACTTCTTTTTAAGGAATACTTTCCTTTTTCACTTCCATCTTGCGAAATAACAAGAATCTTCCACAATTGTTCAATAATTGGGAAGTAGTATGAATAACTTCAAAATTTTAAAGATTCCAAATCATCTTTGAGGTCACAAGACCTTGAACTCTATTCTCTAGGTTTAATAGTGCTTCACCCCCCCCCCCCCGGGTTCTTCACACTTTAAACCCTCTTTGGCAGAATGTTTATCAATCATAAAGACTGAAAACACCCTCCACTCGTAGACTAGGTGGCCAGCCTATTGTACCACTACGTTGGGCAGCACCGTAGTATTTTGTAACGACTATATGCGTTACGCTCAGTACTTAGGGTGTTAAGCCCTTCGTACTATGTATTGTGCACAAACATTTCAAATATGATGTGTAAACTAAGCGTTACCCTCTAATAAAAAAGAGTTGTTCCTCTTAGAATTTAGAGTGCAAGCATTCAACTGAGGGTCTAATGACCACGAACCATGTCCACAGTTATAAGTAATTTTTCAACTTTAACTTTAACAGTCATACGACTATAAGGACTCCAAGGTACTTAAGGGATCAATCCTTCGTACATGTATTGTGCTCAAACATTTTAGCGCAAAGTATAAACTAAGCGCAACCCCTAAATAATAGGGTTGTTAATCTCAGCTTTTCAACATCTGAATCCGCACCAAAACAATTTGGTTGGGCATAACTTCTCCAGAAACTCTTGAATTTCATAAACATCTTTCAGTATTTGTCTAGTTGAATCAAATAACATAGACCTCTACAACAATTCGGACATCAACCGAAATATACATATATATACATACATATGTATTCTCATATCTTAAAGAAATCTCAAAAATCTTTTTATGACGTCATGATACATACTTTGTATTTATAGTCAGTTGAGGATTCCGAGTCATTTGGTGATTTTATCATACTACATCATACCATAGTGGCTTTGGCGATCCTTAGATCACATCCAACACTAGGTAATCTTGCATTGATAACTCCATCATTTTTATCATCTCTTTTGAGGTTCCATGATACATTGATGATATATAAAATACATTTTGATATATTCCAAATCATTTTTGTCTAGCCGAAGCAATTAGCATAGACATACGAATAACAATATTGTTGTTAAAACTCATTGGTTCCATAATTTGATCCAATGTTTTTCAAGAAAAATAGAAGTGTAAACATCAGCACGAAGTCAATTTATTTCGAAAGTCTAGCATAGCTAGTAGATTTAGAATACATATACTTCCACCATCAACTCCACTTTCTATAATGATCCATTGCTTAATAGGTCTATCTATTCCTATCATCCTCAATACTCCATTCATACTTATCTATACCTAGTTCGTCAAACTTACCACACGTTATGAGTTCAGGAATTTTCCACAATCATATGAGTTTAAGAACTTATCCTAGTTAGACTATAGGTGTCCATTCGTTGAGGGGTTCAAAAACATACCATATAATTATGAGTCACGAACCTACCATAAGTATGAGTTTTAAGAACTCGCACTTAACCTTATAATATTCTCTAACTATAGAGACCTATCTGTTATACACATGAGAAAAGAATCACCTTCTCAACATGCATATAGCAAATAGCGCGACACAAACATTCCAATGATTATCAATGTGATAAACTGAGTGCAAGCACAAAACCCTCACCCATACAAAGGTTTGTACGACTCAACCGTCACATGAGTCCTTAACTGAAATCCCACCTAACTCTATCTTGCTTATAACTTGCTCTTTGCTCGATACGAATTCCTCGTATCACATTATCTATAACTCCTCATGAGTTTATCTGGTACTATCATAGTACATTATCTTCATAACATGAAGCTATAATCATTCAACCATTACAAACCATCTTCCTTTTATAACTTAAACAGATCACGTCGTGATCTTATTCTATAATCATCTCCCTTAAAATTCTTTTCTTAACTCGTGATCGTTTTGTTTTACGATCCTCTTTCTTTCCCTTTTTTTTCATCATTTACGACATTATTCGTTATCTTGGCTATTGGAGTTAGGAAACTCCCATTTCTTATCTTTATATCTCTTCAAGATTCTTCTTTGAATCTACTTGTTTATATAACAATTCTTCCTTTAAGAATTTCTAATTTCATTTACATTGCTCAATATTCCATTTAAGGTCTACACTTTCATCACACGTATCCATTTACTAAACTTGGTACACATCGAGTCTCTAACAGTTTCAATATGGTACGCTGCGTGGTTTCCCACAAACAACCAACAAACTAGGTTCCGAGTTACTAGTTAAGTATATACCTCCTCAAGCTACTATGAAGGAATCGTTTAGCCCGGATACCATACATCAACTACTAAAGAGTACAATTGCACCATACTTAGATATAACTCTCTATTCTTAACTTCTTTATCATTCTCTTCTTTTAGACATTGTCTATTTATTATCACCTTACATCCTTATTATTGGAGTTGGGTAACCCCACATTCATATTCCTTATAACTCTGCGAGATTCTTCTTTGAATCCTCTTTCGCATGTTTTAAATCCCTTTTTATAAATTTCTTAAATTACTTCTTATAATTCAAACTCTATTTGAGCTTATTCTTTCATTATCTTCACCTCTCTTTTCGAAGGTTATAGCCTAAGGTACACCTACCTAAGGTTTATAACCTCAAACTTTGATATATTTACCGTAACGACCCCAAAAATCCATACAATTTAAATCTCAACTTGATGGTTAACCATACATTAAATATCAAATTTTACATCATTATTCGATATTAAAAACACTAAAATTACGGAATATTTAAAAGCGTTTATACATTTCCTTCTTTCTTGCCACGAATCGCAACCTTTACATTACATCTCTTTGATTCAATCTTATATCATGAATCGTTACAACAAAATGACTATACAAAGTCTTACATCATAACTAAATATCCATATACATTGGATAGCTCAACTTACAATTCAACAATGTGTTACGTTCAAAATATGAAATACATTTCTCATAAAACATAAGTAATCTTCGTGAATATAGATCTCTATAACTCACTTAGCACATATCTTTACTTTAAAATCTTGACCTGCAATAGTGGTTATTTGCAAGAGTGAGCTTTCGACAAAAACCAAAAAGTATGATTTTCATGCATCACATAGCACATAATAACATGTTCGATATACATCTCATTAAAGTAACATGGCATACATGCTTTTAATTCATATAGCAAATATAAAGATTGAGTTCCTTACTCAAACATCATTACTTAGCCAAAACAATGCAGTCATATATTGACTTTAACATTTTATGATTTCAACATGCATAACATATCATGCAATTTAAAACTGTTCATCAAGTCCACGTAACAAATAGGAACCGAAAGACTTGCCTTGATCGTTGTTTACCAATAATAGTTTAATAGCTTACAATTATCTGCACTTCACGTGCCCTACACAATTATATAATCATACGCATCAACTATTAGTCACATAACAACACATAGTAATTGTAATGTAGACTCTACTCCACATCTCATAATCTTTCCTATTAATTAGCACAAAATGTTCAATTAGATTGTGTTAACTTTTCGACTTATGACTCACTATATTTCTTCTTAGTCAAACTCAAAGTTCATTCAAGTGCTTAAGTCTTGCTAGGACTACTTATTTGTTTTATGTTAAACCCATTTCATATCCTATAATATTCATTTCAATTGAATTGAAACATTTTTTAAGTTCGTCAACACTTGGCACGGCGTTTCGACATTCATTCGTCACACGCTCGATTTGCCTCTCTTGTGTATGCTTACTATGCTTCAATAACTTATCTAATACATTATTTGTTAATGTTAAGCATCATTATATTTACTAATATTCATGTTTTATAACTTAGAATAACATCTTTTATCGTCAGGAGCACTACACATGCATATGTGCATGCCTGAAGCCCTCTGATTGCCCCCGAAAACACAACAGTCCTAAAGATGACCATTTTTACTACTGTTACAGACCTCAAATTGAAACACTTAAAGAACCAAGGTTGTAAGTCTACTCGTCCTCATTCCGGATCATCTTGAATCATCTCAATCAGAGTTCTTATGAGAAAGTTATGGCCATTTTACTACAGGAGGTGAAAACTGTCCGACTCAGACTTACATTAAGCACATGACGCGAGAACTAGGCTAACCCGATGGTCTTTGCGACAACGAAATTGGTATTGAGGGCAAGCGAATTTCAAAATGGGGCAATTTACGCTAGGGCGCGAATTTTGTATTTAAGGGCAATTTCAATGATTGCTTCATTTTTGTACTGGGCGCCAAAACTTGTAGAACCCAACCATCGAAGATCAGAACAACTAATTTATGTCTATTTAACACTACTAACATTTAAATTAACATGCTTATTACTTACAAATTTGCACATACACGTTACCAAGCATACATATACGAATTACCAACGACTGAACCACGATTCTAGAAATCTTAAATTTTGAAAGCACGGTTGAAACATAAAAACTCCATAGTTGACATATTTTAACACAGTAAACACTGTAAATTCTAATAACCACCAATTCATTTACTTTAACTACGATTCTCTGTTCTTAACAACAGAATTAACATGTTCACAGTTTTAATTTCCTAATTAGCTAACAACAATGTACTGATTTTGATTTTCTTAACAACCAAACTAATGAATATTTTGACTGTTAATAGCCATGTATAAGAACAGACACTGAAAAACAGTTTCCCTTTCTTTTAACAAAATTAACGAACAATTCTTTATCTAAACACAAACTTCTAGCATTACAACTACTTATATATGATAGTTGTCCTACTGCAACCACATATGCACATGATTCCATCATCCATTATAAAAATATGAATTACAGAGACTATACTACAAAACAAAGTAAACCTTAAGAACACATAGACTAAGGAATTATACTATAAATCATATATGTTAAGATTATGTAACATACCTTTAATTTTCTCAAACAATCCTTCTTAATCACTGAGAATATCTTGAAGAACTAAAAACTTTCTCTTGCTTTTCTTTCTCAGACTCTCTCTCAAACCTCTGACAATATTTTCTTTCTTAGGTTTAAGCCAATTGCATTATACGTAACTAAAACAAACGCACGTCTTTTTTTTAAACGTTTTAAATCTGTCCTCTACTAATTGCCCCTATTCAATTTATCAGTTAACAAATATTATGTATTATTTATATTTAATAAATCAAATTTAAAAATCCAAAAGCCATAAGGCTCCGTTTGACAAAACTCTTTAAAATTAAAGACTTAATGCATTTAAGCCTTGTTTAGCAAAATAAATTAAAACTACTTTAATTTATTTTAATAACCACTTATAATATAGTTATTTGTCACACTTCTAATTAATTAAGTTTTCATACTTAATTTAATTAATTCTAATAACAATTCATTGCATAATATAATAATTTATTTAATCATTATAAACTCTCTAACTTAATTATTAAATTAAATTAGATTACTATTTCAAAATAATTACTTTCCTTAACTCATTAATTATTTATTAAACAAATAAATACTCAAATCACATCAAATCAATTAAACAAATACTTATTCAACGATAAACACATCCATTAAATATTTATATAATTCAATAAATATTTAAATATTTAATTAAAAATACGGATTATTACATATATATATATATATATATATATATATATATATATATATATATTTATGATACATGAGTGAGTCTACGAGTAGCGTCAAACATGTTCACAAATATCAAATTCTAACTCTCAAAGGATCATGCTTCATTACGAAATCCATATACGTAAGTTAGTATGTCCGACATGCATTTCAAAATCATACTAACATGCTTGCAAGATTAGAATATACATTACCCCAAGTTCACAATTTCTAGTTTTCCAAATCTTAAAGTTTTCTTTGAATGTTTATACTAAAATCAACTAACATGACGTACTATATACATAACAACCTTAGTCCACACATTAAGGTTATTTATATGCATATTCTTACTGACATAGCATGCTCAGAAAGATACAAGACCACAAAAAGCAAAGCATTACATGATCGGCAACCCAAGCGATCACAGTCATGTATCTAGAAGTCGTATGCACAGGCCACTTCGAAAGCGAATGAAAAATAATGGCTCTGTATTTGTAGAGACTCAACATAACCAATGTTAAACCTATACCCAGATCATGTACACTGCTCCTAAACTTGTATACAAGCTCAGATAACACAATGGCATGCTAATCCATACCAATTAGCAGAGAATTCAACAATTACTAGAATTTAACAAAACTTCAAAATTAAGAACATAAATAGAAATTATACCTCTTGATGCTTAATTTTTGAACTCCCTACTTCTCTGATTAAAATCCTACAATGCTCAACTACTCACATTATCTACTGCACTAATCAGACAATTTCAAGTAACTGAGAAATGAAGAGTTTGGCTGTCATTTATAGAGAATTGGTTACCCAATTTCTAGCTTTGCACTAAGGTTTGATCTAGTGGAGAATGGAAGAGAACAATGGGTAGAAGAGAGTTGGCCAACTGCCAATTCATAGCCATCATCACCCTGGATTTGTAGCAGCTCAGTTCAAATAAGGAAGGAGTAGCCTACTGTGCATCACTGTTTGAGACTCCAAAATGGGACGCGAGTTTAATTCTCAGCAATTAGTTATATAATGCTTACTTTGGTTACTTGAATTCCCAAGATGTGGTTTTTAATGTGTTAATGCTACGACACAATGTAAAGTTAGGGATTTTTTATGTATCCTCATCATATAACCCATGTACATTTTATCACACCGATATACTTTATTCAGATGTTATCACATTACATTGTCTTCTTTATTAAAATAATAGTTTACAATATGTTCATGGTATTTTAATGTATACCCACACATATATTGTCACATAAGCATTTCATGATGTATTCTTAACATATGGTCTCAATAAATATAAATCTTCTTATATAGTTTCTATATATAATATAGCCACATTGCACTTTACACTTTATCACATGCTTGCACATAGCAATTAATAAATTATTTATCTTTCCAATTAATTAATAATAATATTAATTAATCCTTTCCCTATTAATAATGACATAATTAATCTTTATAACAATTGATTAAATAAATAAGAATCTTGTTTTATAAACATGTTGCTCATTGCTATTATATCTCTTACACTAATAATAGTCACATACTATTAATCACCATTAATATTTAATCAATATTCTTCAATAACAATTAACAATTAGTATAGATTAATTGTTTGCTTAACAATTCTTTCGTTAATTAATATAATCACTTTTTTTTCTCATCACGGTGCCACACAAGGCATTTCAACGAGTTTATTACAACTCCACATTTCCTCACATGTTACAATTATTCACATTAATATAATTGAGTTAACTCGTCTCATAATACGAAATCAATTCTATTCAAATAAATACTCATTTCCATTAATATATCTATTTATTTATATATGGAAATTCTTAGGTATTACAACAAAGCTACCATCATTAGCACCACGACGCTCATATTCAAGCTCGAGATACCTTTTTGAGATCAACAAGAGTTTTGATACTGTCATTATGTATCATAGTCATCGTGAAAGGCTCCCAAGCATCAGGTAAAGACAACTGTGACGCCCCCAAAATAGGTATACATCACCCATTCCGAGTCGCCAGATACATGGTACAAGATTCAAATACAAACTTAATTAATACAACTGTCGTGTAAAATACAACAAAATATAACTAAGTTTTTACACGAATATTGTCTCATAGTTAGTATCCAAACTCAAATTCAATCCTCATTAAATTTATTATCACACTAAATAGTGAGGACCGCTAAAACAACCATCTCGGACCGTCACTCCATTCCCCGACTAGTCCCGGCTACGTTCTCATTTCCTGAAGAGAATAATGAAAGCAAAAGGGTGAGCTCAACTAGCCCAGTAATAAATATTATGCCTAGATAATGCAGAATAAATTATCATTAGCCTTCAACAGTGTTAAACTGATAAAATACAATAAACATCAAGTTTAACTGCAGCGGAACAAGCAATCCATTAGAAGAATCAAGTAGAGCATGATATCTATTATCTTCTATGATTTAAGAGTTTATCAACAATTTTATTGCTGAAACTCAGCTTAATAATTAATCCACATCATCGAATCATCCCAGCACTACGGGCCAAGGATATTCATTAGTATCACGTCCACGAATTATCCACGCACTACGGGCCAAGGATATTCATGTAATCATCAATGGTCATGATCATTTCAACAACTTTCCATCAATGCACTACGGGCCAATGATGACTTTTACCACATCATTTGTAACATTACAAGTTATGATTATACCGAATGATCCCTGGTCATAATCATATCGATCAACAGTCCATCTATGCACTACAGGCCAAAGATGACTTTCATAAAATATAAGCATGAGGATGATGTCAATGATATAAGAATTCAATTAAATGAAAGCAATTGATAAATTTTTAAAGATTTATAATTTAATTTATCCAGAATTCAAAAACGTCCAAATTGGCAACATGATACCGCTTTGTGAAGTAAAATTCAAGAATAATATTGTATCAAAATGATTTGGACAGAAAAGAAATCAATTTTTGTCATGAATAGTACCCCAGATGAATATTAACCTAGCGAATAGTACCCTGTGAATAGTACTTTGGGAATAGTACCCCGTGAATAGTACTCCGGCATGAAAAACTTATCAAGAATGCTCAGAATAAAATTTCCATGAAAAGATACTGGATGAAGCGCAAATTTCAAGAATATTCTACTAATTTCATGGAGTATAGAAGCCAAAACTTAACAAAATGAGTATAGAATTCGGAATCTGAAACGAAATAATATTACTTACATACTACAGAGTATGGAAGAAAATATTATTTCATACCAATATTGAACAAAAATAATATCCCTTTCCTTTAAAAGGAGAGTATTCCAACTGGTATAGAGAGGATATTCTTGAAGAAAACTTGCACTATTTTTTACGCTAAAAGCTTTCTTAAACTTTAAAGAAATACGCTCAAGATTATAGAAGAAGAATTCCTTGATTCTGGTGTGATTTTCAATTCAAAAATAAGCATCCTATTAATAGGAGAATGGAAATGATACTATTTGAATTTAGAATTCACATACTGCACAGGGACCATACACGGGCGACCGAAAAATTTGTTTAATTTTTCAAAGTTTTACTATGCAATTACTATGCAGACACTATGCATAATAAAATATAATATATTCTATTTTTCATAAAAAAATAAAACTTATTATATTATAATATATATATATATATATATATATATATATATATAATCACGTCGTACCCCTCCCGTGACCATTTTGAAATCCTCCCTAGGATATTTCATTTTTTTCTTCCAAATGTGGCCCCCACCTTTATTATATAAAAATATATTTTGAATAACTTTCAACCGATTATTTTGAAAAATGGGTAAATAGGTGTCCAAATAATATGCCAAAATTTATAACAAATACTTCATAAAAAAATTCCCTCAATATTTTTAACAATATTTATTCATAATTATTATAACTCGCAATATTAACAACCAGATCGTTCCCAGGAAAGAAGGGGTTTCCGATAAGGATTTCTCCATATTGGCGCACAATTAGGTGACCAAACCCCTTTCCTCGACAGCACTTTCTAGACATTGTTAATTATGCAAATAATAATATAAATAACTTGTCATCTCAATTATTGATTTAATAATATAAAATATTGATAATAATTGAATCAAATAATGTGAGATACTATGCAGTAATTACTGTAGCAATAATTGAATATAACTGAGTGACTTCTTACGTAAGCATCAATAATCAATATCGCGTGCTACTATGCAACCATGCGTATTACTGTACTTTTATCACCGAGTATTTCAATAGTTAATGGAAAAACTTTCGCCGTTACTTTTATAAAAAGATATTTCTGTCGTTTTCTAACTCTGAAAATAATTCCGTTGTGGGGTCCACCAATGATTGTGTCGTCGTACGAATATTTCCCGTTAAAACGAATATTCCCCGACCAATCGAATAATTTATAACAACTTGCATATATTGAAATTTTTTTAAATATTACCCACAATTATAACATTATATCAAATTCACACCATAATATTCAAAAATATATTTCGACAATAATTAATCTTTATTTATGAAAGTTGGGGTCTTACAACCTCCTCATTTTATGAAATTTTGTCCTCAAAATTGGGGTACGTACCTGGTATGTCGAAGATGTGAGGATACCTTGATTTCATTTTAGATTCCAACTCTCAGGTCATTTCCTCAACATCGTGGTTTCTCCACAAAACGTTGACTTGAGGTATAACCTTGGAGCGTAGAATATGTTCCTTCTTATCCAAGATTTTAATAGGTACCTCTTCATACGTTAAATCTTCCGCTATTTCATCTGGTTCTAACTCAATAATGTGGTTCGGGTCTTCCACATATTTACGTAACGTAGATATGTGAAAAACGTTATGAACACGAGACATACTTGGCGGTAAGGCGAGTCTATAGGCCACAGTTCCTACTCGACCGAGGATTTCGAACGACCCGATGAATCGAGGATTGAGCTTTCCTCTGTTTCCAAATCTTGTAAATCCTTTCCATGGAGCAACACGTAACAACACATGCTCTCCAACATTGAATTCCACGTCCTTTCGATGAAGATCATCATAACTCTTTTATCGATCTTGTGAGGTTTTTATACGTTGTCGGATCATTTAAATCTTTTCCATTATCATGCATACCAATTCCGTTCCCAACAACGTTGTTTCCCCCACCTCGTCCCAGCATATTGGAGAACGACACTTGCGTCCATGCAACACCTCGAATGGAGCCATGCCAATACTTGCTTGATAACTATTGTTGTACGAAAATTCCACCAATGGCAAAAACATGTCCCAACTTCCTTTGAAGTCAAGGACACAGAGTCTTAATAGATCTTCAAGAGTTTGAATAGTCCTCTTCGACTGCCCGTCCGTTTGAGGATGATATGCCGAACTAAATCGTAAATCCGTGCCCATAGCTTTTTGAAAACTAACCCAAAATCATGAAGTGAATCTTAGGTCTCAATCATAAACTTTGATACTGGCATACCATGCAGTCTTACAATCTCTTTTATGTATATACGAGCAAGATGTTCAAGTAAATAAGTTTCTCATATAGGTAAGAAATGAGCAGACTTGGTTAGTCTATCGATAATAACCCAAATCGCATCTATGCCTTAAGAAACCTTGGGAAGACCAGTAACAAAATCCATGGTAATGTGCTCCCACTTCCATTCTGGAATTGCAAGTGGTTGCAATGGACCTTTTGGCACTTGATGCTCCACCTTAACTCGTTGACATGTTAAACACCTTGAGATAAAACTTTGGGATCTCTATTTTCATATTTCTCCACCAAAATGTATGCCGAAGATCACGATACATTTTGGTACTTCTAGGATGGATTGCAAACGGTGTATTTTGTGCCTCCATCATGATTTCATACTTTAAATCAGGGTCGTTAGGAACACAAAGTCTGGAGTTGACTCGAAGTATTCCTTCTTCATCGATTCTTGCTTCTGGAATAACACCTTCTTGTACTTTCTTTTTCATACACATCAGCTCCAGGTCTTTATCTTGAGCAACTTTAACTTTATCGATTAAAGTCGGTTCTACTGGTATATTTGTCATCATCACGTCGGTCCCTGGAGTCTTTATCTCTATCTCCATCCTTTGTAAGTCATACAAAATGGACCTTTGCGTTGATAACATCGCACTCGTACTCGCATATGATCTTCTACTCAATGCGTTAGCTACCATGTTCGATTTTCCAGGATAGTATTGAATGGTATGATCAATCCAAAAGATATGACTAGGAATTCATAATGCCCGTACCTAGTTCCGAAAGCAGTCTTTGGAATGTCATCAGTTTTAATCTTTAACTGATGATATCCGGAACGAAGATCGATCTTTGAAAAGAATTTGGTGCCTTGCAACTGGTCAAACAGGTCATCAATACAAGGTAACGGATACCTATTTTTGATGGTGATATGATTCAACTCCTGATAGTCAATACAAAGTCGCATACTTCCATCTTTCTTCTTTATGAATAGAATAGGAGCACCCCAAGGAGACGTACTAGGACGAATGAAATTGATGTCTAACAATTCTTGCAGTTGGGTCTTTAACTCTTGAAGTTCAATAGGAGCCATTAGATGTGGGGCTTTAGAAATGGGTTTTGTACCGGGTTCAAGGTCGATACCAAACTCGATTTCACGCTCCATGGGTAGGACAGGAAGTTCTTCGGGGAATACGTCAGGAAATTTATTAACAATAGAAATATCATTCAAATTTGACGTATTTTTGTTTAAATATGTGACATGGGCTAAGAAATCTTGACATCCGTTTTTCAATAAACGAATAGCTTTATGGCTTGATATGACAATGATTGACTTTAGTGGTTTGGTGGCTTGAATTCGCATAAAAGGTTGGTTAGGAATATGAAAGCTAACAACCTTACGAAAATAATCAATTTTTACATGATGAGTGTTTAACCAATCAATCCCTAAATTCACATCAAATGCAAGTATTTTCACAGAAATAAAATCGACAGGTAACGTCGCCTGCCGATTTGAATCAAACAAGACTTATAAACAGTGGATGTAATGAAGGTTTCTCCCAACGGAGTTTCAACAGATAAGTCAAAGTCTAATTTCTCCAGAGTTAAATTTAAACGTTGAACGCAAATAGGAGAAATAAAAGAATGGGTAGAACCATTATCAAATAAGGTATAAACTTCGCTTGAGTTTATGATTAGCTTACCTGTGATAACCTCGTTCAGGTTCCTCGCTTTTTGGGAGGTCACGACAAACGCTCTCCCTTGAACCACTGACTTTGACTTCTCTAGGACAGCCTTTGGTGCCTGTGACAACCCGAGAATTTAGAAAATTTTTAAAATTGCATTTAATTTATTTAAGGTTCAATATTAGAACCTAGACAGAAAATAAGTGTATGCGTTTGATATTTTCAAGAAGGAATTTTGAGGATTTCAAAATTCTGTGAAGGATTTAGGTGAATTATTTAGGATTAAGTGTATATGTTAATATGTTCTGTGTATATGGTTATGTATGTGTACAATATGTGGTTAAGGGTCAAGGGTTGACCAGATAAATTTTATCAGTGTCAAACCCTAATATGATTAAGAACGTCAATGTTCTGTTAGAAAACCCTAGCAATGGATAAAAACCCTAAAAACCGGTTCTGAAACCCTAATTAAGTTCAGTTTCGGGAATTTTAAAACCCTAATTCGGTATATGGGAACCCTAAATTGGGGATTTAAGTAAGACGTATATGGTTTTTGTATTAATCACAAACTTAATTAGGGATAACCCTAATTCATTAATTAGAAATTCTATTAATTAGAAACCCTAATTTATAAATTTGAAACCCTAATTTGTAATTTGGTAATTTCAATTCTTAATTAGGAAACATTAATCCTAATTTTCAAGTTATAATTAATTAGAAAACCCTAATCTAATTTCTAAATTAGAAAATTATTTTTTCTATTAGAAAACCCTAATTTACGGGTTGTAAGCCTTAATGACAATTTTGACCCTAATTGCTAAATTAGCAAATATTAATTAGGAAATACAAATTATAATTAGCAAGATTTAAATTACGATTAAGAAATTTTAATATAATTAGAAAATTATAATTATAATTTAGAAATATTAATTTTCTATTTTTAAAACCTAATTTAGAAATTCTAGAATTATTTTTCCAAACCCTAAACCCTAAAGGGTTCAAACCATAAACCTTAAGGGTTCAAACCCTAAACCCTAAGGGTTAGAACAATTGTCTAAAATGCCATTAAAATTAAATGCTAAAAGACTATTTTGCTCTTTGTTGCATTATTGAAGGTTGCTTGCAAATCTTGCTAATATTGGAGTGGTTGAGCAACCTAGATCAGCCATTTGACTTAAATAATAGCCAACCATTCGAATTTTCTTCAGATCATAGCAACATGTCATCAAATAAATAGATTAAGAGAGAGAAAGGGTCACTTTAATTTTCATTTTCACCCAAGACATTCTCTCTCTATATTTCGGAAATGTGAAGTGAGAGAGAGTGATAAGATGAGACATGACCATATCCCAACTTACCAAGAACAGATTCAAAAGTCAGAATCAAAAATCAAAGTTTAAAAGAGGTATAAACCTTAATCTTATAAATCTTTTGATTTGATGTTGTATGTTGAAATTGGTTTGTTAAAGTTATGTTAGAGGGTGTCATTTGATGATTTGGGTTGCCAAAACTTAGATCCATATCATTTTGATGCTCGAAATTAAAGTTTTTAGAACTGATCTATGAACCCTAAATTTTGGTCTGACAACCGAATGTTATGGCTCATAGATCTCTCTGTGTTAGTGGTGTTTGATGTTATAGAACTAGTCTTTGTAATAAGGGATTTAATCTGAGACTTGAAGCAAGCCCATATCATGTCTAGATCACAAGTTATGAGTGGTCAAAATCAGTTGATCGACCACGGCCGCTCGTTTCTAAAATGACCAGAAACCTGGCCGATTCCCGACAAGATTTTTAAGGTCCTTGATCTTGCTTCTGTTAAGTGTTTTAGTTATGTTGTTGGTTGAATATTGTAGTCTGACATGTTATCTACATTCTCAAACCACTAGATCACTCAGATCGTACTCAGAATCAAATTTATACGTGGTCAAACCACCGTTGACCAACTAGTAGTATGAAGTTCTGGGTAACCCAGAATCTTCAAGAAATGTTTTCTGACTAGCACTTTGATTGGCCTTGATCTCTTAGGTTTGTTGTTTGTAGGATGATCTGATGCTATGTTTTTATACCTTGACACCTCCACTACACATGTGAACTATTATATCACACAACAAAAACCCAGAACGCATGATATGAGGATTCAAAGTAGCATCCTCGTTACTGCTTGAGTTTATGGGCAACCCAGAAACTCAAGAACACGTCTGACAACTATTTTGGAGGCCCTGATCTCATAGTTGTGATGTTTTTTTTGACCAAAATGATGATTGAAGATTATAGTGCTACATTCCTAATACACGATCTGAGTCTTAGATGGGACAAAAACAAGCTAGAAAGAAAATTAAACACGGTCAAACTTTGAACCTTGAGAACCGACCTACTAAGAGTTGTTTCATTCAGATATGCTTATGGATAATCATTGCTGATTGCCATCGTAGAATTGTACTCTGTACATATTGCATGTATAATTCAGGTATGAAAGGCTGATCACTTTCATTACCCTTCGATCCAGATATATTTGTTCATGTTATATACTTGTTCAGTCAAAAGTTTATTCGTGCTAGTTCGCAATTATATTGTTGAATTATAGCCAGCTTATTATTCAAATCATTTCAATCATGATATATCGTTAAATTATTGAACTTAAACTTGATGGGCAACTTTTATGCTCACCCTTGCTATATCATGATAAACATTGCAGATTAAGACGAATGCGTCGGATACAAGAAAAGGTTAAAGACAGTTCCAACTTAAAGTTAATATGTGCAATTAGATTTGTATAAGTATTGTATATTAATGTTATTGTAAGTCAAGTAAGTTATGAATTATGTATTAAGTTAAGGTTACTCGACCTTGGAGAATAGTGCAAGACCCCGAATTTTATGAAATAAAAGTATTCAATTTTTCTATTTAGTAAATAGTTAAATTGATAAAGTTTAAAGTTAAGGGTGATATATATAAAATTTTCAAAATACGCAAGTGGTTATAAAATACTCATTTCTGTCGGGGAATATTCGTTTGGTCGTGGAATATTCTTGTTGTCTCTGGAATATTCGTATGACTGACAAGCGACCCATTTGTGGGCCCCATAATGTAATATATATGGATGAAGAAAATGACAAGTTTGAGTTTTTAAAAATGACGTAGTTATTACCGCTTAACACTTTGTTGGAATGCTCGGTGGTTAAAATACGATGTCTACGCGTGGTTGCCGCGATGGCAAGAAAGATATTTGCAGCGATTTTTGAATTATTGATTCTATGTAAGACAGACACTACTCAATAATTGTTATAGTAATTACTTTATTCAATATTTTATTTTATTGATTCAATAATTGTTGCGTTGATATTTTATATTATTGTTGTTTCAATAATTATCAACGCAAGATTTTCCATTATCATATCAATAATTCATATTATTTGAATAATATTATTAGATAGCATTATTGATAATGTCTAGAAAGTTCTGTCAAAGGAGAGGTTTGATCACCTAATTGCACGCCATAAGGAGAGAAATCCTTATCGAAAAGCCCCTCTTTCCGAGAACTGCCTGGTTGTCATTATTGTGATTCTGTAATATTATTTGTGAATAATTAATTATTGATTTATATGATAAGAAAATATTTATTTGATGTGGATATAAATGATGGATTTATTTATGTGGTTATAAATGAAGGAATTAGTGTTGAGGTGTTTTATCAAGATTTTTTGTCGGAATGGAGGTATTAAAATTAAATCGGTGTTCTTAAAGCTCTATCAAATGAGTTATAATTTTAATCCGAATCGTTAGATCGTTGTGATTTTTGGATATGTTATACATATATAAGTTGAGTATATGTCTACAAATTTTGAACCGTTAAAAATTAATGCATGATTTGTTATGAATTTTAAGAAGTGTTGAAAATCATCCGTTTGTGGGTTTCGGATATTTTCTGTCTGGAATTTGGAAAAACTTAAAGCTACGAAGTTGTAGAGAATTCGATTTCGTGTGGAATGGACATAAAATTTGTATTTTTCTGATAAACAGGCTATTTTCTATGAATTACTGAAGTTTCGAAAAATAAAATAATTTTTATTAAAATTGGGTGGGACCCACTTTTGGTTGGTGTTGAATACATGTGTTGATTTTGGGTGGGCCCCACTATGGTGGCTGATGATTTTTCAAGAGTGGTTGCGTAGGAGAAAAAGAAAGTATAATATTGATTTATTATTTAATCTCCTTTGGCATTCTAGTATTTTCATATAAATAGGCGCTTAAGTTAGAATTGAAAATCACACCAGAAACATAAGTTTTTTCTCTCTATATTATCGAGCATATTTTTGTGAGTATTAGATACTTTGAGAGTTGCTATTCAGTGCAAGTTTCCTTCGGCTTTACATCCGATATTTCAGTTAGAAATACTGCTCTTTTGAGGTAAGGGATTGTAAGGGTTATTATGTTTTTTAGTTTCGTAATTTTTCTGAAGTTCAAAAATTGTGGAAAAATTTGAAATGATAATTTGATCAGTTTTCTAGATTGTGTCCAAAAATGGCGATTTTTGGATGTATAGATTAGTAGTTATGAAATTTATGAGAAAAGACTATTTTAAAAGTAAACCCTTATAACTCCTTGTGGTTAACTCCAAAATTAGTGAAATATTTATTGGGAGTACATGTATATAATATTAGTATACTCTGTAAATTTCAGAATTTTCGGACAAAAGTACAATTTATGATAAATGTCTAAATATTCGGCAGTTTTGGCCATATAAAAATAGTAAGTGAATTTTAAAAATTCCGAGAAAAATATATGTTCAATATGGGACTATATTCTGCTAAATCCCAGAAAAGAAAATCTTTTGAGACTGATTTGGTATTTTTTTCATGAAAATAGACTAGTTATGAGTAAATGAATTAAATATGTTATGTGAAGTAAGAAAATTGGAAAATAGGATTTTATGGCTTGAGAATCCTATATGAGGTATATGCAGATTTTTGATGAGGATTTTGGTTATTGGTGATGAAATCTTATGAGTTTGACATTTTAGGGTGATTAAATGCATTTATTAATAAAGTGTAAATAATTAAAATAAATTGTTTATAAGTTTAAGAAATGATTAAAATATTGTTGTAATATTAATAATATGAGATCATTAAGTGACTTATAACATTTGGATGAAGGTGTTGTAAATATTGATATAGATTTTATTGTGAAACTTTATCTTTTTGTGTCAGGGTTACTATTCATGAGTTACTATTCATGACAAAATTGGTTTCTTTTTCTGACCAAATTATCGGTGATTTATGAATCTTACTCTTGAGATTAAATCTATATGTTGATTATATTGTTTTTATTATCATATATAACATTTTTATAACCCTAATGATGATATTTCTCTTTGACTTGAGTGTAAAGATGGGTAGATTATTGATATGATCGTGACTATGGGTTCTCTTTGGCCAGTAGTGCAAAGATGAGTTGTTGACAGGTATGATCATGACCATTGAATTTATAATTGAATATCTTTAGTTTAAGTGCAAAGGTGAATTGATCAACATGGTTATAATTATTGTTTATATAAATTCTGAAATGATTATATATTTCTTTGAGATATTAATATCTTTGGCCCATAGTGCAAAGATGAACTTTTATTGAATATCTTTGGCATGTAGTGCAAAGATGAACTGTTGTTGAATAGCTTTGGCCTGTAGTGCAAAGATGAACTGTTGAGGAGTATCTTTGGCCTGTAGTGCAAAGTTGAGTTTGTTAGTATGATTATGAACAGGAACTGTGATTTGGTATAACCATGAACTTTGATGTTTCAGGTAAAGACATGTGATGAAAATTATCTTTGTCCTGGGTACGAAGAGGAATTTAGAATCACAATTATGATTATGAGTTATTCACATGATTGTGGACAGGAACTGTTGATTGATGTTACAGGAATAAAAAATTATTTGTTGACTTTTAACATGGAGAAGATAATAGACTTTATGGTATATTTGACTCTTCTAATGGATCGCTCGTTCCGCTGTAACTATGGTTAAAAAGTTTTATCATCTACTATATGTTATAAATCTCTGATTTATTACTGACGAAGGCTATTGATAATTTAATTATCTTTAGTCATGATATTCTTTACTGAGCTAGTTGTGCTCACTCTTTTGCTTCACAATTCCTTTTAGGTAATAAAAGTGTAGCTGGGTCGAGCTGGGATAACAGGAGAATAGAACGGTGGTCTCTAGCTGTGAAGGTTCTCCCTAAACAGTATAGAAAAGTGTGTTGTATTTTATACATCATTTAGTAGTTATATTTGGTGAATCAAATAAGGTGAGGCGAACCCAACTTTGGAAGGGTGTTTTGTCACTATCATACAAGATGTCTAATGGCATACAACATCGTGTCATCATAAGACAGGGTTGTGCACATCCACTTGCTGAGTATATCTACGAGCACTACCTATATGATCTTGGAGTTTGGTTGAAATATAATTTTCAATTGCAGACAGTGGAGATAGTTATATGTCAAGAGAAGACTCACCATTGGAAAGAACATGATAGTAATCTTCTTGTTTTTCTTTGGGGTCTATTGGGTCAACCAAGGATAATTCTGTGAACATATGATATCTATCATAACCTAGACGCATGGCCTCCCATGTACGAAGGTTTCCTTGAGCACTTCCCAAAGATTTTAATTTCTAAAATAGTTTTTGACTGTACCTTTATGTAAGGTGCCATTGTGATGTGCTATCCAAGTTGGTGTCAAGAGTCACAGTTGGTATATATATTTGTATCAAAACTCATAACATATGTGTTGTTGTATTTTGCACGACAATTGTAGTAATAAAGTTGTAGTTGTTTTCTGTACCATGTATTTGGCGACTCAAAATGGGTGATGTATACCTATTTTGGGGGCGTCACAAATAGTGTGTAAAATGTATTGTATAAACAATTTATGTTTATATCTTCCGCAAATATAGTACTAGTGATAGAATGATCGAACCGGATCCGCGGTGATTTGGGACCTCGGATTCAGGGCCCTCACAGTTGGTATCAAAGTTGTAGGTTATGAACCGTAGGTAGGAATACCTCAGACTAATAACCGCAGTGATTATTATAAGTACTAACTCACATAGAGTTTGTAATACCCGAGAAATATATATATATATATATATATAATAATAAAAATTACCTTGTTTTAAAATATATTTATTCGACTTTGTCATTTATTTTGGGTCAAAATAGTCATTTAGGTTATGTGGGCTAATAAATATTAATAATGATGGATATTAATTGGTAAAATTGGGCTTTAAATTAAGTGGGTCAAATTTATAATTGTGTAAAAATATAAAATTCTATCAAAATTGGGAGAGTTAGTAAATATAAAAAAAGGTAATTAATAAATAAATAACTAGACCTAAATTTACTGGCATTATACGAGTTGGAGGAAGATTGTGAGAGGGAGATAGCAGCCGCATAAAAGAAAAAAAGGGGGGAAGAAATAAAGTCGCTGGTACAGAGAAAAGAGATAAAATACAGGTAATTTAATAATTCATGTCTTTGAATTGAATTTGATGGTTATGATGACTCATTTAATAATTGAATAAGAACATAGAATGAATTGTAAAATAATAAATATTTAATGGGTTAAAGTGGATCTTCAGGAAGATGGTATATATATATATTGATTAAAAAATGGATTGCTTCAGGAAGATGTTATATATATATATATATATATATATATTGATTAAAAAAAGAAGAAGTAATGTTTCCTTATTGAATGCTAATAGATTCAGGTGAACTGTTAAAGCCAACGTAATCATACATTAGTTTAAATTGTATTGTGTTTGCTAACAGACTACAATTGATCAGAGTTTCCTATTATTGGTACCATGCGAATAAAAGACAGTAATTTTTTTATAAATTATAATAACTAGGTAATTAGTAATTTAGCACATACTTTATTAATTTATTTTATTAATTTGTGTAATTAGTTCGAACGGAGGGAATTTAAGGAGTTATATTTTGGAATATAATCTTTGGGTATTACATTGCTTAACCCAGGTACGAATTCCGTACTCTTTCAGCGAGACTCTTTTGTTTTTGATTTGTTCATTTCGTTATTCGTTTCAAAAATTAGTATTGCCTCTCATAATTGTTCCTTGTCAATTGATTGTGATAAATTTGTTTTGGCGTTGAATTAGAACTCATATTTGTACTCTTTAGACTAGTGCGTCATGTCTAAATTTTATTTTGATATTTATAGTGATGTACATGTTATTATTTTAGAGACTTGTGTTGATGATTCGTTCGATTTAACATGTACACGTTAGAACCCCTTTGTGTTGATATTTTGTCGCATATGTTGTGACATTATATTTTTGTTAGAATATCGTAGGGTATACCTGAGCTATAACCATCTGTGGGGGTACCACAAGCATGTCCTCTTTGCACCAAGGCATGACACCTTCCGTGGCAGTGTGACCAGTCCATGGCGTCTCCGTTTTGTGCTCCAGTGGGAGTTGGCCATTTGGTGTTTTGTTGTGGGAGGCGTATGGGTCGACCCTAGTTTTTCTGTTCTGTTCTGCGGATTGGTGATGTTTGTGCTAAACACGCCTTTCCTATTTTACATGAATTGGATTCGCGGTCCAATGTGTGTGACTTGCCTGTGTGGCATTATTTGATTTGCCTATTTGGCATTATTTGACTTGCTTGTGTGGCAATGTATATTTCTGTTTTATTCTGAGCTCGGTATGAAATAACACCCAACCATTTGATTCAGCCTATTATTTCGTTGTGTTAGATTTGTTCGTTTCATTTCAGTTCGTTTCATCTCTTTTCATTTAATTGAGTTAGTTATTTCGGTTCATTATTTGTATTCTATATCCGTACTGGGCGTTTGGCTCATGCTGTGTTTTCTTCCGAAGTGTCGAATCGGGGGATCAAGGCAAGTGTGATTAGAGCTCCATTCATTCCAATGATTTAGAAATATTCTGCTTTTAGACTTGATGTGTCGATTTACTTGGAATTGTAATAATTATTTTAGATTGTGGTTTGAGACGATTTGGAGATTTATTATGGTTGACTTGTGGTATTTATCGCTTATTAAGACTATTCTTTTGTGGCTTTGAGCCTTGCTATTAAATTCATTAGTTTTGTTGTGTTTTGAGTAACCTCTCTTTCTATTTCGGAAAGGGGATGTTACAGAGTTAGTTGGTCGGTAAGATTCAAAGACGAATCTCGACGAGTTATAAGATACAGAGTTCCCTAACTCTAATAATAAAGTTGAACAGTAGTGATGAATAGATAGAGTCTAAAAGACTAAAAGTATAGAGATAGGAGATCGTAAAACAAAACGTTCAAGACATAGAAATGAATCGTAATATATACGATAAGATCATCCCGTGATCGGATAATGTTATAGTATGAAGAAGAATCAAGCGAATGATTGCAAAGTTAACATCAAGATTGCTGGGTGTCAGTTCTACTATGAATTGGTACAGATTCATGAAAGGATTATGAATATGGATTAAATGAAATTCGTATGGAGAAGGAAGTTAGGATAATTATTGGGATGTCTGTGTCGCGCTATTTGCTATATGCATGTTAAGAGGGTGATTCCTTTCTCATGTGTAGAACAGATAGATAGGTTATAGGTAGAGAATATAAGGTTAAGTACGAGTTCTTAAGACTCATACTTATGTGACATTCTTGACTCATAGTTATATGAAATGTTTATGAACCCCTCAGCAAATGGACGCCAAAGGTCTGACTAGGACAAGTTCTTCTCATATGATTGTGGCAAGTAAATGAACTCATAAGTGTGGTTTGACGAACTGGGTATAGTTGTGTGTAAATGGAGTATTAAAGATTATAGGAACAGATAGATTGTTAAGCTAATGATTATTAGTGGAGACATAAGTTTTCCAAAACTCCTAGCTATCCTAGACTTCGAAATTTTAACGTCAAGCTAAATACGCACTATGTGCTTTTAAAAAAATATATGTAGACTCGTAATCATTTTTGAAATGGTTTAAAGTATAGTCTATGCTACTTATTTCAGCTAGACGCAAATGATTTGAAATATCAAAATTTATTTTATTTATCACTCATGTACCATGTAACCTGGTGCAGAGATGATAAAAGTTGATAGAGTTGTAAATGCAGGAATACTTAGTGCGAATTCAATCTGAAAATCATTGTTCCACTATTGTATGATGTGTTATGAAAAGTCACTCGATGACGGCATCCTTAAACTGATTTGTTAATGATGCTGATGCGGATCATGACGTCATTCTCAAAAATATTTTCAAAATTTTAATTTGCCAACGGGGTTTGGCTACACTTAAATAATTCGATTGAATTGAATTATTGATATGAGTCTACGCTATTCGATTCAGCTAGACTAATGTTATGAAAAACTCTATGTGTTCATTGAAAGAAATTTCCCAAAACAAATTGTTGTGGTGAGGAATCCGATAAAACTGAGGTAAAAGTTTATGCGCCCAAGGCGGATACGAGAAATAGATCAGACCAGAAGTACTTTATAAGTACAGGGCATACCGGGCTAATTACCCGCTATGTCTGTAAGTTAAGATGGGTCGCGGATGAATTTCCATATAACCTTTGCGAAAATGACAGACAATAGTCTGTAAAACCCCTCAGCATAATTTCAAAATTTTATTCTTGTGAAGAATGTATTGGGTAACATGTGATGATGAGAAGGAATGCTGAATGGTGTATGATGTAAGGTGTAAGGTAAATTTCGGGGACGAAATTTTTAGAAGACGGGGTGAATGTGACAACCCGAGAATTTAGAAAAATTTTAAAATTTTAATTAATTGATTTAAGGTTCAATATTACAACCTAGACAGAAAATAAGTGTATGCGTTTGAAATTTTTAAGAAGGAATTTTGAGGATTTTAAAATTCTGTGAAGGATTTAGGTGAATTATTCAAGATTAAGTGTATATGTGAATATGTTCTGTGTATATGGTTATGTATGTGTACAATATGTGGTTATGGGTCAAGGGTTGACCGGATAAATTTTATCAATGTCAAACCCTAATATGATTAAGAACGTCAACGTTCTGTTAGAAAACCCTAGCAATGGATAAGAAACCCTAGAAACCGGTTTTGAAACCCTAAGTTCAGTTCCGGGAATTTTAAAACCCTAATTCGGTATATGGGAGCCCTAAACTGGGGGTTTAAGTACAACGTATATGGTTTTTGTATTAATCACAAACTTAATTAGGGATAACCCTAATTCATTAATTAGAAATTCTAATAATTAGAAATCCTAATTATTAGGAACCCTAATTTGTAATTAGGTCATTTTAATTCTTAATTAGGAAAGATTAATCCTAATTTTCAAGTTATAATTAATTAGAAAACCCTAATCTAATTACGAAATCTAATTTCTAAATTAGAAAATTATTTTTTCTATTAGAAACCCAAATGACAATTTTGACCCTAATTACTAAATTAGTAAATCTTAATTAGGAAATACTAATCATAATTAGCAAGATTTAAATTATGATTAAGAAATTTTAGTATAATTAGAACATTCTAATTATAATTTAGAAATATTATTTTTCTATTTTTAAAACCTAATTTGGAAATTCTAAAATTATTTTTCCAAACCCTAAACCCTAAAGGGTTCAAACCCTAAACCCTAAAGATTAGAGAAATAGTCTAAAATGCCATTAAAATTAAATGTTAAAAGACTATTTTGCCCTTTGTTGCATTATTGAAGGTTGCTTGCAAATCTTGCTAATATTGGAGTGGTTGAGCAACCTAGATCAGACATGTGACTTAAATAACAGCCAACCAGCCGGATTTTCTTCAGATCATAGCAACATGTCATCAAATAAATAGATTAAGAGAGAGAAAGGGTCACTTTAATTTTTATTTTCACCCAAGACATTCTCTCTCTATATTTCGGAAATGTGAAGTTAAAGAGAATGATAAGATGAGCCATAACCATATCCCAACTTACCAAGAAAAGATTCAAAAGTCAGAATCAAAAATCAAAGTGTAAAAGAGGTATAAACCTTAATCTTATAAATCTTTTGATTTGATGTTGTATGTTGAAATTGGTTTGTTAAAGTTATGTTAGAGGGTGTCATTTGATGATCTGGGTTGCCAAAATTTAGATCCATATCATTTTGATGCTCGAAATTAAAGTTTTTAGAACTGATCTATGAACCCTAAATTTTGGTCTGACAACCGAATGTCAGGGCTCATAGATCTCTCTGTGTTAGTGGTGTTTGATGTTATAGAACTAGTCTTTGTAGTAAGGGCTTTAATCTGAGACTTGAAGCAAGCCCATATCATGTCTAGATCACAAGTTATGAGTGGTAAAAATCAGTTGACCGACCACGAAAACTGGTTTCTGGGCAGCCCAGAAACTCAGAACCGATCTGACAAGATTTTTAAGGTCCTTGATCTTTCTTCTGTTAAGTGTTTTAGTTATGTTGTTGGTTGAATATTGTAGTCTGACATGTTATCTACATTCTCAAACAACTAGTTTATACGTGGTCAAACCACCGTTGACCAACTGGTAGTATGAAGTTCTGGGTAACCCAGAATCTTCAAGAAATGTTTTCTGACTAGCACTTTGACTGGCCTTGATCTCTTAGGTTTGTTGTTTGTAGGATGATCTGATGCTATGTTATTATACCTTGACACCTCCAACGCACATGTGAACTATTATATCACTGGCGAAAACCTGAACGCATGATATGAGGATTCAAAGTAGCATCCTCGTTACTGCTTGAGTTTCTGGGCAACCCAGAAACTCAAGAACACGTCTGACAACTATTTTGGAGGCCCTGATCTCCTAGTTGTGATGTTTTATGACCAAAATGATGATTGAAGATTGTAGTGCTACATTCCTAATACACGATCTGAGTCTTAGATGGGACAGAAACAAGCTAGAAAGAAAATTAAACACGGTCAAACTATAAACCTTGAGAACCGACCTATCAGTGTTCTTGAGGATCAAGAACACCAACAGCGACGAATTTATAGCCTAAGCCCCTATAGCGACACTTAATTTCGAAAATTAATATTTTAATTAAATAAATCGAATTAAATGGTTTTTAATTATTAAAAATACATAATAAATTCTGAACAATTATTTTGAAGTCTGAAAAATAGTTTTTAATTATTTAGAGTATATTTCATAAATATTTAATATTTTTGGAATATAAATGGTATTTAATTTATTTAATTACAATATTAAATAAATTATTTAAAAATGATTTTAATACATGAAAAATCATGAAAAATAATATTATGGTATAAGAAAATATTTAAAGATATTTTCGTGACTTTTAATATTTTTGATGAATTTCATTAATTAATCAATATTAAGGATACTTAATTTATTTACTAAATATATTAAATAAATTAAGGAAAAATAGAATTAATGATTTATAAATCATATAAAAATGATTTAAGTATTATAAAAATATTTTAAGTTATAAAATATAACTTTTGATAGTTTGTCATAAAAATATTAATATTGTAATATTAATAGCAATTATCGGATAAAGAATTTAATTATTTAAAAATCATATAAAGGTGATTTTAAAGTATTAAAAATATTGTGTGATATTATAAATATATTATAATATTATGACTTGTATTTCATTAATATTTTCTAATAAATAAATATTAATTATAAAGGAATATTGTGGTATTTATATTATATAAATACGATATTAATAATGGAAAATTCATGATAAATAGTAATAATTATTTAAAAATTATTAGGAGCTTGTAAAAATTATTTTGACTAATATTAAAATTATCTGAGATAATGGTTAAGCGTTTATATAGAGTTTAATTGAACTTAAACTCGTGAATGTCCGACTAGACCGTCGGGATGTCAAATTTGTGTCGGGTTCAACTCAGACTGCAATAGTTTGACTTGATACCGAGTCTTATATGTGTTATAGACTGATAGAGTTATATGTTATGTGTTTAGGTTATTCTATGTATATCTATATATATATATATATAATAGTATTATATTGTGATGAAATTATTCTAATATTGGAGATCTATATTACTAATATTAGGTCTTCAGATAAAGCGTTAAAAATTACGTAGCGGTAATCAACGGTCCAGGCAAGTTTGTTTTTACTTAACTCTACAAAGAGTTGTTTTATTCAGATATGCTTATGGATAATCATTGCTGATTGCCATTGTAGAATTGTACTCTGTACATATTGCATGTATAAGTCAGGTATGAAAGGCTGATCACCTTCATTACCCTTCGGTCCAGATATATTTGTTCATGTTATATACTTGTTCAGTCAAAAGTTTGTTCGTGCTAGTTCGCAATTATATTGTTGAATTATAGCCAACTTATTATTCAAATCCTTTCAATCATGATATATCGTTAAATTATTGAACTTAATCTTGTTGGGCAACTTTTATGCTCACCCTTGCTATATCATGATAAACATTGCAGATTAAGATGAATGTGTCGGATACAAGGAAAGGTTAAAGACAGTTCCAACTTAAAGTTAATGTGCGCGATTAGATTTGTATAAGTATTGTATATTAATGCTATTGTAAGTCAAGTAAGTTATGAATTGTGTATTAAGTTAAGGTTACTAGACCTTGGGAAATAGTGTGTAAAATGTATTGTATAAAAAATTTATGTGTGTATCTTCTGCAAATATAGTACTAGTGATAGAATGATCGAACCAGATCCGCGGTGATTCGGGACCTCGAATTCGGGGCCCTCACAATGCCTCCATCCTAGCTGGACTTGACTTCACTGCACGAAAAAATCGAGCCAGGCGACCTTCTCTTCCATAATTGTAACATGTTTTGGACTGTTGCGTACAATTTGGACTGGTGTGTCCCTCCCCTCCGTATTTGTAGTATATGATCGGTGGTCTTTCTCCTTCCTTAACAACAGGTGTTGGTGCTGACGTCTTTCCATAATTGTTGAATCACCTCTTCTTGAAATTTCCACTTCTATTGTCTTGGCCATGATTACTACCGAAGTGATTACCATTTCTAGCATGTTGACTTCCTCCACGTTTGTTATCACCGCTTCGATGACTTCTACCACTGGTATTATCATTTTGTCGGCTACTCTATCTTGGTTGGGTTGACTTATTATCACGCTCCAATAACTGAGCCCTATTTACAATATCTGAATACAAACACAGTTTATGAGAAATGAGATATTGACGTATTTTAGGTTTCAAACCTTGCAGAAGCATTCACGTTATTCTCTCCTCATTATCAATGAAGTGGGACGCAAACTGGGACAACTCGGCAAACTTAGCTTCGTACTGCGACACTGTCATATTGTTTTGCTCCAGCTTGATGAACTCTGCCTCCTTCATGTGACGAATACTTTCGGGAAAGTACTTGTCGTTGAACAGTTCTTGGATCTTCTCCCAAGACATCTTTAGTGCGACAGACTGAGTATGTTTTATAGACTCCCACCAGTAATCTTCCTCTCCTCGCAACATGAAGGTGGTAAAGGGAACCATTTGCTCCTCGGAGCATCCCAAGACATTAAATATCTTGGTGATCTACTTTATCTACGTCTCTGCCTTAAGTGGTTCTGGATTTCCCACAAACTCCGGTGGTCCCAACTCCTTGAACTGCTTAGCGGTGACAATCCGTGAGTTGCTAGTGTTTCTACCTGCATTTTTGACAGGAGTCACTCTCGCCTGATGTTGCATGAATTGCAGAAAGCCTCTGAACAATCCGTCGTTCATCATTTGGTCGGTGTTGTTGTTCACTTGAGGATTATTGTCTTCTTGATGCACATTATCCTGGGTATTGATCGTTGGTGACTCAACAGTCTCATGTGCTCCATTGCTTATCTAAACATTCTCGGATGTCATTTTCAAACACTACCACAGAACAAGGGTTAATTAACATGCCATATATTATCCATATATTATGATCGACAAATTAAATAACAAATAATCTTAGGTAGGTCATACTAGCGAAGGATTTCCCCGTCTTACCCCCTAGTTCTAGTCACACATCGTAGCTAGGGATCATATCTCTAAGCTTTGATACCAACTGTGATGCCCCCAAAATATGTATACATCACCCATTCTGAGTCGCCACATACATGGTACATGATTCAAATACAAACTTAATTAATACAACTGTCGTGTAAAATACGACAAAATATAGCTGAGTTTTTACACGAATATTGTCTCATAGACAATATCCAAACTCAAATTAAATCGTCATTATATTTATTATCACACTAAATAGTGAGGACAACTAAAACAACTATCTTGGACCGTCACTCCTTTCCCCGACTAGTCCCGACTACGTTCTCATTTCCTGAATAGAACAATGAAAGCAAAAGGGTGAGCTCAACTAGCCCAGTAAGAAATAGTATGCCTAAGATAATGCAAAATAAATTATCATTAGCCTTCAATAGTGTTAAATTGATAAAATACAATAAACATCAAGTTTAACTGCAGCGGAACAAACAATCCATTAGAAGAGTCAAGTAGAGCATTATATCTACTATCTTCTATGATTTAAAAGTTTATCAATAATTTTATCGCTGAGACTCAGCTTAATAATTAATCCACATCATAAAATTATCTCTGCACTATGGGCCAAGGATATTCATTAGTATCACGTTCATGAATTATCCATGCACTACGGGCCAAGGATATTCATGTAATCATCAATTATCATGATCATGTCAACAACTATCCATCAATGCACTACGGGCCAATGAGGGCTTTTATCACATCATTTGTAACATTACAGGTCATGATTATACCGAATGATCCGTGGTCATAATTATACCGATCAACAGTCCATATATGCATTACGGGCCAAAGATGACTTTCATAACAATATAAGCATGAGGATGATGACAATGATATAAGAATTAAATTAAATGAAAGCAAATGATAAATTTTTAAAGATTTATAATTTAATTTATCCAAAATTCAAAAACATCCAAATTGTCAACATGATATCGCTTTGTGGAATAAAATTCAAGAATAATATTGTATCAAAATGATTTGGACCGAAAAGAAATATATTTTTGTCATGAATAATACTTTGGATGAATAGTAACTGAGTGAATAGTACCTCGTGAATAGTACTCTGACATAAAAAACTTATCAAGAATGCTAAGAATAATATGTCCATGAAAAGATACTGGATGACGCGCAAATTTCAAGGATTTTCTACTAATTTCATGGAGAATAGAAGCCAAAACATAACAAAATGAGTATAGAATTCAGAATCCGAAACGAAATAATATTACTTACATACTACAGAGTATGGAAGAATATATTATTTTATACGAATATTGAACAAAAATAATATCCCTTACCTTAAAAAGGAGAGTACTCTTGATGGTATAGCGGGGATATTCTTGAAGAAAACTTGCACTGTTTTCTACGCTAAAAGCTTTCTTAAACTCTAAAGAAATACGCTCAAGATTATAGAAGAAGAATTCTTTGATTCTGGTGTGATTTTCAATTCAAAACTAAGCATCCTATTACTAGGAGCATGGAAAGGATACTATTTAAATTTAGAATTCACATACTGCACAGGGACCATACACGGGCGACCGAAAAATTCGTCTGATTTTTCAAAGTTTTACTATGCAATTACTATGCAGACACTATGCAAACACTATGCATAATAAAATATAATATATTCTATTTTTCATAAAAAAATAAAACTTATTATACTATAATATATATATATATATATATATATATATATATATATATATATATATAATTAATCACGTCGTACCCCTCCCGTGACCATTTTGAAATCCTCCCTAGGACATTTCATTTTTTTCTTCCAAATGTGGCCCCCACCTATATTATATAAAAATATATTATAAATAACTTTATACCTAGTATTTTGAAAAATGGGTAAATAGGGGTCCAAATAATATGCCAAAATTTACAACATATACTTCTTAAAAAAATTCCCTCAACATTTTTAACAACATTTATTCACCATTATTATAACTCGCAATATTAACAACTAGATCCTTCCCAGGAAAAAGGGCGTTTCCGATAAGAATTTCTCCATATTGACGCGTAATTAGGTGACCAAACCCCTTTCCTCGACAGCACTTTCTAGTCATTATTAATTATGCAAATAATAATATGAATAACTTGTCATCTCAATTATTTATTTAATAATATAAAATATTGACAATAATTGAATCAAATAACGTGAGATACTATGTAGCAATTACTGTAGCAATAATTGAATATAACTGAGTGACTTCTCACGTAAGCATCAATAATTAATACCGTGTGCTACTATGCAACCATGCATATTACTGTACTTTTATCACCGGGTATTTCAACAGTTAACGGTAAAACTTTCGACGTTACTTTTATAAAAGGATATTTTTGTCGTTTTCTAACTCCGACAATAATTCTGTTGTGGGGTCCACCAATTATTGTGTCGTCGTAGGAATATTTCCCGTTGAAACGAATATTCCCCGACCAATCGAATAATTTATAAAAACTTGCATACATTGTAAAATTTATAAATATTACCCACAACTATAACATTATATCAAATCCACACCATAATATTCAAAAATATATTTCGACAAAAATTAATCTTTATTTATAAAATTGGGGTCTTACAACCTCCCCTTCTTATGAAATTTCGTCCTCAAAATTGGGATACGTACTTGGGATGTCGAAGAGGTGAGAATACCTTGATTTCATTTCAGATTCCAACTCTCAGGTCATTTCCTCAACATCGTGATTTCTCCACAAACTTTGACTTGAGGTATAACCTTGGAGCGTAGAATATGTTCCTTCTTATCCAAGATTTTAACAGGTACCTCTTCATATGTTAAATCTTCCGCTATTTCGTCCGGTTCTTACTCAATAATGTGGTTCGGGTCTTCCACATATTTACGTAATATAGATATGTGAAAAATATTATGAACACGAGACATACTTGGCGGTAAGGCGAGTCTATAGGCCACAGTTTCTACTCGACCGAGAATTTCGAACGGCCCAATGAATCAAGGATTGAGCTTTCCTCTCTTTCCAAATCTTGTAACTCCTTTCCATGGAGCAACACGTAACAACACATGCTCTCCAACATTGAATTCCACGTCCTTTCGATGAAGATCAACATAACTCTTTTGTCGATCTTGTGAGATTTTTATACGTTGTCGGATCATTTGAATCTTTTCCGTTGCCATGCGTACCAATTCTGTTCCCAACAACGTTGCTTCCCCCACCTCGTCCCAGCATATTAGAGAACGACACTTGCGTCCATGCAATGCCTCGAATGGAGCCATGCCAATACTTGTTTGATAACAGTTGTTGTACGAAAATTCCACCAATGGAAAAAACTTGTCCCAACTTCCTTTGAAGTCAAGGACACAAAGTCTTAATAGATCTTCAAGAGTTTGAATAGTCCTCTCCGACTGCCCGTCTGTTTGAGGATGATATGCTGAACTAAATCATAAATCCGTGCCCATAGCTTTTTGTAAACTAACCCAAAATCATGAAGTGAATCTTTGGTCTCGATCAGAAACTATGGATACTGGCATACGACAGTCTACAATCTTGTTTATGTATATACGAGCAAAATATTCAAGTGAATAAGTTTCTCGTATAGGTAAGAAATGAGCAGACTTGGTTAGTATATTGATAATAACCCAAATCGCATCTATGCTTTGAGAAACCTTAGGAAGACCAGTAACGAAATCCATGGTAATGTGCTCCCACTTCCATTCTGGAATTTCAAGTGGTTGCAATGGACCTTTTGGCACTTGATGCTCCGTCTTAACTCATTGACAAGTTAAACACCTTGAGATAAACTTCGCGATCTCTCTTTTCATATTGCTCCACCAAAATGTATGTCGAAGATCACGATACATTTTGGTACTTCCAGATTGGATTGCAAATGGTGTGTTATGCGCCTCCATCATGATTTTATACTTTAAATCAGGGTCGTTAGGAATATAATGTCTGGAGTTGACTCGAAGTATTCCTTCTTTATCAATTCTTATTTTCGGAATAGCACCTTCTTGCACTTTCTTTTTCATACGCATCAGCTCCAGGTCTTTAGCTTGAGCAACTTTAACTTTATCGATTAAAGTCGGTTCTACTCGTATATTGGCCATCATCACGTGGGTCCCTGGAGTCTTTATCTCTATTTCCATCCTTTATAAGTTATATAAAATGGGCCTTTAAGTTGATAACATCGCACTCATACCCGCATATGATCTTCTACACAATGTGTCATCTACCACATTTGCTTTTCCAGGATGGTATTGAATGGTATGATCGTAATCTTTGAACAGCTCAAGCCAACGTCGTTGCCGCATGTTGAGCTCCTTTTGGGTGAAGAAATATTTAAGGCTTTTATAATCCGTATAGATCTTTACTTTATCCCCATACAGGTAATGCCTCTAGATTTTAAGTGCAAAAATGACAGCTGTCAACTCTAGATCATGAGTAAGATAATTCCTCTCATATTCTTTAAGTTGTCGTGAGGCATAGGCTATGACTTTCCCGAGTTGAATGAGAACCCATCCTAACCCTCTGCATGAACCATCGTTGTAGATGACAAATCCCTCCGAACCAGATGATATTATCAGAACAGGTGCTGAAATGAGTCTCCTCTTGAGTTCTTGAAAACTCTTCTCACATTACTCACTCCAACAAAATTTTGTATCTTTTTAAGTCAGTTGAGTTAATGGAGTAGCGATTCGAGAAAATCCTTCCACGAATCTCCGATAATAATCAGCTACGCCGAGAAAGCTATATACTTTGGTCACTGACTTAGGTTGCTCCCAGCTTTTAATTGCTTCAATCTTCGCTAGGTCAGCAGATATTCCGTGATTTGATATCACGTGCCCAAGGAATGCTACTTCCTCAAGCCAGAACTCACATTTCTTCAACTTGGCATATAACTTGTTTTTACGAAGCTTTTGGAGTATCAACCTCAAGTGTTGCTCATGATCTTCACGGCTTTTGGAGTAAATGAGAATGTCATCAATAAAGACGACTACAAAGTGATCCAAATATTCCTTGAATACTTGGTTCATCATATCCATGAAGGCGGCAGGAGCATTAGTCAATTCAAAAGACATGACAAGGAATTCATAATGCCCGTACCGAGTTCTGAAAGTAGTCTTTGGAATGTCATCGGTTTTAATCTTTAACTGATGATATCCAGAACGAAGATCGATCTTTGAAAAGAATTTGGCGCCTTGCAACTGGTCAAACAGGTCATCAATATAAGGTAACGGATACCTATTTTTGATGGTGACATGATTCAACTCCCGATAGTCAATACAAAGTCGCATACTTCCATCTTTCTTCTTTACGAATAGAATATGAACACCCCAAGGAGATGTACTAGGACGAATGAAACAGATGTCTAACAATTCCTGCAGTTGGGTCTTTAACTCCTGAAGTTTAATAAGAGCCATTCGATATGGGCTTTAGAAATGGGTTTTGTACCGAGGTCAAGGTCGATACCAAACTCGATTTCATGCTCCAGGGGTAGGCCAAGAAGTTCTTCAGGGAATACGTCAGGAAATTTATTAACAATAGAAATATCATTCAAATCTGATGTATTTTTGTTTAAATCTGTGACATGGGCTAAGAAATCTTGACATCCATTTTTCAATAAACAAATAGCTTTATGGCTTGATATTACAGTTATTGACTTTAGTGGTTTGGTTGCTTGAATTCGCATAATAGGTTGGTTAGGAATATGAAAGCTAATAACCTTACGAAAATAATCAATTTTTACATGATGAGTGTTTAACCAATCAATCCCTAAATTCACATCAAATGTAAGTATTTTCAAAGAAATAAGATCGACAGGTAACGTGCGCTTGCTGATTTGAATCAAACAAGGCTTATAAACAATGGATGCAATGAAGGTTTCTCCCAACGGAGTTTCAACAGATAAGTCAAAGTCTAATTTCTCCAAAGTTAAATTTAAATGTTGAGCGCAAGTAAGAGAAATAAAAGAATGGGTAGAACCATTATCAAATAAGGTATAAACGTTTCTTTAATTTATAATTAGCTTACCCATGATAACCTCGTTCGGGTTCCTCGCTTTTTGGGAGGTCACAACAAACACTCTCCCTTGAACCACCGGCTTTGACTTCTCTAGGATAGCCTTTGGTGCCTCCATCTTAGCTTGACTTGACTTCACTGCATGAAAAAATTGAGCCAGGTGACCTTCTCTTCCACAATTGTAACATATTTTGGACTGTTGCGTATAATTTGGACTAGTGTGTCCCTCCTCTCCGCATTTGTAGCATAAGATCGGTGGTCGTTCTCCTTCCTTAACAACGGGTATTGGTGCTGACGTCTTTCCATCATTGTTGAATCTCCTCTTCTTGAAATTTCCACTTCTATTGTCTTGGCCATGATTACCACCGAAGTGGTTACCATTTATGGCATATTGACTTCCTCCACATTTGTTGTCACCGCTTCGATGACTTCTACCACTGGTATTATCATTTTTTCGGCTACTCTTTCTTGGTTGGGTTGACTCATTATCACGCTCCAATAATTGAGCCCTATTTACAACATCTGAATACAAACACAGTTTGTGAGAAATGAGATATTAACGTATTTTAGGTTTCAAACCTCGCAAAAACATTCGCGTCATTCTCTCCTCATTATCAACCAAGTGGGACGTAAACCGGGACAACTCGAAAAACATAGCTTCGTACTACGACACGGTCATATTGTTTTGCACCAGCTTGATGAACTCTACCTCCTTCATGTGATGAATACTTTCAGAAAAGTACTTGTCGTTGAACAGTTCTTGGAACTTCTCCCAAGACATCTTTAGTGCGGCAAGCTGAGTATGTTTTACAGACTCCCACCAGTAATCTACCTCTCCTCGCAACATGAAGGTGGCAAAGGGAACCTTTTGTTCCTCGGAGCATCCCAAGACATCAAATATCTTGGTGGTTCTGGCTTTCCCACAAGCTCCGGTGGTCCCAGCTCCTTGAACTGCTTAGCGGTGACCATCCGTGAGTTGCCAGTGTTTCCACCTGCATTTTGACAGGAGTTTCTCTCGCCTGATGTTGCATGAATTACAGAAAGCCTCTGAACATTCCGTCGTTCATCATTTGGTCAGTGTTGTTGTTCACTTGAGGATTATTGTCTTCCTGATGCACATTATCCTGGGTATTGATCATTGGTGACTTAACAGTCTCATGTGCTCCATTTCTTATCTCAACATTCTCGGATGTCATTTTCAAACACTGCCACAAAACAAGGGTTAATTGACATGCCACATATTATCCATATATTTTGACTGACCAATTAAATAACAAATAAGCTTAGGTAAGTCATACTAGTGAAGGATTTCCCCGTCTCTCCCCCCTAGTTCTAGTCGCACATCTTAGCCAAGGATCATATCCCTAAGCTTTAATACCAACTGTGATGCCCCCAAAATGTGTATACATCACCCATTCTGAGTCGCCAAATACATGGTACATGATTCAAATACAAACTTAATTAATACAATTGTCGTGTAAAATACGACAAAACATAGCTGCGTTTTTACACGAATATTGTCTCATAGATAATAACCAAACTCAAATTCAATCCCCATTACATTTATTATCACACTAAATAGTGAGGACCACTAAAACAACCATCTCAGACCGTCACTCCTTTCCCTGACTAGTCCCGACTACGTTCTCATTTCCTGAAGAGAACAATGAAAGCAAAAGGGTGAGCTCAACTAGCCCAGTAAGAAATAGTATGCCTAAGATAATGCAAAATAAATTATCATTAGCCTTTAACAATGTTAAAATGATAAAATACAATAAACATAGAGTTTAACTGCAGCAGAACAAGCAATCCATTAGAAGAGTCAAGTAGAGCATGATATCTACTATCTTCTATGATTTAAGAGTTTATCAACAATTTTATCGCTGAAACTCTGCTTAATAATTAATCCACATCATCGAATCATCCATGCACTACGGACCAAGGATATTCATGTAATCATCAATTGTCATGATCATGCCAACAACTGTCCATCAATGCACTACAGGCCAATGAGGACGTTTACCACATCATTTGTAACATTACAGGTCATGATTATACCGAATGATCCCTGGTCATAATCATACCGATCATCAGTCCATCTATGCACTACGAGCCAAAGATGACTTTCATAATAATATAAGCATTGAGGATGATGACAATGATATAAGAATTCAATTAAATGAAAACAAAGGATAAATTCTTAAAGATTTATAATTTAATTTATCCAGAATTCAAAAGCGTCCAAATTCTCAACATGATATCGCTTTGTGGAGTAAACTTCAAGAATAATATTGTATCAAAATGATTTGGACCAAAAAAAATCAATTTTTGTCATGAATAGTACCCAGATGAATAGTAACCGAGTGAATAGTACCCTGTGAATAATACTTCGGGAATAGTACCCCGTGAATAGTACTCTGACATGAAAAACTTATCAAGAATTCTCAGAATAATATTTTCATGAAAAGATATTGGATGAAGCGCAAATATCAAGGATATTCTACTAATTTCATGGAGTATAGAAGCCAAAACTTTAACAAAATGAGTATAGAAGTCGGAATCTGAAACAAAATAATATTACTTATATACTACATAGTATAGAAGAAAATATTATTTCATACGAATATTGAAAAAAAAAATATATCCATTACCTTTAAAAGGAGAGTATTCCAACTGGTATAGCGGGGATATTCTTGAAGAAAACTTGCACTGTTTTCTATGCTCAAAGCTTTCTTAAACTCTAAAGAAATATGCTCAAGATTATAGAAGAAGAATTCTCTAATTCTGGTGTGATTTTCAATTCAAAACTAAGCATACTATTTATAGGAGAATGGAAAGGATACTATTTGAATTTAAAATTCACAGCAGAATGCATTGGGGATCAGACACGGCGAATCAAAAATTAAATCTGATTTTTCAAAAAGTTTTACTATGCAATTACTATGCAGACACTATGCAAACACTATGCATAATAAAATATAATATATTCTATTTTTTATAAAAAAACAAAACATATTATACTATAATATATATATATATATATATATATATAATCATGCAGTACCCCTCCCGTGACCATTTTGAAATCCTCCCCAGTACATTTAATTTTTATCTTCCACATGTGGGCCCCACATGTGGCCCCAACCTTTATTATATAAAAATATATTCTGAATAACTTTCTACCGATTATTTTGAAAATGGGTAAATGGGGGTCCAAATAATATGCCAAAATTTACAACAAATACTTCATAAAAAAAATCCCCTCAACATTTTTAAAAACATTTATTCATCATTATTATAACTCGCAATATTAACAACCAGATCGCTCCAAAGAAAGAGGGGGTTTCCGATAAGGATTTCTCCCTATTGGCGTGCAATTAGGTGACCAAACTCCTTTACTCGACGGAACTTTCTAGATATTGTTAATTATAAAAATAATAATAGGAATAACTTGTCATCTCAATTATTGATTTAATAATATAAAATATTGACAATAATTGAATCAAATAACATGAGATACTATGCAGTAATTACTGTAGCAACAATTGAATATAACTGAGTGACTTCTCACGTAAGCATCAATTATCAATAACGTGTGCTACTATGCAACCATGCGTATTACTGTACTTTTATCACCGGGTATTTCAATAGTTAACGGTAAAACTTTCGACGTTACTTTTATAAAAGGATATTTCTGTCATTTTCTAACTCCGACAATAATTCTGTTGTGGGGTCCACCAATGAATGTGCAAATATACACAAGGTTTGAATTTGTGTAAATATTTAGTTTTAAACAAGATATGGCAGTGATGTTTTATAAAAGAGGTTTTTCAAACCCTTGTGCTCAATAGTAATTGAGACCTTTTACACTCCCATTTTTTTTATCAAGTGTTCGGCTGGATTGCTTTTAATTTTTGAGATGCGAAGCATCTTCAAGAAAATAATGTACAAAGTAGTGCCGAACTCCTCGTGGGCATGAAAACCATGTGAGGAAATCCAAACACCGAGAAAAAATTACAAGCTGCTTACAGCTAAAAATGTCCATCACGGAAACCGAATCTAGATCCAGTAGACTGAATCTGTGATCACATGATTCCTAGGCTCACATGATGCCGCAATTGATTAAAAAGCAGTAGGCAGGTATATATATAAAAGTTGTAAATATATATATACAGACATGGTTAGCCACCACGAAGCACCTCCATGGGGGATCAGAAATGTAAATAAAGCTGTAAAAGCAATCAACCGCCACGTAGTAGACTCCAGGCAGGATGAAAAATAAAGAAAACTTTAAAGACGATCAACCGCCACGAAGTAAACTCCAAGAGGGATTATATATATATATATATATATATATATATATATATATATATATAAAGCAATAAACGCTTCAGATATAAAATTCAGGCTCATCAAACAGAGTTCGACACACAGTTCATATATATATATATACGAAAGCAAATAAACGCTCCAGACATAAGTCTAGGCTCAATCGAGGCATAACTCGATAATGTTAGTATATATATAAGTATATATATATATATATATATATAAAATATATATAAATATATATATAAAAACTGAAATAAAACCACAAACCGAAGTCCGGGCATACACACGCAACACGACTCTCAACATGAAGAATGGTGAGTGCAAAGATGAAGAGAAAGGCTTTAAAGTGTATGAGAAGGCTTACAGTGGGCTGCCAAAGAAGACTTCTATATCTTTAAATGGATGAACACTCGGCTCCTACAGGTACAAATAGAAGCTATATGTGAGCTCACAAGTGTTTAAAATGAGAAAGCACTCAGTTTAGGGTGAGTATAGAGCAAATTTGGCAGGGCTTCCTTGCCTTTTTTCTTCTTAAAATGGCCACCCACAAGCCCTCTATTTATAGAGGGGGGAGTCGCAGGTGTACCTGCGGCTGTCCAGGGTGCCCCGAGCTTTGTAGGTCCCGCTGTCTCGAAGTACGTGAACATATGCACTATAATATCTGCTCAAACTTTTAGAATTACAATCCGGGCATCCGATTGAGGTATGTAAGACCTATTTCGGACCGTTGTTGTCGAGAGTTGCGCAATGACATGGGATTAGAGTTTTTACGAAGTAAGGAAGATGGGACCATGCCCTCCGGTCTTCATGCTTCAAATTCTATCCGTTGCCTTACGTAATAGTCACTCGGGATTGGACCTCCTTGGTTCTTGTGGGACATTGTTGTGTAGAAATGTATATATGAAATGTTGAAACTGTGTGATGTGGCGTCAAGGTGGCAAGATGATGACTTTGCCCCTCAGCGGGGTTATCTCCGATTTGGGCTGATGGAACAGACGTTGCTCAGGGTTATCCCTGAGATTGGACTGCTACAAGTGTTGAAGGTCCGCAGTGTCATCTCTGAGGTGTGCATATCTTGTACTGAGTGCCTCGGTGTGAGTGCCAAGGTTGAAGCTAATTGCATGCATTTGAAATAAGCATTTACGGGGTTATCTCTGGAACTGCACTCCTTGGGGTTATCTCCAAGGTTGGTAACTGCTACTCCCAGTGTTGGGACTGAGATTGAATATCTCGGGGTTATCTTCGAGATGAATCGGTCTTCTCCAGTGGAATTTCTGGTATTGGAACTGCATACCTCGGGGTTATCTCCGAGGTTGGAACTGATAATCCATGTGTGTGTTCTGGAGTTGAGACTGAACTTCTGGTAGTATTCAGAGTGGATATGATCTGTCTTCTAGGGTTATCTCTGAAAGGCAAATCTGTCGTCCTGCAATGTCAGTGACAGGTGTGCAAAAAATTTCGAGTGTCTACAGATGCCCCTCTTTATCATATTCATGCAATGCAATGGCATGGATAGGATAAAGAATCCTAGACACTTGAAATGCAACAGGATAAACATGATGCTATGTGTAGAAACATGATGCAAATGTATGATGCAAATGTGTTGTTGGATTATTGTCCAACACGCTGGGGATGATTGTCGGCTCCCTATTGCTTCTACCGGGGATTGGCAATGATGTCTTTACCGACAAGATTGGACGTGTGATCAAAATCTTTTAGGATGTTAACGTTGGGGTTATCACCAAAGTCCTTAATCCTTGATACCGACTTTATTCCGAAGATGTGCCTTTCGTGTAAAAGAGATTTATGGGGATAACGCTCTGTCTGTTTGAGGATGTGTATAACATATTCCATCATCAATCCTCCTTGATGATGTTGATCCTTCCTAGTTTGTATCGCCAGGACATATCAATGTTCTGTTGGATTTACTTCCAATAGTATGTGTTTTCAGGGATGCCTGACCTTCACTGACGTGTGAATCAATGGAAAATACCCCTGTTGGGCAGACTATCAAGGTTTCTTGACCTTCGCTGACGTGTGAATCAACGGATAAAAACCCCTATTGGGCAGACTATCAAGGCTGCTTGACCTTCGTTGACGTGTGAATCAACAGATAAACGCCCCTGTTGGGCAAACTGTCAAGGCTGCTTGACCTTCGCTGACGTGTGAATCAACGGATTAACACCCCTGTTGGGCAAACTATCAAGGCTGCTTGACCTTCGCTGACGTGTGAATCAACGGATAAATGCCCCTGTTGGGCAGACTGTCAATGTGACGCCCCCAAATTCAGGTACTTGAAACCCAAACTCAGTGCTTCACGATACCATTTCTATGAGCGGAATAATACTAATAATAATAACAATAATAAAGATTATCAAATTTAATTTACATATTATCAGAGTTTTCAATCCCAAGTACGAAACCTTCAAACATTCGTTACATTACATGATAATTAATATATATCATCATTATCCTAATAAAGTCTAGTTATAACAAAAGATAACATTATCCTTCATTCAGCGACCTTCCCTTTCCCTTTGTTCTTGGCAGAGCCTTCAGGTTGTTCATATTTAGCTGAAAACATTTAAATTAAGCAAGGATGAGCATTTGAGTGCCCAGCAAGTAATAGCAACAATAACATTTAGCTGAATGAATTAAATGTTTTCTTTGAACGATACTTCTACAATGAATCAACAGATTGTGAAGTAAGCTGAATCAATAATAAACAAACTATCATTTCGATTTCAAATTTTTGAAACTACGTACAGACTATGAATGGTGATCATTTGACAGTCTATGAACATTGTTTTCTATTTTCGAAAAGGTTAAATGTAACTTCATCTCAGAAACCGTCATTACTTATAAACACGGGGTGATCAAATTTGCTATGCCCAAAGATTAATCAATACTACATTGCTAGAATGATATTATCATTCATCCTTTGTCCGCCTTGGCGCATAAAAATTTCCCATATTTGGGATGTTCATACCAGTCTTGAATCCGAACCAAAACAATTTAGTTGGATAACAATAAAGTTCTTATCTTGTTCTACAACAATTTTAAGTTAGTGTCTAGCCAGATCAAATAGCTTAGACGATTTTTAATTCAACTTATACATACAGTACACAAATAAGTATGTATCAACATGTGATAAAATATAATGATTATCCAAGTGAGGAAACTTGTATAACCATGTTTAGAAATTAACGAACATAATATATTTCTTGATCTACAATAACAGAATTAAGGAACTTGTACAACATGATATAATTTAATAATTTACTTATACAAAATCATTGCATAAGTATATACAAATTTTGAAATATTTGAACAATTGAAAAGAATACTTTAGATATTATCTTACGCATGTCCATTGCATAAAGTAAATGCAAAGGGTTAGATATTTGCCTTGTCTACTGCTTACACAACTTAGATTTATCTTTTATATCAAGCCCTATTATTAAATAGATGATTCGTTCGATTAGAACAACATATCATATCATATTGTACTGCTATTTGCAGTCAGCACATAACCTAATCACATTGTCATGTAAGTTTAACAACCATTGAATCACAAATAATCACTTATCTAATAACATTATCTAAGTCCAGATCAATTTCTGAAATGTGTCGTTGTATTAACAACTTTATCGGGTAATTATCGAGTCTAAGACTCTATCTTGTAACATAGTATCAGTCATATTATTTTTAAATGACTTATAATACTTTTTAAACATGTATTATAATTTATCGCGAATTTTTCAAACATCGAAATCATTATTAAATGATTTAAATAGTAAATTATTTCATTATCATTAACATTTAATTAATATTAAACTATTAATGAAACTATTGCCAAAATATTAAAGTTATTTATAATAACTTAAAATACTTTTAAAGTATTTATTTTACCCTTAAATGATTTTTAAAACATTTAAAATTATTTTTATATAATTATCATTAATAATAAAGTATTAATGTTTTATTTATCCAAATATTAAAAGTCATTAATTATAACTTAAAATATTTTTAATTCACTTATATCCTTTTTAAATGATTAATAAAACCATTTTTAAACTATTTATTTAATATAATTATTAAATAAATTTAATATTAATAATAAATTAATAATCATTGATATTAAATTATTATTCTAATTATCCTTTAAATATTAAAAGTTATGTTTTATAACTTAAAATATCTTTAAACACTTTATTTTCATTTAAAATGATTATTATAATATTAAAATCATTTATAAACTAAATTATTTAATATAATTATTAAATAACTTTAATATCATTAATAATAATTAATTAATGAATTTTACCTTTAAATATTGAAAGTTATATTTTATAACTTAAAATATTTTTAAATACCTTTATTATTATTTAAAATAATTTTTAATATAATAAAATCATTTTTAATTGATTTATTTAATTTATTTATTAAATAAATTAATTATCATTAATATTAATTTATTAATGAAAATTATCACATAATATCAAAAGTCATTAAAAATAACTTAAAATATTTTCTTATATCATAATATCATTTTTAATGATTTTTCATGTATTAAAATCATTTTTAAATAATTTATTTAATATTATAATTAAACAAATTAAATACTTTTAATATTCTAAAAATATTAAATATTTATGAAATATATTCAAAATAATTAAAATATAATTTTTGGACATTAAAATAATTTTTAATAATTTATTTTGTATTTTTAAATTAAAACTAATTAATACTAATTATTTAATAAAATAATTAATTTTTTTATAAATAATCTGTCATTTAAAGGGCTCTATAGCGACGTAAACCGTCATATAGGTGTTCTTGAGGTGTTCTTGAGTCCTTGAAAAAAAATCATGTCAAGAAATGAGTTGGCATGTTTGACCATAAATTATTTCTTACACAAGTTGTTTCTGGGCTTTTTGTTGATCCTATTATGTAGTAAAACTACACCACTACAAGACCCAACAATAACTAGAGTCATAACATGCATAACATAGAAGATCCAAGAGCCTAAAGTAGCTGTCAGAGGCTGTTCTTCATTTCTGGAAACCCAGAAATGAAGAACAGTTCGAGTAGGCACTTTTGGGCTTCCACAACTTGTGATTTGTGTGATGTTTAAGTGATCTAAGGGTACCAGATTGTAGACAACATTTAATACTACAAAGCTATTACTTAACATCAACAAAAGAACTACAAAATAGCCAGATTCGACTAGGTCAAACCATGTTAGACGACATGTTCAAGCGTTTTCTGGGTTACCCAGAAAATAACTTTTCATGCTCGTCCGGCTTGGTTTGACCATTGATTACCATTTTCCTGTTTGATAAAAATGAGTTCATATATAAGACTACAACATAGATGCAATAAAAACAACAAAGAACTAACAACCAGAAAGATCAAGGGCCACGAATTTCTTGTCAGAACGATCTGGGCATGTTCTTGACTGCCCAGATTACTTCCGGTCAATGTCGGTCAACGGTATTTGACCGTTAATAACTTCCATTCTAAACATCAAATGACCCTAATTCTTTTTGAAGATTAAAGACCACATTACCAGCTACACATAGCAACTTATAAACAATAGATATCATAAACAGAAAAATATTTATAGCCTCTGACATTCACTGTCAGACCACCAAAAATAAAATTTCCGATTTTTGAAATCTTCAACCGAGCTTCTAAATGTTATGGATCCAACATTTAGCAACCCTGCATCATCATTAGACACTATAACAAACATGTTTTAACAAAAAATTTCAAACATTAAACAACCAAATTTTGACAGAATTCAAGCTTGTAGGTTTATACCTTTTCTTTGAACAATCTTGATCTTAGGCTACTGATTTGGTTATGATGTTTGTGAGGCTTGGTTGTGGAACTTATCTAGCCAAGGATTTCGTAGGTTAGAGAGAGAGGGGGACTTGGATTAGTTTGATGATCAAATGGAATAAAGAAAGTGAACTTTCTCTCTCTTAAACTATATATATAATGAGCTAGATGCATGAATCTGATGTTGCTGTCATTACATGGCTGATTTGTATAGATTTTGGCACATGGAATTATCTAGGGTTGGTGAACAACCCAAATCATGGCAAGATTTGCAAGTTACCTCAATAAAATAAATCCAAAAATGTTATTTTAGTAATTTAACAAAGTATTTAAGGGTATTCTTGTCCATGGTACTTGAATCTATGGATAAATCAATAGATTTTAAACCTTAAGGTTTCCCAAATAATTTCTAGGGTTTAAAAAATTAAGTTTAAAGTTTTATAAAATTTTAATTAGACCACACTAATTAAAATTAGGGGTTTTAATAGAAAATTAGGGTTTTAAAATAATTAAGGTTTCTTAATATTACTAGGGTTCCCTATTTAACAAATTAGGGTTACTAGGGTTTGACATGTTACACCATAATTGACCAACCATTATCTATCCCAATGATATGAGACTCTATTAATAGCACTGAAAAATCAAAAATATAATTAATATTATATTATTATCATTCCTTATTCCAAAACCATAATTAGGGTTTGGATTCCATATCTGATTTACCTTGTATAAACAACTTTATTAATTAAGTTAAAATATTTAACTTAATAATCCGAAAGTTAAAATTCATATAAATAAATAGTAATTATAATAACTACAATAACCATTCCTTATATTATTTAAATAATATAATATCATATTTTCTTTGAAAATAAATAATAAAAACATTTCTACAATAAAATTAATTATAAAAATATATTTTATAATGATAATTAATTCTAAAATAAAATTATTTATAATTATTCATGTAATAAATATATTTTTATTTACCACATAAATACATATATACATTATCTTGTACAAATCCTCATCCTTAAACAAAAATTATATGCAAATTTATTTATTTATTTATATAGAAAATATCGGGTTGTTACATTCACCCTCCCTTATAAAGATTCCGTCCCCGGAATCACTGTTTTAAAAAACCTATACATATACGGTTACATAGCATATACAATCTTTGCAAGTAGATCTCGATCATAATTTGATCGAACTGATCTTTAACTATTCACATAAAGCTTGTCTTTCTGATTAAACGGAAATTTGATTTCTAAAAAACTCAAATTCCTCCCTCAAAATTTCTTTATATAATAATTTACTATATATAGGAAAATCATGTATAATAAAATAAAAGTTATACGAATAATACATGGAGTTCCAATACCAGTTGCCAGCGTATCTTGAACAGTCATGTTGTAAACCCTTGCCGTTGATTTCGTCGGCTTGCTAGATGATGTTGGTCCTGCGATCTCCAAAGTTCCGCTGCTTTTTCCCATGTTCACACTGTCTGCCTCCGTCCTCCTTTTCGGGCAGTCCTTCACCCTATACTCCTTTGATCCGCACAGAAAACACTCATTAACAGTTTTAGGATTGGGGCAGTTGGGAGAGATATGACCCTCCTGCCCACACTTAAAACATACAAATTTACCTTTCAGATATTCCCCCAAATGGTTCTTTCCACAGTTCCCACATTGTACCAGCTGTTTCTTCTTTGCACCCTCCTTCTTCACCTGCATACCTCCAAAGTTGTTTCCCTTCCTCTTTTTACTCCTATTTCCACTGTTTGTCTCCATCTTCCTAGCTCCTTCAACCTTACCCTTGTTCCTTCTTTCTTTGTTGTAGAGGCTCATGGCCTCACTTCCCTCCTCGACAATAATAGTTTTCTCCATGAGTGCTGCAAATGTAGGGATTTGCAACACTGCCACCTTGTTGTAGAGCCAGGGTTTTAATCCTAGCTCAAACCTTCTAGCTTTCCTAGCCTCCGTATCAACTTGATGCGGAGCAAAACTAGCCAACTCATTAAACTTAACGGCTTATTCTGACACCGTCATATTTTCCTGCTTCAATTCCAGAAAATTTTACCTCCATCCTAGCCTGCATACTAAATGAAAAATAATTTTCAAAAAATAGGGTTTTAAACCCTTCCCAAGTAACTACACTTGCTCCTGCCCTCGCCTGATTCGCTTCCCACCAAAAATTTGCCTCACCCTTCATCATGTAGGTGGAAAAAGCGGTATTTTGCCCCTCAGCTACCCTAGCTATAACGAACGCCTTTTTGATTTCTTTAACCCAAGTTTGGGCTTCTACAGGGTCAGTTGTACCTCTAAATTCGGGCGGTCCTGCAGCCTTGAAGTTCTTGAAGTTTGCCAGGCGGTTGTCTGGCTGGTTCCCTGCGACTGGAATTCCTTGTTGCATTGCCTGAGCTATCATGTTTGCAAATTGTCGTATTGGATCCGGGTTGTTGTCCCCAACGTTATTGATGATTCTTACGCCTTCGATTTCTAGTTTGACGCCTTGGCGGCATTATCTCGATTAAATAAAACATAATTTAACTTACATTCTAAACCTTATCATATAAGTTTAATATATTAAACTTGTTTCATTACTCAAACATAAGTTCATTTTCATTCAGTCGTAGTAATTTACATAACATAGCACATACTGCTATCCCTTTGTGACTACAAAAGTCGGGATTTACAAACTTGATCATTACAAAAGTTGAGAACATAACCTTACACAAACATACTAAGCACATATTACATTAAACACACCTACACAACAGAACCTATACTATCTATTTGTTACACCTTTTCCTTGGACAATTTTTTGCCAGATGACCTCCTATTCCACAATTAAAACAGACACATTGCGTTGGATTGGGACAATGAGGAGAGAAATGTCCCTTCTGTCCGCAATTGTAGCAAACATATTCCCCCTTTCTGCATACACCTTCATGTTTCTTGTCACAATTTGCACAACTTTCTATTCAATTAACTTTTCCTTGGTTGTTATCAGGATTTCTTATATCACGGTCTTTCATTTTTCTTTTTCCCTTCTTGTTCGGAGTTGCACTCGACTTGTTGCTTTTAGCTCCAATTTGGTCAATTTGGATTTTAAGCTTATCTTGTTCTTCCATTATTTCAATTAATGCTTTTCGTAATTGACTATTTAGCATCTTTTCTATTTCCCACAACTGTTCCAAAGAGGAAACCTGGTCCCGTAGATTCTGCACTTCGGTTGATGCTTGATCAGCTCCAACTTCAGTGTCTGAATCACTATCGGTTAGTTCTACCATTTCCGGATCTGGTATGACATTTTCCACAATAACCACCTCATCGAGGTTGCTTTCACTTTGAGCCTCTATTTCAGATATTGGCTTTGATATCGGCTCCTTCTTTACGATCTGAGGGTATCCTAATCCTTTTTCACCTGACATCTACACACATAAATTATCCTGATTAGCGTATAATATATACACATAACAAACAATAATTTTGTATAGGTTATATTTTATTTGGGTTGACGATGAATTTATCTGATTCATCTCTTTTTAAACTCTATATGAGTTATTTATATTTTCAACGTTTCCCTCTGTTCTAAGGTTATAGCCTAAGGTCTATCCCACCTAAGGTTTCTAACCTTATAGCTCTGATACCATGTTGTGACGCCCCCAAATTTAGGTACATGAAACCCAAACTCAGTGCTTCACGATACCATTTCTATGAGCGAAATAATACTAATAATAATAACAATAATATAGATTATCAAATTTAATTTACATATTATCAAAGTTTTCAATCCTAAGTACGAAACCTTCAAACATTCGTTACATTACATGATAATTAATATATATCATCATTATCCTAATAAAGTCTAGTTATAACAAAAGATAACATTATCCTTTATTCAGCGACCTTCCCTTTCCCTTTGTTCTTGGCGAGCCTTGAAGTTGTTCATACTTAATTTGAAAACATTTAAATTAAGCAAGGATGAGCATTTGAGTGCCCAACAAGTAATAGTAACAATAACATTTAGCTGAATGAATTAAATGTTTTCTTTGAACGATACTTCTACAATGAATCAACAGATTGTGAAGTAAGCTAAATCAATAATAAACAAACTATCATTTCGATTTTAAAATTTTGAAACTACGTACAGACTGTGAATGGTGATCATTTGATAGTCTATGAACATTGTTTTCTATTTTCAAAAAGGTTAAAATGAGAACTTCATCATAAAAGTCATTACTTACTGAACGCGGGGGTGATCGACTGATTATGCCTGTGTTTGATCAATACTACATTTCTAGAAACGATATTATCGTTCATCCTTTGTCCTCCTTGGCGCATAAAAATTTCCCATATTTGGGATGTTCATACCAGTCTTGAATCCGAACCAAAAAAATTCAGTTGGATAACAATAAAGTTCTTATCTTGTTCAACAACAATTTTAAGTTAGTGTCTAGCCGGATCAAATAGCTTAGGCGGCTTTTAATTCAACTTATACATCTTGTATACACCAATAAGTATGTATCAACATGTGATAAAATATAATGATTATCCAAGTGAGGACACTTGTATAACCATGTTTAGAAATTAACGAATGAATATATTTCTTGATCTACAATAATGAAATTAAGGAACTTGTACAACAGAAATAATTTAATAATTTACTTATCTGAAATCATTGCATAAGTATATACAAATGTTGAAATATTTGAACAATTAAAAGAATACTTTAGATATTATCTTACGCATGTCCATTGCATAAAGTAAATGCAAAGGGTTAGATACTTGCCTTGTCTGCTTTTACACAACTTAGATTTATCTTTTATATCAAGCCCTATCATTAAATAGATGATTAGATTCGATTAGAACAACATATCATATCATATTGTACTTTGCTATTTGCGATCGAACATAACCTAATCACATTGTCATGTAAGTTTAACAACCATTGAATCACAAATAATCACTTATCTAATAACATTATCTAAGTCCATATCAATTTCTGAAATGTGTCGGTGTATTGATAACTTTATCGGGTAATTATCGAGTCTAAGACTCTATCATGTAACCTAGTATCAGTCATATTATTTTTAAATGACTTATAATACTTTTTAAACATGTATTATAATTTATCGCGAATTTTTCAAACATCGAAATCAGTATTAAATGATTTAAATATTAAATTATTTCATTATCATTAACATTTAATTAATATTAAATTATTAATGAAACCATTGCCAAAATATTAAAGTTATTTATAATAACTTAAAATACTTTTAAAGTATTTATTTTACCCTTAAATGATTTTTAAAACATTTAAAATTATTTTTATATAATTATCATTAATAATAAAGTATTAATGTTTTATTTATCCAAATATTAAAAGTCATTAATTATAACTTAAAATATTTTTAATTCACTTATATCCTTTTTAAATGATTAATAAAACCATTTTTAAACTATTTATTTAATATAATTATTAAATAAATTTAATTTTAATAATAAATTAATAATCATTAATATTAAATTATTATTGAAATTATCCTTTAAATATTAAAAGTTATGTTTTATAACTTAAAATATCTTTAAACACTTTATTTTCATTTAAAATGATTATTATAATATTAAAATCATTTATAAACTAAATTATTTAATATAATTATTAAATAACTTTAATATCATTAATAATAATTAACTAATGAATTTTACCTTTAAATAATGAAAGTTATATTTTATAACTTAAAATATTTTTAAATACCTTATTATTATTTAAAATGATTTTTAATATAATAAAATCATTTTAATTTATTTATTTAATTTATTTATTAAATAACTTAATTATCATTAATATTAATTTATTAATAAAAATTATCACATAATATCAAAAGTCATTAAAAATAACTTAAAATATTTTCTTATATCATAATATCATTTTAATGATTTTTCATGTATTAAAATTATTTTAAATAATTTATTTAATATTATAATTAAATAAGTTAAATACTTTTAATATTTTAAAAATATTAAATATTTATGAAATATATTCAAAATAATTTAAATATAATTTTTGGACATTAAAATAATTTTTAATAATTTATTTTGTATTTTTCAGAATTAAAAACTAATTAATACTAATTATTTAATAAAAATAATTAATTTTTTATAAATAACTGTCGCTAAAGGGCTCTATAGCGACGAAACCGTCGCTATAGGTGTTCTTGAGGTGCCCAGAAAATCATGTCAAGAAACGAGTTGGCATGTTTGACCATAAATTATTTCTTACACAAGTTGTTTCTGGGCTTTTTGTTGATCCTATTATGTAGTAAAACTACACCACTACAAGACCCAACAATAACTATAGTCATAACATGCATAACATAGAAGATCCAAGAGCCTAAAGTAGCTGTCAGAGGCTGTTCTTCATTTCTGGAAACCCAGAAATGAAGAACAGTTCGAGTAGACACTTTTGGGCTTCCACAACTTGTGATTTGTGTGATGTTTAAGTGATCTAAGAGTACCAGATTGTAGACAACATTTAATACTACAAAGCTATTACTTAACATCAATAAAAGAACTACAAAATAGCCAGATTCGACTCGGTCAAACCATGTCAGACGACATGTTCAAGCGTTTTCTGGGTTACCCAGAAAACAGCTTTTCATGCTCGTCCGGCTTGGTTTTACCATTGATTACCATTTTCCTGTTTGATAAAAATGAGATTTTAAGGCATAATATTGGAGTTCATATATAAGACTACAACATAGATGCAACAAAAACAACAAAGAACTAACAACCGAGAAGATCGAAGGCGAGCGAATTTCTTGTCGTAAAGCGATTTGGGCATGTTCTTGATCCAGATTACTTAGGTCGATTCGATCGATCAACGGTATTTGACCGTTAATAACTTCCATTCTAAACATCAAATGACCCTAATTCTTTTTGAAGATTAAAGACCACATTACCAGCTACACATAGCAACTTATAAACAATAGATATCATAAATAGAAAAATATTTATAGCCTCGACATTCAACATCCGGGACCACCAAAATAAAATTTCCAGATTTTGAAATCTTCAAATCGAGCTTCTAAATGTTATGGATCCAACATTTAGCAACCCGGATCATCATTAGACACTATAACAAACATGTTTTAACAAAAATTCAAACATCAAACAACCAAAATTTGGAATGAAATTCAAGCTAGGGTTTATACCTTTTCTTTGAACAATCTTGATCTTAGAAATTTCTTGATTTGGTTATGATGTTAAATGGGGCTTGGTTGTGGAACTTATCTAGCCAAGGATTTACGTAGGTTAGAGAGAGAGAGGACTTGGATTAGTTTGATGATCAAATGGAGTAAAAAAAAAGTGAACTTTCTCTCTCTTAAACTATATATATAATGAGCTAGATGCATGAATCTGATGTTCTTTGTCATTACATGGCTGATTTGTATAGATTTTGGCACATGGAATTATCTAGGGTTGGTGAACAACCCAAATCATGGCAAGATTTGCAAGTTACCTCAATAAAATAAATCCAAAAATGTTATTTTAGTAATTTAACAAAGTATTTAAGGGTATTCTTGTCCATGGTACTTGAATCTATGGATAAATCAATATATTTTAAACCTTAAGGTTTCCCAAATAATTTCTAGGGTTTAAAAAATTAAGTTTAAAGTTTTATAAAATTTTAATTAGACCACACTAATTAAAATTAGGGGTTTTAATAGAAAATTAGGGTTTTAAAATAATTAGGGTTTCTTAATATTACTAGGGTTCCCTATTTAGCAAATTAGGGTTACTAGGGTTTGACATGTTACACCATAATTGATCAACCATTATCGGTCCACGTATACAGTACCTATTAATAGCACTGAAAAATCAAAAATATAATTAATATTATATTATTATCATTCCTTATTCCAAAACCATAATTAGGGTTTGGATTCCATATCTGATTTACCTTGTATAAACAACTTTATTAATTAAGTTAAAATATTTAACTTAATAATCCGAGTTAAAATTCATATAAATAAATAGTAATTATAATAACTACAATAACCATTCCTTATATTATTTAAATAATATAATATCATATTTCCTTTGAAAAATAAATAATAAAAACATTTCTACAATAAAATTAATTATAAAAATATAATTTATAATGATCATTAATTCTAAAATAAAATTATTTGTAATTATTCATGTAATAAATATATTTTTATTTACCACATAAATACATATATACATTATCTTGTACAAATCCTCATCCTTAAAAAAAAAAATTATACGCAATATTTCTTATTTATTTATATAGAAAATATCGGGTTGTTACAGTCAAGGCTGTTTGACCTTTGTTCACGTGTGAATCACTGGATAAATGTGTTGTAACCCCCGCCATGGATCTGTTTGATCCTCGTTGACGTGTGCATTAACGGCTGAAATCATCGGATGGCTTTCGACGCTTCGTTGGATTTACTTGCCAACAGTTACAATGATGTCAAGGTTACTTGACCTTCGTTGATATGTGTATCAGCGGATGACAATGCGTGATACCCCCGCCGGGGATATATACTTCGACATGAAACTCGTGATTCCCCCGCCGGGGTTATGTACTTCAACATAAAACGCGTGATGCCCCCAACGGGGTTATGTACTTTGACATAAAATACATGATGCCCCCATCGGGGTTATGTACTTCGACAGAAAACGCGTGATGCCCCCGCCGGGGTTCTTTGAGAGGATTAGGGTTATGACTCTGAATTGGCGATATTGGACCTATGTCAGGTATTGTCGAGTGTGACTTGTAACATTTGATATCATCGGCATAGTGCACCATGTGCTCGGGCGAACACCAATGAGTGATGTGCAAACCCACGGTTTGGTCTAAGAAAACTAGGATTGTAAGCTATTCTGCTCAATCGCGTAGCATTTTTATTCTTGATTTGGCTTTTTCAGCTTATGAGAACTCCGTTGTAACTCGAACTGGACCAAGACGGAGGGGTGGGACCCACGTAGGGATGCCACAGGTACACCTGCAGCAGCCGCAGATGGACCTGCGGCCAGCCGTGAATGGCTATTAATGCTGCAGGTTGCTTTCTTAAGTCATTTCATATTTGCATGCATGAAGGAAATCTGAGAGCTCTTCTTCGATCTGCTTTGAGTTCGGACGTCTTTACAGAATTGCATCAACGTCTACAAGTGTTCTACCTACATCCCCAGTAATATATGCATGTCTTCTTTTCCAGTTTTTATCTGTTGGAAAATAACTTATCACAAAAAATGCATCTAAACACATAGTAGTGAATATGCATGCTCAAATTATTTCATAAAAAATATTCAACATAGTAAATGTTAATATTAAACCATGCTGAACATAATGATGTAAAAAAATTTAACTTTTGAAACAGTCAAATTGGCACCTTTTTCTGCTATTTCTTATCCGATTTGAGAACAAATGAGCAAAAGGTAAAAATGCAAAGTAATCATGGTAATTAAACTACCCTTATGGATTGATGACATTGACCTCTTATGCATATAGTATGTATATGATTGTGGGCAGGTGTGCTACTGAATGGCCGCCTAGTCATGCCTATGTGCATGTGGATAGTCCTATTTACAGAGGGGACTATGGAAAAATTTTCCAAAATGTAGGCATTGAATGGTCATGCATTTTTAACTCAACTGTAGATGTATGTTAAAGTAATTCATGCATGCATGTAGTCATAAAATGCATTTTGAAAAGAAAGCTCCAGGTTAGAAATTACCACACCCTTTCTGAGGTGATTTGGAGACTTCTGTCCAGATATTATGGATCTTGATCAGTTGAGTAGTTCCCGCAGGACCACTTCTGGTGTACGGAGGAGGGCTTATGAAGTGCCTCGACCCCGTTCTGTTAGACAACCTCATCGGTTAGTGGAGGCGGTGATATGTCCAGTCCAGGTTAATGTGTCGAACGTCGAGGACGAGGAGGAGGATGCTCCAGTTGTGGACCCGGCTCCTGCTACACATATTCCCCGTAGGGACCTCCCAAGTATTCATGTGGTAAACCCAGAGCTTCTGGGTGATTTGAGTTGACACCCCTCAATGTATTTGCACGCCAACGAGGTATCAAGTTAGATCTTAATCTTCCTTCTTTCCTATTGATGAGGAGTAAAGGATTTTGATGTTGATCTGCATTTCATGTAGGTTCCTGGCTTTACACAGCCTCAAGGGAACTGGTTCAGCATTCACTCAATGTACCAGGCTTTGCATCCTGACTATAGAGCGATTGTGCTTGACTGGGGATTTGGGGCGTTCTTTTTTATCCTTCCCCGTCATTGTCTCTGGGGTTACCTCATGGTATTGTCTGAGAGATGGTTTCACCAGACTTAGTCACTCCATTTGCTGGACTGAGAGGTGATGATGACGCCGATGGATTAGTAGTTTATCACAGGTATGGAGTTTGGAGGCACCAGTGCCTTGCATGGAGGATATTACCCCTACTGCCGTCAAATCCTTGCTAGGAGTTCCAGACGGGGCGCTTAAGGGCAGGACCATTCATGCGGGTCCTTTGAGCGTAGATGCTATAAGTGGGTTGTTGAGTGAGCCCATACCAGCTGATGTTAGAGTCAGGGATCGCATTCTTCGGCAGTTGTTCCTGATGATCATTAGGGGCTTCTTCATAGCAGATAACTCTTTTACATGTGGACCGTATAGGAGAGTATGACTGGGATTCCTATACCTTCGTCTATTTCCTCAAGGGCATTCTTATGCGTTCATAAGTTTTGACCGAGGCTTGGTTAGGATTCTACCCATTTCTGATGGTGAGTATTTCTCTTGTAATTTCCCATATGTAGGTTAAGAGTGTTTACTGACAGCAGATGTTTGCCTTTGTGTTGGAAGTTTTGGGCTTATGAGAGGCTTCCATGTTTACATCCTGTGAGTGTGTTAGGTTTAGATACCTATCCACGAGGATGGCGATGTCATCATTCCATACTAGCTGAGGTCCCTATAGCTGAGGGTTTTACTCATTGTCGCCTACAGCTAGAGTTGTTGACAGCTGACATCATCAAATGGATTCCCTATTCTGGGGAGCACTTGGCTATTAGATTTGAAGATGGGTACCCGACTGGCGTCAAGCACGTGATATCCACCCGTAGGGGTCCTCTCTTCATTGATGGAGGATGGGAGCTCATTTTAGGAGAGTGTGCTATTAGGAGCACATGAGAGATCAGTATGCCGATCTTGCCTCCTGCCAGGCGTTATTGGCATGTGTCGCAGTCACCCGTCATTGACATCCCATTGTTAGGTGTTGACGGTTATGCACTGTCAGAGGGTCCCTGCACTTAGGAGATATTGTAGCATTGGTGGTCCCCTCGTACTATTGGATCCCAGACCCGCGCCACTTAGTTTATAGGGGATATGATTCCAAGATCCATGATGATGACAGATTGTCTAGCATGTGTCCGAGATCCGACTCATTTGACATAGATTGACAGTTTGACCCAGCGACTGGACCAGGCAAATTTCTTTATCCGGTATTTGGGCAGAGATCCGGCAGAGGCAGATTCGTTTGATCTTTCCAGCTCAGGCGCTGGCCCCTCAGATGACCCATTTGGCTTTATCGGCGTAGATACTCCTTGGTATAGGCCTGACATCCTTGTTGATAGAGATCTAGTGACTCAGGAGGAGTTACATCAGGTGGACAGGATTGATGATGTAGATATTAACACCATTGTCTTCTTCTGATGTGTATTCTCGTTATCCCTTTTGATAGGCCTCTGTTAGATATTGGGTGGTTGTGCCCCATTCTCGCTATATCTTTTGATAGGCTTCTGTTAGTAGTAGGGCGTTTATGCCCCATTTCCCTATTGTTTTGGCTATACAAAGATGATGTATTAAATGATGATATACGTAGGAATGTATGTACAGTTTTTCATTCCCTATATCATATTGCCATCTATTATCTGTAATGCATGTATCATGTTATGCATATGTATGTATGTCTAGAGATATTCAGCATTAACCCCTGGATGGTCTTATGATACGGCCCACATAGATGTCTTCTTCGACAGTCAGCCGCATAGATCACACCCCACCATTATTGGTAGCATCACGCCTTAGATTGTGGTATGATAGTATGTCACCATCAGACAGGGTGACTGTAGATCATCTGTTGCAGCATATTATAACCCTCTTGATATTTCAGGTTCCCGCAGGATTTGTGGAGGGCATGCTGGATCATTGGGTACCGGAGAGGCAGGTTTTCCGGTTTGGGACCCAGGAGTTGACTCTGACTCTAGAGGAGTATGCACGTTTGACGATGATGCCACTTGACAGGCCTTGCGTGCATATGGCTATTGGGACATGAGTCGACAGTTCATGACCCTCACTGGCCTGAGGCGTAGGGTTGTACAAGATGAGATCACATCCGACCACATGATATCCCAGCATTTTCTGATTAACAGATTTTCCTTTGAGGACAGCTATGCTCGGCATTCTGGGGATTTCACCATACCAGAGGACCAGTGGCATTTGGCCAGTGTAGATGCATTCTTGATATGCATAGTGGCGTATGTGTACATACCACGATATATGGATGAGCTGTATATAAGTGTTATCATTGCAATGAGATCTCTCAGGGAGGATCATACCATTATTCCGATGATTATGTCAAAGACGCTGGGGTCGTCCACGTTTTACAGCACTTACCCTACAGGGGTATTCAAAAGTAGTTCGGTCATGTTTTACGTGTGGTTTATGTCACACTTGAAATCGATTGGGACATTTCGCCGACACGGATACAGCTTTACCCATGATATAGCCATGTCCTACTCCTTTCAGCCAACATAGTGTATACACGCTATGTCTTGGTCGATGTTCTTGGCGAAGATCAGAGATTCGTTTGGCATTCTGCCGTGCATATGGCTTAGCTCACCCTACAACTTTATTACTCATGCTCCAGGCATGGATTATCTCCCTCTGGCTGGTTTGATGGGCATGACTACCTACCACCCACTGGTCGGGATGTCGCAGTTTGACCAATTCCAGGACTTCCATTCTTTTGAGGGGGCGCTAGGTCAGCATTTAGCTTCTTGCCATCTATCAGCAGAGGACCGATCCCGGGTGTATGCATGTTGGGATCAGCGTGAGATAGCTACTTTTTTTATTAGCCATCCGGGCTGCTCGCCAGAGTATTCTGCGTGGATGGAGACAGAGACTTCCTCGGCCGCGATAGTATCCATGGTGCCGAGTAGTGATTCAGACGATGGAGAGCCCATGGAGGACATTGATTCCCACATCGAGGAGGAGCCATCTACTGGGTTGCCAGCATCTCCTTTAGATTCTCCCAGTACTAGCACTGTTGTGATCCAGCATTAAGCATAATACTTTGAGCAGAGTCTTCATCTGATGACCTTTGAGAGAGATCAGACTAGAGCCTTGATGTTGACTGCTATTGATGGGAGAGACGGAGCTCTGTCAGAGAGAGATGAGGCATTAGCTCGTAGAGATACCGCTGTTATTGAGCGGGATGAGGCCAGATCAACCAGAGATGTCGTGACAGTTGAGAGGGATAGTGCCATATTTGCCCGGGATGTAGTCGTCACAGATAGTACTACAGCGAGGTCCCTTACCACTGGCATGATTGCAGAGATGAGCACGTACATTAATGAGCAAAAAGTCACCATACAGATGGCTATAGATCTGTTGGCTCGCATGGATACCCTTGTACATGAGACCACAACGTTACCTCCTTCTGCTGAGAGGGATTCCATGTCGGGCTTGATAGCTAGCATATACACCGATTTGTAGATGGGCTTGTATTTTCCTGCACAGACTAGCTTAGCCATTTTGTCATGTACAGTTTACATTATGTATATCAAATAACATTATATATATAGCAGGGAAATATATTTCTGATCACTTCCCTTTTAGATATGTCTGAATACTTGCTTGATAATTTGTCTGCTTCATCAGGGCTTATGATCTTGATGTATTCTGAATTCCTCCTTGATGGATGGACATTGATTTGTCTCTGGACAGTTCAGAATGGATCATTGATCTGTGTATATCCCTACCATCTTTGGTGTCTTGGGACTGGTTTCTGTATTGAGATATGGAGAGGAGTGTGGCTTTCCTCTCTGAGATTGACCGCACCACAGATGGTCGCCAGTACTCCTATTTAGGAGAAGCCTAGTTAATTCCATCTCGTATGAATTAGTATTGTTCTTCGAGGCACAACCGCAGCTTAGATGGTCGTTGAATCTCATATTTAAGAGGTGTTCAGGTAATTCCATCCCTTTGGTCTGAAGCCAATGAAATGTGATGGATTGAAGGATGATCCTAGTACCATTTAACAAGTGTTTGTGTTTTGGTAGGGGGTGAGATCGAACCATAAATGGTTGCCTACGTACTCCTATTGAAGAGGAGATCAGGTCTGCGTAGTTCGAACCTGGTGTAAGAGGTTCAACGTTGTATGTGGCAGAAAGGGTGTAGGAATGTTTTTGTTGTTTTTGTTTTTGTAAGGAGAAGGGTGTAAGGAATGTTTTTGTTGTTTTTGTTTTATTACGACCGGGCCATATAAAATGGTTTCCTACGTACTCCCGTGTATTAAGGAGATCAGATCGACATAATTCGCCCCTCAGGATGACTTGTAGCCGAAAAACTTGATCCCTTGTGCAGGTCAGACTGCGGGGAAAAAAAAGTTTGATCCTAAGTTCAGGATAAACTGCAGGTGTGAAAAGTTTGATCCTATATTTGGGACAAACTGCAAGTGTGAAAGGTTCAATCCCTAGTGGGATGCATCCGCCTTTTCTCAGTCGGGCTCACCTCAGTGGGTGTAGATCCATCTCGTAGGTACTCCTTTATATGCTGATACCAAGGGTGCTGGATGGCAGGTAACTCATCCAATACTTCTCCAACATAGTTCCCATAGGCTGGTGCCTTGTGCAGGGTAAATGTGATGCTTGGCATGTGTTCCTTGTCCATCATGTGAATCAAGGAGGCCAAAGTTTCTAATGCATCTGTAAAGTCATTCCTATTACGAGGAATGTGTAGAAAGGAGATCTCTTAGAACTTCGAAGCCATCCGTAAAACTTGTCAATGGTAAGGCATTAAATGTAGCTCTTTGGTTTGATAGATTCATGTGGATTTTTTGATTACCAACTCTGAATCCCCAAAGACAGTTAACCGTTTGATGCCCATTGAACGGGCAAGTTTTAGCCCAATGAGACAGCCTTCATACTCAGCTGTGTTGTTGGTACTGACAAACTGCAATTTGACGGCGACGGGATACTGCTCCCCCATACCGGATACTAGAACTACTCCAGCTCCAGAACCTTCCATATTAACAGCTCCATCAAAATACATTTTCATGTATGGCATGTATCGTACTGATGGTGTTGCTGAATTTCCATTACCCCTTCATCGGGGAAGTAGGTTTCCAAGGGTTTGAAGTCCCCTGAAGGTGCGGAGGCCAGTTGATCCGCGATTCCTTGACCTTTGATAGACTTTTGAGTCACGTAGACGATGTCAAATTGTTGTAGGATCAACTGCCATCTGGACAGTCGGCAATTTAACATGGATCAACATGCGATGTCAAGCATATCTCTACCCTAACATTCATAAAGATTCTGTTTATTCACAAAAGTCAAGAACACATGCTATATTAACTAAGTCTAGACCCGTATTTCATCTCTCGAGTTCATACAAGTCCACAAAGAATCATTGATCAGGAAATTCATAAATTCACGCTCAAATTAATATAGATAAACCAGGTAATAGCTTATTAAACTGAAATCAAAGTTTACATAACCATCGTTCCACTTAAAGATCCGTCGTAAGCCTAAAAAGTAATTAGTTCATAACGAATGAAATAAAAGCTGAATAAATCAAAGATATCATCTTCTCAATTACAAAAATAAACTAAAGTAGAAGAATAACGCAGAATACCCTTCACTTTAGTCGCAATTCACAGTCAATACGATTGTTCTTCAAAATCTCCACTCCATTGCTCGCTATGAAAATCTGTGATTAATCTTCGTTAATTGCTTTGCATGATGCTTAATTTGTTGTTTTTAGAGCCATATATATCCAACATAGAGTTCTGGATAAATCCCTCAACAAATAGAGTCCATATACCATGCAAAATGTGAGGGCCCCGAATCTGAGGCCCCGAATCACCGCGGATCCGGTGCGATCATTCTAACACTACTACTATTTTTACGGAAGATATAAACATAAATTGTTTATACAATACATTTTACACACTATTCCCCAAGGTCGAGTAACCTTAACTTAATACACAAATCATAACTTATTTAACACATAACATTATTATTATACAACTATTACAAATCTAATCGCGCACATTAACTTTAAGCTGGAACTGTCTTTAACCTTTCCTTGTATCCGAAGCATAAGCCTTAATCTAAAATGTTTTATCATGATATAGCAAGGGTGAGCATAAGAATTTCCCAACAATTTTAAGTTCAATAATTTAACGATATATCATGATTAAAAAAGTCTGAATAATAAGCTGGCTATAATTCAACAATATAATTGTGAACTAGCAGAAACAAACTTTTGACTGAACAAGTATATAACATGAACAAATATATCTGGACCGAAGGGTAATAAAGGTGATCAGCCTTTCATACCTGACTTATACATGCAATATGTACAGAGTACAATTCTACAATGGCAATCAACAATGATTATCTGTGACGTCCCCAAATTCAGGTCCCAAGAACCTCGGACTTGGTATGTTACGATACTTCATCATCATACATATTATATCATCTAATGCGGAATAAATAAACATATATTGTTTATTTTACATAATTCTATAACATTTTCCCAGGTTTATTAACCTTAACTGAATACATACCTTCAAAATTACAAAGGTTTACAATAAAATAACTAAATAGTTATTCTTATAACAATCTATTACTGTATTTTGCTTTTGTCTCACATTCTTCAAGCCTTCGCCTTTATCCAAATTTATTATCATGATATAGCAAGGGTGAGCAACTACTTTACTTGACAAGTTTAAATTCAATAAAGATATATCATTTTTGAAAGAATAATAAGCTTTCAAGTGTTCAACAATTTAATAATTATGAAGGAACATGAATTAAGATGTCAATAATTGAATGACTGAATCAATAATGTTTGAAGGTCAGCAATGACCATGAACAATTTAATTGAACCTTATGGTAATGAAGGTGATTAGCCTTTCATACCTGATGAACATATGCAACATGCACTAAGTGTGAATCAATAATCAGTTTAGACATGAATAATCATCAATAATCATTCACTAACATACTTTGAAATATAACCCGAGTTTGAGTTAAGGAAACTTGCCTGCATAGTCGATTACCGCTACACAATTTAATTTATTCTCTTTATTGAAAAGACCTATCAGGTATAAGATTGATCTTTCAATTAGCATATCATACCTTATTTCATAATACTATCTAACACTTAATCACATAGTCAAATATTAAATAATCTTAACACCATATTCATTTACTTACTTATAATTTCATCATCTTATATTAACTTGTCTAACCTTCACTCACAAAGTTAAGTAATAGACATTACACCTTAGTCTTAGTATTATCATTATACTTCGATAATATTTTCATCACTTATAACATATACTTATAAGTTTTCCCTCTATATGTTATCTTAGTAAGCAAGATAACCTTTCAGTAAACTAAAATATCATTTCAATGACAGAGATTACATTTCAAAGTGCACCAAAATAAACTACAAAGAACTCAAATCATTTCAAGAACCACAATTCATTTCAGATTCTTAATTCTCATTTTAGTCTATTACAAACATAACATAGTTCATTGAATACCAAATTCAACAATTATATTGAAAAATAACATAAATCAATTATTTTAATCTCCCGTTGAATATTATTAATTATGTAATAATATTTTACGCTAAGGTTATTAACATTTTAATAACATTCCAGTCAAATACTACTAATAATATCTAAATCCAATATTATTAGTCATATAACAATAATTTAAGTCGTTAATCACATTAATAAACAATTTAGATCAATTGTTTCCCCTTCCTTAATTAACTCATTAAACATTCTAAAATTCCATAAACATCACAACACTTCACACCCGACCCAAAACTTCATCAAAAATCTGCATAAGCCATGCTCAAAGGTCTCAAGTGATAAATCGTACTTTTCATATTTTTGGACATCATATATTTAATTAAATCCATTTATCCATTTATCATCATTTAGATGAAAAATACCAAATCAGTTCCAAAAATATTTCTTTTCTGGGATTTGACAGAATATAGTTCCATATTGATCATATATTTTTTTGGAATTTTTAAAATCCATTTACTATATTTAAATAGTCCATAATAGCCAAATCTTCTAAGATTTTTCATAAATCGAGATTAACTCCAAAACTTCTGAAATTTATACAGTATGTTCCTGTTATACACATGTACTTCCAGTAAATATTTTGTAATATTTGAACTTATACACAGAGAGTTATTCGGGTGGCTTCATAAATATAGCCCTTCACCGTAAATTCCATAACTCTCAAACCGTATGGCCAAATATTCTCAAATTTTTACACAACCTGCATATCTTCTGATATTAACACCCCAAATTTTCCCGAAGTTTTAAAGAACAAACAGTGGACGAAAATACCCCAGTTTTAGACTGCCCCAAAACAGTCCTATTTTATTTTCCAAAAATCAGGACTTTTTTGGCTTTCACGGCCACTACACCATGAAAACTCAACATTTTTGAGTGCTACCACTTGGGTTAACTAGTAAACACATATATCTAGCAACCCTCTTTGATGGATCATAAAAAGGAGTTATAGATTTAAAACGGTGGATTTTGAAAGTAAATAGTAATTTTGGATTTCTAAACTAGAAAATTTTTATTTTTGATTTCAATCAAATCAATACCCAATATGGGTAGATCCATACTTTAATCCATGAAAAACACATAGATCAAAGGGTTTTATACATCCAAATCAAAAACCCCCTTTTCATCAAATAAGAAAAATAAAGGAAGAAAGTAAAGCTTAGGAAGAAAAAATTGTATACCTTTCTTTCTTCTTCTTCTTCTTCTTCTTCATCCATGGAGGAACTTCCCTATCCTCCAAGGGCTACCGCCCTCTTCCCCTTCTCTCCCTCTCGGTTTTTCCCCCTTTTGCTTTTCTCTTTCTCTTTCTCTTTCTTCTTTCCTCTGTCTTCTTATCTCTTAATAGTCGATCTTTTTTTTTCTTTCTTTAATTCGGCACATGTTCTCTTTAATCATCAATTTGTTTTTATTAGCTAGCTTAATTAATAACTATAATAACCTCTCCAAGTGGACTTAACAATTGGGCTTGTAATTAAATGTTTAAAGGGCTTGCACTTTTATTACCATGCTTACTAAAAATTTGAACTTGGGCTTCTAAATTAATTCAATTGGGCCAATATTATAATTATCTTATACATGACCTCTTGGGCTAATTTCACAAACTAATTGCCCTTAAATTAATTTCATTGAGCTAACAAATTTACTTGTTTAACTTACTAACAAAAACTAACTTGGGCTTTCAACCCTAATTAAATTGGGTCATTATAATACTTGTCCCATACATAATATATTGTGCTAGATTAAATAATTTAATCGCTCTTAGTCAATTTATCTATAAGTCTCATGCTTAATTAATTAATTGGGCTTGTTTAAATAATATAACTTCCTTAGTCCATTAAATTTAATTCTCTTGGACTCTATTTAAATTATTGGGCTATGATATCATTAAAGTCCAATACTTTTAATTCTATTCTACCCTTATCATTTAATTAGGGTTTTTATTTCTCACACTAGAAATTAAATTCCTTACCTATGCCTTTTTAATTTCATAACCCAATTAGACTTGGTTATAAAATTAATTAGTTGAGATATATAAAATAAATATCTTAGTGTTAGAATATATATTTATATATTAATATTCTCCCATATCATAACCTCTTAGGTTATTTAATTTCACACCTAAGATATATATTAGGTTACATAACTAAATTCTTAATTCACTTTTATATACAAAATAAATGTATTCACATTATATAATGTATATTTATTTAATCATACACATAATTCATTTCTCACACTAATTTTGACTTTTCTCCATAAAAAGTCAATTGTTGACTTTGACCAAAAGTCAACCTTTACACATTTTGTGTTTACTGTCCATTCTGACTAAACTTGACGTTCCGGATGCCATCGAGCAGTTCGTGCTTCAAATTTCTATCTCTAACTCAAATTTTGAGTTTTAAATTACTCCATTCTTATTGCTAATCATATTAACTAACAACTTTATACTTATTCAATTCAAATCAAATTTTACAGGTATCACAATACCTTATTCTTGATATTCATTCAAATACATATCAATTCATTTCTAGGGTTTTGGAATTTTGTAACCCATATTTTCTCTATTCTCATTCGAATAACAAACCATATAGGTTTTACTTGAAAATTTTAAATGAATCCTCAAATTCTCTTCTAGGTTTTATTCTTTAACCATTATTCTAATCATTCAAGATTTTATAAATTTTCGGGTTGTCACATTATCCATAAGCATATCTGAATGAAACAACTCTTATTAGAGTTAAGTAAAAATAAACTTGCCTGAACCGTTGATTACCGCTACGCAATTTATAACGCTTTATCCGAAGATCTAATATTAGTAATATAGATCTCCAATATTAGAATAATATCATAAAAATATAATACTATTATATATATAGATATACATAGAATAACCTAAACACATAACACATAACCCTATCAGTCTATAACACATATAAGACTTGGTATCAAGTCAAACTATAGTAGTCAGAATTGAGCCCGACACAAATCTGACATCCCGACGGTCTAGTTGGACTTTTATCAAGTCTAAGTTCAATTAAACTCTGCCTAATACTTAACAATTATCTCAGATAATTTTAATATCAGTCAACATATTTTTCATAAGCTCGTAATAATTTTTAAATTATTATTATCATTTAGCATGAATTTTCAATCATTAATATCGTATTTAAAAGAATTAAATACCACATAATTCTTTTGTCATTAATATTTATTTATTATTAAATATTAATGAAATACATGTCATAATATTATAATATATTTATAATATCACAAAGTATTTTTAATACTTTAAAATCACCTTTATATGATTTTTAAACCGTTAAATTCATTATCCGATAATTGCTTTTAATATTAAAATATTAACATTTTCATGACAAAATATCAAAAGTTATATTTTATAACTTAAAATATTTTATAACACTTCAATCATTTTTATATGATTTTTAATTCATTAATTATATTTTTCTATAATTTATTTAATATATTTATTAAATAAACTAATTACCATTAATATTGATTAATTAATAAAATTCATCCTAAAATATTAAAAGTCACTAAAATAACTTAAAATATTTTATTATACCATAATATTATTTTTCATGTATTAAAATCATTTTTAAATAATTTATTTAATATTATAATTAAATAAATTAAATACCATTTATATTCCAAAAATATTAAATATTTATGAAATATACTCTAAATAATTAAAAACTTATTTTGTATTTTAATAATTAAAATTATTTAATTCGATTTATTTAATTAAAATAAGTATTTTCCTAAAATAAGTGTCACTAAAGATTCTATAGCGGCAGGACACATGTCATTATAGGTGTTCTTGCCCGTTTCGAAATGCCTGTAAAACGCATGTCGCTTAACCGTGGTGTGGTTTGACAAGTCCTAAATCATAGATTGTGATGTATCCGGAGTGCGATTTTTGGGTCAATGTTATAGTATTGATGCAATACTACAACCTTAAACAAACATAATGGCCAACCTACACCAAATCAGTGAGATATAGTGCATCAAAGTATTGTCAGAGACTTTTCTTCATTTTCTGGGTTACCTAGAAATGAAGAGCAGCTTAAGGTATCACTTTTGGAGCTTCGTAACTTGTATTCTGTAACTTGTTTGGGTGTAATATTGGTTCAATATTGTAGCATACATGTCAGAGTACAGTTCTATTACATTAAATCAACCTAAAAAATCAGAACTGAGAGATCAAGGCCGGTCAAAAGCTTGTCAGAGATGTGTTCTTGAGAAATCTGGGTTTCCCAGATTTCTTCCCAAACAGTTGGTCAACGATGGTTTGACCTTAATTTAATCCGATTCCGATCATGATCTGTGAGTTTTAGAGGCATGGATTAAGAGTACTAATGTCAGTTTATACAAATATAACAACAACATGGCCCAATATAATAACAGTAGCCAGATCCATGACCTTCAAAATCGTTGTCAGATTTCTGGGTTTACCCAGATTTCTAATTTTCGTGCTCAGTCAACGCCTTTTGACCGCTTGTAACTTTTAATCTACACTTGATCTGGACTTGATTCAAGTTCCAGATCAAAGTCCTTACTACATACTACAAGTATAAACTTTTAAAACACAAACACAATTAACATGTAAGGATCTATGAGCCCTGACATTAGCTGTCAGGCCATGTTTTAGGGTTCATAGATCAGTTTTAAAATTTTGATTTTCGTTCATCTAGATGTTATAGCTCCATGATATATCAACCCAGATCAGATTACAACAACTAACATCAGATTACATGATTTCAAAAATTAGGGTTTATACATTTTCCAAGCTTGATTTTTGATTTCTGATCCATGAATCTGTTATTGTTAAGCTAAGAGATGATTTTGTCTTAACTTCTCACTCCTTTTCTTTCTCATTCCCGAAATCTTAGAGAGAGAATGGCTTGGATGAGTTTATTATTTAAAGTGAGTATTCTCTCTCTCTCTCTCTTTCTCTATAATCTATATATTTTGTTATATGTAATGAAATGGCTGGCAAATTCGGCTGGTTGCTATTATTTAAGTCACATGGGGCAGCTAGGGTTGATCAACCACCCAAAATATGGCAAGATATACAAGCAATCCTTCAATAATGCAACAAAGTGTATTTTGGTCATTTCGATTTTAATTTTAATGACAACATGGTCATTTGTCCCAAACCCTTAGGGTTTAGGGTTTGAACCCTTAGGGTTTACAATTTAGTTTCTAACATTTCTGAATTTCGGTTTTCAAAATAGAAAATTAATATTTCTTAATTATAATTATAATTATAATTTTCTAATTATATTAAAATTTACTAATCATAATTCAATCTTGCTAATTAGGATTAATATATCCTAATTAAAGTTGCTAATTAAGCAATTAGGGTTAAAATGGTCATTAGGATTTATAACCAAAAATTAGGGTTTCTAATAGAAAAATAATTATCTAATTTATAAATTAGATTTCGTAATTAGATTAAGGTTTTCTAATTATTCATATATTGAAAATTAGGATTAATATTTCCTAATTAACATTAAAATTATTGAACTAACAAGCAGGCTTTCCCTAATTACAAATTAGGGTTTCAAATTTTGAAATTAAGGTTTTCTAACCAATTTGTTAAGATTAACCCTAATTAATCTTATAATTATTTACACTTACGCCATTAAGTTCCCAATTTAGGGTTTTCAACTTCCGAATTAGGGTTTCTAATACCCGGAACCGAAATTAGGGTTTCAGAACCGGTTTCTAGGGTTTCTTGTTAATCGTAAGAATTTTCTAACCGAATGCTGACGTTCTTAATATATATTTAGGGTTTGTTACATATATCGTTTATCTGGTCAATCCTTGACCCTTAACCACATATTGTACACATATACACAGAACATATTCACGTATTCCTTTAATCCTGAATAATTCACTTAAATTCTTCATAGAATTTTGAAATCCTCAAAATTCCTTCTCAAAAGTATCAAACGCATACATTTATTTTCTGTCTAGGTTCTAATATTGAACCTTAAATCAATTAATTAAAATTTTAAAAAAACTCAAAATTCTCGGGTTGTCACATTCACCCCTTCTTCTAAAAATTTCGTCCCCGAAATTTACCTTACACCTTACACCTTACACCTTGAACTATTCACCGTTCATTCTCATCATCACCTGCTACCCAATACATTCTTCACAAGAGTAAAAATTTTAAAATTGTGCTGAGGGGTTTTACAGACTATTGTCTGTCTTTTTCGCAAAGGTTATATGGAAATTCATCCGCAATCCGTCTTAACTTACAGACATAGTGGGTAATTAGCCCGATATGCCATGTACTTATAAATTACTTCTGGTCTGATCTGTTTCTCGTATCCACCTTGGGCGCATAAACTTTTACCTCAGTCTTATCGGATTCCTAACCAAAACAATTTGGTTCAGGAAATTTCTTTCAATGAACACTTAGAGTTTTTCATAACATTAGTCTAGCTGAATCGAATAACGTAGACTCATATCAATAATTCAATTCAATCGAATTATTTAGGTGTAATCAAACCCCGTTGGCAAATTAAAATTTTTGAAATAGTTTGAAAATGACGTCATGATGTCGTACTGTATTAATAATCCGTTTGAGGATGCCGTCATTAAATGACTTTGTCATAACACATCATACAATAGTGGAACAATGATTTTTTAATTGAATTCACACTAAGTATTCCTTCATCTATAACTCTATCAACTTTTATCATCTCTGCACCAGGTTACATGGTACATGAGTGATAAATAAAATAAATTTTGATATTTCAAATCATTTTCATCCAGCTGAAACAAGTAGCATAGACTATACTTTAAACCGTTTCAAAAATGATTACGAGTCTACATATTTTATTTTATTTTTTAAAAGCACGTAGTGCGTGTCGACATCGGGATTTTTGTATGTCCTTTTCCCTTACTTGTTCTTTGGTGTTCTCATTTTAGGTGAGATTTGTTTGAAAAAACAAGTGAAAAAGGTCCGACATGTATGATGTCGACGATGGGGACCAAGTAAGAGTCGCCATTGGTTTTTAAATGGTTGTACCAACACAACCGAGAAAAGGTTTGCACATTGACCCGCTGATGCGACAATCGATATACTGGTCGGTGAAACCAAGATTCTTTTAGGGTCCGGGACTTGGTTATGCGGGGAGGTGTTAGGCACTTCAACATCCGTGTTACCACGGTGACCGCTTTTTCAAGAAACTATTATCTGAATGTGTGTGTATGTGTGGGTCAATGTGCTGTTATATGGAAGTTGTGCGAGGCCTCGTTCGAGCCTATATACACAGGGTTTGAATTTATGTAAAAATTCAGTTTTTAGCAAGATATGACAGTGATGTTTTATAAAAGAGGTTTTTCAAACCCTGATGCTCAATAGGAATTGAGGCCTTCTACACTCCCATTTTTATTAAGTGATCGGCTGGATTGATTTTATTTGACGGATGCGAGGCATCCGTATTAAAATAATATACAAAAATAATGCCAACTTCCTCGTGGGTATGGAAACCATCTGAGGAAATTTAGACATCGCAGAATAATTTACAAGCTGCTTACAGCTGAAAGATGTCCATCACGGGAACTGAATCTAGATCCAATGAGATGAATCTGTGATCACATGATTCTTAGGCGCACAGAATGCTACAATTTGTATGAAAGCGATGAAGGTGTATATATATAAAAGCGGTAAATATATATATACGAGACATGATCACCAACCACGAAGTACCTCCATGGGGATCGAAAAATGTAAATAAAGTCATTAAAAGCTATCAACCACCACTTGAGGAAACTCCGTGGGACAAAACGTAAATAAAGCACCGTGAGTTTCCATACCAGAAGGACGAAAAATATATATATATATATATATATATATATATATATATATATATAGGCAATAAATGCACCGGATGTAAAATCCGAGCTCATCGAATGAGTTCGACCACGCTTCATATATATAAGTATATATATAAAAGCGAGTAAACGCATCGGATATAAAATCCGTGCTCATCGAATGAGTTCGACACACGCTTAATATATATATATATATATATATATATATATATATATATATATATATATATATATATATATATAAAAAGCAATAAACGCTTTCAAGACCGAAGTTCAGGCTCATCGAACAAAGTTCGACACACGATTCATATATATATATATATATATATATAGAAAAGCAAGTAAACGCCTCGCATCAAGTCAGGCTCAATCGAGGCATAACTCGATAATGTTAGTCAATGTATATATAATATATATATATACAGATCGAATGAAACCACTGATCAAGTCTGGTAAAAGCAAGCAACACGACTGCCGTCAACGTGTAGAAGGGTGTGTGCAAAGATGAAGAGAAGGACTCTAAAGTGTGTGAGAAGGCTTACAGCTGACTGATAAAAAAAGGCTTCTATATCTTTAGAGTGGGTAAACACTGGCCTTTGTGGGTACAAAAGAGGCTATATATGAGCTCACAGGTGTTTAAAAGTGGGAAAATACACTGTATGGCAAGTGCAGAGCAAATTGTGCAGGGTTTCCTTGTCTTTTTTCTTTTAAAAATTAGCACCCCAAGCCCTCTATTTATAGGCATATGAGCCGCAGGTGTACCTGCGGCTGAGCCGCAGGTGTACCAGAGGCGGGTAGGGTGGGCCCGAGTTTGTCGGCCTGGGTCGTCTCAAGCACGCGGCACTCGTGCAATCAGAATGTCCACTGGATTTTCGGCGTGCAATCCGCATCCGCTTTGAGGTATACAGACCTATTTCGGACCGCCGTTGTCGAGAGTTGTACGATGGCATGGGATTAGAGTTAGTGCGAAGTCATTGAAGATGGGACGATGCCCTCTGGTCTTCAAGCTTCAACTTTCATCCGTTATCCAGCACAATAGTCACTCAGGATTGATTAGCCTTGTGGGACATCATTGCGTAGAGACGTGACGTGGCATTGTGTTTGACAAGATGACGACGTTGTCCCTCACCGGTGTTATCATTGGATTAATGAGCAAAGCAGACGTTACTCGACTTCGACCGAGATTGACCGAATGTAATTGTTGAAGGTCCTCATTGTCATCTTTGAGGCGTGCCTGTCTTCCCGACGTTATTACCGGGTTGGTACAGTGTATCTCATTGTGAGCGCCGAGATTAAAGTTGGTCGCATTTAAAACAAGCATTTCCGGGGTTATCGCCGAAACTGCATTCCTTGGGGATATCACCAAGGTTGGTAGCTATTCCTGCGATAACCTGAGATTTCGAATAATCAAAAATTTACGAATAAATTTTTTTTTTTTTAATATTAATATTAATTATCAATTTTGTGATAAGTATCTGTGATACGAATCTCGAGAAATTCAATTTGTATATTGACTAATAAAAATTAGAGTAGAGTTGTGCTTAACAAGATTAGAAACCCTAACCCTAAGTCCGGATAGGGATTCAGTAAAAAATATAATTAAAATAATTATATTGATGAGAATGTGTTGTACTGTATGTTGATAGTGATCAATGATTGATCGAATAAGGTTTAAAATTATAAACCCTAATAAGAGATTAGAAAACCTAATCTCAGGATTAGAAACCCTAACGTACCGTTAGAAATCCTAATCGTATGACGGGAAACCCTAATTTAAAATCTGGAATCCTAAAATCCTAATTAGGAAACCCTAATCCTAATTGGGAAGCCTAATGTGTGTATTAAAATTTAATATGTTTAGAAAACCCTAATTATATTTTAGTTATTTTAATTTCTATTTTACAAACCCTAATTGTAATTTAGAAAATTTATTTTTCTAATTAAAACCCTAATTCATGGGTTATAAACTGTAATGACCATTTTGACCCTAATTGCTAAATTAGGCAGTTTTAATTAGGAATATTAATCCTAATTAGCAAGATTGAATTTTATGATTAGGAAATATTAATATAATTATTGAATCCTAATTATAATTTTAGAATATTAATTTTCTATTTTGAAAACCGAAATTCAAAAATCTTGGAAATTAAATTGCAAACCTAAAGGGTTTAAACCCTAAACCCTAAAGGGTTCAAATCCTACACCCTAACCCAAACCCTAAACCCTAAGGGTTTGTGCATTGGACAAGAATGCCATTAAAATTAATTTATAAAAGACCAAAATGCCCTTTTTGGATATTTTAGTAAGTAACTTGTAAAATTTGACAACACCTTTAGTTGTTCACCTAACCAATTGACTTGGTGACTCTAAAAATTTCGTAAATCACCCATTATTATTGCCAACTAGCTAAAGACATCGGATCATTCATTGCACCATGTGTTATAAGAGATTAAAGAGAGAGAAAATGCATGTATTTGTTTATTTTGCTACTAAGCTCTCACCAACTCTCTCTCTATCTAAAAGCTCCGAAAATCACTAGTAGATCAGTCACTAAAACAACCCTAGATCAACCAATATCAGATTTGAGAGCTAAGATCAAGAATTTAAAGCTAGAAGGTATAAACCTATTTTTGATTTTTGATCCAAGTGGCTAAGAAAAATTTCGTGTTTATGTGTTTAGATCTTTGCTAGATGATGTTTAATGATGATCTATGTTGATATAACATAGTTCCATAGCATCAAAATGCTTTAAAAGTGATTATTTTCAAAACTGCCAAGAACATAAAATGTGGTCTGACAAGCTAATGTCAGGCGCCATAGATTCTTCTTTGTTTAAGATTTTTCTTGTTTGATGTTTTGAATCGGTAGTATGACATGAGGATCGTAAATCGAAGTGGAATCTCACCCATTCCATGTCCAGTTACAAGATATTCATGGTCAAAGTGAGTCGACCGAAGTTGACCAACACTTTCTCTGGGTAACCTGTAAAGTGAGAATCCGTGGTTCGACAACGCTTTCAAATTCCTCGATCCGTCACGCTTTTGTACGCTTTTGTTGTTGTTGTTATCATAAATGTGTAGCTTTGTTATCGTGGATCAGAGATTAATGGCTTTATATCATGTATTTGATCAACAGAGCGAATTTAGAAAGCGGTCAAAGTAGCCTACTTCTAAGATGAATGTCTGCTTTTACGAATTTCCGTAAAACGCATGAACTCGGGCCATCGAGTTTGACCGGGTAATATCTTGTAGATCTGTTGTTGTTAAACGAACTGGTTGTTATATTCATGTACCTTGACACTAGTACTACCGATTAGGACCATAACATAAGTAATGTGAAGCGTAGAACATAGAATTATTGGAGCCCCAAAGTAGTACCCTGAAGCTGCCTGGGTTTCTGGGTTACCCAGAAAACCCAGGAGCTGTCTAACAGTACTTTGGAAGGGTCGGATCTTGCTAGCTTGTTATGATATGACTCTGTTAATGATTAATAATTGTAGTCTTACATAAACAGTACACAATCACAGTTCAAGCTAGCCCAGAAACGTATTACAATCGAGAATCACGGCCACCAACAAACAAGCGCAGTTGATAACGAAAGTTGTCGTGTTCTTGAGCTCAAGAACACCAACAATGGATTGCTTAATGTCGCTAAAGGGCTTTAAGCGATTTGCTTATTTATTTTTTATTTTTTATTTTCAGAATTTCCGGTAATTAATTAAAAATAGAAATTAAATTATAAAAATTATTAAAAATGGTTTTAAAAATTATTTTAAATTATGAAAAATAATTTTTGACCAATTAGAATATTTTTCTTTAATATTTATAATTATTTAAATATTAGAGGTATTTAATTTATTTAATTAGTGTATTAAATAAATTAGTGAAAAGGATTTAATATTATGAAAAATCATTTTAAATAAGAATAATGTATTTAAAATATTTTGAGTTATAAAATGTGAATTTTAATATTTTTGGAGAATTTTCATTAATAAATTAATATTAATGTTATTAGATTTATTTAATTATTAAATTAAATAAATGAATTAAAATGATATTATTGATTTAAAATTATTTAAAATGAGAAAATGATTTAAAAATATTTTAAGTTATAAATAATAAATTTTAATATTTGATAATAATTTCATTAATATTTAGATATTAATGGTGATGGTTTAAAAAGATTTTAATTACTTTAAAAATCATTTAAGTAGATTATTGATGATTTAAAAATATTTTTAGTTATTAATAATAACTTTAATATTTTGACAAGTATGTTATTAATATTTTATATTATTAAATATTAATAATGATAAGAGTATTTGATAATTAAATCATTTAAAAATGATTTAAGTGTTTGAAAAATTATTATAAATTATAATAATTGTTTATAAATTATTAAAAGCTTCTGAAAAATATTATAAATGATATTTGACTTATCTAAAATAATATTGAAGCTTAGAGACCAAGTTTAAACGACATTCAATGTGTTAATTGTCGGATATGGTGACCAGAACACCGAGAATGGACCGAAGTCCAACCAGACCGAACTAGTTAGACTTGTTAAGTGTTTATATAGGTTATAAACACTATTGTGGCTATGTGGTAATGTGTCTAGGAGAAGTTTGACTGTAAAATACAGTGTTACGTGTTATAAATGATTGTGCTAATTGTGAGACCGACATTGTTGAATATAGGTCTTACGAACGCAGTTAATTATATTGTGTAGTTGTAATCAACGCGGAAGGCAAGTTTCCTAACTCAACCTTGAGTTATATTCATTCAATTATTATAATGGTTAATTATTGCTAATTATACCATGTCCAGGGAATTTATTGTTGATTATTCGCAGTTAGTGCATGTTTAATAATTCAAATTGAATTACTGATTCGGAGAATATACATTTGTAGAATAACTGTTGTTGGATATTCATATTCATAGAAGATAGAATTGACAGTACAGATAATTCCTGTTTATTGTCAAATTATGTTGAGAAATGTCTTAGCTAATTATTCAGCTGATTTAACATTTATTAGAACTTGATAAATTCAAGAAAAGAATTCAATTGTTATTGGTAGATCGATGCCAATTATTTCGGCTAGATCGATAAGTAAATAGAATTTAAAATCACAGTATTTCGTTGTTAAATCAAAATCTTGATTCTGAGACTGAGAAGAACAACCTTTTATATAAAGGGAACATTTTAGGTCGTATATTCGACCATTCACAAGATCGTTAAGTATTATGCATAATATAGGGTACAAGGAGTTGGCTTCTCTAAGTACTTGCAGAGGGTATGATTTAATTTTTATGGTTATCTGACTCTTCACAGATGTATCAAAGTAAATCTTTGATAGATACCTGAGAAAATAAGTTCAAAGATCTGGTGAGATCACTCAACATAAATCTGGAAAACATTCCACTTTGCTATTTCGGAGAATTAATTCTTGATTATTCATTGAATATCGTAGAAAACTTTGAAAGCGTTGTACTCTTTCATTATCAGATTATTATAGCGGAGAATGTTAGAACAATTGATATTGATTTCTATACCTTTATTGTATGTCTTAAATTGCGGGGCAAACTTGTTGCTCACCCTTGCTATAAATAAAACATTTCAGCTAGGAACGAAGAGGCCAGTGGGTCAAAGAAGAATAAAGGCAAAGGCAAGATGCTGGAATAGTTAATGAACAATATTATTATGCTGTATTGTATTATAAACCCTTTTTGTATATCTAAGGGGTATTTCTGTAATGTTAAGGTTAGTGGACCTGGGACTTATGTATTAACAACTTATGTTAATGACTTATGTATTCCTATTTATATATGAATGGGTAGTTAAATGGTATTATATTGTGGATCTTGAACACCAAACTAGGGGGTCAGGTAACCCGGATTTGGGGGTGTCACAATTCCCATGGTTGGGACTGAGACTAGATACCTCGGGGTTGTCTCCGAGACTAATCGGTCTTCTCCGATGTGTGTTTCGGTATTGTATCTGCAGGTCTCGGGGTTATCTCCGAAGTTGGATTTGTTACTCTGAGATTGTGATCCGGGGTTGATGCTGAACTTCTGGTAGTATCCGGTACGGATTTGGATTGTCTTTTAGGGTTCTCTCTTAAAAGATGAATCTGTCCTCCTACAATGTTAGTAACAGTAGTACAGAAAATTTCGAGTGTCTACAGATGCCCCTCTATATCATACTCATGCATGGCGATGCATGGGTAGGATACAGAATCCTAGACACTTAAAACGCAACAAGATAAACATGGTACTATGGATAGCAACATGATGCAAATGTATGATGTATATGTACGGGGTTGTAACCCGACACGCCGGGGATGATTGTTGGCTCCCTGTTGCTTCAACTGGGGATTGGCAATGATGATCAGATTTGATGTGTAAGCCGAATCTGTTAGGATGTTTGATGTTGGAGTTATCACCAAATTCCTGTGTCCTTGATAACGACTTGATCCAAGCTGTACTCTTATGTGTAAGAGATCTGTGGGGATAAAGCTTGAAATGTTTGAGGATGTGTATAACATATTCCATCATCTATCCTCTTTGATAATGTTGACCTCTCTTGGTCAGTGTCACCAGAATATGTCGCGAATCTGTTGGATTTACTGCCAACAACAAATGCTGTCAGGGATGCCTGACCTTCGTTGACGTGTGAATCAACGGCTGAAACATCCTGTGGGATATATTGTCAAGGCTGCTTGACCTTCGCTGACGTGTGAATCAACGGCTGAGATTCGGTAGATTGTCAAGGTTGCTTGACCTTCGCTGTCATGTAGATCAACGGAGAATTACGTTATGACCCCTGTCGGGGATCCGCTGGGGAATATGAGCAGTTGGGTATGAGAACCTCGAATAGCTCTATAGCTCTAATAGGTTTAAACGCTATCGGCTGAAATGATGTCAAGGCTGCTTGACCTTCGTTGATATGTGTGTCAACGGTTGAGCATGCGTTGTTATTCCTGCTGGAGATATACGTTGTAACCCCCGTCGGGGATTCACTGGGGATGCATGAGTACGTACGCAACTATCGAACGGTTCTCAACGCTTCGATGGGTTTACTTGCCATCGGCTGAAATAACGTCAAGGCTGCTTGACCTTCGTTGATTGACATGTTAACGGATGAACGTGTTATAACCCCCACCAGGGATCTACATTGTAACCCCCGTCGGGGACCCACGTTGTAACCCCCGTCAGGGACCTACTTAGGGTAACGACCCAAAGTTGGCGGCATCGGACGTGTACGAGGTATTGCCGGATGTGATTTATGACAAATAAGATCATTGGCAGGGTATACTTCATGTTCGGGTGACTACCAATGGGCGATGTACCGATTCAACGTCTCATCCGAGAAAACCAGGATTATATGCTGTTTTGCTCAATCGCGTGGCATTTTTATTCTCGATTTGACCTTTCTAGTCCGTGAGAACTTCATTTCAACTCGAACTGGACCGAGCCGGGGGGGTGGGACCCACATAGAGGAGCCTCAGGTGTACCTACTATAGCCGCAGATGAGCCTGCGGCCAAGCGTTGATGATAAATCATACAGCCTGCCTTCGCAAGTTCATTTCTAACTCACTTCGCTTAGGAAAATCCGCGAGCCTTTTTCAGATCTGCTGCGTTCGGGCTGCTTTCTGCAAATTCTGTCACCGTACAAGTGTTTTACACTATTCTGGTAATGTATGCATGTATTTTTTTTCCAGTTTCTGTCCGTTGGATTGTGAGTTATCACACGAAATGCATCTAAACACATAGTAGTGATTATGTATGCACAAATGACTTGATAAAAAATATTCAACATAGTAAATGTTAGTATTAAACCATGCTGAACATAATGATGTGAAAAAATTTGACTTTTGAGACAGTCAAATTGGCACCTTTTTCTACTATTTTTTGTCCTATTTAAGGTCCAATGAGCAAAAGGTAGAAAGGAAAAATACTCCTAGAATTGAGGTTGGCCTTATGCATGATGATTTTAATTTTTAATGCATATATTATGTATATGACTTTGGGGCAGGTGTGCTACTGAATGGCCACCTAGACATGCCTGTGTGCATGTGGATAGTCCTATTTTTAAAGGGGACTATGGCAAAATTTTTCCAAATGTAGGCATTGGGTAGTCGTGCATTTTAACTCTATTATATGTTATAGTAAATACATGCATGTATATAGTCATAAATGCATTTAAAAAGCTCCAGGTAAGGAAATACCACACCCTTTCTGAGGTGATTTGGAGACTTGTTGTCCAGATATAATGGATCCAGATCAGCCGAGCAGTTCTTACAGGACTGCTTCTGGCGTACGACGGAGGGCTTCTGAAGTGCCTCGTCGGTTGGTGGAGGCTGTGATACATCCTGTCCAGCCTCGTCCTGTCGAGGACGAGGAGGCAGATATTGAGGATCCCGCTCCTGCTGCACATGTCCCTCGCAGGGAGCTTCCGAGCATTCAGGTGGTGAACCTAGAGTTGTTGAGTGATTTGGGTAGACATCCATCGATGTACTTGCATGCTAACGAGGTATAGCATTAGACTTTATCTTCCTTCTTTCCTATTGATGAGGATTTAAAGGGTTCTTATGTTAATCTGCATTTCATGCAGGTTCCAGGTTTTACACAGCCTCAAGGGAACTGGTTTAACATCCACTCTATATACCAGGCGCTTTATCCTGATTATAGAACAGTAGTTCATGAGTGGGGATTTGGGGCATTTTTCTCCATCCTTCCCCGTCGTTGTCCCTGGGGTTACCTCAGGGCTTTGTCTGAGCGAAGGTTTCATCAGACTCAGTCACTCCACCTGCAGGATTATGAGGTGATGATGATGCCTATGGATTGGTGATTTATCACAAGTATGGAGTTTGAAGGGGAGCCAGTGCCTTGCATGGCGAATATTACCCCTACTGCCGTCAGATCCTTATTAGGAGTTCCGGCGGAGGCGCTCAAAGGTAGGGACTGCTCGTTCGTGTCCTTTGGCGTAGATATGTTATGAAGCGGGCTATTGAGTGAGCCCATATGTCGATGGTGTCGGGGATCGGGGATCGCGTTCATGCAGAATTGTTCCTGATGATCATTCGAGGCTGCTTCATAGCAGATAACTCTTCCACGGTATCTTTCTCTTTGGTCAGCGCCACACGCGATGTGGACCATATAGGAGAGTATGACTGGGGCTCTTACACCTTTGCCTATTTCCTCCGGGGCATGCGTCTACGCTCACAGGGTTTGACCGAGGCTTAGTTAGGATTTTACCCATTTTTGCTGGTGAGTATTTCTCTTATCTTTTCCCATTTATAGGTTAAGAGTGTTTACTAATAGCAGATATTTTGCCATTGTGTTGGCAGTTTTGGGCCTATGAGAGGCTCCCATGTTTGCGTCCTGTGAGTGTGTTAGGTTTAGATACCTATCCACGAGGACGACGATGGCACCATTCTATTTTTCCAGAGGTCCCTATAGCTAAGGGCTTCGCTCATTGCCGTATGCTGCTGGAGTTGCTGACGATTGACACCATCACATGGCTTCCCTACTCAGGGGATCATTTGACCATCGGTTTTGAGGATGGACACCCTACTGGAGTAGTGTATTTGATTTCCACCCGGAGATTTCCTCTCTTCACAGATGGAGGCTGGGAGCTCTATTTAGGAGAGCGTGCTATTAGGAGCACCACAAGGGAGATTCGTATATCGATCTTGCCTCCTGCCAGGCATCATTGGCCTATATCACAGTCACCCGTCACTGATATTCCATTGTTGGGAGTTGATGGTTTTGATTTATCCGAGGGTCCATGTACTCAGGAGATATTCCAGCGTTGGTGGCTCCCTCGCACTATTGGAGCCCAGTCCCGTGCCACAAATTTTATGAGGGACATGGTTCTAGGATCTTTGATGATGACGGATTGGGTGGCTTGTGTCCGAGCTCTGACTCATCTAACTCAGATTGATAGTTTGACCCGGCAGTTGGACCAGGCACATGTATTTATTCAAAGATTGGGGCGAGATCCAAAGAGAGGCAGAGTCATTTGTTCCTTCCACTTTGTCTGCATCGCCCCTTAGATGACCCATTTGGTTTTGCCAGCACAGATCCTCCTCTTTATAGGCCTGACATCCCTGTTGGTAGAGATTCAGTGACTCAGGAGGAGTTACATAGGGTGGACAGGATTGAGGATATGGACATCGACCCCCTGGTCTTCTTCTGATGTATATTCTCGTTATATCTTTTGATAGGCCTCTGTTAGATATTGGGTGGCTGTTCCCCATTCTTGCTATATCTTTTGATAGGCCTCTGTTAGTAGTAGGGCATTTCTGCCCCGTTTTTATGTATTTGTAGCTGTACAGAGCTGATGTATTAGATGATGATATATTTAAGAATGTATGCACCATTTTTTCATTCCCTATATCATATTGCCATCCATTATCTGATATGCATGTATCATGTTATGCATATGTATATATGTCCAGAGATATTTGGCATTGACCTGGATGGTCTTATGACACGGCTTCGCATGTATGTCCTCTTCGACGATTAGTAGTATAGATCATACCCCACCATCGATTGGTGGCATTGGGTATCGATCATGGTATGATAGCATGTCACCGCCAGTACGGGGTGATCAGAGATCTCGTCTTCATGACATACCATGACCCTTTTGGCATTTCAGGTTCCTGCGGGATTTGTAGATGGGATGCTAGAGCATTGGCTACCTAATAGGCAGGTATTCCATTTTGGCACCCATGAGTTGACTCCTACTCTGGAGGAGTATGCACGTTTGACGATGCTGCCCTTAGACAGACCTGGCATGCACATGGCTTTAGGAGACATGAGTAGACGATTCATGACTCTCACATGATTGAGGCGCAAAGTAGTGCAGGATAAGCTGAGATCTGGCCACGTGATCTCTCAGTGTTTTCTGTATAACAAATTTGGCGCGGAGGATAGCTACTCACGACATTTCGGGGATTTCACCGTGTCGGAGGATCATTGGCGTTTCGCTAGAGTTGATGTACTGATGCTATGTGTACTGTCATACGTGTATATGCCGCGGTATATGGATGAGATAGATATAGGCGTTATCATAACCATGAGAGATCTCAGGGAGGGTCGTACCATTGTGCCTATGATCGTAGCAGAGACTCTACGGTCAGCATCCTACTGTTGTACTTACCCGTCAGGAGTGTTCATTGGGAGTTCGGTCATGCTGTATGTGTGGTTTATGTCACACTTGCGACCAGTTGGTACCCTTAGGCGGCATGGGTATTTCTTCTCCCATGATGTGGCTATGTCATACTCCTTTCAGCCATCGGAGTGTACAGATGCTCAGTCCTGGTCCGCATTTTTGGCAGACATCAAAGATTCATTTAGCATATTGCTATGCTCGGGGCTTTGCTCACCATACAGCTTCATTACTCATGCTTCGAGCATGGATTTCCTCCCTTTGGCTGGTTTGAGGGTCGTGACTACTTATCATCCACTGGCCGTGATGTCATAGTTCGACCAGTTCTAAGATTTTTACCCTTTTGAGGGGGCGACAGGTCAGCGTTCAGCTTCTCGATATCTCTCAGCAGAGGACCAATCTCGTGTATACGCTTGCTGGGATTAGCGTGAGCTAGTTGCTTTTCCGTCGGTCGTCCCGCTTATTCCATGAGTACTCGCGCATGGATGGAGACGGAGGTTTTATCTACCGCAGGCGGTATTTGCGATCTGAGAGAATGAGTTATACGATGTAGAGCCTATGGAGGACATTGATACCTACATCGAGGAGGAGCCCGCTGCTAGGTTGCTAGCATTTCTTCTGGATTCTCCTAGTACCAGTACTTTTGTGATTCAAGATTTCAAGACAAAGATTTCTAGAGCGTAGTCTTCATCCGATGACCTTTGAGAGAGATCGATTCGATCTATGATGTCTACTGCGCTTGATGTGAGGGACGCCACTTATTAGAGAGAGACGAGGCATTGGCTCGTAGAGATGCCGCCATCGCTGAGCGTGATGAGGCCATGTCAGCCATAGACGCAGTGGTAGTTAACCATGATATCGCCATATCTGCCCAGGATGTGGCTGTCACAGATAGTACTACAGCGAGGTCCCTTACCACTGGTATGATCGCAGAGATGAGCGCTTATATTGATGAGCATATGGTCATCATACAGATGGCTATAGATCTATGAGGGACGCCATGTTGGTCTTGCTAGCTCGCATATACCTTGACTCGTAGATGAGCTTTATATTTACCTGCACAGACTAGCTTAGCCATTTTTTCCTGTACAACTTACATTGTATATATCAAACAACATTATATATGACAGAGAAATATATTTTTGGATCACTTCCCTTTTAGACATGCCTTGCTATTTGCTTGATATTTTGCCTGCTGCTTCAGGGCTTGTGATCTTGATGTATTCTGAATTCCTCCTAGGTGGATGGACATTGAGTTATCTCTGGATAGTTCAAAATGGATCATTGATCTATGTGATTCCCTACCATCTTTGGTGTCTTGGGACTTGTCTCTATATAAAAATATGGAGAGGAGTGTGGCTTTCCTCTCTGAGATTGACCGCAACACAGATGGTCGCCAGTACTTCTATTTAGGAGAAGCCTAGTTAATTCCACCTCTTATGGGTTGGTGTTGCTCTTCAAGGCATGACCGCAACTTAGATGGTCGGCGAATCTCCTATTTGGGAGGAGTTCAGGTAATTCCACCCCTTTGGTCTGAAGCCGAATGAAATGTAGTGGATTGAACGAGAATTCTCGTACCAGTTGACAATGGTTTGTGTTTTGGTAGGGGGTGAGACCGCACCATGAATGGCTGCCTACATACTCCTATTGAAGAGGAGATCAGGTCTACGTAGTTCAAACCTGGTGTAAGAGGTTCAACGCTATATACGACTGACATGGTGTAGGAATGTTTTTGGTTGTTTTTGTTTTATTGCGATCGGGCCATATGAAATGGTTGCCTACGTACTCCTATTGAAGAGGAGATCAGGTCGACGTAGTTCGCCTCTCAGGGCGAGAAGAAAAGCGTAATCCCATGTGCAGGTCGGAGTGCGGAGAGGAGAAAGTTTAATCCTAGGTTGAGGATAAACTGCAGGTGAAAAGTTTGATCCCAGGAATGGGTAGCCAAACTATAAACCCAAGAGGTTCAATCCGCGGTGGGATAACCTAAGTTGTGTGAGCGCAAGGAGGAGAAAGCCAAATCACCGGGTCAGAAAAGTATGTTTCCCTGAGGGGCAAAGTATAGAAAAGTTGTGGGTGGTAAAGGGTTAAAGAACCGGAATGACTGGTGACCTGATGATTGTGCACCAGGGTGTTTGCTGGTTACTTCAGACATAATACCGTTTCACGGTGTTTGAGTTGATGAGTTGTGGAAATTCATCGCCGTCCATTACTTGCAATCTGAGAGCGCCTCCTGTCAATACTTCCTTGACAATAAATGGGCCTTCCCAGTTAGGAGCGAATTTTCCTTTAGCCTGATCCTGGTTGTCAAGAATCATCTTCAAAACCAAGTCATTTTGTTTGAACTGCCGTAGCCGGACTTTTTTGTTGTAGGATCTGGCGATCCTTTGCTGATATAACTGACCATGGAAGATAGCCGCGGTTCGCCTTTCGTCTATTAGAGACAATTGGTGATACCTGTCTTGTATCCATTGGTCTTCATCCAGCTGAGCGTCGATCAACACTCTGAGAGATTCCATCTCAACTTCTATGGGGAGCATTGCTTCCATCCTATAGGTTCAAGCGTAGGGGTTTGCCCCAGTTGAAGTACGCATGGAAGTTCTATAGGCTAACAGAGTCAGAGGCAATAGGTCAGGCCAATCTTTGTGGTTGGCGGACATCTTCTGCATAATCTTCTTGATGTTTTTGTTAGCCGCTTCAACAACACCGTTCATCTTCGGACGATAGATGACAGAATTAAGATGGCTGATGTGGAATTTACTGCATAACTCCTCCATCATTTTGTTGTTGAGGTTTTTGGAATTGTCTGACACAATCACCTCTGGTTGTCCATATCAACAAACGACATTATTTCTGATGAAAGAAATGATGACTTCTTTAGTGACCCTGGGGAAGGAGGCTGCTTCTACCCACTTGGTGAAGTAATCTATCATGGTGAAAATAAATCGGTGACCATTACTGGCTTTAGGCTCTATGGGCCCGATAACGTCCATTCCCCACATTGAGAAGGGCCAAGGCGAACTCATATGTGGAGTTCCCGTGGAGGGGCGTGTATAGCATTCCCATGAATCTGGCACTGATAGCATCTTTTAATGTGGTCGTGGCAATCAGCTTTGAGAGATAGCCAGTAATGTCCCGTCCTGAGGACTTTCTTGACAAGGAGGGGGACACTCATGTGGGGGCCACAGACTCCACCATGGATTTCGTCCATAAGCCTTTGGGCTTGATCTTTGTCTAGTCACCTAAGGAGACCTAGTCCTGCATCTCTTTTGTAGAGCGCATCTCCACTCAGGTAGAACTTCATAGCAAGTCGATGGATCCGCCTTTTCTTAGTCAGGCTCGCCTCAGCGGGTGTAGATCCGTCTCGCAGATATTCCTTGATATACCGATACCAAGGAGGTTGGATGGGAGGTAACTCATTCGATACTTCTCCAACGTAATTCCCATAGGTTGGGGACTTGTGCAGGGAAATTGCGACGCTTGGCAAGTGTTCCTTATCTGAAATGCGAATCAAGGAGGCCAAATCCGCGAAATCATTCCTATTACGAGGAATATGTAGAAAGGAGATTTCTTCTAACTCTAAAGCCATCTTCAAAATATGCCGATGGTAAGGCAGCAAATGTAGTTCCATGGTTTGATAGATTCCGGTGGATTGTCTGATTACCAACTCCGAATCTCCAAGGACAATTAACCGCCTGATACCCATTGAACGGGCAAGTTTTAACCCAATGAGACAGATACTAGAACTGCTCCAGCTCCAGAGCCTTCCATATTAATAGCTCCATCAAAATACATCTTCCATGATTGGCGTGTATCGTACTGATGGTGTCGCTGCACTGTCATTACTCCTTCATCGGGGAAATATGTTTCCAAGGGTTTGAAATCCCCTGAAGGTTCGACGGCCAGTTGATCTGCGATTACTTGACCGTTAATGGACTTTTGAGTCACATATATGATGTCAAATTATTGTAGGATCAACTTCCATCTGGACAGCCGGTAATTTAACATGGGTTTGTTGAACACGTATTTGAGAGGATCCACGCGGGATATGAGATGGGTTGTGTGACCATGGAGGTAATGCTGTAACCTTATGGAAGCCCATGCTAAAACACAACAAGTCTTTTTGATCAGAGTGTACTTGTGTTCAGTACTGCTGAACCTTTTACTGAGGTAATAGATAGCTCATTCTTGGCCTCTATTGTTTTTCTGTCCCAGCATGCAGCCCATGGCATTGTCACTTACGGACAGATACATGAACAGGGGAGTATCGTCCTTGGGTGGTACCAAGACATGAGCTTTGACTAGCTGTTTCTTGATTGTAAGGAAGGCATTCTGGCACTCATCATTCCATTTCATGGAGGAGTTCTTCCTTAATAGCTTAAAGATTGGCTCACAGGTTGCTGTGAGTTGGGAGATAAACCTGCTGATGAAGTTGATTCTTCCCAAAAATCCCCGTATTTCCTTCTCTATCTTAGGAATGGGCATTTCAGTAATGGCTTGGATTTTGGTAGGATCCAACTCTATCCCTTTGTGGCTGACTAGAAATCCTAGCAACTTGCCTGATTTAACGCCAAAAGCGCACTTAGCTGGATTCAACTTCAAGTTGTACTTACGCAATCTGTTGAACAACTTTCTGAGATGGTCTATATGGTCATCCTCCTTCCGGGACTTGACAATGATGTCATCCACGTAGATCTCAATCTCTTTATGCATTAAGTCGTGGAAAAGAGCCATCATAGCTCGTTGATAGGTAGCTCCGGCATTGATGAGGCCGAATGACAACCGTCTATAGCAAAAAGTTCCCCAAGGAGTGATGAAAGTAGTCTTCTCACGATCTTCCTCTAAGAACCATGATCCGATGGTACCCCACAAAGCAATCAAAGAAAGGAGTACATGTCGATTGCAAGGCAAGATTGTCAATGAGAATGTGGATAAATGGCACGGGAAAGCTATCTTTTAAGCAAGCTTTATTCAAGTCCCGGTAATCCACGCAAACTCGCACCTTCCCTCCAGGTTTAGGTACGGCATGATGTTGGATATCCACTCAGGATATGTAGACACCATGGTGATGTCAGCTTGAAATTGTTTCACAATTTCTTCTTTCACCTTTAAACTCCACTCAGGTTTCAATCGCCTGAGTTTCTGCTTGACTGGCTTAAATCCCAATGGGAAGGCGATGAAGGACAATATCAGTGGACAAACCCACCATGTCTTCATGAGACCATGCAAACACATCCTGGAATTGGGTTAATAGCGTAACCATATCATTCCGTTGGTTTGGGGTAAGGTCTGAACCAATCTGGATTAACTTAGGGCTTTCTAAGGTTCCGAGTTTGAAAGAAGTGGTTTGATCAAGGTTGGGTTTGGGTTTGTCTTTGACCCATTCTTGAATTTCTGGAGGCACCTCAATGTCATCCTGTATATCCATCAAGGCTGAATTCATCTCTACATCAAAGGTACAATCCTTGTGTAGGAGAGGCATCGTATCCGCAAGTACAGGCACATCTAAATTCAGAGTCCTGAAACAAAATATGCTTTCACTTAGTATATATGAAATGCGTTGATCATACACAGTGTTAGCATATACTGGCAAAATAAACTGCTAGTCTTATCATGTAAAAGTAAGCGCTTATTATATCTACAGGCGTAAAGAGTATCGCCCATTTTACCCTTGTCGACCAAAGCAAGGAATGCTGTTCCAATAGGCAAGGGTAAAGTCCGGGTGGATCGCAGTGATGGATGAATTGTCATCATCCTCCCTATCCCGAATGATGGCCATTACATCTGGGCAATCATCGTCTGGGGTGTATCTGTTGGTATGTTCATCATGAACGATGATGCGTATACCGGACATCATCCATATGACGCGTCTTGCTTGATTCTTCGCTTCCTCTTCTTCCATCAAGGGATTTGGAACAAAGATTTCTTTCTCCTTCACCGGTACCCAAGCTTGAAATAACATAGCCATTACATTGGCTGGCACCTTTACGGGAGGTTGTGAGGACTCGAAGTTTGAAGGCGAAGCCAAACGCCACATGGTTGAAGTTGAAGGAATCTGCTGATGCTTATGAGGATTCCTATGACTAGAGCTGGCAGAATAGCCTAGTCCAGCTGTTCTAGCTTGCTTGGTAAGCGAATAGGATACTTGATACCCTGGTAATCTTTACCCAACCCTTGTCCCGGCTTATGACCCAATGACATCATTTCTTGAGTAAATTACATTACCTCGGCGCAGTAAATTTTTGGGTTCGCAATGGTGCTCCAATAGCATGGTATTGGGTGTTGCTTATTTCAAAGCATGAAAACTAAGCTCGTTCAACGTCTGCATTGGCATTGATGAACCAAGCAGTCCCCGTGTTGAGGAATCTCCTGCTTCAAATTTGGACCGTGACCAGACTATTTGATGATGTATTTCAACTGTTGGTGAAGAGTGGAGGGGACTGCCCCAGCCATATGAATCCATGGTCGTCCCAATAGCAGGTTGTATCCCAAATCTATCTTGAGCACATGGAATGATATGCAGAATGTATGAGGGCCAATTTCGATTGGCAGCTCAATTACTCCGACCAAGTTACGGTGGGCTCCATCAAAAGCTTTGATGATAGTATGGCTACTCCGAATTCTGTTGAGATTGATATTCATCTTCACCAAGGTAGCATAGGGGAAGATATTCAGAGAGGAACCTCCATTTATTAGGACTCCAGCTACCATATATCCGGAGGACAAGACCGTAATGTGTAACGGTTTGCAATGACCGGTACCTTCGGGCGGTATGTCGTCATCAGTGAAGGATATCACATTGTTGTTGAAAATGTGATCAACCATGTGTTGAAAATTTTTCGTATCCACTGATGTCGGGAGATAGGCTTCTTCCAAAACCTTTAACAAGACCTTCCGGTGATTCTCGGAAGTTAGGAGCAAGTCCAAGATTGATATTTGTTGTGGAGCTTCTTTCAAGCTTAAAACCACCGTAGCTTCATTATGACCCACATCGCGGAGGAATTTTTCAATCTTCTCCATGGGTATTTTCCCCTTTGATTTGGTGGTGGGCTTCATTACCCGATGGGGGAGATACAATGGATTTTCCTTCAACACTGCAGCAGTTATATGTGAGGTGGATCCTTCACCTTCTCCATAATTCCACGGAACCTTGCGCAAGCTAACAATAGGATATTGTGCTCTGCATGGCAAGTTGATTGGCTCGGGAGCGGCCACTTTCAAAGGATTGTTTCCTCCCTTGAGCTGAATTGTCGGTGTTGTGAGTAAGGTATCAATCCCCTCAGCTTCAGTGGATATGACTGCTACCACACTTGTCCACTTAGTAGGGCCTGCATTCTCACTTGCACGTAACACAGTGTCGTTATCTGCCAAGCGCAGTACACCACTGTCAATTAGATTTTGAATAAGGTGGCGAAGTGCCCAAAGATTCTTCCGTCTTTGTGACCATGAGATGGGAGTGATATTGACATACTCCATCGAGTTGTCTTGTCCTTTAATCGGGTTGATTGGAGGTAGAAGGAACCGATCCTTCCTTCATTGATTAACATATAAAGAATTTCCTCCATGGGTTGGCCCAAATAGGTGAATTCCCTTTTGTTGGCGAAATCCCGACGGGCTTTGGCATTTGTTCTCTTCGCTACTTTGTCTTCCAAAGATTTCATTTTTTGAAAGTGACGAGGGAATATTCATGACAATAGGTAGGAGATCGGCATGCTCTGGTGATTAACTCCCGAGTCACTTGATGTTTGATAAGTCACCGCCCGCCAATTGCTCAATTTGTTTGCCGAGAGCTTTGATCTTTCGTTCCATTATGAATTGGAACTTGGCATAATCTCATTTGTCATCACCATCTTTGAGGGTCTGGGAAGATTAACAGCTGAAGTTGGAACTCTGTCCGTTGCTCCAATTGATCATGTTGACCTCTTCTTCTTTGTGTTAAGGAAGAGGGTTGTCTTGAACATGAGGCTGATCGGGTTTGGTGACTACGATCTCCCCATTGTCTATCAGGTCCTGGATCTTGTGTTTTAAGGCCCAACAATCCTGAGTATCATGTCCAGGTGCCCCGACATGATAAGCACATTTCCTAGCAGCATTGAAACCCCGTCCATTAGGGTTGGCTGGTGGAAGAAGATGCGTAATTTTCTTATGTGTTATCAGAAGATTGAGAATGTTCTTGAGGGTATCCCCTAAGGGTGTAAACACTCGAGGGCGTCGGACTTCTCCACCTTTTGGTATTGGAGGGTTTGTAGACTGTGCTGGAAAGGGAGTGTAGTTTCTCCTTTGAATGGGCATGTTTTGATTGCCCTTTTGCCCCTGTAGTATCAGGGAAACATCTTCTTCTTTCTTTTTATGGACCCTTCGGGGGTTGTTTCCATAATTTCCAGATTGGATGTGATCAGCAACAACTTTGAGTGCAGCTAGGTCTTGAATCTTTCCTGACTTCAATCCCATCTCTGCCATCTCCCCATACTTGACCATTTCAGAAAATGGTTTGCCGATGCCGGCTAAAACTCTCTCATAGAAGGGAGCTTCTTGTATATCTATGAAAGTCATGACCATTTTTGATTCCATCATGGCAGGACTAACTTGGGCAGCTGGGCGTCTCCACCTTTGAGCATACTCTCTAAAAGACTCGTTAGACTGTTTCTTGATCTTGGTAATTTGATACTGATCAAGAGCTATCTGAGTTTGAAAACTGTATTGAGTGAGGAAGGCATGTGCTAGCTCTTCCCAGCTGTGGATTTTGGAGTTGTCTAATCTTTTGTACCATGAACGGGCTTCTCCAGTTAGACTCTTTTGGAATAATTGCATTCTGAGTTTTTCATCCTCTGTATAGGATCCAAGTTCTCCAATAAATACTTTTAAATGTGTATAAGGATCTCCTAACCCGTCATATTTTTCAAAGTCAGGAGTTTTAAATTTTTCTAGGTAATGAACACCAGGAAAAATACACAGATCGGCATATGAAAAACACTCCCGTGTGTTCAAATTCCTTTGATAGCGCGAAGGGTCTCTTCCATTTGGAGGACTTTCTTTTTGATGTCTCCAGTGTCTGGATCTCAAGTGGGATGGGTAGCATCATGAATTTTATTGGTTGTATCCAACTATAGTTCAGGTATAGTAATGACCGGGATTCCTTCTTGTGTGGAGGATTCAGTATGTACGGGTATTTTCTGACCCTGTGTAGACTGGTGTAATTCTTTTAATAGAACAGCCAAATCTGTAATCTGCTTGCTTAATCCATCGAATTCTTTGTGAGAAACTGGATTAAGTTCAGTCTGGTCGGATGACGACATGATTTACTGTGGGCCTGTTGCCTTTTTGGACTTTGACCGGGTGATAGGTCCGATTGATGCCCTGCGAAAGACTTGCATAATTTAGTCTTTAGGAGAGGTGTATAATAACATGTCATGTGATGTGTTCGTTTTATAGGAATTTTATCCTGCAAAACGGGTGTCAGCTGTTTGTAACATGTATGTGGACACATTGCTTCATATTTCTCATTACATGGAGATATATATTGAATGAAATTACAAGTAATTGAAATGAGAGCATGAAGAGACTTTCCTCCATTTTGGGATTATCAGAGGCTGACCTATCTTAGGTTACTCTCGCGGTTTTTAGGCATGAAGGTTCCTAAATCATCGCAATCTACTTAACGGGAAGTTAATCCGGTCTTTTAACTGGAGCAAATTTGGGTGGTGCCTTTCCTGAGCCTCGGAGAATTAGTCTTCTCATGAGTCCAATAATCAAACACTGACGGGATAGCCTCCTGGTGGAGGGACCACACAACATACATTCACATACATCGCGTCTCACCGTATGAAATGATGACATGTGCGAAGCACTAATATCATAAGCAGTTTATAGTGCGAAGCACTAACATCACATGCATATATGATGCGAAGCACTAAGTTCAATCAAGACATGCATTCGTATACATTCATCCAATGTAAATGCAACATCCACACACAAGTAGATAGCAGTTTTGAAAAGATTGTAGTAGCGGCTTAAGTCCTTTTACTGGAGTCCCCAGCAAAGTCGCCACCTATCGACGTCAGGATTTTTGTGTGTCCCTTTCCGTTACTTGTTCTTTGGTGTTCTCATTTTCGGTGAGATTTATTTGAAAAAATAAGTAAAAAAGGTCCGATATGTATGATGTCGACGATGGGACTGTTAAGAGTCTCCAGTTGGTTTTTTAAATGGTTGTACCAACACAACAGAGAAAAGGTTTGCACATTGACCCAATGATGTGACACTGATATACGGGTCGGTGAAACCGAGATTCGTTTAGGGTCCGCGGACTTGGTTATGCGGGGGGAAGGTGTTAGGCACCTCCCCCCCCGACATCTGTGTTACCATGGTGACCGCCTCTTTTCAAGAAACTATTATCTGAATGTGTGTGTGTGTGGGGGGGTCAATGTACTGTTATATGGAAGTTGTGCGAGGCCTCGTTCGAGCCTATATACACAGGGTTTGAATTTATATAAAAATTCAGTTTTTAGCAAGATATGACAGTGATGTTTTATAAAAGTGGTTTTTCAAACCCTAATGCTCAATAGGAATTGAGACCTTTTACACTCCCATTTTTATTAAGTGATCGGCTGGATTGATTTTATTTGACGGATGCGATGCATCCGTATAAAAATAATATACAAAAATAATGTCGACTTCCTCATGGGTATGGAAACCATCTGAGGAAATTCAGACATCGCAGAATAATTTACAAGTCGCCATACGGTGAAAAGATGTCCATCACGGGAACCAAAACTAGATCCAATGAGATGAATCAGTGATCACATGATTCCTAAAGCATGTAATCGTCAGAATTTGTATGAAAGCGATGGCAGTATATATATAAAAGTGGTAAATATATATATACGACATGATCACCAACCACGAAGCACCTCCATGGGGGATTAAAAATGTAAATAAAGTTGTTAAAAGCTATCAACCGCCACGGAGGAAACTCCAGGTGGGACAAAACGTAAATAAAGCTGTAAAGCGATCAACTACCATGAAGGAAACTCCAGCATGACGAATATATATATATATATATATATATATATATATATATATATATATAAGCAATAAATGCACCGAATGTAAAATCCGAGCTCATCGAATGAGTTCGACCACGCCTCATATATATAAAGTATATATATAAAAGCGAGTAAATGCACCGGATATAAAATCGGGCTCATCGAATGTAGTTCGACACACAATTAATATATATAAATGTACATATATATATATATATATATATATATATATATATATATATATATATTAAAGCAATAAATGCTCGGGCATCAAGTCTAGGCTCATCGAACAAAGTTTGACACACAGTTCATATATATATATATATATATATATATATATATATATATATATATATATATAGAAAAGCAAGTAAACGCCTCGCATCAAGTTCAGGCTCAATCGAGGCATAACTCGATAATGTTAGTCAATGTATATATAAGTATATGTATATATAATATATATATACAGACTGGAATGAAACCACGGACCGAAGTTCGGGCAAAAGCAAGCAACACGACTCTCAATGTGTAGAAGGGTGTGTGCAAAGATGAAGAGAAGGACTCTAAAGTGTGTGAGAAGGCTTACAGCTGACTGATAAAAAAGGCTTCTATATCTTTAGAGTGGGTAAACACTGGCTTTTGTGGGTACAAAAGAGGCTATATATGAGCTCACAGGTGTTTAAAAGTAGGAAAATAAACTGTATGGCAAGTGCAGAGCAAATTGTGCAGGGTTTCCCCGTCTTTTTCCTCTTAAAGATCAGCACCCCAAGCCCTCTATTTATAGGCATATGAGCTGCAGGTGTACCTGCGGCTCAGCCGCAGGTGTACCAGAGGCGGGTCGGGTCGGCCCGGGTTTGTTAGGTCGGGTCGTCTCGAAGTACGTGCACTTAGGCACTGTAATGTCCACTCAGATTTTCAGAAGTGCAATCCGGGCATCCGTTTGAGGTATACAGGACCTATTTCGGACCGCCGTTGTTGAGAGTTATACGATGGCATGGGATTAGAGTTTGTGCGAAGTCATTGAATATGGGACGATGCCCTCCGGTCTTCAAGCTTCAACTTTTATCCATTACCCCGCACAATAGTCGCTCGGGATTGATTAGCCTTGTAGGACATCATTGCGTAGAGACGTGACGTGGCATTGTGTTTGACGAGATGACGATGTTGTCCCTCACCGGTGTTATCGCCGGATTGGGCTGATAAAGCAGACATTGCTCAGACTTCGCTGAGATTGGACTGCTGTAATTGTTGAAGGTCCTCATTGTCATCTTTGAGGCGTGCCTGTCTTCCCGATGTTATTGCCGGGTTGGTACAATGTATCTCGTTGTGAGCGCCGAGATTGAAGTCGGTCGATTTGAAACAAGCATTTTCGGTTATCGCCAAAATCGCATTCCTCGGGGATATCACCAAGGTTGGTGGCTATTCCCATGGTTGGGGCTCGAGATCGGATACCTCGGGGTTGTCTCCGAGATTAATCGGTCTTCTCCGGTGTGTGTTCCGGTATTGTATCTGCAGGTCTCGGGGTTATCTCCGAGGTTGGATTTGTTACTCCCAGATTGCGATCTGGGGTTGATACTGAACTTTCGGTAGTATCCGGTACGGATTTGGATTGTCTTTCAAGGTTCTCTCTTAAAAGACGAATCTGTCCTCCTGCAATGTTAGTAACAGTAGTGCAGAAAATTTCGAGTGTCTACAGTGCGTATTTAGCTTGACGTCAAAATTTTGAAGTCTAGCATAGCTATGAGTTTTGGAAAACTTATGTCTCCACTAATAATCATTTGCTTAAACAGTCTATCTATTCTTATACTTAATACTCCATTTACACACAACTATACCCAGTTCGTCAAACCACACTTATGAGTTCATTTACCTGCCACAATCATATGAGTTTAAGAACTTGTCCTAGTCAGACCTTTGGCATCCATTCGCTGAGGGGTTCATAAACATTTTATATAACTATGAGTCAAGAATGTCATATAAGTATGAGTTTTAAGAACTCGTACTTAACCTTATATCCTCTACCTATGACCTATCTATCTGGTATACACCTGAGAAAGGAATCACCCTCTTAACATGCATATAACAAATAGCGCGACACAAACATTTCAATGATTATCATTGCCAGAAACTAAGTGGTTTTTACACCAAGTACAATTCAGCTCCCATACGAAGAATCATACAACTTAGTTGCCGACTCGAATCCTCAATTGAAATCCCCACTTAATTCTAACTCCCTTCTCCATACGAATTTCATTTAATCCGTATTCATAATTCTTTCCTGAATTTGTACCAATTCATAGTACAACTGACACTCAGCAATCTTGTTGTAAACTGTTTAATCATTCGCTTGATTCTTCTCCATACTATAACTTTATCTGATCACGGGGTGATCTCATCGTATATATTACGATTCATTTCTATGCCCTGATCGTTTTTTTTACGATCTTCTATCACTGCACTTTTAGTCTTTTAGACTCTATCTATTCACCACTACTGTTCAACTTTATTATCAGAGTTAGGAAACTCTGTATCTTATAACTTCATGAGATTCGCCTCTTTGAATCTTACGGACCAACTAACTCTATTTGAGTTAGTACTTATCCTAATCATCATGCGGTTATTAGTCTCGTGTATTCCTACCTAAGGTTCATAACCTCACTGACTTCGATACCAACTGTGAGGGCCCCGAATCTGAGGTCCCGAATCACTGCGGATCCGGTTCGATCATTCTAACACTATTACTATTTTTGCGGAAGATATAATCATAAATTGTTTATACAATACATTTTACACACTATTCCCCAAGGTCGAGTAACCTTAACTTAATACACAAATCATAACTTATTTAACACATAACATTATTATTATACAACTATTACAAATCTAATCGCGCACATTAACTTTAAGATGGAACTGTCTTTAACCTTTCCTTGTATCTGAAGCATTCGCCTTAATCTGCAATGTTTTATCATGATATAGCAAGGATGAGCATAAGAATTGACCAGCAAGTTTAAGTTCAATAATTTAACGATATATCATGATTGAAAAGTCCCGAATAATAAAGTCATTATAATTCAACAATATAATTGTGAACTAGCAGGAACAAACTTTTGACTGAACAAGTATATAACATGAACAAATATATCTGGACCGAAGGGTGATCAGTCTTTCATACCTGACTTATACATGCAATATGTACAGAGTACAATTCTACAATGGCAATCAACAATGATTATCCATAAGCATATCTGAATGAAACAACTCTTAGTAGAGTTAAGTAAAAATAAACTTGCCTGAACCGTTGATTACCGCTACGCAATTTATAACGCTTTATCCGAAGACCTAATATTAGTAATATAGATCTCCAATATTAGAATAATATCATCACTGTAACGACCCCAAAATTCATACAATTTAATTCTCAACTTCGGTCGTTAATAATACATTCAACCTCTAATTTTACATCATTAAACGATAATACAGCCATTGAAATTTGTGGAATAATTAAAATTTTCTATTACAAACTATCCTCGTTCCCAAAACCTTGACCTTTACATCTAAATATCTCGAATCATTTTAATACTACAATAGTTTACATTACGCAAAATAATATTACAATTCAACATTAATACATTATTCAAAACATTAGACATGGTTTACAAGAATAACAACTTAGCTAGGATATTAAATATTCATATATCACTTTTGATCCATAACAATCAAGTAGCACATAAGCGTTACCTTGATTCTTGAATCTGCAAAAATGGTTATTTGCAAGAATGAGCTCGACATTTCAAACCAAAATCTAACAGTTTTCATGCATCACGTAGCACATAATAACATGCTCAACATACAAGAATAATCATAAACAAACATAGCATACACGTTGTAGTTCAAATAACAACTATAAAGATTGAGTTCTTTACTCAATCAACATTCATAGTTCAATCATCATAGTCATAGATTGACTTTCACATTTCATACTTTTGACATATATAATACATCATACACTAAAATTTTAAAGCAGATCATCATCAAGTTCACATAGCAAAAAGGAACTGAAAGACTTTCCTTTACCGGCGTTTTACCAACACGCTAATACTTCGCGTCCTTGCACAACCTACACTGTATGTGAGATTGATAATAAATAAAATCAATACTCAATCTCATGGTCAAATTTATTCTAAGACCTTACTTTATCTTATTATCCTTTATAATGTCTTTATAAACATCTAACTATTTTATATGCAACTCGGTTTTATTTTTCATTTTCATCACCACACATGCTAGACTATCACACTTGTAGTTTAATGTGCGTATATCACACCATTTTATTATACCACTTTGGTTTCAAAAATGCATATTCAACACATTGTTTACATGTTTAATTTTCCTTCATAAATCAAAAATTACCCTTTTCGATTTCTTTCCATTATTATTCTTGTATTATCATCTTTTCATACTTAGATATCCATATTAGCCATTAGTTAGACATTTTGTATACCAAAGTTTAGAAAACACTATTACTCTTAGGCATTTTATCGAGCACGTTATGTGCACACATTAACTTATCTCAACTCTTGATCTTAAATAGTTAATTATGCATAGAATATGATAACACATATCTATACTCATTACATATGTCAAAACATATTTTTAATCATCAAAATATATCATCACCCAAAATCTTAATTCAAACAGAATTATAAAACTCATCTTCACAATTTCTTTAACAAAACGTTGTTTTTGTTTTTAACGTAACTCGTTCGTTACATGTCCATTTTTGTTCCTTCTTATATAGAATTAACCCTTACTCAGTGTACTACAACCTCATCTAGGCCTTAAAGTAAAACCCTTATCCATCTAAACTAGATTCTGTAATTCATCAACTAGTCTAAAAAATTTAATTTTCTGGACATCCTTACTAAACAATTTATTTCGGACATGATGCGGTCCATAAAATGGCTCAATCTTGCTAGTCTAGCTAGTAAACTTCCATATCTACAACTTTTCAGTTTTAAGTTTCTTCATATTCAAAACACACGAATTTATATGAATTTGTCAAAGTCAGAAACCGTAACAGTTTTGATTTTCTGGACAGATTATTTTCCCTTCGGACCAGCCTTACTAAAACAGACATTGCAAGAAATCTACAAAGAGTTTTCATGTGATTCCACTTTCAGAATATAGCTTACTTCCATATCTTCGATTTGATATAAGGCTCACTTTCTAACTCATTATACCCAAAGAGGTATGAATTTCACAAGATATGTCCACAATTACTAAAAACCTACGAATTTTGTTCTTCAAATTTTCTTTCCATTTCATTTTCTTTCTTGAATCCTCTTGTTTGATTCTTGATAATCCAAGATTAAACCAATACAAACAGATTAAGCATGATCTACTACCCTAGAACATAAATCTACCCAAAATAAATCAAAGATTAAATAAGAGTTTAGAAGTTACCTTCTTCTAGTTTCTTTTTTTTTTCTTCTTCTTCTAGCTCATCTCAATTCCTCTATTTCTCTTTATCTCTCTCAATTTCTCACTATAACTTCTACATAACAATTATCTACATTATGAAGAACATAAAAATATAATTAAAATAAGGAATTTAGATTATAACTTTATTAGTATGAATTTAAGAGAGAGATGGATATGATGATGATGTGGCTTGTTTTGTCTTCTCAAAGCTTTCCCTTCTTCTTCTTTTTCTTCCTCTTCTTCTTCTCCTACAACTCTCTCTAACTCTCTTCTTCTTTCTTTGGTTTGTTTTCTAAAACTAACATACTAACTTGTAGTATATACATATAATATACAATACTAGTAATATATAATATATGTAACTCCTAGTAATTATTAGATATACTAATTACTAGTTAATACATAGGTTACACCAATTTGAACTTGAAAAGCCTAAGACTATGTTTGGCAAATACTCATTATTTTAATTAATCAATAGCTTAACATCAATCAATCTCATCAAATTGTCACATAATTATATTTACTTGTTAATTATAATTTTGTGTAACAATCATCACATAACTCATCTAATTTAATTATCTCAATTAAATTAGAACTATAACATAAAAAATTATTATATTAATTAAATTAAATACTAAATATTCATTTAATTAATCTGCTTTACTTAATTACATTACTCTATAATCAAAACAAAATTTATTTATTTAACTCAATAAATAATTCAATTAAATATTTATATATATTAAAATTAATATATAACATTCTCTTCACAGCAATTCAAATATTCTATAATATATGACATACACATACTCACACCCAACATATCTCATAAATAATACTTTTATTTATAACATTCTCATTTATAATTTCTAAAAATCTGGAATGTCACATCCTTCCCTCCTTATAAGGATTTCGTCCTCGGAATCACCGAAACCCTACCTTACTCAGGTTTTCCTCAAATCTCTTCATTGAATAACTTCAACATATTACCTTAATATAGGTTTTATATTTTCTACTCTCACAATTCTTGATAATAAATTCTTATAAGTTTTATTTCATAATATTTACTTAGACTCAATTATATTCAAGTATTACATATTCTTTGACCCGTTCATTATCTTTCTCTAAGGTTCATTATCATATATTATATGATCAAACTCTCGGGACATTACATTCACCCCTTCTTCTAAGAATTTCATCCTCGAAATTTTATTTATTTATTTATTAATCTTTATTCATTCAATCTATCAAAGTAGATTTTTACGTCACTACTTGATTCATTCATTGGTTTCTATAACCACTTTCTTTCCACAAACATCATTCTACAATTATTAAACTTTTCTATTAAAAGTTTCACATTATTCTTTGATAACTCACATCCTTTTCACTTCAAAATTTCTTTTCTCACTTAATCAACATATCCATCATTCAGTGTCACATTTTACGACTAACTTCTTTCTAAGGAATACTTTCCTTTTTCACTTCCATCTTGCAGAATAACAAGAATCCTCCACAATTGTTCAATAATTGGGAAGTAGTATGAATAACTCAGGAATTTAAAAGATTCCAAATCATGTTGAGGGTCACAAGACCATGAACTCTATTCTCTAGGTTTAATAGTGCTTCACCCTCGGTTCTTCACACTTTAAACCCTCTTTGGCAGAATGTTTATCAATCACAAAGACTGAAAACACCCTCCGCAAGTACTCTAGGTGATCAACCTATTGTACATGTATTGTATACAAACATTTCAGCGCAAAGTATAAAACTAAGCGCAACCCCTAATAATAGGGTTGTTCATCTAAGTTTTTCAACATCTGAATCCGCACCAAAACAATTTGGTTTGGCATAACTTCTCAAGAAACTCTTGAATTTCATGAACATCTTTCAATATTTGTCTAGCTGAATCAAATAGCATAGACCTCTACAACAATTCAGACATCAACCAAAATATACATATACATACATATATATGTATTCTCATATCTCAAAGAAATCTCAAAAATCTCTTTATGACGTCATGATACCGCACTGTATTTACAGTCCGTTGAGGATTCTGTCATTTGGTGATTTTATCATACTACATCATACCATAGTGGGCTGATGATCACATCCAACACTAGGTAATACTGCATTGATGAGTCCATCATTTTTATCATCTTTGCACCAGGTTACATGATGCATTAATGATATAAAATACATTTTGATATATTCCAAATCTTTTTTTTTTCTAGCTGAAGAAATTAGCATAGACATACGAATAACAATATTGTTGTTAAAAATCATTGGTTCCATCAGTTGATCCAATGTTTATCAAAAAAATAGAAGTGTAAACATCAGCACAAAGTCAATAAATTTCGAAAGTCTAGCATAGCTAGTAGATTTAGAATACCTATGCTTCCACCATCAACTCCACTTTCTATAATGATCCATTACTTAATAGGTCTATTTATTCCTATCATCCTCAATACTCCATTCACACTTATCTATACCCAGTTCGTCAAACTTATCACACGTTATGAGTTCAGGAACTTGCCGCAATCATATAAGTTTAAGAACTTATCCTAGTCAGACTATAGGCGTCCATTCGTTGAGGGGTTCAAAAACATACCATATAATTATGAGTCACGAACCTACCATAAGTATGAGTTTTAAGAACTCGCACTTAACCTTATAATATTCTCTAACTATACTCTACCTATCTGTTATATACATGAGAAAAGAATCACCTTCTCAACAGGCATATAACAAATAGCGCGACACAAACATTCCAATGATTATCAATGTGATAAATTGAGTGCAAGCACAAAACCCTCGCCCATACAAAGATTTGTGCAACTCAGCCATCACAAGAGTCCTCAATTGAAACCCCACCTAACTCTATCTTTCTCTTAACTTGCTCTTTGCTCGATACGAATTTCTCGTATCACATCATCTATAACTCCTCATGAGTTATCTCGTACTATTTCATAGTACACCATCTTTATAGCATTAAGCTATAATCATTCAAACATTGCAGACCATCTTTCTTTTATAACTTAAACTGATCACGTCGTGATCTTATTCTATAATCACCTCTCTTAAAATTCTTTTGTTAACTCGTGATCGTTTTGTTTTATGATCCCCTTTCTTTCCTTTCATTTACGACAATATTCGTTATCTTGGCTTTTGGAGTTAGGAAACTCCCATTTCTTATCTTTATATCTCTTCAAGATTCTTCTTTGAATCTTGTTGTTTATATAACAATTCTTCCTTTAAGAATTTCTAACTTCATTTACATTGCTCAACATTTCATTCAAGTTCTACACTTTCATCATACGTATCCACTTTCTATACTTGGTACACATCGAGTCTCTACCAGTTTCAATATGGTACGCTGAGTGGTTTCCCACAAACAACCAACAAACTAGGTTCCAAGTTGCTAGTTCGTATATACCTCCACTCTATGAAGGAATCGTTTAGCCCAGATACCATACATCAACTACGAAAGAGTACAATTTCACCACTTAGATATAACTCTTTATTCTTAACTTCTTTATCATTCTCTTTTTTTTATAGACATTGTCTATTTATTATCACCTTACATCCTTATTATTGGAGTTGGGTAAACCCACATTCATATTCCTTATAACTCTGCGAGATTCTTCTTTGAATCCTTTCACGCAAGTTTTAATCCCTTATTGTTCAAACTCTATTTGAGCTTATTCGTTCCTTATTTTCACCTCTCTTCTCTAAGGTTATAGCCTAAGGTACTCTTACCTAAGGTTTCTAACCTATCAGCTTTGATACCAAATCGTAGAATGACCCCAAAATTCATACAATTTAATTCTCAACTTCGGTCGTTAATAAAACATTCAACCTCTAATTTTACATCATTAAACGATAATACAACCATTAAAATTTGCGGAATAATTAAAATTTTCTATTACAAACTATCCTCATTCCCAAAACCTTCAACCTTTACATCTAAATATCTCAGAATCATTTTAATACTACAATAGTTTACATTCGCAAAACAATATTACAATTCAACATTAATACATTATTCGAAACATTAGACATGGTTTACAAGAATAACAACTTAGCTAGGATATTAAATCTTCATATATCACTTTTGATCCATAACAATCAAGTAGCACATAGCGTTACCTTCAATTTTTGAATCTGTAAAAATGGTTATTTGCAAGAATGAGCTCGACAGCTCAGCAAAATCTAATAGTTTTCATGCATCACGTATCACATAATAACATGCTCAACATACAAGAATAATCATAAACAAACATAGCATACATGTTATAGTTCACATAACAACTATAAAGACTGAGTTCCTTACTCAATCAACATTCATAGTTCAATCATCATAGTCATAGATTGACTTTCACATTTTATACTTTTGACATATATAATACATCATACACTAAAATTTTAAAGCAGATCATCATCAAGTTCACATAGCAAAAAGGAACTGAAAGACTTTCCTTTACCGGCGTTTTACCAACACGCTAATACTTCGCGTCCTTGCACAACCTACATTGTATGTGAGATTGATAATAAATAAAATCAATACTCAATCTCATGGTCAAATTTATTCTAAGACCTTACTTTATCTTATTATGCTTTATAATGTCTTTATAAACATCTAACTATTTTATATGCAACTCGGTTTTATTTTTTCATTTTCATCACCACACATGCTAGACTATCACACTTGTAGTTTAATGTGCGTATATCACACCATTTTATTATACCACTTTGGTTTCAAAAATGCATATTCAACACATTGTTTACATGTTTAATTTTCCTTCATAAATCAAAAATTACCCTTTTCGATTTCTTTCCATTATTATTCTTGTATTATCATCTTTTCATACTTAGATATCCAATATTAGCCATTAGTTAGACATTTTGTATACCAAAGTTTAGAAAACACTATTACTCTTAGGCATTTTATCGAGCACGTTATGTGCACACATTAACTTATCTCAACTCTTGATCTTAAATGGTTAATTATGCATAGAATATGATAACACGTATCTATACTCATTACATATTTTTAATCATCAAAATATATCATCACCCAAAATCTTAATTCAAACAGAATTATAAAACTCATATTCACAATTTCTTTAACAAAACGTTGTTTTCGTTTTTAACGTAACTCGTTCGTTAAATGTCCATTTTTGTTCCTTCTTATATAGAATTAACCCTTACTCAGTGTACTACAACCTCATCTAGGCCTTAAAGTCAGACCCTTATCCATCTAAACCAGATTCTGTAATTCATCAACTAGTCTAGAAAATTTTATTTTCAGGACATCCTTACTAAACAATTTATTTCGGACATGATCCGGTCCATAAAATGGCTCAATCTCACAAGTCTAGCTAGTAAACTTCCATATCTACAACGTTGCCGTTTTAAGTTTCTTCAGATTCAAAACACACGAATTTATATGAATTTTTCAAAGTCAGAAACCGTAACAATTTTGATTTTCTCGGATGATTATTTTCCCTTCGTATCAAACCTTACTAAAAATGTAGACATTGCAAGAAATCTACAAAGAGTTTTCATGTGATTCCACTTTCAGAATATAGCTTACTTCCATATCTTCAATTTGATATAAGGCTCACTTTCTAACTCATTATACCCAAAGAGGTATGAATTTCACAAGATATGTCCACAATTACTAAAAACCTACGAATTTTGTTCTTCAAATTTTCTTTCCCATTTTCTTTCTTGAATCCTCTTGTTTGATTTTTGATAATCCAAGATTAAACCAATACAAACAGATTAAGCATGATCTACTACCCTAGACAATAAATCTACCCAAAAAATCTCAAGGATTAAATAAGAGTTTAGAAGTTACCTTCTTCTAGTTTATTTTCTTCTTCTTCTTCTTCTTCTTCTTTTTCTTCTTCTTTTTCTAGCTCATCTCAATTCCTCTATTTCTCTCTATCTCTCTCAATTTCTCAATACAACTTCTACATAACAATTATCTACATTATGAAGAACATAAAAATATAATTAAAACAAGGAATTTAGATTATAACTTTATTAATATGAATTTAAGAGAGAGATGGATATGATGATGATGTGGCTTGTTTTGTCTTCTCAAAGCTTTCCCTTCTTCTTCTTTTTCTTCCTCTTCTTCTTCTCCTACAACTCTCTAACTCTCTTCTTCTTTCTTTGGTTTGTTTTCTAAAACTAACATACTAACTTGTAGTATATACATATAATATACAATACTAGTAATATATAATATATGTAACTCCTAGTAATTATTAGATATACTAATTACTAGTTAATACATAGGTTACACCAATTTGAACTTGAAAAGCCTAAGACTATGTTTGGCAAATACTCATTATTTTAATTGATCAATAGCTTAACATCAATCAATCTCATCAAATTGTCACATAATTATATTTACTTGTTAATTATAATTTTGTGTAACAATCATCACATAACTCATCTAATTTAATTATCTCAATTAAATTAGAACTATAACATAAAATTATTATATTAATTAAATTAAATACTAAATATTCATTTAATTAATCTGCTATACTTAATTACATTACTCTATAATCAAAACAAAATTTATTTATTTAACTCAATAAATAATTCAATTAAATATTTATATATATTAAAATTAATATATAACATTCTCTTCACATCAATTCACATATTCTACAATATATGACATACACATACTCACACCCAACATATCTCATAAATAATACTTTTATTTATAACATTCTCATTTATAACTTCTAAAAATCTGGGATGTCACAATCACAATATAATACTATTATATATATAGATATACATAGAATAACCTAAACACATAACACATAACCCTATCAGTCTATAACACATATAAGACTCGGTATGAAGTCAAACTATAGTAGTCTGAATTGAGCCTGACATAAATCTAACATCCCGACGGTCTAGTCGGACTTTTATCGAGTCTAAGTTCAATTAAACTCTGCTTAATACTTAACAATTATCTCAGATAATTTTAATATCAATCAACATATTTTTCATAAGCACGCAATAATTTTTAAATAATTATTATCATTTATGATGAATTTTTAATCATTAATATCGTATTTAAAAGAATTAAATACCACATAATTCTTTTGTCATTAATATTTATTTATTATTAAATATTAATGAAATACATGTCATAATATTATAATATATTTATAATATCACAAAGTATTTTTAGTACTTTAAAATCACCTTTATAAGATTTTTAAACCGTTAAATTCATTATCCGATAATTGCTTTTAATATTAAAATATTAACATTTTCAAGACAAAATATCAAAAGTTATATTTTATAACTTAAATATTTTTATAACACTTAAATCATTTTTATATGATTTTAAATCATTAATTATATTTTTCTATAATTTATTTTATATATTTATTAAAAACTAATTACCATTAATATTGATTAATTAATGAAATTCATCCTAAAATATTAAAAGTCACTAAAAATAACTTAAAATATTTTATTATACCATAATATTATTTTTATGATTTTTCATGTATTAAAATCATTTTTAAATAATTTATTTAATATTATAATTAAATAAATTAAATACCATTTATATTCCAAAATATTAAATATTTATGAAATATACTCTAAATAATTAAAAACTATTTTTCAAACTTTTAAAAAAAATTAGGAATTTATTTTGTATTTTTAATAATTAAAAACTATTTAATTCGATTTATTTAATTAAAATAAGTATTTTCCAAAAATATGTGTCACTAAAGGGCCCTATAGCGACAGACCTGTCGCTATAGGTGTTCTTGGCCTGTTCTTGAGCTGCCAAAAAACGCATGTCAGTTAACCGGGTGGGTGGTTTGACCAGACCTAAATCATAGATTGTGATGTATCTGGGTACGATTTTTGGGTCAATGTTATAGTATTGATGCAATACTACAACCTTAAACAAACATAATGGCCAACCTACACCATATCAGTGAGATATAGTGCATCAAAGTATTGTCAGAGACTGTTCTTCATTTTCTGGGTTACCAGAAATGAAGAACAACTCAAGGTATCACTTTTGGAGCTTCGTAACTTGTATTCTGTAACTTGTTTGGGTGTAATATTGGTTCAATATTGTAGCATACATGTCAGAGTACAGTTCTATTACATTAAATCAACCTAAAAACATCAGAACTGAGAGATCAAGGCCGGTCAAAAGCTTGTCAGAGATGTGTTCTTGAGAAATACCCAGATTTCTTCCCAGGCAGTTGGTCAACGATGGTTTGACCTTAATTTAATCCGATTTTGGTCATGATCTGGGAGTTTTAGAGGCATGGATTAAGAGTACTAATGTCAGTATATACAAATATAACAACAACATGGCCCAATATAATAATAGTAGCCAGATCCATAACCTTCAAAATAGTTGTCAAATTTCTGGGTTTCTGGGTTTACCCAGATTTCCAATTTTTGTGCTCGGTCAACGCCTTTTGACCGCTTGTAACTTTTAATCTACACTTGATCTGGACTTGATTCAAGTTCCAGATCAAAGTCCTTACTACATACTACAAGTATAAACTTTTAAAACACAAACACAATTAACAGGTAAGGATTTATGAGCCCTGACATTCGGCTGTCAGGCCATGTTTTAGGGTTCATAGATCAGTTTCTAAATTTTGATTTTTGTACATCTAGATGTTATAGATCCATGATCTATCAACCCAGATCACTCAAAGACACCCTAATACACAACTTTAACCAATAAATTACAACAACTAACATCAGATTACATGATTTCAAAAATTAGGGTTTATACCTTTTTCAAACTTAATTTTTGATTTCTGATCCATGAATCTGTTATTGTTAAGCTAAGAGATGATTTTGTCTTAACTTCTCACTCCTTTTCTTTCTCATTCCCGGAATCTTAGAGAGAGAATGGCTTGGATGAGTTTATAATTTAAAGTGAGTATTCTCTCTCTCTCTATAATCTATATATTTTGTTGAATGTAATGAAATGGCTGGAAAATTCGGCTGGTTGCTGTTATTTAAGTCACATGGGGCAGCTAGGGTTGATCAACCAACCAAAATATGGCAAGATATATAAGCAATCCTTCAATAATGCAACAAAGGTTATTTTGGTCATTTCAATTTTAATTTTAATGGCAACATGGTCATTTATCCCAAACCCTTAGGGTTTAGCGTTTGAACCCTTAGGGTTTGAACCCTTTAGGTTTACAATTTAGTTTCTAACATTTCCGAATTTTGGTTTTCAAAATAGAAAATTAATATTTCTAAATTATAATTATAATTTTCTAATTATATTAAAATTTACTAATCATAATTCAATCTTGCTAATTAGCATTAATATATCCTAATTAAAATTTCTAATTAAGCAATTAGGGTTAAAATTTACTAATCATAATTCAAAATTGCTCTGATGACTGCCGCCTTGAACATACTCATTATCTTGCTCTAATAATTGAGTTATGTTTACAACATCTGAATATAAAGAAAATGTATGAGAGATAAGATATTTCCGAATCTCAGGTTTTAGACCTCTCAGAAACATCCTCGTCATTCGTTCCTCATTCTCGACCAAATGAGGTGCAAACTTGGATAACTCTGCGAACTTCGCCTCGTCTTTGGGACACCGCATGTGTTGTTTTGTTCGGTCGATAAACTCTACCTCCTTCATATGACGAATACTTTTAGGAAAGTACTTGTTATTAAACAGTTTCTGAAATGTTTCCCAAGACATGTTGAGTGCGGCAGGCAGGGTACGCTTCACAGACTCCCACCAGTAGTCTGCCTCACTGTAGAACATAAAGGTGGCTAATGGAACCTTCTGTTCCTCCGTGCATCCCAAGACATTGAATATCTTGGTAATTTTCTTAATCCACGTTTCCGCCTTGATCGGATCCGGCTTTCCAATAAAATCTGGTGGTCCCAACTCCTTGAACTGCTTGGCTGTGACAAGCTGCGCATTGCTATCATTTCCACCCGTATTTTGTGCACGAGTCTCCCTCATCTGGTTTTTCATAAACTACAAAAAGCTCATAAACATCCCATCATTCATCATTTGTTCGATAGTGTTGTTTATAGGAGGAATATTACCTTCATGTTGCACATTCCCCTAGGTGGTGATTAAAGGTTTCTCCACGGTCTGATTCACTTCATTTTTAATATTTGCAGCTGCCATTCTCAAATAATGCCACAAAACAAGGGTTAATTGACATGTTACATATTATCCATATACTCTGACCGACCAAATAAATACCAAATAAACTTAGTCAGGTCATACTAACAAAGGAATTCCCCGTCTCTCCCCTCCTAGTTCTTGTCTCACATCTCAGCCAGGGATCATATCCCTAAGCTTTGATAACAACTGTGACGCCCCCAAAATAGGTATACATCACCCATTCTGAGTCGCCAAATACATGGTACAGAAAAAATACAACTTCAGTAATACAATTATCGTGCAAAATACGACAACACATATACTATGAGTTTGAATACAACTATTGTCTAATAGAGAGTATACAAACTCAAAAGGAGTTCTCATTACAATTATTGATACACTATTATACAAAATAGTGAGGACTACTAAAACAACTATCTTGAATCATCACTCCATACCCCGGCTAATTCCTACTAAATTCTCTCCTCCTGAGAAGAACAATGGAACAAAAAGGAAAAGGGTGAGCTCAACTAGACCAGCAAAGAATATTATGATTAAGATAATATACAACAAATTATCATTAGTCTTCAACATGGAAAAATCTGATAAAATATAATAGACAACAAGTTTTAGATCAACAACTGCAGCGGAAACAACAATCTATTAGAAGAGTCAAGTAGAGAAAGAATTCTATTATCTTCTAAGATTTAAAAGTCCATCATCAATATTTTATCCGTGTAACATCAATCAATATACATCTTGAATCAAATATTCATCTTTGCACTACATGCCAAAGATATTCATTTGTATCACCAGTTGGTCATGTTCATCTCAACACATGTTCATCTTTGCACTACGGGACAAAGATATTCATTAGGTAATCATTCATCTTTTACACTACAGCCAAAAGATATTCAAGAATATCACCATTTAAGGCCGAGGATGATGAAAAATATTTTAAAGAAAAGCGACTCGGTGAGATAAAAGAACAAATATTAGGGATTAAGTAATACGCTTTATCCAAGATCAATAATACTTCATAATAACCAATTTTGAAGCGAATTCAAAAATAAAGATCAAAACATGGATACAATCAAAGATAGTAACCATAATAGACATCTTGGACAAAAGAAGAAAATTTCATTTTTTAATTGAATAGTCACAGTGATAAGTGAATAGTCTTGATATCGTGAATAATAACCCGACACAAAAAGGTAGAAATTCCACAATAAAATCCATACCAATATTTCGGTATAATGATATTGAAAGAATAACATCATTTAGGAAGAAAATAACGTCATTTAGGAACATAATAACATCCCTTACCTCAAAATAACGGTACTTCTGATCGGAATATCGGATATAAAGCCGAAGAAAGATTGTACCGAACAGCAACTCTCAAAAGTATCTAAATACTCACAAAAATATGCTCGATAATCTAGAGAGAAAGAAAACTTGTTTCTGGTGTGATTTTCAATTCTAACCTAAGCGTCTATTTATAGGAAAATGCTAGAACGCCATAGGAGACTAAAATAATATTATTTCTTTTCTTCCATTCTACGCACACCTCAATCAAAGCCAGCCATCTTTGAAGAAAAATAGCAGCCCACATGTATTCAACACCAACCAAAAGTGGGTCCCACCCATAATTTAATAAAATCATTTTATTTTCTGAAACTTCAGTAATTCATAGAAAATAGCCCGCTTATCAGAAAAATACGAATTTTATGTCCATTCCACACGAAATTGAATTCTCTACAACGTTGTAGCTTTGAGTTTTTCCAAATTCTAATCAGAAAATATCCGAAATCCACAAACGGATGATTTTTAATACCTCCATTCCGACAAAATACTGATAAAACACCTCATCATTAATTCCTTCATTTATAACCACATAAAATAAATAAATCAATCATTTATATCCACATCAAATAAATATTTCCTTATCATATAAATCAATTATTAATTATTCACAAATAATATTATAGAATCACAACTATGACAACCAGTCCATTCCCAAGAAAGAGGGGGCTTTCCGATAAGGATTTCTCCTTACTGGCGCGCAATTAGGTGACCAAACCTCTCCTTGACAGAACTTTCTAGACATTGGCAATAATGCTATCTAATAATATTATTCAAATAATATGAATTATTGATCTGATAATAAAAAATACTGTGCAGTGACAATTATTGAAACAACAATAATATAAAATATCAACGCAGCAATTATTGAATCAATAAAATAAAATATTGAACAGTAATTACTTTAACAATTATTGAGTAGTGCCTTCTTACGTAAGAATCAATAATTCAACAATCTTCGTGTCTACCGTATTGCTCTTTGTGCTGACCACGGCGTATTACTATATTTTAACCACCAGGTATTCCAACATTGTTAACGGTAACAATTATGCCGTTATTTATAAAACTCAAACTTTGTCATTTTCTTCATCCGACAGTTATTCCGTTATGGGACCCACAAATGGATGCGTCGTCGTACGAATATTCCCCGACAGAAAGAATATTCCACGACCAAATGAATATTCCCCGACAAAATGAATATTTTATAACCACTTGCTTATTTTGCAAAATTTTCACATTTCACCCATAACCAAAGTATTATATCAAATTATCACCTTATTATTCACAATAAGAAATAGAGGAAATTCGATTTTATTTATAATAAGTTGGGGTCTTACAACCTCCCCTCCTTATGAAATTTCATCCTTGAAATTGACGTACGTACCTGGTGTTTCGAAAAGGTGAGGATACCTCACTTTCATTTCTGATTCTAACTCCTAGGTCATTTCTTCAAGAGCATGGTTTCTCTACAACACCTTAACTTGTGGTATAACCTTGGTGTGTAGGACATGCTCTTTCCTATCCAAGATCTTAACAGGTACCTCCTCGTACGTTAAATCTTCGGCTATCTCATCTGGTTCTAACTCAATAATGTGGTTCGGGTCTTTCATATATATATGAAGCATAGATATGTGAAAAACATTATGAACACGAGACATGCTTGGAGGTAATGCGAGTTTATAGGCCATATTTCCTATTCGGTCAAGAATCTCAAATGGACCAACAAATCTTGGATTAAGCTTTCCCCTTTTCCCAAATCTTATAACTCCCTTCCATGGAGCAATACGTAACAATACATGATCCCCAATATTAAATTCCACGTCTTTTCGATGAAGATCCGCATAACTCTTTTGTCGATCCTGTGCCGTTTGTATACGTTGTCGAATCGTTTGGATCTTTTCTGTAGTCATGCGTACGAATTCTGGTCCCAACAATGTTGCTTCTCCTACTTCATCCCAGCATACTGGAGTGCGACATTTTCGTCCGTACAATGCTTCAAATAGAGCCACACCTATACTTACTTGATAAATGTTGTTGTAGGAGAATTCCACCAATAGTAGGTACTTATCCCAACTCCCTTTGAAATCTAGGACACAGTCTTAATAGATCTTCAAGAGTTTGAATAGTCCTCTCTGATTTCCCGTCCGTTTGAGGATGGTATGCGGCCAGATCAATCAGAATCCGTGCCCATAGCTTTCTGCAAGCTAACCCAAAATCCTGAAGTGAATCTTGGGTCACAATCCGAAACTATGTATACTGGCATGCCATGCAATCTCACAATCTCATTCACATACATACTAGTAAGACGTTCAAGGGAATAAGTCTCCCATATAGGCAAGAAATGAGCAGACTTGGTTAATCTATCAACAATAACCCAAATCGCATCTATACCTTGAGAAACCTTGGGAAGACCCGTAACAAAATCCATAGTAATGTGTTCCCACTTCCATTTCAGAATCTCAAGTGGTTGCAATGGACCCTTTGGCACTTGATGCTCCGCCTTTACACGTTGACAAGTTAAACACCTCGAGATAAACTCATGATCTCTCTTTCATATTGTTCCACCAAAATGTATGTCAAGGACATGATACATTTTGGTACTCCCAGGATGGATTGCAAATGGTGTGTTGTGTGCCTCCATCATGATTCTATGCTTCAAGTCAGAATCGTTAGGAACACAAAGTTTGGAGTTGACTCGAAGTATTCATTCTTCATCAATTCTTGCTTCTGGAATAACACCTTCTTGCACTTTCTTCTTCATAGGCATCAGCTCCATGTCCATAGCTTGAGCAACTTTAACTTTATCGATTAAAGTCGGTTCTACTCATTTGTTTGATATCATCACGTGGGTACTCGGAGCCTTTACCTCTATCTCCATCCTTTTCAAGTCATACAAAATGGACCTTTGTGTTAACAACATTGCACTCGTACTCGCATATGATCTTCTACTCAATGCGTCAGCTACCACGTTTGATTTTCCAGGATGATATTGGATGGTGTGATCGTAATATTTCAACAGCTCGAGCCAACATCATTGTCAAATGTTGAGTTCCTTTTGGGTGAAGAAATATTTGAGGCTTTTATGATCTGTATAGATCTCCACTTTCTCCCCATACAAGTAGTGTCTCCAGATCTTTAATGCGAAAACGACTGCTGCCAACTCCAAATCATGAGTAGGATAATTCCTCTCATATTCTTTGAGCTGTCGTGAGGCATAGGCTATGACTTTCCCATGTTGCATGAGAACACATCCTAACCCTTTGCCTGAAGCATCGTTGTAGATAACAAATCCATTCGAACCAGATGGTATTGTCAGAACAAGTGCCGAAATGAGTCTCCTCTCTAGTTCTTGAAAAGTCTTCTCACAATCCTCGCTCTAACTGAATTTTATATCTTTACAAGTCAACTGAGTTAACGGAGTAGCGATTCAAGAAAATCCTTCCACGAATCTCTGATAATAACCATCTAAGCCCAAAAAACTATGTACTTTAGTCACCGACTTCGGTTGCTCCTGTGACACCCCCAAATCCCGGTACTTCATTACCTCAAGATTTGGTGTTCACGTAATCAAAACATTCATCTATAACTACCCAATCATAAATAAAATTGAATAATAAACCTGCCCATACATGAATTACATAAAATAAAATCTCCCAAGTTATCTAACCTTTACAAACAAACATTCATGCGGAAATTTTAAAATAAACTCCATTACAATCTTTAAATCCAAGTCTGATAATAAAACTATCAAAACTATTACAAGTCTTCAGTACTTGTTCATCTTTCCCTTTCCTTTACTGGTGCTAGGTACGTCACCCTTTCCATCTTTAGCTGTAAGGATTTTACAAGCAAGAGTGAGCAAACAAGGCTCACTTGAAATATCAATGAATAAAACTTTCACATTCTTTGCCTATTCAGGGGCACAATAGAACTGAACAATAAGTTCTATTAACTTCTCATACGCACCTTGCCTATTCAGAGGCTTAAAAGAACTGAAACATTTCTTGCCCATTCAGGGGCTCGATAGAATTAAACAATAAATTCTATTAACATCTTAAACATTCAACTGAGGGTCTAATGACCACGAACCTTGTCCACAGTTATAAGTAATCTTTTAACTATAACTTTTATAGTCATTCGACTATAATGACTTCAGGGTATTTAGGGGGATCAACCCTTCGTACATGTATTGTATACAAATATTTCAGTGCAAAGTACAAAATTAAGCGTAACCCCTATAAATAGGGTTGTTCATCTCAGTATTTTGAGTACAAGTCCACCCCAAAGATAGTTTGGTTTGGATACACTTCAAGGTAATTTAGAGTTCAACGGACATCAACTAAGGATTAGTTGAATAAAAGATAATAACACTATGTTATTGAATAATCATAACTGAATAAACATTTCGTTCTAAGTTCATGCTTTAGGGATAATCTAATAGCATAACTATTGAATAACACATCATACCTTGCTTTGAATAACATTAAGCTAAGGTTACTTCTTAGAATTTAATATCAAACATGCACAACAAATAATAACTTGAACGATAAACTGGTTCAACAGAATAAAGGTACTTGCATGCTAATATAACAAGTTTAGAGTTAAGAAAACTTGCATAATCACAATAACTATCTCAACGAAAGTGTGGAGATGGGAAGCTTGTATCATCATGAATAACTGGATACAATTAAGTTGCTTAATGGAAATACTTTACTCAATAAAGTATAGCATATGCAATTTGTATAACGAAGCTTTGGGATTAGAAAACTTGTATAAGCACAACTAACTCAACGAGAGTATGGAGTTAGAGAACTTGCCTTGCGCGTAGATTAAACCGTTATAATCCAAATCATAATATCCTATATACATATGTTAACATGACATGATTAGTTATAATCAACACTACATCACGTATGGTTTCAATGTCTAACCATAAAATCAAATCATATTCCTAAACGATAATAAATTCGTTAGGTATTAACACCATGTTCGTTCAACACATTACAATACTATAATAGCATAATTTATTTGGTCTTATAGTATTATTATCAAAATTTCAGACTTCTGTGCAAGACAAAAGTCATTTCGAACGATACGCTAAGTGGCATAAAATGGCACGCCACAGCTTTGTTTGTCTGTGGTCACACTGCTACCGAGGTGGCCTTCTGGAAAAAAAAATATCTGAGGACTCGGCATTGCATGCACATGAAGTTCTACGCTCGTGACGTTGACTTTATTATTCTTGCTGAAATCTGGTCAAGGCGCTAATTTTAGCGCTATAAGTATGAAACTTGATATTTGGGCGTGAATTTTGTGTTGGGGCACCAAAACTCACAGAACCAAAATAGAAGAACAGAGCCAAAGCTACTGTCTTAAATTTATAACAACAATTCGCCCTAACTCACATGTATAACTTATATAAATTACACATACACGTTAACAATCATATCTATACCAATTACCAACAATTGAACAACAAATTTAAAAGACTTAAATCACTAAAAAAATATTTGGTTAAAACTCAAAACTCCATTGTTGACAAATAAAATACAGTGAACTAAAATTCCACTGTTATCAACCAAATTCGATTCTTTTGAAATACAATCATACCAACATATACATCAATTAACATGTATAGTTCAATTTCACAATTTTCACAATTAATATGTACTATTTTTGATATCTCTACAAATTATATACGTACATCTATATACCCACTGTAAAACTAATTTCTTCCTTTAGCCTGTAATTAGCATACAGTCGTATATATATATATATATATATATATATATATATATATGTAGACATGCTAGTGATAACAATTACAACTATACGTACACATGCTTCTCTAACCATTTTATACCAACATAGTTTTACAGAGAGTTTTTGTGAGACCCCAAATTTTATGAATAAAGATTTAATTTTCTCGAAATATTTTTTTTAATATTATGGTGTGGATTTGAGATAATGTTATAGTTGTGGGTAGTATTTATAAATTTTGCAAAGTACGCAGTTGTTGTATAATATTCGATTGGTTAGGGAATATTCTTTTTGTTGGGAATATCCGCATGCAATGAGTACAATCATTAGTGGACCCCTACAACGAATTATTTTTGGATTGAGAAAAGCGACAAAAAATATTTTATGGAAATAACGGCGGAAGTTTTACCGTTAGCTGTTGAAACACCCGGTGTTAAAAGTACGATGTCTGGCATGATTGCATAGTAGCACACGGTATTGATTATTGATGCTTACGTGAAGTCACTCGATTATACTCAATTATTGCTCATGATGGTTGTTGTATCATATCTCTCATATTATTGATTCAATTATTGTCACGTTATCATTTGTATAATATTTTATATTATTAAATCAATAATTGAGATGACAAAGTTATTCATATTATTATTTGCAATATTGACAATGTCTAGAAGTTACATCGAGGAGAGGTTTGGTCATCTAATTGCGCCAATAAGGAGAAATCCTTATCGGAAAGCCCCTCTTTTCACAGGAGCGACATGGTTGTTAAATATTGTGAGTTATAATATTAATGATGAATAAGTTGTGTTGATTAAAGATGAAATTGATTGTTCCATTGTATTGGGATTATTAGTGTTAGTGGAAATTGACATTTATTTCTATGATAATTGATGTCTGGAGGTTATATTGTTCACTCGGGTATTCGGAGCACTTTTCGTGTCAGAGTACTATTCACGAGTTACTATTCACGGGGTACTATTGATTCACATTCTTATACTATTAGGGGTAGTGGTGCAAGATTGATAATACTTGCATGACTAAGTTAAAAATGGAGGTATAGATGGAGGTACTATACTGTAATTATTTTTATCACATGATTAGAACTATTGAGTCACATGATTTACTATTGATTCACATTATTTACTATTAGGGGAGTTGGTGCAAGTTTGATAATACTTGCAGGACTAAATTAAAAAGCGAAAAAAAAGTTGGAGGTATTGTCTTTGTAATTTTTGAGCCCCAAAACGTGTAATTATCGAAACTATATTTTCCTATAAATAGAAGCTCATTCTTCCTTCATTTCTCACGAATTCACAAAAGCTTTAGAGTGATTATTATAGAGAGAAATCATAGAGAGAAAGAAGAAGAGAAGTCTGCTACCTCACTATTCCAGTATCCAGTTATTCTAAGGTAGGGAGTATTATTTCTTTCTTATCCATGAAGAGAACTTCTGTTATTCCATTCTTTATTATTACATTGGAATAACTTTTGTATATGTGGGCTACCCTATACTTGGTGAAATTCTTACATTATTCAATTCTTTATTATTACATTGGAATATCACATGCATGCGTTTTTACATGGGACTGGTTCCGCCTTTATTATTATTACATTTGGAATATACTTTCATGCATGCGTTTTACTGTAGAACTCGGTTCCGTCTTTATTATTATTCCGGGTTGGAATATCCTCATGCATGCGTTTCTGTGGGACTGGAGTTCCGTCTTTATTGGTATTACATTGGAATAACTCGCTATCATCTGATACCGCATGCATGGTGACTTACATTATTATTACATTCTTTATTATTACATTTGGAACATCACGTGCGTGCTTTACGTATGACCTGGTTCCGTTAATTATTATTTTGTTGGAATAACCTATCTATGCGAAGTACCGCATGCATGGTGATTTCTTTTGTTATTCCATTCTTTATTATACTCAGTTGGTTAAAACTTTGAATTCCATACTCCATGAAATTAGTGGAATATCCTTGAGATTTGTGCTTCATCCACTATCTTTTCATGGAAATATTCTTCTGAGAATTCTTTAATTTTACTCTACAAAGCAGTATCATGTTGACAATTTGGACGTTATTAGTTCCTGGATAAATTAATTCTTGAACTTGTATTATTGAATTCTTATGTCATTGTCATCATCCTCACGCTTATATTTATTTTTGAAAGTCATCTGTGACATTTAGTGCATAGATGGACTTGGTATGATTATGACCAGAGATTATTCGGTGTAATCATTACCATAATGTTACAAATGATGTGAAAAAAGTCCTCATTGGCCCGTAGTGCATTGATGGATAGTTTTTGGTATGATTATGGCTATGGATTCTCTTCGGCCAAGGGTGCAAAGATGAATTGTTTTATGGCATGATCAGGACCGTTGATGAAAACATGATTATCTTTAGTTGTAGTGCATGGATAATTCGTGGTCGTGATACTAAATAATATCCTTGGCCATAGTGCAGGGGTGATTCGAGGATGTGAATTATTTATTAAGCTAAGTCCCAGTGATAAAAGTGATGAAAAACCTTTTTAAATCATAAAAGATAGTAGATTTTATTCTCTACTTGACTCTTTTAATGGATTGCTTGTTCCGCTGCAGTTAAACTTGATGTTTGTTATATTGTATCAGTTTAACACTATTTAAGGCTAATGATAATTTATTCTGCATTATCATAGTCATAATATTTTTTATTGGGCTGGTTGAGCTCACCCTTTCTTTCACTGTTCTCTTCTGGAAATGAGAATATAGATGGGACGAGTCGGGGAACGGAGTAATAGTCCTAGATGGTGCATTACTAGTCCTCACTATTCTGTGAAATAGTGTGATAATAATTTTAATGAGGACTCCTTTTGAGTTTGTATACTCTCTAGTAGACAATATTTGTATTCAAACACACAATTTATGTTTTGTCGTATTGTACACGACAGTTGTATTATTAAGTTGTATTTGAATTCTGTACCATGTATATGGCGACTCAAGATGGGTGATGTATACCTAATTTTGGGGGCGTCACAGTTGGTATCAAAGCTTAGGGATATGATCCCTGGCTGAGATGTGAGATAAGAACTAGGAGGGAGAGGCAGAAATTCCTTCTCTAGTATGACCTACCTAAGTTTATTTGGTATTTAATTGGTCGGTCAGAGTATAGGGATAATATGTGATATGTTAATTAACCCTTGTTTTGTGGCAGTATTTGAAAATGGCATCTGAAAATGTTGAGATAAGCAATGGAGCACAGGAAACCGTTGAGTCTCCACAGATCAATAATCAGGACAATGTGCAACAGGATGGCGATAATCCTCCTGTAAACAACAACACTCAACAATTAACGAACGACGGTACGTATAGGAGCTTTTTAGAATTTATGCAACATCAGGCGAAGGCGGCTCCTGTTCATAATGCAGGTAAAAATAATGGCACCCACGATTCGGTCACCATTAAGCAATTCAAGGTCTTTGGGACCACCAGAGTTTTGGGAAAGCGAGAACCACTAAAGGTGGAGGCGTGGTTAAAGCAGCGGATCACCAAGATATTTGATGTCTTGGGATGCTCAAAAGCAAAAGGTTCCCTTTGCCACCTTTATGTTGCGTGAAAGAGGCGAGATCACCGGGTGGAATCAGAAATCGTACCCAACTGATGCACTCAAGATATCTTGGGAGAAGTTCCAGAGGCATTCAACGACAAGTACTTTCCGAAAGTATTCGTCACATGAAGGAGGTGGAGTTTATTAAGTTGGAACAAAACAATATGGCCGTGTCGCAATACGAGGCTAAATTTGCGGAGTTATCCGGTTTTGCATCCCATTTGGTCGATAATGAGGAGCCGAATGACGAATGTTTTTAAGAGGTTTGAAACCGGAGATACGTCGATATCTTATTTCTCATAAACTGTGTTTGTATTCGGATGTTGTGAATAGGGCTCGATTATTGGAGCGTGATAATGAGTCAACACAACCAAAAAGGTAACGAGCATCAACGGGATAATAATCATCTGCCTAATTGGCAATGGTCATCGAACAATGATAACCATCGTGGGGAAATTATCATGCCAAGAATGGTAATCATGGCCAAGATAATAAAAGTGGAAATTTCAAGAAGAGAAGGTTCAATAATGATGGAAAGACAGCAGCACCAGCACCCATTTCAAAGGAAGAAGAATGACCACCGGTCGTATGTTTCAAATGCGAACAGGAGGGACACATCAGTCCAAACTGCGTGATGCCGTCCAAAGCATGCTATAATTGTGGAAGAGAAGGTCACTTAGCCCGATTTTGTCGTTCACTAAAGACAAGTTCAGCTAGGATGGAGGCACTAAAGGATGTCCCAGACAAGCCAAAGCCAGTAGTTTAAGAGAGAGCGTTTTTTTTCGTGACGAGGAACCTAAATAAAATTATCACGGGTATGTTAGTCATAAACTCTTGCGAAGTCTATACCGTGTTAGATACCGGTTCTACTCACTCTTTTATTTCACCTAGTTGTGTTCAATGTTTGAATTTAACTCCGGGGAAGTTAGATTTTGATTTATCTGTTGAAACTCAGTTGGGAGAAACCTTCATTACCTCCACTATTTATAAGTCTTGTTCAAATCAACACTTTCACGTTACCTGTCGATCGTATCTCTTTGAAAATACTTGTCTTTGATGTGATTTTAGGAATTAATTGGTTAACTACTCATCATGCTTTTCGTAAGGTTATTAGCTTTCATACTCCTAACCAACCTGTTATGCGAATTCAAAGTAACCAAAACCACTAAAGTCAATCATTGTCATATCAAGCCATAAATAAAGAGCCCCGATCCTTTCGTTGTTGACTTTCTTGTGTGGAATGCACCGAAGCTAGACTTTTTGTAGGCAACGTCGTGAATGACGGTGGCAAGTTGATAGGTATCAATGTGACGTGTTACCCAAGTCTTGGATGAGAGCCATAGTTTTGAATGATATTTCTATTGTTAATAAATTTCCTTACGTATTCTTGAAGACTTCTTAGCCTGCCCCTAGAGCGTGAAATCAAATTTTGTATTGACCCCAGTATAAAACTCATTTCTAAAACCCTCAAATATTTCTTCAACTAAAACGAACGTATAACGTGCCAAAGACGATGACTCGAGCTGTTGAAGATTACGATCGTACCATTCAATATCATCGTGGAAGTACGAACGTGGTAGCTGACACGTTGAGTAGAAGGTTGTATCTTTGATTTACAAGTGCGAATATCTGAACCCGTAAAGATAATGAATATACGATTAGAATCGACTTTAATCGATAAAGTTAAAACCGCTCCGACCTACATACTCGGAGGCGATGAATGTGAAGAAGAAGGTTCAAGAGGGCGTTATTCTAGAAGCAAGAATCGACGAAGAGAGGAAATCTCAACCCTCGATTTAATTGGCCCATTTGAAATCCTCGATGAAGTAGGAACTGTGGCTTATAGACTCGTTTTACCGCCAAGTATGTTGCGTGTTCAGAACGTTTTTTTTACGTATCGATGTTACGTAAATTTATGGATGACCCGAACCACATTATTAATTTAGAACCGGATGAGATAACAGAAGATTTAACGTATGAGGAGATACATGTTAACATCTTGGATAAGAAGGATCATATTCGACGCTCAAAGGTTATACCTCAAGAGATAGAATTTGAAGTGAAGTCAATGTATCCTCACTTGTCCGGCATACCAGGTACGTACGCAAATTTCGAGGGCGAAATTTCATAAGGATGGGAGATTGTGAGACCCCAGATTTTATGAATAAAGATTTAATTTTCTCGAAATATTGTTTTTAATATTATGGTGTGGATTTGAGATAATGTTATAGTTGTGGGTAGTATTTATAAATTTTGCAAAGTACGCAAGTTGTTGTATAATATTCGATTGGTCGGGGAATAGTCTTTTTGTCAGGGAATATCCGTACGAAGGTACAATCATTGGTGGACCCCACAACGGAATTATTTTCGGATTGAGAAAATGACAAAAATATTTTATGGAAATAACGGCGGAAGTTTTACCGTTAACTATTGAAACACCCGGTGTTAAAAGTACAGTAATACGCGTGGTTGCATAGTAGCACACGGTATTGATTATTGATGCTTACGTGAGAAGTCACTCAGTTATACTCAATTATTGCTTTCGATGATTCTTTGCATCATATCTCTCATATTATTGATTCAATTATTGTCACAGTATCATTTGCATAATATTTTATATTATTAAATCAATAATTGAGACGACAAAGTTATTCATATTATTATTTGCAATATTAACAATGTCTAAAAGTTCTGTCAAGGAGAGGTTTGGTCCCCTAATTGCGCGCCAATAAGGAGAAATCCTTATCGGAGAGCCCCCTATTTCCTAGGAACGACTTGGTTGTTAAATATTGTGAGATATACTATTAATGATGAATAAGTTGTGTTGATTAAAGATGAAATTGATTGTTCCATTGTATTGGAATTATTAGTGTTAGTGAAAATTGACATTTATTTCGATGATAATTGATATCTGAAGGTTATATTGTTCACTCGGGTATTCGGAGCACTTTTCGTGTCAGAGTACTATTCGCGAGTTACTATTCATGAGTTAATATTCACGGGGTACTATTGATTCACATTCTTATACTATTAGGGGTGGTGGTGCAAGATTGATAATACTTGCATGACTAAGTTAAAAATGGAGGTATAGATGGAGGTACTATATTGTAATTGTTTTTATCACATGATTAGAACTATTGAGTCACATGATTTACTATTGATTCACATTATTTACTATTAGGGGAGTTGGTGCAAGTTTGATAATACTTGCAGGACTAAATTAAAATGAAAGAAAAGTTTGAGGTATTGTACTGTAATTTTTCGAGGCCCAAAATGTGCAATTATCGAAACTATATTTTTTTATAAATAGAAGCTCATTCTTCCTTCATTTCTCTCCAATTCACAAAAGCTATAGAGCGATTATTATAGAGAGAAAGAAGAAGAGAAGTCTGCTACCTCACTATTCCAGTATCAAGTTTTTCTAAGGTAGGGAGTATTATTTCTTTCTTATCCATGAAGAGAACACATTATTCCATTATTTATTATTACATTGGAATAACCTATATCACGTGGGCTACCTATACTTGGTGAAATTCTTACATTATTCCATTCTTTATTATTACATTGGAATATCACATGCATGCGTTTTCTGGCTGGGACTGGTTTTGTCTTTATTATTATTACATTGGAATATCACATGCATGCGTTTCTGTACATGGGACACAATTCCGCCCTTTATTATTATTATTTGGAATATCACATGCATGCGTTTTATCTGGGACACAGTTACATCTTTATTGGTATTACATTGGAATAACTTTGTATATCTGAATCTGCATGCATGGTGACTTCATTATTATTTTGTTCTTTATTATTACATTGGAACATCACATGCATGCTTTTACGTGTGACTGGTTCCGTTAATTATTATTACATTGGAATAACTTGTCTATACGAAGTACCGCATGCATGGTGATTTCTTTTGTTATTCCATTCTTTATTATACTCAGTTGGTTAAAACTTTGACTTCCATACTCCGTGAAATTAGTGGAATATCCTTGAGATTTGTGCTTCATCCACTTTCTTTTCATGGAAATATGCTTCTAAGCATTCTTGAATTTTACTCTACAAAGCAGTATCATGTTGACAATTTGGACGTTATTAGTTCCTGGATAAATTAATTCTTGAACTTGTTTTATTGAATTCTTATGTCATTGTCATCATCCTCATGCTTATATTTTTTTTTGAAAGTCATCTATGGCATGTAGTGCATAGATGGACTTGGTATGATTATTACAAGGGATTATTCGGTGTAATCATGACCGTAATGTTATTTATGATGTGGAAAAAGTCCTCATTGGCCTTAGTCATAATATTTCTTACTGGGCTGGTTGAGCTCACCCTTTCTTTCACTGTTCTCTTCAGGAAATGAGAATATAGCTGGGATGAGTCGGGAAACGGAGTGATGGTCCTAGATGGTGCATTAGTAGTCCTCACTATTCTGTGAAATAGTATGATAATAATTGTAATGAGGACTCCTTTTGAGTTTGTATACTCTCTAGTAGACAATATTTGTATTCAAACTCACAATTTATGTTTTGTCTTATTGTACACGACAGTTGTATTATTAAGTTGTATTTGAATTCTGTACCATGTATCTGGCGACTCAAGATGGGTGATGTATACCTAATTTTGGGGGCGTCACAGTTTTGTAAAAATCTTTTACACAGTAAAGTTGAAGAACAGAGACAATAGGCATCATAAAACCATAAATATATATATGTACATATATTAAGGTTAGAGAAACCCACCTCTTTATTTTTCTTACGAATCTTTGTTAACAGACTTGCTTTGGACAATCACACACTTGGCTTCCTTCCTCTCAACTCTCTGAACTTCCTTTCTTTTTCTTCTCTCAGTAACAGACTAGGTACTAACAATGAGCGTAAACCAAAACTGATATACATAGAATAAAACTGATATGGCAATAATAAGCCTATTTATTATATCATCGGTTATCAAACATATAACGATTAACTTATAAATATAAATATATTTCATTTATATATTTGTTTTATTTTATTAATAATTTAAAATCCAAAAGCCATAGGCTTTGTTTGGCTAACCATTTAAAAATAAAGGATTAATATACTTAAACCTTGTTTGGAAAAACTTAATTAAAATTACTTTAATTTATTTTAATAATTCTTTATCACATAGTTATTTGTCACACTTTATTTAATAACAACTTATTAAATAAATTAATTAATCACATAACTCAATCCACATAACACATTATTTAACAAATAAATAATTAACTAATCACATTAATTATTTAGCAAATAAATAATTAACTAAATTAAGTCAATCAAATTGAACAATTACTTATTCAATAATAAACACATCCAATCAATATTTATATAAATCAATAAATATTTATAATTTACATTTAAAAATCTGGAATGTTACATCATTCCCCCCTTATAAGGATTCTGTCCTCAGAATCTTAACTCAAACAACGCATTCGTTACATTCTTCACTACTTACAAAGATTACATCCCGAGAATCGAAGACCTGAATTAAACAAATAACTCAGGTACTCTTTTTCATCATTTTCTTTGAGTTCCCCACGTTGCTTCTTCAACATTGTGGTTTCTCCATATCACCTTCACAGAAGGTATCACTTTATTTCTGAGCACTTGTTCTTTCCTGTCGACTATCTAGATAGGAACCTCTTCATAAGACAAATCTTTCTCGAACTGCAACGGTTCGTACTCGATCACGTGATTGTAATCGGGTTTATATGGTCGTAACACCGAAATATAAAAAACATTGTGAATGTTTTCTAACTCTGGAAGTAGAGCTACCTCGTAAGCTACCTCTCCAACTTTTCGCAGCACTTCAAAGGGTCCAATAAACCTCGGGCTTAGTTTTTCCTTCTTCAAAAGCGAATTTTCCCTTCCAGGAGAAACTTTTAGGAATACATAGCTTCTACGTCAAATGTACGATCTTGCTGTGTTGATCGAAGATACTTCTTACATTGGTCTTGAGTCTGCTACCAATCTTTTCTGATGAGTTTGATAACCTCAGCAGTTTGTTTCACTAGTTCTGGTCCTAGCAGTTGACGTTCACCAACTTCATCCCAGCATAGTGGGGTTCTGCACTTTCTGCCCTATAACGCTTCGTAAGGAGGCAGTCGAACCCACGAGGAATTATCACTAATATCTACCAAGTACTGACTTTATATTGCCTCAATCTTATTTAAACAATTAATTAAAACGATAAATTATGATTACAATTAATTAAAATAACAGAAAAACAAAACATAGATAGATAAAGAGCTAAGAACACAATATCCACACACAAGCATTTTGTCAAACATTTGGCGTGCATCACTTTGTTCAAATCTCTTAACTCTCTTTATGATCATGGCGGCCACTATGAATTGGCAATACATAAATTATGCATATACATAATCACATAAAGAACCAATTCGCATGACACCAATCAAAAGGAAAGCAAAATAGAAGTTTAATTCATAACAAATAAATCAAACTATTCCAAATATTAGGTAATCATCCAATGGATCATACAAGTATCAAAGAAAAGCTAGAAGTTTAATTCAATTCCTTGCCTCCATAGGTGTTACAAATGTTTGCACTAGATCCCCAAGAATGAGTTCTAGCCACTAGAGGAAAAAAGAAAGAAAGAAATGATGGCTTCCCTTAGTTGTTGGTTGAAGCTCCTCCATTGATGTTGTTGAAGCTCCCACCATTGATGCTCCTTGAAGCTCTTGAAGAACCATGGCCAAGAGCCATGGCCTCCCTCTTCTACAAGCCGCCACCTCTCTCTTTTTCTCCACTAGGTTGCAAGTAGAAATGAAAGATTATGTTTTTGGGTCATTAGGTTGAGCATTTAATAGTTGAAAACTGTCCAAAATCCATGTCTGGCGCTGCAGCACCATGATTTGGCTTGAACGGGGCGCTACAACGTGGAAAGGGGGCTGGGCTACCGCTAAGTGGCACTGCGGCGCCGAAAATACACTAGCAAGTCGCGCTGCAGCGCTAGCTAATTTTCTGCTTGGATATCTGTTGGGAAAATGGCCATAACGTTTTCATACGAACTCCGATTAAGGCGATTCAAGATGATCTGGAAAGAGGAGAAGTAGATTTACAACTTTCATTCTTTGAGTTCTTCGAAATAATGGCTATATAAATTCTTAAATTCGCCTTGAACTGACTGCTATGCAAATAGCAGTTGGTAGTTTCCAGATTTGACACCCGTTGGGAAAATGGCCATAACTCTCGTATCCGAACTCCGATTGAGGCCATTCAAGATGATCCGGAAAGAGGAGACATTTATCTACAACTTTAATTCTTGGAGTTTGGACAGATAATGCCGGATCATGGCAAAAATTGGGCTTTACGGGACTGCTATGTCAATGGCAAACCGAAAATGCGAATTTGGCGATTCCAACCATCGACCCAAATGAGATTCCATCCAATTCCTACAAAACAAAGTAAAAACGCATCAAACTAATACAAAAATACATAAAAGCAATATAAAACTATATTACACAACAATACAATAAAAACACATAAAAACCAAACAAACTAGCTTAGGATTAACACATTATCAAACTCAAAAGTACCTAATTTGTGTATATAAAACACATTCATCAGTAAGCTACCTCTCCAACTTTTCACAGCACTTCAAAGGGTCCAATAAACCTAGGGCTTAGTTTTCCCTTCGTACCGAAATGAATTTTCCCCTTCCAAGGAGAAACTTTTATGAATACATAGCTTCCTACGTCAAATGTACGATCTTGCCTGTGTTGATCAGCATACTTCTTCTGTCGGTCTTGAGCTGCTACCAATCTTGTCCTGATGAGTTTGATAACCTCAACAGTTTGTTACACTAGTTCTGGTCCTAGCAGTTGATGTTCACCAACTTCATCCCAGCACAGTGGGGTTCTGCACTTTCTGCCGTATAACGCTTCGTAAGGCGGCATGCCGATGCTCGCGTGATAACTATTATTGTAGGCGAATTCCACCAACGGTAATTGTTCTTCCCTGCTTCCCTTGAAATCCATGACGCATGCTCTCAGCATATCTTCCAATGTCTGGATCGTTCGTTCTCTTTGGCCATCTGTTTGTGGATAATAAGCTGTACTCATTCACAATTGAGTTCCCATGCATTCTTGTAGTCTCTTCCAGAAATTTGAAGTGAATCGCGGGTCTCTATCGGACACAATTGACACTGGCACTCCATGTCTCGAAACGATCTCTTTGATGTACAATCTTGCCAACTGATCAAGATTGAACCTAATCTTTATTGGTAAAAAGTGCACTGATTTCGTCAGTCTGTCCACTATCACCCAAATTGCATCGCATCCTCTCTGAGTAGTTGGAAGACCCACCACAAAATCCATCATGATGTGTTCCCACTTCCATTCCGGTATTTCTAACGGTTGAAGTAATCCGCTGGGTCTTTGATGTTCGGCTTTTACTCTTTGACATGTCAAAGAGTAAAAGCCGAACATCCCTTTTCATATTCGGCCACCGAAAATGTTGGCGCAGATCTTGATACATCTTCGTACTTCTTGGATGAATCGAATATCTTGAGCTATGAGCTTCGGTCAAGATTTCGTCTTTCAGCTCTAGTGTTGCTGGAACCCAGATTCTTCCCTTGTACCGTAGTAATCCTTCGGTATCGACCTTGTATTTCGTACCGCTTCCATCAACCATATTCTCTTTTATCTTCCCACATTCTTCATCTTGTAATCGAAATGTTCTTCACCTTGTCCAAAGAAAGTTGGACTCGCTTCTAACTAAAATAGTCATTCGTCCATTCACCGTGGAAATTTGTTTTCCAGTTCTAACTTTGTCATTCTTTGAAATGAGCTCCTCCCGAGTTGTTATCGTGATCAATTTCTCCAACCTTTCACCTTAAAGCATCTGCAATCACATTCGCTTTACTGGATGATAAAAGATCTCACAATCATAATCTTTTATCAATTCCATCCATCTTCTCTGACGCATGTTCAGGTCCTTCTGAGTGAAAATATACTTCAGACTTTTGTGGTCTGTGTAGATCTCACATTTCTCTCCATACAGATAGTGTCTCCATATCTTGAGAGCAAATACTACTACAGCCAATTCCAAATCATGAGACGGATAACCTTTCTCATAATCCTTTAGTTGTCTTGATGCATATGCAATAACTTTGTCGTTTTACATAAGAACACAACCCAATCCTTTGTGTGAGGCATCACTATACACCACAAAATTTCCTGTATTATCTGGCAGGGTTAACACAGGTGCCACACTTAGCTTCTTCTTTAAATCTTGGAACCTCTCTTCACACTTCTCCGTCCAAACGAATTTCACAGCTTTCCGTGTCAAATTTGTTAACGGAGTGGCTATCTTGGAAAAATCTTGTATAAATCTTCTATAATAACCTGCCAGTCCCAAGAAACTCCTCACCTCTGAAGGTGTCCTTGGTTGTTCCTAATTGATTACAGCTTCCACTTTTGATGGATCCACTGAAATCCCATCTTTGTCAATCACATGACCTAAAAATTGTACACAATTGAGCTAAAATTCGCACTTAGAGAATTTCACGTACAATTTTTCCTTCCTTAGTGTCTCCAATGTCAAACGTAAATGTTCCACGTGTTCTTCTTGAGTTTTGGAATACACCAGAATATCGTCGATAAATACCACTATGAACTTGTCTAAGAATGGTTTAAATACCATGTTCATCAAATCCATGAACGCGACAGGGGCATTTGTTAAACCGAAAGACATCACCAGAAACTCGTAATGTCCGTACCGAGTTTTGAATGCCGTTCTAGGTATATCCTCCTTTCTTACCTTCAATTGGTGATACCCACTTCTCAAATCTATTTTTAAGAAGTATTTAACACCTTTCAACTGATCAAACAAGTCATCTATTCTAGGCAATGGATACCTATTCTTAATAGTGACCTTGTTTAATTCCCTATAATCAATGCAAAGACACATTGATCCGCCCTTCTTCTTCACGAATAATACCGGCGCTCCCCACGGTGATACTCTTGGTTGAATATACTTCTTGTCTAGCAGTTCTTGCAGTTGCACCATCAGTTCCTTCATTTCTACTGGAGCCATTCTGTATGGGGCCTTCGATATCGGTGCAGTTCTTGGCGCTAAGTCGATTACGAACTCAATCTCTCTGTCAGGCGGAAGTCCTGGCAAATCTTCCGAAAATACATCTACGAATTCTCTAACTAATGGTATCTCCTCCAGTTTTACACCCTTCTTCTGAGTATCGACTATGTAAGCCAAATAACCCACACAGCCTTTACTTAACAACTTCTTGGCCTGCATAATCATCAGACATTTCATTTGTCTAGGTGACTTGCTACCATGGAAAACTACCTTTGACGAAGTCATAAGGTTTACACACTTTTTGTGACAATCAATTACTGCTCCATATTTGAACATCCAATCCATTCCCAAAATTACATCAAATTCCCCGAGTCTAATCGGAATTAAATCTACCATCATTATATTCCCTTTTATGTTCACCCTACAACTCTTGTATACGAACCTAACAGGAATCACTTCCCTATTCGCAATTTCAATGTTCAGAGGGAAATTCAGTTCTTCTCTAGACAATTCTAACCTCTTAGCAAATTCATCAGACATAAACGAGCAAGTATCACCGGAATCAAATAATACATAAGCATTAATATCATTGATTGGGATAATACCTGACACCACATCTTTTGATTGCACAAACATCTTGCATACCATGTTGAAAGTTACGGTCATGGTTTGTTTTGTTTGATGTTGTAGGTCCAAAGAATGGCCCATGTTCCTCCACTGCTACCTCCCTTACTTCTTATTATTTCTCTGACCTTCTTCGGAGGGCGTTCACGAGCAAAATGATCCTTGGATCCGCACATGAAACATGCATTCTTCTTGGATTGGGTGCAATTTGAGGCGATGTGACCCTCTTGGCCACAGTTGAAACATGCATGTTTCCCCATCAAGCACACACCCTTATGAAACCTCCCGCATGTAGCACATGCTTCAAACTTCCTAAACTGTTGGTTTCTCTGCTGGTTTCCAATACCCCCATTTCCGTTTCACTTCCTCTTCAAGTTGTGGTTGTTGTTGCCACTTCCATTGCCTCCGCTACCATTCTTCACTTCCACCTCATTCTTCTTCTTCTTCTGTTCTTGATTGAATTTTGTCACTGCCTCTTCTCCCCCTTCAGCGAGCACTGCCTTCTCCATCACTGCTGCAAACGTCTTCAACTGGAACAGGGAAACCCTACTGTACAGCCAGGGCTTCAGTCCCTGTTCAAATCTTTTCGCCTTATGCTCGTCTGTACTGACCTGATATGGCGCAAACCTCGCCAATTCGTTGAACTTCACTGCATACTCAGACACCGTCATCGCTCCCTGCTTCAGTTCCAAAAACTGAACCTCTAACTGACTTTTCGAACTCTCTGGGAAGTAGGTCTCGAAGAATAACTCCTTAAACCTATCCCAGGTCATCACCCCTGGTCCTTCCTGGGTTTTATTGGCTTGCCACCAATAACTAGCTTCTATTTTCAACATAAATGTTGCAAAGGCAATCTTCTATTCATCCACTACCCTAGCGACTTCAAATACTTTCTCTATTTCCATAATCAAGGTCTGTGCCTCGACCGGATTCGTTAACCCACAGAATTCAGGTTGTCCAACCGCCTTAAATTCCTTTAACGTTGTGCCTTGGTTTTGAGGTTGATTCTGCAACGCTCCTGTTAGTAATGTCACTAGTTGTTGGACGGAATTATCCTCAACATCGTTATTGTTAGTTCTCGCATTGGTTCTCCGACGGGGTGGTTCACGTCTGGGAGGCATTTTTTGTAAGACCCCAACTTTTTGAATAAAGATTAAATTTTCTCGAAATATATTTTTGAATATTATGGGGTGGATTTGATATAATGTTATAGTTGTGGGTATTATTTACAAATTTTGCAAAGTACACAAGTTGTTATATAATATTCGTTTGGTCGGGGAATATTCATTTTAACAGGGAATATTCGTACAACGGCACAATCATTGGTGGACCCCCACAACGGAATTATTGTCGGATTGAGAAAACGACAAAAATACTTTATGAAAATAACGGCGGAAGTTTTACCGTTAACTGTTGAACTATCCGGTAGTAAAAGTACAGTAATACGCGTGGTTGCATAGTAGCACACGGTATTGATTATTGATGCTTACGTGAGAAGTCACTCAGTTATACTCAATTATTGCTACAGTAATTGTTGCATCATATCTCTCATATTATTGATTCGATTATTGTCATAGTATCATCTGCATAATATGTTATTTTATTAAATCAATAATTGAGATGACAAAGTTAGTCATATTATTAAATTGCAATATTTACAATGTCTAGAATTTCTATCAAGGAGAGGTTTGGTCACCTAATTGCACGCCAATAGGGAGAAATCCTTATTGGAAAGTCCCCTCTTTCTTGGGAACGACCTAGTTGATAAATATTGTGAGTTATAATATTAATAATGAATGTTATTAAAATTGAAGTTGTGTTCAGAGTTGAATTTGGAGACACGGATGTGATATTTGAGTCTGGAACGATTAAATTAGTAAAAATAGTCTATAAACACAAAATTTTCCGGAATTCACTATTTGGTCAAAAAGTCAACAGTTGACTTTTTCGAAAAAGTCAAACTTCGAAATTTCAAAATTTATATTTTTGATAAAAATGGTTCATTGTGTTGGAATTATTTGTGTTAGTCAAAATCGACAATTATTTCGATAATAATTGATGTCTGGAGGTTATATTGACCAATCGGGTATTTAACCGGATAAATGAGCAATTGATTGCTATTATTTCACATGATTATAACTATTTGTTCACATGTGTATACTATTGTTTCACATTCTTGTTACTATTAGGGGAGTTGGTGCAAGATTGAAAATACTTGCATGACTAAGTTAAAAATGGAGGTATAGATAGAGGTATTATACTGTAATTCGTATTTTCACATGACTAGAACTATTGATTCACATAATTTACTATTGAATCACATTATTTACTATTAGGGGAGGTGGTGCAAGTTTGATAATACTTCCATGACTAAATTAAAAATAAAGGAAAAGTTGGAGGTATTGTACTTTAATTTTTCGAGCCCCAAAACGTGCAATTATCGAAACTATATTTTTCTATAAATAGAAGCTCATTCTTCCTTCATTTCTCACCAATTCACAAAAGCTTTAGAGCGATTATTATAGAGAGAAATTATAGAAAGAAGAAGAGTAGTCTGTTACCTCGCTATTCCAGTATTCAGTTTTTCTAAAGGTAGGGAGTATTATTTCTTTCTTATCCATGAAGAGAACTTCTGTTATTCGATTCATTATTATTCTATTGGAATAAAGTCAGATCGCTGCTACCCTATATTTGGTGAAATTCTTACATTATTCCATTCTTTATCATTACATTGGAACATCCTGCCTGCATGCGTTTACGTGGACTGGTTCCATTATTTATCATTCTGTTGGAACATCCTCAGATATGCGTTCTACTGCGGGACCAGTTCCATCTTTATTATTCCGTTGGAATATCCTCATTCAGACGTTTTTACGCCGGACTTTATTCCGCCTTTATTATTCATGTTAGAATATCACTGTTCATGCGTTTTTTATGTCTTTTACCTAATTCGTTATTTATTATTCATTGGAATAACTCGCCTGTGCTGATCTATCGCATGCACCGGTGATTTCTTTTGTTATTCCATTCCTTATTATACTCAGTTGGTTAAAGTTTTGACTTCTATACTCCATGAAATTAGTGGAATATCCTTGATATTTGCGCTTCATCCACTATCTTTTCATGGAAATATTCTTCTGAGCATTCTTGAATTTTACTCTACAAAGGAGTATCATGTTAACAATTTGGACGTTACTAGTTCCTGGATAAAATAATTCTTGAATTTGTTTTATTGAATTCTTATATCATTGTCATCATCCTCATGTTTATATTTTGTTGAAAGTCATCGGTGGCCTATAGTGCATAGATGGACTTGGTATGATTATGACCGAGGATTATTCTTGTAATCATGGTAGTAATGTTACAAATGATGTGGTAAAAGTCCTCATTGGCCCGTAGTGCATTGATGGACAGTTATTGGCATGATCATGATGATTGTTGAATACACAAATATTCTTGGCCCGTAGTGCATGGATAGTTGTGGTCGTGATACTAAAGAATATCCTTGGCCGTAGTGCATGGGTAATTCGATGATGTGGATTATTTATTAAGCTGAGTCCCAGTGATAAAAGTGATGAAAAACCTTTTAAATCATAAAAGATAGTAGATTTTATTCTCTACTTGACTCTTTTAATGGATTGCTTGTTCAATTACTTGAGCTTAAACTTGATACTTGTTATATTGTATCGATTTTAACATCATTTGAAAACTAACGATAATATATTACGCATTATCTTAGTCATAATATTTCCCTCTTTGGGCTAGTTGAGCTCACCTTTTATTTTTATTGTTCTCTTCAAGAAATGAGAACGAGCGTGGACTAGTCGGGAATGGAGTAGCGGACGAGATGATAGCATTAGCGATCCTCGCTATTCAAAGGTGAAATAGTGGAAAATAAATGTAATAATATTGAATTTGAGTTTGAATATTGTCTAGACGACAATAATTGTATTAAAACTCACAACTTATGTTTTGTCGTACTTTACACGACAGTTGTATAATTAAGTTGTAATTATATTTTGTACCATGTATTTGACAACTCAGAATAGGTGATGTATACCTATTTTGGGGGCGTCACAGTTGGTATCAAAGCTTAGGGATATAATCCCTGGCTAAGATGTGAGACTAGAACTAGGAGGGGAGAGACGGGGAATTCCTTCGCTACTATGACCTACCTAAGTTTATTTGGTATTTAATTGGTCAGTCAGAGTGTAGGGATATTATGTTCATGTCAATTAACCCTTGTTTTGTGGCAGTATTTGAAAATGGCATCCGAGAATGTTGAGAACATCAATGGAGCATAGGAGACCGCTGAGTCTCCACGGATCAATAACCGAGACAATGTGCATCAGGAAGGCGACAATCCTCATGCAAACAACAACACTGACCAAATGATGAACGATGGAATGTTCCGAGACTTCATGCAATTCATGCAACATCAGGCGAGAGAGGCTCCTGTCCAAAATGCAGGTGGAAACACCGGCAACTCTCGGACGGTCACCGCCAAATAGTTCAAGGAGCTGAGACCACCGGAGTTTCTTGGAGAGCCAAAACCACTTAAGGCGGAAGCATGGATAAAGTAGATAACCAAGATATTTGATGTCTTGGGATGCTCCGAGGAACAAAAGGTTCCCTTCGCCACCTTTATGTTGCGTGAAGAGGCAGATTACTGGTGGGAATCTATAAAAGCGTACCCGACTGGCCTTCTCACTCAAGATGTCTTGGGAGAAGTTCCAAGAGTCATTCAACGACAAGTACTTTCCGAAAGTATTCGTCACATAAAAGAGGTGGAGTTTATCAAGTTGGAACAAAACAATATGGCCCGTGTCATAAATACGAGGCTAAATTTGCGAGTTATCCGGTTTTCATCCCATTTGGTTGATAATGAGGAGTGAATGACCCGAATGTTTTTAAGAGGTTTGAAATCGGAGATACGATAATATCTTATTTCTCATAAACCTGTGTTTGTATTGAGATGTTGTAAATAGGGCTCGCTTATTGGAGCGCGATAATGAGTCAACGCAACGGGGAGAAAGCGAAGCGTAATGAAAATACGAAAGGTAATTGATCCATCAAGCGGTGACAACAAACGTGGAGGAATCAACATGCGAAATGGTAACCACTTGATGGTAATCATAGCCAAGACAATAAAATGGACATTTCAAGAAAAGGAGATTCAACAATGATAGAAAGACGTCAAAGACCAAAGACCGTTGTTAAGGAAGGAGAACGACCACCTATCATATGCTTCAAATGTGGAGGGGAGGGACACATCAATCCAAACTACGCGATGTCGTCCAAAGCATGTTATAATTGTGGAAGAGAAGGTCACTTAGCTCAATTTTGTCATTCACCGAAGACAAATTCAGCTAGGATGGAGGCACCAAAGGTCATCCCGAAAAAGTCAAAGCCGTGAGTGCAAGGGAGAGTGTTTGTTGTGACCTCCCGAAAGCAAGGAACCCGAACGAGGTTATCACCTAGTAAGCTTATCATAAACTCTAGTGAAGTCTATACCTTATTTGATACGGTTCTACCCATTCTTTTATTTCTCCTACTTTAAGCTCAATGTTAAAATTTGACTTGGAGAAATTAGACATTGACTTATCTCGCTGAAACTCCATTAGGAGAAACCTTCATTACATCCACCGCTTTATAAGTCTTGTTTGATTCAAATCGGTAACATACGTTACTCGTCGATCTTATCTCCTTAAAATACTTGCATTTGGCGTGATTCTAGGGATTGATTGGTTAACTACTCATCATGCTAAAATTGATTGTTTTCGTAAGGTTGTTAGCTTTCATATTCCTAATAAACCTATTATCTTGAATTCAACGACCAAACCATTAAAATCAATCACACGGTCATCTCAAGCCATAAAGCTATTCGTTTATTGAAAAGCGGATGTCAAGCTTTCTTAGCTCATGTCACGGATTTAAAACAAAAATACATCGATTTGAAGGATATTTCTATTGTTAATAAATTTCCTGATGTATTCCCTGAAGAACTTCCTGGCCTACCCCCAGAGCGTGAAGTTGAATTTTGTATCGACCTTGAACCCGGTAAAAAACCCATTTCCAATGCCCCATATCGAATGGCTTCTATTGAACTTCATGAGTTAAAGACCCAATTACAAGAATTGTTAGACATTGGTTTCACTCGTCCAAGTACGTCTCCTTGGGGTCCTCCTGTTCTATTCGTGAAGAAGAAAGATGGGAGTATGCGACTTTGTATTGATTATCGGGAGTTGAATCATGTCACCATCAAAAATAGGTATCCATTGCCACGTATTGATGACTGTTTGGATCAGTTACAAGGAGCACAATTTTTTTCAAAGATCGATCTTCGTTCTGGATATCATCAGCTGAAGGTTAAAACTGAGGATATTCCAAAGACTACCTTCAGAACTCGGTACGGGCATTAAGAATTCTTAGTCATGTTGTAAAACCCCAACTTTTTGAATAAAGATGAATTTTCTATAAATATTATTTTTGAATATTATGGAGTGAAATTGATATAATGTTATAGTTATGGGTAATATTTATAAATTTTGCATAGTATGCAAGTTGTTATATTATATTCGATTGGTCGGGGAATATTCGTTTAAGCAGGGAATATTCGTACAACGACGCAATCATTGGTGGACCCCACAACAGAATTATTGTCGGATTGAGAAAACAACAAAAATATTTTTCTGAAAATAACGGCGAAAGTTTTACCGTTGATACTGTTGAACTACTCGGTAGTAAAAGTACAGTAATACGCTTGGTTGCATAGTAGCACATGGTATTGATTATTGATGCTTACGTGAGAAGTCATTCAGTTTTGTTCAATTATTGCTATAGTAATTATTGCATAATATCTCACGTTATTTGATTCAATTATTGTCGATATTTTATATAAAATCAATAATTGAGACGACAAAGTTATTAATATTATTATTTACAATATTAACGATGTCTAGAAGTTACATCGAGGAGAGGTTTGGTCACCTAATTGCGTGCGAATAGGAGAAATCCTTATTAAAAGCCCCCTCTTCACGGGAGCGACACAGTCGATTAATATTGTGAATTGTAATAAAGATGATAAATGTTGTTAAAATTATTAAGGTGATTTTTATGAAGTTTTGCTTATTTTATGAACCCCATTTACCCATTTTTCAAAATAATCGGTAGAAAATTATTTAAAGGTGAGGCCCACATGTGGGGGCCACATGTGGGGCCCATATATGTTGAAAAACTGATTTTGAAATGGGGGTGGGAGGGAGTTACGTATAAGTGAGGGAATATATATATATATATATATATATATATATATATATGATGTGTGTATATATAAAATATATGTGTAAGTGGGAAATGGTGGGAAAGTTAGTATGATAGTGATGGGTGTAAGATGTGAGTGGCTGTGTGATAGGGAAAGGTGTAAGAGTGTAATGAAAGTGATTTTGGGAGTGTGGGGGATTGATGTTGGTTTTGGGGGGATAAAAATAAGTGGTGGTTATATAATATGGTTATATATAAATTGAAAACATGTGTGGTTTATATATATATATATTATTGTTGCTTAATTCTTATTGGTTGAAGGATGGACTTTTTGCATCCATGAGTTAGCAATATTTTTTCATCCCTGAATTAATGCATCAGATCGAGCATCCGTAAGTTATAAAATTGTTAACGTCCAAGTATTATTTTCTAAACAGTACCCCTTCTATTCTCCTATAAATAAGATGCTTAGTTAGAATTGAAAACCACACCAGAAATTCAGAGAAATTCTCTTCTATAATTTTGAGCGTATTTTCTTTAGAGTTTTAAGAAGCTTTGAGCGTAGTGCAAGTTTTCTTAAAAAATATCCTCACCCTACCAGTCAGAATACTTTTCTTTTACGGTAAGGGTGTTTATTCTTTCTTATTCATGAAGAGAAACTGTTGTTACTCAATTTCTTATTATTCTTTGGAATAACATGTATACGCGGTCTACCCTATACTTGGTGACATTCTTCTATTATTCCGTCTTTATTATTACATTTGGAATATCACATACATGCGTTTCACGCCGGACACGATTTCGCTCTTTATTATTACATTGGAATATCACATGCATGCGTTTTCACTGCCGGACCTCGTTTCGCTTTTTTATTATTATTCTATTGGAATATCACATACATGCGTTTTCTGTGGGACCGATTCCGGCCCTTATTAGTATTACATTGAATAACTTTTTGTCTGTCTGGCACCGCATACATGGTGATTTCATTGTTATTCCATTCTTTATTATTCTGTTGGAACTTCTTCCGCTCGGTGCGAATTTCACTTTGACACCGTTCCGTTATTATTATTCTGTTGGAATAACTTTGTCTATGGCACCGCATGCATGGTGATTTCGCTGTTATTCCATTCTCTATTATACTCGGTTGGTTAAAGTTTAGACTTCTATACTCCATGAAATTAGTGGAATATTCTTGATCTTTGCGCTTCATCCAGTATCTTTTCATGGAAATATTCTTCTGAGTATTCTTGAATTTTACTCTACAAAGCAGTACCATGTTGACAATTTGGACGTTATTAGTTCCTGGATAAATTAATTCTTGAACTTGTTTTATTGAATTCTTATATCATTGTCATCATCCTCATATTTATATTTTTTGAAAGTCATCTGTGGCATGTAGTGCATAGATGGACTTGGTATGATTATGACCAGGGATTATTCGGTGTAATCATGACCGTAATGTTACAAATGATGTGGTAAAAGTCCTCATTGGCCCGTAGTGCATTGATGGACAATTTTTTGGCATGATCATGACCATTAATGAATACACAAATATTCTTGGCCCGTAGTGCATGGATAATTGTGGTCGTTGATACTAAAGAATATCCTTGGTCGTGAGTGTAGGGGTGATTCAATGATGTGGAATATTTATTAAAATTTGAGTCTCAACGATAACAAAGATGATGAAAACCTTTTAAATCATAAAAAGATAGTAGATTTTATTTTCTACTTGACTCTTTTAATGGATTGCTTGTTCCACTCGCAAATTTAAACTTGATGTCTATTATATTTTATCGAGTTTAACATTGTTAGAGACTAATGATAATTTATTCTCGCATTATCTTAGTCATAATATTTCTTCTTTGGGCTAGTTGAGCTCACCCTTTCTTTCACTTTTTCTCTTGTGAAATGAGAATATAGTTTGGGACGAGCTCGGGGAACGGAGTGATGGTCCGGAGGATAGCATTAGTAGTCCTCACTATTCTGTGAAATAGTGTGATAATAATTGTAATGAGGACTCCTTTTGAGTTTGTATAATCTCTAGTAGACAATATTTGTATTCAAACTCACAGTTTATGTTTTGTCGTATTGTACACGACAGTTGTATTAGTAAGTTGTATTTGAATTATGTACCATGTATCTGGCGACCCAAGATGGGTGATGTATACCTAATTTTAGGGGCATCACAGTTGGTATCAAAGCTTAGGGATATAATCCCTGGCTAAGATGTGAGACTAGAAATAGGAGGGGAGAGACGGGGAATTCCTTCGCTAGTATGAACTACCTATGTTTATTTGGTATTTAATTGGTCAGTCAAAGTATATGGATAATATGTTATATGTTAATGAACCTTTGTTTTGTGGCAGTATCTGAAAATGACATCCGAGAATGTTGAAAATAGCAATGGAGCACAAGAGACCGTTGAGTCTCCACATATCAATAATCAGGAGAATGTGCATTAGGAAGGCAACAATCCTCATGCAAACAACAACACTGACCAAATGATGAATGATGGATCTGCTCGGAGGCTTTATGCAATTCATGCATCATCGGTGAGCCGGCTCCTGCAAAATGTGTAGGTGGAAACACTTTGAAACTCTCGGACGGTCAACTGCTAAGCAGTTCAAGGAGCTGGGACCACCGGAGTTTATAGGAGAGCCAAAACCACTTAAGGCGGATGCATGGATAAAGCAGATCACCAAGATATTTGATGTCTTGGGATTCTCCGAGGAGCAAAAGGTTCCTTCGCCACCTTCATGTATATGCGTGAAAAGGCGACTTCGTGGGAATCAGAACGCAAGCATACCGACTGGCCTCAAGATGTCTTGGGAGAAGTTCCAAGTGCTATTCAACGACAAGTACTTTCCCGAGAGTATTCGTCACATGAAAGAAGTGGAGTTTATCAAATTGGAACAAAATAATATGACCGTGTCGCAATACGAGGCTAAATTTGCGGAGTTATCCCGGTTTGCATCCCATTTGGTCGATAATGAGGAGCGAATGACGCGAATGTTTTTAAGAGGTTTAAAATCGGAGATACGTCAATATCGTATTTCTCATAAACTATGTTTGTACTCAGATGTTGTAAATAGGGCTCAGTTATTGGAGCGCGGTAACGAGTCAACGCAGCTAAGAGAAAGCAAAATGGCGGCATGATGAAAATACCAAATGGTATCGGTCCATCAAAACGCGACAACAAACGTGGAGGAATCAACATTCCGAAATGGTAACCACTTGGTGGTAATCATGGCCAAGACAAGAAAAATGGACATTTAAAGAAGAAGAGATTCAACAATGATGGAAAGACGTCAAAGACCAAAGACCCATTGTTAAGGAAGGAGAACGACCACCTATCATATGCTTCAAATTCGGAGGAGGGACACATCGGTCAAATCATAGCGATCTTTGTCCAAAGCATGTTATAATTGTGGAAGAGAAGGTCACCTAGCCCAATTACGTCATTCACCAAGGGCAAGTTCAACTAGGATGGAGGCACCAAAGGTCATCCCCCAAAAAGTCAAAGCCAGAGGTGCAAGGAGAGCATTTGTAGTGACCTCCCAGAAAACAAGGAACCCGAATGAGGTCATCACGGGTAAGCTTATCATAAACTCTAGCGAAGTCTATACCTTATTTGATACCGGTTCTACCCATTCTTTTATTTCTCCTACTTGCGCTCAACGTTTAAATTTGACTCCGGAGAAATTAGACTTTGACTTATCTGTGGAAACTCCATTGGGAGAAACCTTCATTACATCCACGATTTATAAGTCTTGTTTGGTTCAAGTTGGTACCCACACATTACTTGTCGGTCTTATTACATTAAAAGTACTTGCATTTGATGTAATTCTAGGGATTGATTGGTTAAATACTCATCATGCAAAAATTAATTGTTTTCGTAAGGTTGTTAGCTTTCATATTCCTAATCAACCTATTATGCGAATTCAAACAACCAAACCATTAAAATCAATCACTGTCATCTCAAGCCATAAAGCTATTCGTTTATTGAAAAACAGATGTCAAGCTTTCTTAGCTCATGTCACGGATCTAAACAAAAATACGTCAGTTTTGAATGATATTTCTATTGTTAATGAATTTCCTGACGTATTCCCTGAAGAACTTCCTGGCCTACCCCCAGAGCGTGAAATTGAATTTTGTATCGACCTTGAACCCAGTACAAAACCCATTTCTAAAGCCCAATATCGAATGGCTCCTATTGAACTTCAGGAGTTAAAGACTCAACTGTAGGAATTGTTAGTCATTGGCTTTATTCGTCCTAGTACTTCTCCTTGGGGTGCTCCTGTTCTATTCGTGAAGAAGAAAGATGGGAGTATGCGACTTTGTATTAATTATCGAGAGTTGAATCATGTCACCATAAAAAATAGGTACCCATTGCCACGTATTGATGACCTGTTTGACCAGTTGCAAGGAGCCAAATTCTTTTCAAAGATTGATCTTCGTTTCGGATATCACCAATTGAAGATTAGAACCGATGACATTCCAAAGACGACTTTCAGAACTCGGTACGAGCATTATGAATTCCTAGTCATCTCCTTTGGATTGACTAATGCTCCTGCTACCTTCATGGATATGATGAACCGAGTATTCAAGGAATATTTGGATCACTTTGTGGTCGTCTTTAGTGATGACATCCTTATTTATTCCAAAAGCCGTGAAGATCATGAGCAACACTTGAGGCTGATACTCCAAAAGCTTCGTGAATATAAGCTTTATGCCAAGTTGAAGAAATGCGAGTTCTGGCTTGAGAAAGTAGCATTCCTTGGGCACGTGGTATCAAGTCATGGAATGTCTGTTAACCCAGCAAATATTGAAGCTATTCAAAGCTGGGAGCAACCTAAATCATTGACCGAAGTACGTAGCTTTCTCAGATTAGCTGGTTATTATCGGAGATTCGTAGAAGGGTTTTCTCGAATCGCTACTCCACTAACTCAGCTGACTCGGAAAGATACAAAGTTCGGTTGGAGCGAGGAATGTGAGAAGAGTTTTCAAGAACTCAAGAGGAGACTCATTTCAAAGACTGCTCGACAATACCATCTCAGTTCGGAGGGAATTGTCATCTCTGATGATGCTTCTAGCAAAGGGTTAGGATGTGTTCTCATGCAAAATGGGAAAGTCATAGCCTATGCCTCACGACAACTTAAAGAATATGAGAGGAATTATCCTACTCATGATCTAGAGTTGGCAGCTGTTGTCTTCGCACTAAAGATTTGGAGGAATTACTTGTATGGGGAGAAAGTGGAGATCTTTACGGATCATAAAAGCCTCAAATATTTCTTCACTCAAAAAGAACTCAACATGCGACAACGACGTTGGCTTGAACTTTTGAAAGATTACGATCATACCATCCAATACCATCCTGGAAAAGCGAACGTGGTAGCTAACGCATTGAGTAGAAGATCATATGCGGGTACGAGTACGATATTGTCAACACAAAGGCCCATTTTGTGTGACTTGCAAAGGATGGAGATAGAGTAAAAGACTCCGAGGACCCATGTGATGATGGCGAATATAATGAGTAGAACCGACTTTTAATTGATAAAGTTAAAATTTGCTCAAGCTACGGACTGGAGCCGATGTGTATGAGGAAGAAAGTGCAAGAAGGTGCTATCTTAGGAAGCAAGAATCGATGAAGAAGGAATACTTGAGTCAACTCCGGACTTTGTGTTCCTAACGACCCTGATTTAAAGTATAAAATCATGATGGAGGCGCACAACACACCGTTTGCAATCCATCCTGGGAGTACCAAAATGTATCATGATCTTTGACATATATTTTTGTGGGGCAATATGAAGAGAGAGATAGCGCTGTTTATCTAAAGGTGTCTAACGTGTCAACGAGTCAAGGCGGAGCATCAAGTACTGAAAGGTCCATTGCAACCACTTGAAATTCCGGAATGGAAGTGGGAGCACATTACCATGGATTTCGTTACCGGTCTTCCTAAGGTTTCTCAAGGTATAGATGCGATTTGGATCATTGTTGATAGATTGACCAAGTCTGCTCATTTCTTACCGATACCAGAAACTTTTACACTTGAACGTCTTGCTCGTATGTACATAAATGAGATTGTAAGACTGCATGGTATGCCAGTATCCATAGTTTTTGATCGAGACCCAAGATTCACTTCACGATTTTGGGTTAGTTTGCAGAAAGCTATGGACACAGATTTACGATTTAGCTCGGCATATCATCCTCGCATTTGACGGACAATGGAGAGGACTATTTAAACTCTTGAAGATCTATTAAGACTCGTGTCCTTGATTTCAAGGGAAGTTGGGACAAGTTCTTACCATTGGTGGAGTTTTCCTACAACAACAGTTATCAAGCAAGTATTGGCGTAGCTCCATTCGAAGCGTTGTATGGAAGAAAATGTCGTTCTCGAAGATCTTTGGGATGAGGTGGGTGAAGCAACGTTATTGGGACCAGAGTTTGTGCGTATGACTACGGAAAAGATTCAAACAATCCGCAACGATATAAAACCTCACAAGATCGACAAAAGAGTTATCTTGATCTTCATCGAAAGGACGTGGAATTGATATAGGAGATCATGTGTTGTTATGTTTTGCTCCATGGAAAGGAGTTACGAGATTTGGAAAGAGAGGAAACCTCAATCCTCGATTCATCGGCCCATTTTTAATCCTTGATCGAGTAGGAACTGTGGCCTATAGACTCGCTTCACCACCAAGTATGTCTCATGTTCATAACGTTTTTCACATATCCATGTTACGTAAATATGTGGAAGACCCGAACCACATTATTGAGTTGGAACCGGACGAAATAGTGGAAGATTTAACGTATGAAGAGGTTCCTGTTTAAATGTTAGATAAGAAGGAACATATGTTACGCTCCAAGGTTATACCTCAAGTCAAAGTTTTGTGAAGAAACCACGATGTTGAGGAAATGACGTGGGAGTTAGAATCTGAAATAAAATCAAGGTATCCTTACCTCTTCGATATACCAGGTACATACCCTAATTTCGAGGGCGAAATTTCATAAGAAGGGGAGATTGTAAAACCCCAACTTTTTGAATAAAGATGAATTTTCTATAAATATTATTTTTGAATATTATGGAGTGAAATTGATATAATGTTATAGTTGTGGGTAATATTTATAAATTTTGCATAGTATGCAAGTTGTTATATTATATTCGATTAGTCGGGGAATATTCGTTTAAGTAGGGAATATTCGTACAACGGCGCAATCATTGGTGGACCCCACAATAGAATTATTGTCAGATTGAGAAAACGATAAAAATATTTTTATGAAAATAACGGCGAAAGTTTTACCGTTGATACTGTTGAACTACTAGGTAGTAAAAGTACAGTAATACGCGTGGTTGCATAGTAGCACACGGTATTGATTATTGATGCTTACGTGAGAAGTCATTCAGTTTTGTTCAATTATTGCTATAGTAATTGTTGCATAATATCTCACGTTATTTGATTCAATTATTGTCGATATTTTATATAAAATCAATAATTAAGACGACAAAGTTATTAATATTATTATTTGCAATATTAACGATGTCTAGAAGTTCTGTTAAAGGGATGTTTGGTCACCTAATTGCGCGCCAATAGGAAGAAATCCTTATTGGAAAGCCCCCTCTTTCCTGGGAATGACCTGGTCGATTAATATTATGAATTGTAATAAAGATGATAAATGTTGTTAAAATTATTAAGGTGATTTTTATGAAGTTTTGCTTATTTTATGAACCCCATTTACCCATTTTTCAAAATAATCGGTAGAAAATTATTTAAAGGTGGGGCACACATGTGGGGCCCATATATGTTGAAAATCTGATTTTAAAATGGGGGTGGGAGGGAGTTACGTATAGGGGAGGGAATATATATATATATATATATATGATGTGTATATATATAATATATGTGTAAGTGGGAAATGGTGGGAAAGTTAGTATGATAGTGATGGGTGTAAGATGTGAGTGGGTGTGTGATAGTGAAAGGTGTAAGAGTGTAGTGAAAGTGATTTTGGGGGTGTGGGGGATTGATGTTGGTTTTGGGGGGATAAAAATAAGTGGTGGTTATATAATATGGTTATATATAAATTGAAAACATGTGTGGTTTATATATATATATATATATATTATTGTTGCTTAATTCTTATTGGTTGAAGGATGGACTTTTTGCATCCATGAGTTAGCAATATTTTTTCATCCCTGAATTAATGCATCAGTCAAGCATCCGTAAGTTATAAAATTATTGCGTCCGTATTATTTTCTAAACAGTGCCCCTTCTATTCTCCTATAAATAGGATGCTTAGTTAGAATTGAAAACCACACCAGAAATTCAGAGAAATTTTCTTCTATAATCTTGAGCGTATTTTCTTTAGAGTTTTAAGAAGCTTTGAGCGTAGTGCAAGTTTTCTTAAAAAATATCCTCACCCTACCAGTCGGAATACTTTTCTTTTACGGTTAGGGGTGTTATTCTTTCTTATTCATGAAGAGAACTGTTGTTACTCCATTTCTTATTATTCTGTTGGAATAACCTGTATACGCGGTCTACCCTATACTTGGTGACATTCTTCTATTATTCCGTATTTATTATTCTGTTAGAATATCCTGTCTTTGCGTTTCGCCTTTACTGATTCCGCTTTTTATTATTCTCGCTGGAATATCCTGCTCACAGCATTTTACGCCGGACTGGTTCCGCCATTATTATTATTACTGTTGGAATATCCTGCTCAGATGCATACGTTTTACTGCGGACCTGATTCCGTCCTTATTAGTATTCTGTTGGAATAACCTGTCTATGCGAAGTACCGCATACATGGTGATTTTTGTTATTATTCCATTCTATATTATTCTGTTGGAACTTCCTGTCGGTGCGAATTTCGCCTGACCTGGTTCCGTTATTATTATTCTGTTGGAATAACATGTCTATGCGAAGTACTACATGCATGGTGATTTCTGTTGTTATTACATTCTCTATTATACTCAGTTGGTTAAAGTTTAGACTTCTATACTCCATGAAATTAGTGGAATATTCTTGATATTTGTGCTTCATCCATTGTCTTTTCATGGAAATATTCTTCTGAGCATTCTTGAATTTTACTCTACAAAGCAGTATCATGTTGACAATTTGGACGTTATTAGTTCCTGGATAAATTAATTCTTGAACTTGTTTTATTGAATTCTTATATCATTGTCATCATCCTCATATTTATATTTTTTTGAAAGTCATCTGTGGCCTGTAGTGCATAGATGGACTTGGTATGATTATGACTAGGGATTATTCGGTGTAATCATGACCATAATGTTACAAATGATGTGGTAAAAGTCCTCATTGGTTCGTAGTGCATTGATGGACAGTTGTTGGCATGATCATGACCATTAATGAATACACAAATATTCTTGACCCGTAGTGCATGGATAATTGTGGTCGTGATACTAAAGAATATCCTTGGTCGTAGTGTAGGGGTGATTCAATGATGTAGAATATTTATAAAGCTGAGTCTCAGCGATAACAGTGATGAAAAACCTTTTAAATCATAAAAGATAGTAGATTTTATTTTCTACTTGACTCTTTTAATGGATTGCTTGTTACTATGATTAAACTTGATGTCTATTATATTTTATCCGTTTAACATTGTTGGAGACTAATGATAATTTATTCTCGCATTATCGTAGTTATAATATTTCTTCTTTGGGCTAGTTGAGCTCACCTTTTCTTTCACTATTCTCTTGAAAATGAGAATATAGTCGACGAGTCGAGAACAGAGTGATGGTCGAGAGGATAGCATTAGTAGTCCCTCACTATTACGTGAAATAGTGTGATAATAATTGTAATGAGGACTCCTTTTGAGTTTGTATAATCTCTAGTAGACAATATTTGTATTCAAACTCACAGTTTATGTTTTGTCATATTGTACACGACAGTTGTATTAGTAAGTTGTATTTGAATTCTGTACCATGTATCTGGCGACCCAAGATGGGTGATGTATACCTAATTTTGGGGGCGTCACACATGTCTTTTGGATTGACTAATGCTCCTGCTACCTTCATGGATATGATGAACCGAGTATTCAAGGAATATTTGGATCACTTTGTGGTCGTCTTTATTGATTACATCCTTATTTATTCCAAAAACCGTGAAGATCATGAGCAACACTTGAGGCTGATACTCCAAAAGCTTCGTGAATATAAGCTTTATGCCAAGTTAAAGAAATGCGAGTTCTGGCTTGAGGAAGTAGCATTCCTTGGGCACGTTGTATCAAGTCATGGAATATCCGTTGACCCGACAAAGATTGAAGCTATTCAAAGTCGGAGCAACCTGAAATCGATGATCAAAATCGTAGCTTTCTCGGTTTAAATGGTTATTATCGGAGATTCGTGGAAGGATTTTCTCGAATCGCTACTCCATTAACTCAAATTGACCGGAAAGATACAAAGTTCTTGATGGAGCGAGGAATGTGAGAAGAGTTTTGAAGAACTCAAAAGGAGACTCATTTCAAAGACTGCTACGACAATACCATCTGGTTCTTGAGGATTTGTCATCTATAGTGATGCTTCTAGCAAAGGTTAGGATGTGTTCTCATGCAACATGGGAAAGTCATAGCCTATGCCTCAAGACAACTCAAAGAATATGAGAGGAATTATCCTATTCATGACCTAGAGTTGGCAGCTGTTGTCTTCGCACTTAAAATTTGGAGGCATTACTTGTATGGAGAGAAAGTGGAGATCTTTACGGATCATAAAAGCCTCAAATATTTCTTCACTCAAAAGGAACTCAACATGCGACAACGATGTTGGCTTGAACTGTTGAAAGATTATGATCATACCATCCAATACCATCCTGGAAAAGCGAACGTGGTAGCTGACGCATTGAGTAGAAGATCATATGCGGGTACGAGTGAAATATTCACAACACAAAAGCCCATTTTATGTGACTTGCAAAGGATGGAGATGGAGTTAAAGTCTCCAGGGACCCATGTGATGATGGCGAATATACGAGTAGAACTGACTTTAATTGATAAAGTTAAAGTTGCTCAAGTTACAGATCCGGAGCTGATGCGTATGAGGAAGAAAGTGCAAGAAGGTGCTATCTTAGGAAGAAAGAATCGATGAAGAAGGAATACTTGAGTCAACTCCGGACTTTGTGTTCCTAACGACCACGATTTAAAGTATAAAATCATGATGGAGCGCACACACACCGTTTGCAATCCATCCTGGGAGTACCAAAATGTATCGTGATCTTCGTCATACATTTTGGTGGAACAATATGAAGAGAGAGAGATAGCGCTATTTATCTCAAGGTGTCTAATTTGTCAAAGAGTTAAAGCGAAGCATCAAGTACCAAAAGGTCCATTGCAACCACTTGAAGTTCCAGAATGGAAGTGGGAGCACATTACCATGGATTTCGTTACTGGTCTTCCCAAAGTTTCTCAAGGCATATATGCGATTTAGGTCATTGTTGATAGATTGACCAAGTCTGCTCATTTCTTACCGATACGAGAAACTTATACATTTGAACGTCTTGCTCGTATGTACATAAACGAGGTTGTAAGATTGCATGGTATGCCAGTATCCATAGTTTCTGATCGAGACCCAAGATTCACTTCAAGATTTTGGGTTAGTTCACAAAAAGCTATGGGCACGAATTTACGATTTAGCTCGGCATATCATCCTCAGACGGACGGGCAGTCGGAGAGGACGATTCAAACTCTTGAAGATCTATTAAGACTCTTTGTCCTTGACTTCAAGGGAAGTTGGGACAAGTTCTTACCATTGGTGGAGTTTTTCTACAACAACAGTTATCAAGCAAGTATTGGCATGGCTCCATTTGAGGCGTTGCATGGAAGAAAGTGTCGTTCTCCAGCATGCTGGGAAGATGTGGGTAAAGCAACGTTGTTGGGACCAGAGTTGGTACGTATGACTACGGAAAAGATTCAAATGATCCGACAACATATAAAAACCTCAGAAGATCGACAAAAGAGTTATGCTGATCTTCATCGAAAGGACGTAGAATTCGATATTGGAGATCATGTGTTGTTACGTGTTGCTCCATGGAAAGGAGTTACAAGATTTAGAAAGAGAGGAAAGCTCAATCCTCGATTCATTGGCCCATTTTTAATCCTCGATCGAGTAGGAACTGTGGCCTATAGACTTGCGTTACCGCCAAGTATGTCTCGTGTTCATAACGTTTTTCACATATCCATGTTACGTAAATATGTGAAAGACCCGAACCACATTATTGAGTTAGAACCGGATGAAATAGAGGAATTTTTAACGTATGAAGAGGTTCCTGTTAAAATCTTGGATAAGAAGGAACATATTCTATGTTCCAAGGTTATACCTCAAGTCAAAGTTTTGTGGAGAAACCACGATGTTGAGGAAATAACCTGGGAGTTAGAATCTGAAATGAAATCAAAGTATCCTCACCTCTTCGACATACCAGGTATGCACCCTAATTTCAAGGAAGAAATTTCATAAGAAGGGGAGGTTGTAAGACCCCAAATTTTTGAATAAAGATTAAATTTTCTCGAAATATATTTTTGAATATTATGGTGTGGATTTGATATAATGTTATAGTTGTGGGTAATATTTACAAATTTTACAAAGTACGCAAGTTGTTATATAATATTCGATTGGTCCGAGAATATTCGTTTTAACAGGGAATATTAAATAACAACGGCACAATCATTGGTGGACCCCCCACAATGAAATTATTGTTTATTGAGAAAATGACAAAATACTTTATGAAAATAACGACGGAAGTTTTACTGAATTAATCTGTTGAACTACCCTAGTAGTAAAAGTACGAATAATGCGTGGTTGCATAGTAGCACACGGTATTGATTATTGATGCTTACGTGAGAAGTCACTCAGTTATACTCAATTATTGCTATAGTAATTGTTGCACCATATCTCTCATATTATTAATTCGATTATTGTCATAGTATCATCGGCATAATATGTTATTTTATTAAATCAATAATTGAGACGACAAAGTTATTCATATTATTAAATTGCAATATTTACAATGTCTAGAAGTTCTATCAAGGAGAGGTTTGGTCACCTAATTGTGTGCCAATAGGGAGAAATCCTTATTGGAAAGCCCCCTCTTTCCTGGGAACAACTTGGTTGATAAATATTGTGAGTTATAATATTAATGATGAATGTTATTAAAATTGAAGTTGTGTTCAGAGTTGAATTTGGAGACGCGGACGTGATATTTGACTCCGGAACGATGAAATTAGTAAAAATAGTCTATAAACACAAAATTTTCCAGAATTCGCTATTTGGTCAAAAAGTCAATAGTTGACTTTTTCGGGAAAAGTCAAACTTCAAAATTTCAAAATTTATATATTTGATAAAAATGGTTCATTGTTTTGGAATTATTTGTGTTAGTGAAAATCGACAATTATTTCAATAATAATTGATGTCTGGAGGTTATATTGACCAATCGAGTATTTAACCGGATAAATGAGCAATTGATTGCTATTATTTCACATGATTATAACTATTTGTTCACATGTGTATACTATTGTTTCACATTCTTGTTACTATTAGGGGAGTTGGTGCAAGATTGATAATACTTGCATGACTAAGTTAAAAATGGAGGTATAGATAGAGGTACTATACTGTAATTCATATTTTCACATGACTAAAACTATTGATTCACATAATAAACTATTGAATCACATTATTTACTATTAGGGGAGGTGGTGCAATTTTGATAATACTTCCATGACTAAATTAAAAATAAAGGAAAAGTTGAAGGTAATTGTACTGTAATTTTTTGAGCCCCAAAACGTGCAATTATCGAAACTATATTTTTCTATAAATATAAGCTCATTCTTCCTTCATTTTTCACTAATTCACAAAAGCTTTAGAGCGATTATTATAGAGAGAAATTATAGAAAGAAGAAGAGAAGTCTGATACCTCACTATTCCAGTATTCAGTTTTTCTAAAGGTAGAGAGTATTATTTCTTTCTTATCCATGAAGAGAACTTCATTATTCCATTCTTTATTATTCTATTGGAATAACTTTTGTATCACGCTGAGCTACCCTATATTTGGTGAAATTCTTACATTATTCCATTCTTTATCATTCTGTTGGAACATCCTCACATGCATGACGTTTACGCCGGACTGGTTCCATTATTTATCATTCATTGGAACATCACATGCATGCGTTCTCACGCCGGACCTAGTTCCGCTCTTTATTATTCATTGGAATATCACATGCATGCGTTTTATGCTTCTAACTGATTCCGCCTCTTTATTATTCTCATTGGAATATCCCGCGTGCATGCGTTTTACGTTTTTGACTGATTCCGTTATTTATTATTCTGTTGGAATAACTTTTGCTTGCAAGGTCTATCGCATGCCTGGTGATTTCTTTTATTATTCCATTCCTTATTATACTCAGTTGGTTAAAGTTTTGACTTCTATACTCCATGAAATTAGTGGAATATCTTTGATATTTGCGCTTCATCCAGTATTTTTTCATGGAAATATTCTTCTGAGCATTCTTGAATTTTACTCTACAAAGCTACATGTTGACAATTTGGACATTATTAGTTCCTGGATAAAATAATTCTTGAACTTGTTTTATTGAATTCTTATATCATTGTCATCATCCTCATGTTTATATTTTGTTGAAAGTCATCTGTGGCCTATAGTGCATAACTTGGTATGATTATGACCAGGGATTATTCGGTGTAATCATGACCGTAATGTTTCAAATGATGTGGTAAAAGTCCTCATTGGCCCGTGGTACATTGATGGACAGTTGTTGGCATGATCATGACCATTATTGAATACACAAATATTCTTGGCCCATAGTGCATGGAAAATTATGGTCGTGATACTAAAGAATATCCTTGGCCGTAGTGCAGGGGTAATTCGATGATGTGGATTATTTATTAAGGTGAGTCCCAGCGATAAAAGTGATGAAAAACCTTTTAAATCATAAAAGATAGTAGATTTTATTCTCTACTTGACTCTTTTAATGGATTGCTTGTTCCATTGCAGATTAAACTTGATGGTTGTTATATTGTATCGCTTTAACACCTTTATTGAAGGCTAACGATAATATATTACGCATTATCTTAGTGATAATATTTCCTCTTTGGGCTAGTTGAGCTCACCCTTTTACTTTTATTGTTATCTTGTGAAATGAGAACGTAGCAAGGGACTAGTTGGGGAATGGAGTGACGGACCGATGATAGCATTAGTAGTCCTCACTATTCAGTGAAATAGTGGAAAATAAATGTAATAATATTGAATTTGAGTTTGAATATTGTCTAGATGACAATAATTGTATTAAAACTCACAGCTTATGTTTTGTCGTACTTTACATGACAGTTGTATAATTAAGTTGTAATTATATTATGTACCATATATTTGACGACTCAGAATAGGTGATGTATACCTATTTTGAAGGCGTCACATTTTCTGTTAAAAAAACATCTATTAGACTATTACCCTACTTCTTTAAGTATTTTCTAATTAATCCTGCTTCCATAAAAGAAATAACCACATAACACTTTTGAATAAAATAATATCTTTTATTTATTCATCACCTTTTTGAAAACATAAAAACAATAGCATCACTGTTATTTACATTCCTTTCCTGAACTACAAAAGTTACAGGACAACATCATCATTCTCATATCCCATGGTTACTTAACATTAGGGATTAACACATTATTTAACACTTATTACTTGCAAAACAGACACATTTCCTACGATGATCTATTAAGATACTCAGTAGCCTTTTGACGCTCTTCTTCCATAACTCGGAACATTGTTCGGCGATCTAACACGTATGATGGCAGAGTCTCGAACTAAATTGGATAACCCATGACCCGATCTTGAGCTCGATTGATCACGGTATTGAATACTTTATCCATCTCTTCCATCTTCATCCTCTTTGCTTGTGCGTCCCTTACTGCTCTTCCAGTTCATTGATAAGCTTCCTCAGACATCGTCTTGACTCTACGCCCTCTTGGTAGCTTCCTCCTTCACTTGTTCTTCGGTTCCACGACCATCTCGATCGATTGTTCCTTCTCTCCTTGATGCGCATCAACTTCTCTTGAAAGATTAGTTAGACGTTCATCTCGATCCCGGATGTCATCGTCCTTACGTGTCATTGCGATGCACATTGTTCAACTACTATCTCCTGCAACTCCTCAACTGTGTCCTGAAGTTCCACGTTACGGTCGTAGACTTCATCATACATACGGGAAGCCATCGATGTTAGTGGAGTCTCTTCCTCCTCGTCCTTGTTATCCTCATCCTTATGTGGCAACTCTACGGGATCCTCCTCATCCGTCTCCACATCATCATCCTCATCTTCAACCACTGTGACCAACGGGGCTGACGCCCATGGCAGTAGTTGTTCCCAAACAACCTGAATGTCGCGAGGCTCCTCCTCTATAGGCATTTGAGGTCCCTCCTCCCTAGCCTGACTGGATTCTCCGACATTAGTCATCCTGACAACAAAATTTTAAAGTTTTAGTCATTAATCATTCTACTCGACACTCGTGAGCACATAAGTTATAAACACATAAGCACATAAGTGTTTTATTACTTCTTCCTTAAAACTCGATAAGAGTTCTCTCCACTATCTTTTCAAAGGTTACTTCCTAAGGCTTTTTCCCCACCTAAGGTTCATAACCTAAAGCTTTGATACCAACTTGCGACACCCCCAAATCCCGGTACTTCATTACCTCAAGATTTGGTATTCACGTAATCAAAACATTCATTTATAACTACCCAATCATAAAAAAAATTGAATAATAAACTCACTTATATACAGAATTACATAAAATAAAATCTCCCAGGTTATCTAACCTTTACAAACAAACATTCATGCAAAAATTTTAAAATAAACTCCATTACAATCTTTAAATCCAAGTCTGATAATAAAACTATCAAAACTATTACAAGTCTTCAGTACTTGTTCATCTTTCCCTTTCCTTTACTGGTGCTAGGTACGTCACCCTTTCCATCTTTAGCTGTAAGGATTTTACAGGCAAGAGTGAGCAAACAAGGCTCACTTGAAATATCAATAAATTAAACTTTCACATTCTTTGGCCATTCAGGGGCTCAATAGAACTTAACAATAAGTTCTATTAACTTCTCATACGCACCTTGCCTATTCAGAGGCTTAAAAGAACTGAAACATTTCTTGCACATTCAGGGGCTCAATAGAATTGAACAATAAATTCTATTAACATCTTAAACATTCAACTGAGAGTCTAATGACCACGAACCTTGTCCACAGTTATAAGTAATCTTTTAACTTTAACTTTTATAGTCATACGACTATAATGACTTCAGGGTACTTAGGGGGATCAACCCTTCGTACATGTATTGTATACAATCATTTCAGCGCAAAGTACAAAACTAAGCGTAACCCCTATAAATAGGGTTGTTCATCTCAGTATTTTGAGAATATGTCCGCCCCAAAGGTAGTTTGGTTTGGATACACTTCAAGGTAATTTGGAGTTCAACGGACATCAACTAAGGATTAGTTGAATAAAAGATAATAACACTATGTTATTGAATAATCATAACTGAATAAACATTTCATTCTAAGTTCATGCTTTAGGGATAATCTAATAGCATAACTATTGAATAACACATCATACCTTGCTTTGAATAACATTAAGCTAAGGTTATATCTTAGAATTTAATATCAAACATGCACAACAAATAATTACTTGAACGATAAACTGGTTCAACAGAATAAAGGTACTTCCATGCTAATATAACAAGTTTAGAGTTAAGAAAACTTGCATAATCATAATAAATATCTCAACAAAAGTGTGGAGATGGGAAGCTTGTATCATCATGAATAACTGGATACAATTAAGTTGCTTAATGGAATACTTTACTCAATAAAGTATAGCATATGAAATTTGTATAACGAAGCTTTAGGATTAGAAAACTTGTATAAACACAACTAACTCAACGAGAGTATGGAGTTAGAGAACTTGCCTTCATGCATGAGAGATTAAACCGTTATAATCCAAATCACAATATCCTATATACATATGTTAACATGACATGATTAGTTATAATCAACACTACATCACGTATGGTTTCAATGTCTAACCATGTAATCAAATCATATTCTAAATGATAATAAATTCGTTAGGTATTAACACCATGTTAGTTTCAACACATTACAATACTATAATAACATAATTTATTTGGTCTTATAGTATTATTATCAAAATTTGGACTTACATGCAAGGCGGAAGTCATTTGTAACATTCTACGCTAAGTGGCGTCGTATGCAATAATTTATCTTGTGGATTCGTATTGCTGACCTGTTGAAATGGCGCCTCTGCACGAGAAATATCTGAGGACTCGTGTATTTGTGGCACGTAAGTCCGGCGCTCGGTCTTGACTTTGCATCATGGCTGTGTCTGGTTAAGTGATTGATTTTATAGCTAAAGCGTAAAACTTGTATTGGGCGTGAATTTTGATTTGGGTAGAACTCACGTAACAAAAATGGAAGAACAGAGCCAAAGCTCTTTGTCTTAAATTTGTAACAACAATTACTTCTAACTCAAATGTATAACTTATATAAATTATACATACACGTTAACAATCATATCTATACCAATTACCAACAATTGAACAACAAATTTAAAGACTTAAATCACTAAAAAATATTTGGTTAAAACTCAAAACTCCATTGTTGACAAATAAAATACGGTGAACCTGAAATTCCAATTATTATCAACCAAATTCGATTCTTTTGAAATACAATCATACCAACATATACATCAATTAACATGTATAGTTCAATTTTACAATTTTCACAATTAATATGTACTATTTTTGATATCTCTATAAATTATATACATACATCTCTATACTCACTGTAAAACCAATTTTTTCTTTAGTTTATAATTAGCATACAATCATATATATATATATATATATATATATATATATATATATATATATATATATATATATATATATATATATATATATATATAGACATGCTAGTGATAACAATTACAACTATACGTACACATGCTTCTCTATCCATTTTATACCAACATAGTTTTATAGAGAGTTTTTGTGAGACCCCAGATTTTATGAATAAAGATTTAATTTTATCGAAATATTTTTTTTAATATTATGTTGTGGATTTGAGATAATGTTATAGTTGTGGGTAGTATTTACAAATTTTGCAAAGTACGCAAGTTATTGTATAATATTCGATTGGTCGGGGAATATTCTTTTTGTTAGGGAATATCCGTACGACGGTACAATCATTGGTGGACCCCACAATAAAATTATTTTCGAATTGAGAAAACGACAAAAATATTTTATGGAAATAACGGCGAAAGTTTTACCGTTAACTGTTGAAACACCCAGTGTTAAAAGTACAGTAATACGCGTGGTTGCATAGTAGCACACAGTATTGATTATTGATGCTTACGTGAGAAGTCACTCAGTTATACTCAATTATTGTCACAGTATCATTTGCATAATATTTTATATTATTAAATCAATAATTGAGACGACAAAGTTATTCATATTATTATTTGCAAAATTGACAATGTCTAGAAGTTTTGTCAAGGAGAGGTTTGGTCACCTAATTGCGCGCCAATAAGGAGAAATCCTTATGAGTTATAATATTAATGATGAATAAGTTGTGTTGATTAAAGATGAAATTGATTGTTCCATTGTATTGGGATTATTAGTGTTAGTGGAAATTGACATTTATTTCGATGATAATTGATGTCTGGAGGTTATATTGTTCACTCGGGTATTCGGAGCACTTTTCGTGTCGGAGTACTATTCATAAGTTACTATTCACGGGGTACTATTGATTCACATTCTTATACTATTAGGGGGTGGTGGTGCAAGATTGATAATACTTGCATGACTAAGTTAAAAATGGAGGTATAGATGGAGGTACTATACTGTAATTATTTTTATCACATGATTAAAACTATTGAGTCACATAATTTACTATTGATTCACATTATTTACTATTAGGGTAGTTGGTGCAAGTTTGATAATACTTGCAGGGCTAAATTAAAAATGAAAGAAAAGTTGGAGGTATTGTACTGTAATTTTTTGAGCCCCAAAACATGTAATTATCGAAACTATATTTTCCTATAAATAGAAGCTCATTATTCCTTCATTTCTCACCAATTCACAAAAGCTTTAGAGCGATTATTATAGAGAGAAATTATAGAGAGAAAGAGGAAGAGATGTCTACTACCTCACTATTCCAGTATCCAGTTTTTCTAAGGTAGGGAGTATTATTTCTTTCTTATCCATGAAGAGAACGTCTGTTATTCCATTCTTTACTATTCTGTTGGACTAACCTGTATACTCGGGCTACCTTATACTTGGTGAAATTCTTCTGTTATTCCATTCTTTATTATTACATTGGAATATCCTCATGCATGCGTTTCTGTGGGACCTTATTCCATCTTTATTATTATTCTGCTGAATATCATGTGCATGCGTTTTATGGGGACACTGGTTCCGTCTTTATTATTATTATTCGGTTGGAATATCCTCATTCACATGCGTTTTCTGGCGGGACTGATTCCGCTCTTTATTGGTATTACATTGGAATAACTTTATCATGCTAATCTACCGCATGCATGGTGACTTATGTTATTATTCCGTTCTTTATTATTACATTGGAACATCCTCGTATGTGCTTTCACGCATGACCGTTCCGATTAATTATTATTCTGTTGGAATAACTTTGTACATGCAAAATCTTCGCATTTAGCATGGTGATTTCTTTTGTTATTCCATTCTTTATTATACTCGGTTGGTTAAAACTTTGACTTCCATACTCCATGAAATTAGTGGAATATCCTTGAGATTTGTGCTTCATCCACTATCTTTTCATGGAAATATTTTTCTGAGCATTCTTGAATTTTACTCTACAAAGCAGTATAATGTTGACAATTTGGACGTTATTAGTTCCTGGATAAATTAATTCTTGAACTTGTATTATTGAATTCTTATGTCATTGTCATCATCCTCATGCTTATATTTTTTTTTTTGAAAGTCATTTGTGGCATGTAGAGCATAGATGAACTTGGTATGATTATGACTAGGGATTATTCGGTGTAATCATGACCGTAATATTACAAATGATGTGGAAAAAGTCCTCATTGGCCCGTAGTGCATTGATGGACAGTTTTTGATATGATTATGGCTATGGATTCTCTTCGGACGAGGGTGCAAAGATGAATTGTTTTATGGCATGATCGGGACCGTCATGATGAAAACATGATTATCTTTAGTCAGTAGTGCATGGATAATTCGTGGTCGTGATACTAAAGAATATCCTTGGCGTAGTGCGGGGGTGATTCGATGATGTGGATTATTTATTAAAATTGAGTCCCAATGATAAAATTGATGAAAAACCTTTTAAATCATAAAAGATAGTAAATTTTATTCTCTACTTGACTCTTTTTAATGGATTGCTTGTTCATTTGTAGTTAAACTTGATGTTTGTTATATTGTATCGGTTTAACATTTGTTTAAGGCTAATGATAATTTATTACGCATTATCTTAGTCATAATATTTCTTCTTGGGTCGGGTTGAGCTCACCCTTTCTTTCAACGTTTCTTGAGTGAAATGAGAATATAAATGGGACGAGTCGGGGAGCGGAGTGATGGTCCTAGATGGTGCATTAGTAGTCCTCACTATTCTATGAAATAGTGTGATAATAATTGTAATGAGGACTCCTTTTGAGTTTGTATACTCTCTAGTAGATAATATTTGTATTCAAACTCACAGTTTATGCTTTGTCGTATTGTACACGACAGTTGAATTATTAAGTTGTATTTGAATTCTGTACCATGTATCTGGCGACTCAAGATGGGTGATGTATATCTAATTTTGTGGGCATCCTAGTTGGTATCAAAGCTTAAGGATATGATCCCTGGCTGAGATGTGAGATAAGAACTAGGAGGGGAGAGACGGGGAATTCCTTCGCTAGTATGACCTACCTAAGTTTATTTGGTATTTAATTGGTCGGTTAAAGTATAGGGATAATATGTGATATGTTAATTAACCCTTGTTTTGTGGCAGTATTTGAAAATGGCATCTAAAAATGTTGAGATAAGCAATGGAGCACAGGAGACCGTTGAGTCTCCACGGATCAATAATCGAACAATGTGCAGCGGGATGGCGATAATCCTCCACATAAACAACAACATTTGATCAATTAACGAGCGACGCAGATGCGTTTAGGAGCATTTTAGAATTTATGCAACATCAGGCGAAGGCGGCTCCTGTTCATAATGCAGGTAAAAATAATGGCACCCAACGGTCGGTCACCGCTAAGCAATTCAAGGAGCTGGGACCACCGGAGTTTTTGGGAAAGCTTGCTCAGTTAAAGCGGATCACCAAGATATTTGATGTCTTGGGATGCTCCGACAAAAAAGGTTCCTTTGCCACCTTTATGTTGCGTGAAGAAGCGGATCAACGGTGGGAATCTATAAACGCACCTACCGACTGACGCACTCAAGATGACTTGGGAGAAGTTCCAAGAGTACATTCAACGACAAGTACTTTCCGAAAGTATTCGTCACATGAAGGAGGTGGAGTTTATCAAGTTGGAACAAAACAAAATGACCAGTTTACGTGTACTGAGGCTAAATTTGCGTGAGTTATCCGGTTTGCATCCCATTTGGTCGATAATGAGGAGCGAATGACGCGAATGTTTTTAAGAGGTTTGAAACCGGAGATACGTCAATATCTTATTTCTCATAAACTGTGTTTGTATTCAGATGTTATGAATAGGGCTCAGTTATTGGAGCGCGAGAATGAGTCAACACAACCAAAAGGTAACGAGCATCAACACGATAATAATCATACCGGTGACAACGGTCATCGGAACAATGATAACCATCGTGGGGGAAATTATCATGCCAAGAATGGTAACCACTTCGGTGGTAATCATGGCCAAGATAATAGAAGTGGAAATTTCAAGAAGAGAAGGTTCAATAATGATGGAAAGACAGCAGCACCAGCACCCATTTCAAAGGAAGAAGAACGATCACCGGTCGTATATTTCAAATGCGGACAAGAGGGACACATCAGTCCAAACTGCGTGATGCCGTCCAAAGCATGCTATAATTATGGAAGAGAAGGTCACTTAGCCGGATTTTGTCGTTCACCGAAGACAAGTTCAGCTAGGATGGAGGCAACAAAGGATGTCCCAGACAAGCCAAAGCTAGTAGTTTAAGAGAGAGCATTTTTTTTCGTGACGAGGAACCTGAATAAAATTATCACGGGTATGTTAGTCATAAACTCTTGCGAAGTCTATACCGTGTTAGATATCGGTTCTACTCACTCTTTTATTTCACCTAGTTGTGTTCAATGTTTGAATTTAACTCCGGAGAAGTTAGATTTTGATCTATCTGTTGAAACTCAGTTGGGAGAAACCTTCATTACCTCCACTATTTATAAATCTTGTTCAAATCAACACTTTCACGTTACCTGTCGATCGTATCTCTTTGAAAATACTTGTCTTTGATGTGATTTTAGGAATCAATTGGTTAACTACTCATCATGATTTTTGTAAGGTTATTAGCTTTCATACTCCTAACTAACCTGTTATGCGAATTCAAAGTAACCAAGCCACTAAAGTCAATCATTGTCATATCAAGCTATAAATAAAGAGCCCTGATCCTTTCGTTGTTGACTTTCTTGTGTGGAATGCACCGAACCCAGACTTTCTGTAGGCAACATCGTGAATGACGGTGGCAAGTTGATAGGTATCAATGTGACGTGTTACCCATGTCTTGGATGAGAGCCATAGTTTTGAATGATATTTCTATTGTTAATAAATTTCCTTACGTATTCTTGAAGACTTCTTAGCCTACCCCTAGAGCGTGAAATCAAATTTTGTATTGACCCCAGTACAAAACTCATTTCTAAAACCCTCAAATATTTCTTCAACTAAAACGAACGTATAACGTGCCAAAGACGTTGACTCGAGCTGTTGAAGATTACGATCGTACCATTCAATATCATCGTGGAAGTACGAACGTGGTAGCTGACACGTTGAGTAGAAGATTGTATGCGGTTACAAGTGCAAATATACGAACCCACGTGAAGATAATGAATATACGATTAGAATCGACTTTAATCGATAAAGTTAAAACTGCTCAAGCTACATACTCAGAGCTGATGAATGTGAAGAAGAAGGTTCAAGATTGCGTTATTCTAGAAGCAAGAATCGACGAAGAGAGGAAATCTCAACCCTCGATTTAATTGGCCCATTTGAAATCCTCGATGAAGTAGGAACTGTGGCTTATAGACTCATTTTACCGTCAAGTATGTTGCGTGTTCAGAACATTTTTTTTTACGTATCGATGTTACGTAAATATGTGGACGACCCAAACCACATTATTAATTTAGAACCGGATGAGATAACAGAAGATTTAACGTATGAGGAGATACGTGTTAACATCTTGGATAAGAAGGATCATATTCGACGCTCAAAGGTTATACCTCAAGAGTTAGAATTTGAAGTGAAGTCAAGGTATCCTCACCTGTTCGGCATACCAGGTACGTACGTAAATTTTGAGGGCAAAATTTCACAAGGAGGGGAGATTGTGACACCCCAAATTTTATGAATAAAGATTTAATTTTCTCGAAATATTTTTTTTAATATTATGGTGTAGATTTGAGATAATGTTATAGTTGTGATTAGTATTTATAAAGTTTGCAAAGTACGCAAGTTGTTGTATAATATTCGATTGGTCGGGGAATATTCTTTTTATCGGGGAATATTCGTACGACGGTACAATCATTGGTGGACCCCACAACGGAATTATTTTCGGATTGAGAAAACGACAAAAATATTTTATGGAAATAACGGCGGAAGTTTTACCGTTAACTATTGAAACACCCGGTGTTAAAAGTACAGTAATATGCGTGGTTGCATAGTAGCACACGGTATTGATTATTGAAGCTTACGTGAGAAGTCACTCAGTTATACTCAATTATTACTACAGTAGTTGCTGCATCATATCTCTCATATTATTGATTCAATTATTGTCATAGTATCATTTGCATAATATTTTATATTATTAAATAAATAATTGAGATAACAAAGTTATTCATATTATTATTTGCAATATTGACATTGTCTAGAAGTTACATCGAGGAGAGGTTTGGTCACCTAATTGCGGCGCAATAAGGAGAAATCCTTATTGAAAGCCCCTCTTCACGGAGCGACACAGTTGTTAAATTGTGAGTTATAATATTAATGATGAATAAGTTGTGTTGATTAAAGATGAAATTGATTGTTCCATTGTATTGGGATTATTAGTGTTAGTGGAAATTGACATTTATTTCGATGATAATTGATGTGCGGAGGTTATATTGTTCACTCGGGTATTGGAGCACTTTTAGGTATTTGAATACTATTCACGAGTTACTATTCACGAGTTACTATTCATGAGTTACTATTCACGGGGTACTATTGATTCACATTCTTATACTATTAGGGCTGGTGGTGCAAGATCAATAATACTTGCATGACTAAGTTAAAAATGGAGGTATAGATGGAGGTACTATACTGTAATTATTTTTATCACATGATTAGAACTATTGAGTCATATGATTTACTATTGATTCACATTATTTACTATTAGGGGAGTTGGTGCAAGTTTGATAATACTTGCAGGACTAAATTAAAATTAAAGAAAAGTTGGAGGTATTATACTATAATTTTTTGAGCCCCAAAACGTACAATTATTGAAACTATATTTTCTTATAAATAGAAGCTCGTTATTCCTTCATTTCTCACCAATTCACAAAAGCTTTAGAGCGATTATTATAGAGAGAAATTATAGAGAAAAAGAAGAAGAAATGCTCTGCTACCTCACTATTCCAAGGTATCCGATTTTTCTAAGGTAGGGAGTATTATTTCTTTCTTATCCATGAAGAGAACTTCATTATTCCATTCTTTATTATTACATTGGAATAACTTTTGTCTGCTGCCACTACCCTATACATGGTGAAATTCTTACATTATTCCATACTTTATTATTACATTGGAATATCACTCGCTCATGCGCGTTTTACGTTTGGACTGGTTCCGCTCTTATTATTATTACTTTGGAATATCCTGTTTGTGCATTTTACGTAGGACCTAGTTCCGTCTTTATTATTATTCGGTTGGAATATCACATGCATGCGTTTTTCTGGGGACTGGTTCCGCTCTTTATTGGTATTACATTGGAATAACTTTGTCTACATGCAATCTGCATGCATGCATGGTGACTTATGTTATTATTCCGTTCTTTATTATTACATTTGGAACATCCTCATCTGTGCTTTACGCATGACTTCGTTAATTAATTATTATTCTGTTGGAATAACTTTGTCTATGCAAAATCTTTGCATGCATGGTGATTTCTTTTGTTATTCCATTATTTATTATACTCAGTTGGTTAAAACTTTGACTTCCATACTCCATGAAATTAGTGGAATATCCTTGAGATTTGCGCTTCATCCACTATCTTTTCATGGAAATATTTTTCTGAGCATTCTTGAATTTTACTCTACAAAGCAGTATCATGTTGACAATTTGGACGTTATTAGTTCCTGGATAAATTAATTCTTGAACTTGTATTATTGAATTCTTATGTCATTGTCATCATCTTCATGCTTATATTTTTTTTTGAAAGTCATCTATGGCATGTAGAGCATAAATGAACTTGGTATGATTATGACTAGGGATTATTCGGTGTAATCATGACCGTAATGTTACAAATGATATGGAAAAAGTCCTCATTGGCCCGTAGTGCATTGATGGGCGATTTTTGGTATGATTATGGCTATGGATTCTCTTGACGAAGGTGCAAAGATGAATTGTTTTATGGCATGATCGGGACCGTTGATGAAAACATGATTATCTTTAGTTGTAGTGCATGGATAATTAAGTGGTCGTGATACTAAAGAATATCCTTGGTAGTAGTGCGGGGTGATTCGATGATGTGGATTATTTATTAAAATTTGAGTCCAATGATAAAAGTGATGCAAAACCTTTTATATCATAAAAGATAGTAGATTTTATTCTCTACTTGACCCTTTTAATGGATTGCTTGTTCATTTGCAATTAAACTTGATGTTTGTTATATTGTATCGGTTTAACAACATTTAAGGCTAATGATAATTTATTACGCATTATCTTAGTCATAATATTTCTTCTTTAAGTTGAGCTCACCCTTTCTTTCACTTTATTCTCTTGAAAAATGAGAATATAGGCGGGATGAGTCGGGGAACGGAGTGATGGTTCTAGATGGTGCATTAGTTGTGCTCACTATTCTGTGAAATAGTGTGATAATAATTGTAATGAGGACTCCTTTTGAGTTTGTATACTCTCTAGTAGACAATATTTGTATTCAAACTCACAGTTTATCTTTTGTCGTATTGTACACGATAGTTGTATTTGAATTCTGTACCATGTATCTGGCGACTCAAGATGGGTGATGTATACCTAATTTTGGGGACGTCACAGTTTTGTTAAAATCTTTTACACAGTAAAGTTGAAGAACAGAGACAATAGGCATCATAAAACCATAAATATATATGTACATATATTACGGTTAGAGAAACCAACCTTTTTGTTTTGCTTACGAATCTTTGTTAACAGACTTACTTTGGACAATCACACACTTGGCTTCCTTCCTCTCAACTCTCTGAACTTCCTTTCTTTTTCTTCTCTCAGTAACAGACTAGGTACTAACAATGAGCGTAAACCAAAACTGATATGGCAATAATAAGCCTATTTATTATATCAGTTATCAAACATATAATGTATAACTTATAAATATAAATATATTTCATTTATATATTTATTTTATTTTATTAATAATTTAAAATCCAAAAGCCATAGGCTTTGTTTGGCAAACCATTTAAAAATAAAGGATTAATATACTTAAACCTTGTTTGGTAAAACTAAATTAAAATTACTTTAATTTATCTTAATAATTCTTTATCACATAGTTATTTGTCACACTTTATTTAATAACAACTTATTAAATAAATTACTTAATCACATAACTCAATCTACATAACACATTATTTAACAAATAAATAATTAACTAATCACATTAATTATTTAGCAAATAAATAATTAACTAAATTAACTCAATCAAATTGAACAATTACTTATTCAATAATAAACACATCCAATCAATATTTATATAAATCAATAAATATTTATAATTTACATTTAAAAATCTTGAATGTTACATCATTCCCCCCTTATAAGGATTCTGTCCTCAGAATCTTAACTCAAACAACGCATTTGTTACATTCTTCCCTACTTACAAAGATTCATCCCCCGAAATCGAAGACCTGATTAAACAAATAACTTCGAGGTACTATTTCATCATTTTTTTTCTTGAGTTCCCGTTTATTCTTGACATTGTGGTTTCTCCATATCACCTTCACGGAAGGTATCACTTTATTCTTCTGAGCACTTGTTCTTTCCTGTCGACTATCTGGATAGGAACGTCTTCATAAGACAAATCTTTCTCGAACTACAACGGTTCATACTCGATCACGTGATTGTAATCGGGTTTATATGGTCGTAACATCAAATATGAAAAAACATTGTGAATGTTTTCCAACTCGGAGGTAGAGCTACCTCGTAGCTACCTCTCCAACTTTTCGCAACACTTCAAAGGGTCCAATAAACCTCGGGCTTAGTTTTCCTTCTTCATCAAAATGAATTTTCCCTTCCAGGAGAAACTTTTAGGAATACATAGCTTCCTACGTCAAATGTACGATCTTGCTGTGTTGATCAAAGATACTTCTTCCGCGGTCTTGGTCGCTACCAATCTTGTCCCGATGAGTTTGATAACCTCAGTAGTTTGTTGCACTAGTTCTGGTCCTAGCAGTTGACGTTCACCAACTTCATCTCAAAGACAAAGGGGTTCGCACTTTCTGTCAGATAACGCTTCGTAAGGCGGCTGCCGATCTCGCGTGATAACTATTATTGTAAAGAATTCCACCAATCCAGTAATTGTTCTTCCCAACTTCCCTTGAAATCCATAACGCATGCTCTCAACATATCTTCCAATGTCTGGATCGTTCGTTCGCTTTGGCCATCTGTTTATGGATGATAAGCCGTACTCATTCGCAATTGAGTTCCCATGCATTCTTGTAGTCTCTTCCAGAAATATGAAATGAATCGCGGGTCTCTATCGGACACAATTGACACTGGCACTCCATGTCTCAAAACGATCTCTTTGATGTACAATCTTGCCAACTGATCAAGATTGAACCTAATCTTTATTGGTAAAAGTGCACCGATTTAAATCGATCATCCCACTATCACCCAAATTGCATCGCGCATCTCTCGAGTAGTTGGAAGACCCACCACAAAATCCATCGTGATGTGTTCCCCACTTCCATTCCGGTATTTCCAACGGTTGAAGTAATCCGTTGGGTCTTTGATGTTCGGCTTTTACTTTTTGACATGTCAAACATTTCGCCACGCATTCTGCAACGTCCCTTTTCATATTCGGCCACCAAAAATGCCGGCCCAGATCTTGATACATCTTCGTACTTCCTGGATGAATCGAATATCTTGAGCTATGAGCTTCGGTCAAGATTTCGTCCTTCAGCTCTGGTGTTGCTAGAACCCAGATTCTTCCCTCGTACCGTAGTAATCCTTTGGTATCGACCTTGTATTTCGTACCGCTTCCATCAACCATATTCTCTTTTATCTTCCCAGATTCTTCATCTTGTAACTGAGCGTTCTTCACCTTGTCCAGTAAAGTTGGACCTGCTTCTAACTGAAATAGTCGTTCGTAGGATTCCTATGGAAATTTGATTTCCAGTTCTAACTTTGTCATTGCTGAAATGAGCTCCTCCTGAGTTGTTATCAGCATCAATTTCTCCCGACCTTTCCTACTTAAAGCATCTGCAACCACATTCTCTTTGCCTGGATGATAAAAGATCTCACAATCATAATCTTTTATCAATTCCATCCATCTTCTCTGATGCATGTTCAGGTCCTTCTGAGTGAAAATATACTTCAGACTTTTGTGGTCTGTGTATATCTTACATTTCTCTCCATCTGATATAGTGTCTCCATATCTTGAGAGCAAATACTCTGCGCAGCCTAATTCCAAATCATGAGACGGATAACCTTTCTCATAATCCTTTAGTTGTCTTGATGCATAGGCAATAACTTTGTCGTTTTGCATAAGAACACAACCCAATCCTTTGTGTGAGGCATCACTATACACCACAAAATTTCCTGTATTATCCGGCAGGGTTAACACAGGTGCCACACTTAGCTTCTTCTTCAAATCTTGGAAGCTCTCTTCACACTTCTCCGTCCAAGCGAATTTCACGACTTTTCCGTGTCAAATTTGTTAACGAGTAACTATCTTGGAAAAATCTTGTATAAATCTTCTATAATAATAAGGCGGGTCCAGAAACTCCTCAGTGTCCTTGGTTGTTCCCAATTGATTACAGCTTCCACTTTCGATGGATCCACTAAAATCCCATCTTTGTCAATCACATGACCTAAAAATTGTACACGATCGAGCCAAAATTCGCACTTAGAGAATTTCGCGTACAGTTTTTCCTTTCTTAGTGTCTCCAATGTCAAACGTAAATGTTCCACGTGTTCTTCTTGAGTTTTGGAATACAACAGAATGTCGTCGATAAATACCACTACGAACTTGTCTAAGAATGGTTTAAATACCATGTTCATCAAATCCATGAACGTGGCAAGGGCATTTATTAAACCAAAAGACATCACCAGAAACTCGTAATGTCTGTACCAAGTTCTGAATGTCGTTCTAGGTATATCCTCCTTTCTTACCTTCAATTGGTGATACCCACTTCTCAAATCTATTTTCAAGAAGTATTTAGCACCCTTCGACTGATCAAACAAGTCATCTGTTCTAGGCTGGATACCTATTCTTAATAGTGACCTTATTTAACTCCCTATAATCAATGCAAAGACGCATAGATCCATCTTTCTTCTTCACGAATAATACCGGCGCTCCCCACGGTGATACGCTTGGTTGAATATACTTCTTGTCCGCCGATTCTTGCGGTTGTACCATCGTTCCTTCATTTCTACCAGCCATTCTCACATGCGGGGCCTTCGATATCGGTGCAGTTCAGGCGCGCTAAGTCGATTCTGAACTCAAATCTCTCATGTCGGTGAGTCCCGACAAATCTTTCAAAAATACATCTCACGAATTCTCTAACCACTTTGGTATCTCCTCCAGTTTCACACCCTTCTTCTGAGTATCGACTATGTAAGCCAAATAACCCACATAGCCTTTACTTAACAACTTCTTGGCCTGCATAATCGTCAGACATTTCATTTGTTTAGGCGACTTGCTACCATGGAAAACTACCTTTGACTTTGAGTCATAAGGTTTACACACTTTTGTGACAATCAATTCTTGCTCCATATTTGAATGTACCAATCCATTCCCAAAATTACATCAAATTCCCAGTCTAAATCGAATTAAATCTACCATCATTATATTCCCTTTTATGTTCGCCCTACAACTCTTGTATACGAACCTAACAGGAATCACTTCCCTATTCGCAATTTCAATGTTTAGAGGGAAATTCAGTTCTTCTCTAGACAATTCTAACCTCTTAGCAAATTCATTAGACATAAATGAGCAAGTAGCACCCGAATCAAATAATACATAAGCATTAATACCGTTGATTGGGATAATACCTGACACCATATCTTTTGATTGCACAGCATCTTGCACAGTCATGTTGAAAGTTTTGGCTGTGGGTTTGTTTGATGTTGTAGGTCCAGCAATGGCCCATGTTCCTCCACCGCTACCTCCCTTGCTTCTTATTGTTTCTCCGACCTTCTTTTGAGGGCATTCACGAGCAAAATGATCATTGGATCCGCATGTGAAACAAACATTCTTCTTGGGTTGGGTGCAATTTGAGGCGATGTGACCCTCTTGGCCACAGTAGAAATATGCACGTTTCCCCATCAAGCACACACCCTTATGAAACCTCCCGCATGTAGCACATGCTTCAAACTTCCTAAACTGTTGGTTACTCTGCTGGTTTCTAGTACCCCCGTTTCTGTTCCACTTCCTATTCAAGCTGTTGTTGCCACTTCCATTGCCTCCGCTACCATTCTTCACTTCTACCTCATTCTTCTTCTTCTTCTGTTCTTGATTGAATTTTTTCACTGCCTCTCTTCCCCCTTCAAAACCTTTGCCTTCTCCATCATTCTTTATAAACGTCTTCAATCGGAATAGGAAACCCTCTTTGTCTGACCCAGGGGCTTGATCTACTTCAAAATCTTTTTTCGCCTTACGCTCATCATCTTGACGACGATATGGCGCAAACCTCGCCAATTCGTTGAACTTCACTGCATACTCAGACACCGTCGCGCTCCTCGCTTGAGCCCAAAACTGAACCTCTAACTGACTCTTTGAACTCTCTGGGAATTAGGTCTCGAAGAATAACTCCTTAAACCTATCCCAGGTCATCACCCCTGGTCCTTCCCGGGTTTTATTGGCTTGCCACCAATAATTAGCTTCTGTTTTTAACATAAATGTTGCAAAGGCAGTCTTCTGTTCATCCATTACCCTAGTGACTTCAAATACTTTCTCTATTTCCATAATCCAGGTCTGTGCCTCGACCGGATTCGTTGACCCACGTAATTCAGGTGGTCCAACCGCCTTAAATTCCTTAAACGTTGTGCCTTGGTTTTGAGGTTGATTCTGCAACGCTCCTGTTAGTAATGTCACTAGTTGTTGGACGGAATTATCCTCAACATCGTTATTGTTAGTTCTCGCATTGGTTCTCCGACGGGGTGGTTCACATCTAGGAGTCATTTTCTGTTAAAAAAACATCTATTAGACTATTACCCAACTTCTTTAAGTATTTTCTAATTAATCCTGCTTCCATAAAAGAAATAACCACATAACACTTTTGAATAAAATAATATCTTTTATTTATTCATCACCTTTTCGAAAACATAAAAACAATAGCATCAACTATATTTACATTCCTTTCTGAACTACAAAAGTTACAGACAACATCATCATTCTCATATCCCATGGTTACTTAACACTAAGGATTAACACATTATTTAACACTTATTACTTGCAAAATAGACACATTTCCTACGATGATCTATTAAGATACTCACTAGCCTTTTGACGCTCTTCTTCCATAACTCGGAACATTGTTCGGCGATCTAACACGTATGATGGCAGAGTCTCGAACTGAATTGGATAACCCATGACCCGATCTTGAGCTCGATTGATCACGGTATTGAATACTTTATCCATCTCTTCCATCTTCATCCTCTTTGCTTGTGCGTCCCTTACTGCTCTTCCAGTTCATTGATAAGCTTCCTCGTATACGTCTTCAGCTCTCGCCCTCTTGGTAGCTTCCTCCTTCAGCTTGTTCTTCAGTTCAACGTCCATCTCGATTAGTTGTTCCTTCTCTCCTTCAGTCTGCATCAGCTTCTCTTCAGCATTAGTTAGACGTTCATCTCGATCCTGGATGTCATCGTCCTTCTGTGTCATTGCAGTATGTTGTTCAGCTACTATCTCCTGCAACTCCTCAATTGTGTCCTGAAGTTCCACGTTACGGTCGTACACTTCATCATACATACGAGCAACCATCGAGGTTAGTGGAGTCTCTTCCTCCTCGTCCTCGTTATCCTCATCCTCATGTGACAACTCCACGGGATCCTCCTCATCCGTCTCCACATCATCATCCTCATCTTCAACCACTGTGACCAACGGGGCTGACTCCCGTGGCAATAGTTGTTCCCAAACGACCTGAATGTCGCGAGGCTCCTCCTCTATAGGCATTTGAGGTCTCTCATCCCTAACCTAACTGGATTCTCCGACATTAGTCATCCTGACAACAAAATTTTAAAGTTTTAGTCATTAATCATTCTACTCGACACTCGTGAGCACATAAGTTATAAACACATAAGCACATAAGTGTTTTATTACTTCTTCCTTAAAACTCAATAAGAGTTCTCTCCACTATCTTTTCAAAGGTTACTTCCTAAGGCTTTTCCCCCACCTAAGGTTCATAACCTAAAGCTTTGATACCAACTTGTGACACCCCCAAATCCCAGTACTTCATTACCTCAAGATTTGGTGTTCACGTAATCAAAACATTCATTTATATCTACCCAATCATAAATAAAATTGAATAATAAACCCACCCTACACCGAATTACATAAAATAAAATCTCCCAGGTTATCTAACCTTTACAAACAAACATTCATGCGGAAATTTTAAAATAAACTCCATTACAATCTTTAAATCCAAGTCTGATAATAAAACTATCAAAACTATTACAAGTCTTCAGTACTTTTTCATCTTTCCCTTTCCTTTACTGGTGCTAGGTACGTCACCCTTTCCATCTTTAGCTGTAAGGATTTTACAGGAAAGAGTGAGCAAACAAGGCTCACTTGAAATATCAATAAATTAAACTTTCACATTCTTTGCCCATTCAGGGGCTCAATAGAACTTAACAATAAGTTCTATTAACTTCTCATCTTGCCTTGCCTATTCGTAGAGCTTAAAAAGAACTGAAACATTTCTTGCACATTCAGGGCTCAATAGAATTGAACAATAAATTCTATTAACATCTTAAACATTCAACCGAGAGTCTAATGACCACGAACCTTGTCCACAGTTATAAGTAATCTTTTAACTTTAACTTTTATAGTCATACGACTATAATGACTTCAGGGTACTTAGGGGGATCAACCCTTCGTACATGTATTGTATACAATCATTTCAGCGCAAAGTACAAAACTAAGCGTAACCCCTATAAATAGGGTTGTTCATCTCAGTATTTTGAGAACATGTCCGCCCCAAAGGTAGTTTGGTTTGGATACACTTCAAGGTAATTTAGAGTTCAACGGACATCAACTAAGGATTAGTTGAATAAAAGATAATAACACTATGTTATTGAATAATCATAACTGAATAAACATTTCATTCTAAGTTCATGCTTTAGGGATAATCTAATAGCATAACTATTGAATAACACATCATACCTTGCTTTGAATAACATTAAGCTAAGGTTACATCTTAGAATTTAATATCAAACATGCACAACAAATAATTACTTGAACGATAAACTGGTTCAACAGAATAAAGGTACTTGCATGCTAATATAACAAGTTTAGAGTTAAGAAAACTTGCATAATCATAATAACTATCTCAACGAAAGTGTGGAGATGGGAAGCTTGTATCATCATGAATAACTGGATACAATTAAGTTGCTTAATGGAAATACTTTACTCAATAAAGTATAGCATATGAAATTTGTATAACGAAGCTTTAGGATTAGAAAACTTGTATAAACACAACTAACTCAACGAGAGTATGGAGTTAGAGAACTTGCCTTGGGCATAGATTAAACCATTATAATCCAAATCACAATATCCTATATACATATGTTAACATGAGATGATTAGTCATAATCAACACTACATCACGTATGGTTTCAATGTCTAACCATGTAATCAAATCATATTCCTAAACGATAATAAATTCGTTAGGTATTAACACCATGTTCGTTCAACACATTACAATACTATAATAACATAATTTATTTGGTCTTATAGTATTATTATCAAAATTTCAGACTTCTGTGCAAGGCAAAAGTCATTTCGAACGATACGCTAGAGTGGCGGCCAGTGGCGCCACTGATTTTATCTTGTGTTATATTGCGGCGTGAGGTGGCGCCCCGCCATGAAATATCTGAGGACTCGGTCTTGTGGACATGAAGTCCGGTCAAGCGATGATTTTACGCTAAAGCGCGAAACTTGATTATTGGGCGTGAATTTTGACGTCACCAAAACTCACAGAACCAAAACAGAAGAACAGAGCCAAAGCTACTATCTTAAATTTATAACAACAATTCGCCCTAACTCACATGTATAACTTATATAAATTACACATACACGTTAACAATCATATCTATACCAATTACCAACAATTGAACAACAAATTTAAAAGACATAAATCACTAAAAAAAATATTAAGTTAAAACTCAAAACTCCATTGTTGACAAATAAAATACAGTGAACTGAAATTCAACTGTTATCAACCAAATTCGATTCTTTTGAAATACAATCATACCAACATATACATCAATTAACATGTATAGTTCAATTTCACAATTTTCACAATTAATATGTACTATTTTTGATATCTCTACAAATTCTATACGTACATCTATATACCCACTGTAAAACCAATTTCTTCCTTTAGCCTGTAATTAGCATAAAATATATATATATATATATATATATATATATATATATATATATAGACATGCTAGTGATAACAATTACAACTATACGTACACATGCTTCTCTAACCATTTTATACCAACATAGTTTTACAGAGAGTTTTGTAAAAATCTTTTACACAGTAAAGTTGAAGAACAAAGACAATAGGCATCATAAAACCATAAATATATATATGTACATATATTAAGGTTAGAGAAACCCACCTTTTTGTTTTGCTTACGAATCTTTGTTAACAGACTTGCTTTGGACAATCACACACTTGGCTTCCTTCCTCTCAACTCTCTGAACTTCCTTTCTTTTTATTCTCTCAATAATAGACTAGGTACTAACAATGGGCGTAAACCAAAACTGATATACATAGAATAAAACTGATATGGCAATAATAAGCCTATTTATTATATCAGTTATCAAACATATAACGTATAACTTATAAATATAAATATATTTCATTTATATATTTGTTTTATTTTATTAATAATTTAAAATCCACAAGAAATCCAAAAGCCATAGGCTTTGTTTGGCAAACCATTTAAAAATAAAGGATTAATATACTTAAACCTTGTTTGGCAAAACTAAATTAAAATTACTTTAATTTATTTTAATAATTCTTTATCACATAGTTATTTGTCACACTTTATTTAATAACAACTTATTAAATAAATTACTTAATCACATAACTCAATCCACATAACACATTATTTAACAAATAAATAATTAACTAATCACATTAATTATTTAGCAAATAAATAATTAACTAAATTAACTTCAATCAAATTGAACAATTACTTATTCAATAATAAACACATCCAATCAATATTTATATAAATCAATAAATATTTATAATTTACATTTAAAAATCTAGAATCTTTCACTCTCCAACTTTGTATTGCTTCAATTTTGTCGAATTAATGAGATACTCCATGTTTTGACACCACGTGCCCAAGGAATGCTACTTCCTCAAGCGAACTCGTATTTCTTGACACTGGCATATAGCTTGTTATTACGAAGCCTTTGCGATTACCGACTTAAAATGGCGCTCATGATCTTCACACTTTTGGAATAGATGAGGATGTCATCAATAAAGACAACAAACGAATCGATCCAAATATTCTTTGAACACACGGTTCATCATATCCATGAAAGCAAAGGGGAGCATTAGTCAATCCAAAAGACATGACTAAGAATTCATAATGCCCGTCTCAGGGATTCTCGAAAGCGGTCTTCTAATATCCTCGGTTTTAATCTTCAGCTGATGATATCCAGAACGAAGATCAATCTTTGAAAAGAAATGTGCTCCTTGCAACTAGTCAAACATGTCATCAATGCGAGGTAGTGGATACCTATTCTTGATGGTGACATGGTTCAATTCTCAGTAGTCAATACAAAAGTCGCATACTCCCGTCTTTCTTCATTACTTAATAAAAAGCAGAGCACCCCGAGGAGATGTACTAGGATGAATAAAACCGATATCCAACAACTCCTGTGGTTGGACCTTTAACTCCACGAAGTTCAATAGGAGCCATTCGATATGGGGTTTTAGAAATGGGCTTTGTACCGGTTCAAGATCGATAAAGAATTCAACTTCACGTTACGGGGTAGACCGGAAGTTCTTGAGAAATACGCGGGAAATTCACTAACAATGTAAATATTATTCAAATCGGACGTGTTTTTGTTCAAGTCCGTGACATGGGCTAAGAAAGCTTGACATCCGTTTTTTAATAAATGAATAGCTTTATGGCTTTATATGACAGTGATTGACTTTAATGGTTTTGTTGTTTGAATTCACATAATAGGTTGGTTAGGAATATGAAAACTAACAACCTTACGAAAATAATCAATTTTAGCATGATGCGTGGTTAACCAATCAATCCCTAAAATCACATCAAATGCAAGAATTTTCAACGAAATAAGATTGGTAGGTAATGTTACGGTTCCAACTTGAATCAAGCAAGATTTATAAACAGTAGATGTAATGAAAGTTTCTCCTAATGGAGTCTCAACAGATAAGTCAAGGTCTAATTTCTCTGGAGTCAAGTTTAAACGTTGAGCAGAAGCAGGAGAGATAAAAGAATGGGTAGAACCGGTATCTAATAAGGTATAGACTTTGCAAGAGTTTATGATTAGCTTACCCATGATCACCTCATTTGGGTTCCTCATATTTTGGGCAGTCACGACAAATGCCCTTCCCAGAACCACCGACTTTGACTTGTCCAGGACAGCCTTTAAAGTCACCATCCCCGTTGAACTATGTTTCGCAACTAGACAATCTCTAGCTATATGACCTTCCTTTCCACAGTTATAACACACCTTGGATTGTTGTGGGCAGTTTGGGCTGATGTGTCCCTCTTTCCCGCATTTGTACCAAGCGACCGGTGCTCGTTCTCCTCCCTAAGAAACAGTTGATGTTTGTGCTGACGTCTTTACGTTGTCATTGTTGTACCTTCTCTTCTTGAAATCTCCTCCCGACTCACTCCTTCTATTATCACGGCCACGATTACCACAAGAGTGGTTACTGCTTTTGTCTGAATGTTTTCCTCCCTACTGGTTTTCATTGCTCCGATGACTACCGCCTTGAACATACTCATTATCTCGCTCTAATAATTGAGCCATGTTTACAACATCTGAATATAAAGAAAATTTATGAGAGATAAGATATTTCCGAATCTCGGGTTTTAGACCTCTCAGAAACATCCTCGTCATTCGTTCCTCATTCTCGACCAAATGAGGTGCAAACTTGGATAACTCTGTGAACTTCGCCTCATACTGGGACACCGTCATGTTGTTTTGTTCCAGTCTGATAAACTCTACCTCCTTCATATGACGAATACTTTCGAGAAAGTACTTGTTATTAAACAGTTTCTGAAATGTTTCCCAAGACATGTTGAGTGCGGCAGGCAGGGTACGCTTCACAGACTCCCATCACTAGTCTGCCTCACCGCGGAACATAAAGGTGGCGAATGGAACCTTCTGTTCCTCCGTGCATCCCAAGACATCGAATATCTTGGTAATTTGCTTGACCCACGTTTCCGCCTTGATCGGATCCGGCTTTCTAATAAATTTTGGTGGTCCCAACTCCTTGAACTGCTTGGCTATGACAAGCCGCGCATTGTTATCATTTCCACCCGTATTTTGTGCATGAGTCTCCTTCGTCTGGTTTTGCATAAACTGCAAAAAGCTCATAAACATCTCATCATTCATCATTTGTTCGGTAGTGTTGTTTATAGGAGGAATATTGCCTTCATGTTGCACATTCCCTTGGGTGGTGATTAAAGGTGTCTCCACGGTCTGATTCACTTCATTTTTAATATTTGCAGCTGCCATTCTCAAATAATGCCACAAAACAAGGGTTAATTGACATGTCACATATTATCCATATACTCTGACTGACCAAATAAATACCAAATAAACTTAGTCAGGTCATACTAGTGAAGGAATTTCCCGTCTCTCCCCTCCTAGTTCTTGTCTCACATCTCAGCCAGGGATCATATCCCTAAGCTTTGATACCAACTGTGACGCCCCCAAAATAGGTATACATCACCCATTCTGAGTCCCCAAATACATGGTACAGAAACAAATACAACTTCGGTAATACAATTGTCGTGAAAAATACGAAAACACATATACTGTGAGTTTGAATACAACTATTGTCTAATAGAGAGTATACAAGCTCAAAAGGAGTCCTCATTACAATTATTGATACACTATTTTACAAAATAATGAGGACTACTAAAACAACTATCTTGAATCATCACCCCATACCCCGGCTAGTTCCTGCTAAATTCTCTCCTCCTGAGAAGAACAATGGAACAAAAAGGAAAAGGGTGAGCTCAACTAGCCCAACAAAGAATATTATGACTAAGATAATATACAAAAAATTATCATTAGTCTTCAACATGGAAAAATCTGATAAAATATAATAGACAACAAGTTTTAGATCAACAACTGCAGCGGAAACAACAATCCATTAGAAGAGTCAAGTAGAGAAAGAATTCTACTATCTTCTAAGATTTAAAAGTCCATCATCAATATTTTATCACTGTAACATCAATCAATATACATCTTGAATCAAATATTCATCTTTTCACTACATGCCAAAGATATTCATTTGTATCACCAGTTGGTCGTGTTCATCTCAACACATGTTCATCTTTGCACTACGGGCCAAAGATATTCATTAGGTAATCATTCATCTTTGCACTACAGGCCAAAGATATTCAGTAATATCATCATTTAAGACTGAGGATGATGAAAAATATTTTAAAGAAAACGACTCCTGTGACGCCCCCAAAATAGGTATACATCACCCATTATGAGTCGCCAAATACATGGTACATAAACAACTACAACTTCATTAATACAATTGTCGTGCAAAATACGACAACACATAAACTGTGAGTTTAAATACAAATATTATCATCTAGACAATATCCACACTTAAATAAGTCCTCATTACAATTATTAATACACTATTTTACAGAATAGTGAGGACTACTAGAACCACTTCTAGAACCATCATTCCACACCCATTGAGTACTTGCTACATTCTCGCTTCACGAGAAGAAAATGGAACAAAAGGAAAAGGGTGAGCTCAACTAGCCCAGTAAAGAACATTATGACTAAGATAATGTACAACAAATTATCCTTAGTCTTCAACAGGGAAAAATCGATAGAATACAATAGACAACAAGTTTTAGATCAATAATCTGCAATGTTGAAACAACAATTCATTAGAAGAGTTAAGTAGAAATGAAATCTACTATCATCTATGAATTTAAAAGTTCATCCTCGATATTTTATCCTGTAACATCAATCAATATACATCTTGAATCAAATAGTCATCTTTGCACTACAAGCCAAAGATATTCATCGATTAATTCATGTTCATCTCAACACTGCTCATCTTTGCACTACTGGCAAAAAGATATTCATCGATTAGTCATGTTCATCTAAACACTGCTCATCTTTGCACTACGGGCCAAAGATATTCATTATAAAATCATTCATCTTTTGCACTACGGGCCAAAGATATTCGATTATATCATCATTTAGGACCGAGGATGATGATGAAAATATTTTAAAGAAAATGAATCCAGTGAAACAAAAGAACAATTATTAAGGATTCGTACTTTACAAAATCCAAGTTCAAAAATACTTCATAAATAATTAGAGTGGGGTAAAATTCAAGAATGAAGACCAAAACATAGATCCAATCAAAGATAGGAATCATAACAGACAATCTTGGACACATAAAAGAAAATTTAATTTTTTTGTGAATAGTATCGTATTCGTGAATAGTGTCGTATACGTGAATAGTGCCGTATACGTGAATAGTAACTCCGACACTAAAAGATAGAAATTTCACAAAAAATATCATCATGCTTCGTGAATAGTACTCGTGAATAGTAACTTATGAATAGTAATTCGTGAATAGTAACTCGTGAATAGTAACTCATGAATAGTAACCCCAACATGAAAAAGTTCCAAATTTGATACAAATTCAAACCAATATTTCGGCATAGTGATATTGAAGAAATAATATCATTTATGAAGAAAATAATCCCCCTTACCTTAGAAAGAATTGTACTTCTGACTGGAATACTGGATATAGTGCTAAAAGAACTTGCACCGTATAGCAATACTCAAAGTACTAAAATACTCACAAAAATACGCTCGATATATAGAGAGAGAAAGAGAGAGAAAACTTTTGTTTCTGGTGTGATTTTCAATTCTAACTTAAGCACCCTATTTATAGGAAAATGCTTAGAACACCAAAGCAGAAAATTGAATATAATAATATTATATATAAAACAAATTCCTACGCCCACTTTGAAATCTGATTTCAGCCATCTAGCACATGTTAAAGATGTCCACAAACATTTAAAAAACGTTTTTCTTTTAAAACATAAATAAAACTTTCAAAATCAATTATTTCGGAACTTCAGAACTTCAATAATTCATAATAAATAGCCATTTTATCAGAAAATTTGAATCTCACGAATTGTTATAGGAAATTCAATTCTTTACAACTTTGTAGAAGAAAGTTTTTCCAAATTCTAAACAGAAATTGACCGAAATCCATAAACGGGCGATTTTACAAGCTATAATCAAATTTCAGTCAAGAAATGGGGTCCACCGACACACAAAACATGTGTTAATCATTTAATGCAACAAAAATACCCTTCTTCCTCATATACTCATATATCCCAGATTCATTGTAAAACTATAACCATTATTATATTATTAAAATATAATAATAAATTATTTTATCAGAAAAGAAAAAATATCATTTTTTAACAATTGTCACTTTAAAAATTTTCTCCATCTATATCCACATAAAATCGATATTTTCCTCATCATATAAATCAATAATTAATTATTCATAAATAATATTACGAGAATCACGATCTTGCAACCAGTAGTTCCCGAGAAAGAGGGGCTTTCGATAAGAATTTCTCCTTCTTGCCGCAATTAGGTGACCAAACCTCTCCTTAGATGAACTTTCTAGACATTGCCAATAATGTTATCTAATAATATTGTTCGGATAATATGAATTATTGCTCAGATAATGAAAAATCGTGTATTGACAATTATTGAAACAACAAATAATATAAAATATCAACGTAGAAATTATTGAATCAATAAAATCTTTGAGCGATAATTCTTGTAACAATTATTGAGTAGTGCCTTCTTCTTACGTAAGACTCAATAATTGGTGCAATACCGTGTCTACTTTGTGAACAACGCCAGATTCTTGTGTTTTAACCATCGGGTATTCCAACGGTATTATTGGTAACAACTACGGCGTTATTTATAAACAACTTATACTTGTCATTTTCTTCATCCAATCGCTTTACATTATGGGGCCCATTACAAGGCTACGCAGCATTTCGTACGAATATTCCCCAAATGAAGAATATTCCACGACCAAACGAATATTCTCCGACAACAATGAGTATTTTATAACCACTTGCTTATTTGAAATATTTGCGCATTTTACCCATAACTAACCACATTAATCAAATCAACCCCTTACTATTTCAAAATAATAATTAGAGGAAATTAAATCTTCATTTATAAAAAGTTGGGGCCTTACAACCTCCCCTCCTTATGAAATTTCGTCCTCGAAATTGACGTACGTACCTGGTGTTTCGAAAAGGTGAGAATACCTCGCTTTCATTTCCGTTTCCAACTCCCAGGTCATTTCCTCAATAGCATGGTTCCTCCACAAAACTTTGACTTGTGGTATGACCTTTGTGCGTAGGACATGCTCTTTCCTATCCAAGATCTTGACATGTACCTCCTCGTACGTTAAATCTTCTGCTATCTCGTCTGGTTCTAACTCAATAATATGGTTCGGGTCGTCCGCATATTTACGTAACATCGATACGTGAAAAACGTTATGAACACACGTCATACTTGGCTGTAAAGCGAGTCTATAGGCTATAGTTCTATTTAATCGAGGATTTTAAATGGACTAATAAATCAAAGGTTGAGATTTCTTCTCTTCATCAACTCTTACTTCTAGAATAACGCCTTCTTGCACCTTCTTCTTTATATTCATTAGCTCCGGTGTGTACCTTGAGCGGTTTTAACTTTATCGATTAAAGTCGGTTCTATGCGTATATTCGTTATCTTCACGATTCTTGGAATCTTTAACTCTATCTCCATCTTCGTATGAAGTCGTATTTAAATGGGTCTTTGTGTTAACAATATCGCACTCAATGTATCGCATATGATTTCTACTCAACACGTCAGCTACCACGTTCGTTTTTTTAGGATGGTATTGAATGGTATGGCCGTAATCTTTTAACAGCTCGAGCCAACGTCGTTGCTGCATGTTGAGTTCTACATTCCTCGCTCCATTCAAATTTTGTATCTTTTCGAGTCAGCTGAGTTCATAGAGTAGCGATTCGAGAAAATCTTTCCACAAAATATTCGATAATAACCAACTAAGCATAGAAAGCTACGTATTTCGATTATTGACTTAGGTTGCTCTCAACTGTGACTCATATCCCAATCTTGGATAGCACATCACAATGACACCTATCAGTTTACTACCACACAAATATGGCGTCCCCTACAGAGAGTCTGGCTTCTGTATTCCACAAAGGAAGTCACCAGATAAAGGCTCAAAGTGCAAAACTTCTATGATTGAATTTTTAACTCACAAGTTCAATAGAGCCATGAGATTTTAGAAATGGGTTTTGTCTGGGTTCAAAGTCGATATAAAATTCAATATCACACTTTGGGAGTAAGCCAAGAAATTCTTCAGGAAATACATCAGGAAATTTACTAACAATAGAAATATCATTCAAATCTGACATATTTTTGTTCAAGTCCATAACATGGGCTAAGAAAACTTGACATCCATTTTTCAATAAACGAATGACTTTATGGCTTGATATGAAAGTGTTTGACTTCAATGGTTTGGTTGCTTGAATTCGAATAACAGGTTGCTTAGGAATATGAAAACTAACAACCTTACGAAAGCAATCAATTTTGGCATGATGAGTAGTTAATCAATCAATCCCCAAAATTACATCAAAAGTAAGTATCTTTAAAGAAATAAGGTCAACAGGTAATGTGATGGTACCAACTTGGATCAAACAAGATTTATAAATAGTGGATGTAATGAAAGTTTCTCATAACGGAGTTTCAACAGATAAGTCAAAGTCTAATTTTCTTCGGAGTCAAGTTTAAACGTTGAGTATAAGCAGGAGAGATAAGTGAATGGGTATAATCGATATCTAATAAGGTATAAACTTCGTAAGAATTTATAATTAACTAACTCGTGTTAACTTTGTTCGGGTTCCTCGCATTCTGACTAGTCACGACAAACGCTCTTCCAGGAACCGTTGACTTTGACTTTTCTAGGACAGCCTTTTGAGTCACCATCCCCGCTGGATTGAGTTTCGCTACCGTACAATCTCGAGCGATATGACCTTCTTTTCCACAATTATAACATACCTTGGAAGGTTATGAACAGTTTGGACTTATGTGTCCCTCTTCTCCGCATCTGTAGCATCTAACTGGTGGTCTTTCTCCTCCTCTAAAATTCGTTACTGGTGTTGGTGCTGTTGCCGACATCTTCCCATCATCATTAAATCTTCTCTTCTTAAAATTTCCACTTGAGTTATTTCTTCTATTATCTTGGCCATGATTACCACCGAAGTGGTTACCATTTCTGGCATGATAATTTCCTCCACGATGGTTATCATTGTTTCGATGACCGTAACCACCGGTACAATTATCATCGAGTTGTTGGTCATTATTCTTCAGTTGAGCCGACTCATTATCGCGCTCCAATAACTAAGCCCTATTCACAACATCTGAATATAAACAAAGTTTGTGAGAAATGAGGTATTGACGTATTTTGGGTTTCAAACCTCGTAGAAACATTCGCGTCATTCTCTCCTCATTATCAACCAAATGTGCTGCAAATCGAGACAACTAGGCAAACTTAGGTTCGTACTGCGACACGTTCATATTTTTTTGCTCCAGCTTGATGAACTCTACCTCCTTCATGTGACGAATACTTTCGGGAAAGTACTTGTCGTTGAACAATTCTTGGAACTTCTCCCAAGACATCTTGGTGTGGTAGAGTTTGAGTACGCTTCTGATTCCCACCAATAATCTGCCTCTCCTCGTAACATGAAAGTGGCAAAAGGAACCTTTTGCTCCTCTGAGCATCCCACGACATCAAATATCTTAGTGATTTCCTTTATCCATGTCTCTGCCGTAAGTGGTTCTGGCTTTCCCAAAAACTCCGGCGGTCCTAACTCCTTGAACTGCTTAGCGGTGACCATCCGTGAGTTTCCAGTGTTTCCACCTGTATTTTGAACAATAGTCTTTCTCGTTTGGTTTTCATGAATTCTAGAAAGTTCCTAAACATACCATCGTTAAGTCATCTCTTTCGGTGGTGTTGTTCACGGGAGGAACATTGCCACACACTGTTGCGTTCTCCTCATTGGTGAGCAAATGTGTCTCCACGGTCTCATTTACTCCACTTTATTAACATTCTCGATTGACATTCTAAAATATCTTCCATAAAACAAGGGTTAATTTAACAAATTAACAAATCACATAATACCCTATATTATGACCGACCAATAAATAAGCTTAGGTAGGACACACTTTAGCGAAGGATTTTCGTCTCTCCTCTCTAGTTTTATTCCCGATCTCCGCCAAAGATCATATCCCTAAGCTCTGATACCAACTGTGACGCCCCCAAAATAGGTATACATCACCCATTATGAGTCGCCAAATACATGGTACAGAAACAACTACAACTTCATTAATACAATTGTCGTGCAAAATACGACAACACATAAACTGTGAGTTTAAATACAAATATTGTCATCTAGACAATATCCACACTCAAAAATAAGTCCTCATTATAATTATTAATACACTATTTTTTTGGAATAGTGAGGACTACTAGAACCACTTCTAGAACCATCATTCCACACCCGACTAGTACTGCTACATTCTCGCCTCCTGAGAAGAAAAATGGAACAAAAAGGAAAAGGGTGAGCTCAACTAGCCCAGTAAAGAACATTATGACTAAGATAATGTACAACAAATTATCCTTGGTCTTCAACAGGGGAAAATATGATAGAATACAATAGACACCAAGTTTTAGATCAACAACTGCAACGGAAACAACAATTCATTAGAAGAGTTAAGTAGAGAGTGAAATCTACTATCATCTATGAATTTAAAAGTCCATCCTCAATATTTTATCCCTGTAACATCAATCAATATACATCTTGAATCAAATAGTCATCCTTGCACTACAGGCCAAAGATATTCATCAGTTGGTCATGTTCATCTCAACACTGTTCATCTTTGCACTACTGGCCAAAGATATTCATCGATTAAATCATCTAAACACATGTTCATCTTTGCACTTCTGGGGCCAAAGATATTCATTATAAAATCATTCATCTTTGCACTACAAAAGCCAAAGATATTCGGTTATATCATCATTTAGGACTGAGGATGATGAAAAATATTTTAAAGAAAACGAATCCAGTGAAACAAAAGAACAAATATTAAGGATTTGTACTTTACAAAATCCAAGTTCAAAAATACTTCATAAATAATTAGAGTGGAGTAAAATTCAAGAATGAAGATCAAAACATAGATCAAATCAAAGATAGGAATCATAACAGACAATCTTGGACACAGAAAAAGAAAATTTAATTTTTCTGTGAAAAGTGTCGTATTCGTGAATAGTGTTGTATACGTAAATAGTGTCGTATACGTGAATAGTAACTCCGACACTAAAAGATAGAAATTTTACAAAAAATATCATCATGCTTCGTGAATAGTACTCGTGAATAGTAACTCATGAATAGTAACTCGTGAATAGTAACTTGTGAATAGTAACTCATGAATAGTAACCCCGACATGAAAAAGTTCCAAATTTGATAAAAATTCAAACCAATATTTCGGCATAATGATATTGAAGAAATAATATCATTTATGAAGAAAATAATCCCCCTTACCTCAGAAAGAATAGTACTTCTGACTGGAATACTGGATATAGTGCTGAAAGAACTTGCACCGTATAGCAATACTCAAAGTACTAAAATACTCACAAAAAGATGCTCGATATATAGTGAGAGAAAGAGAGAGAAAACTTGTGTTTCTGGTGTGATTTTCAATTCTAACCTAAGCACCCTATTTATAGGAAAATGCTTAAAACACCAAAGCAGAAAATTGAATATAATAATATTATATATAAAACAAATTCCTACGCCCACTTTGAAATCTGATTTCAGCCATCTAGCACATGTTAAAGATGTCCACAAACATTTAAAAAACGTTTTTCTTTTAAAACATAAATAAAACTTCCAAAAATCAATTATTTCGGAACTTCAATAATTCATAATAAATAGCCCTTTTATCAGAAAATTCAAATCTCGCAACTTGTTATAGAAAATTCAATTCTCTACAACTTTGTAGAAGAAAGTTTTTCCAAATTCTAAACAGAAATTGACCGAAATCCATAAACGGACGATTTTACAGGCTATAATCAAATTTCAGTCAAGAAATTGGGTCCACCGACACACAAAACATGTGTTAATCATTTAATGCAACAAAAATACCCCTCTTCCTCATATACTCATATATCCCACATTCATTGTCAAATTATCACCATTATTATATTATTAAAATATAATAATAAATTATTTTATCAGAAAAGATAAAATATCATTTTTTTAACAATTGTCACTTTAAAAATTTTCTCCATCTATATCCACATAAAATCAAAATTTTCCTCATCATATAAATCAATAATTAATTATTCACAAATAATATTCTTTGAATCACAATCTTGTGAACCAAGCCGTTCCCAAAAAGAGGGGCTTTCGATAAGAATTTCTCACTACTTGCCAAGCAATTAGGTGACCAAACCTCTCCTTAGAAATGTAACTTTCCGGACATTGCCAATAATGTTATCTAATAATATTATTCGAGGATAATATGAATTATTGTAGATAATGGAAAATATTGTGTAGTGACAATTATTAAAACAATAGTAATATAAAATATCAACGTAGAAATTATTGAATCAATAAAATCTTGAATAGTAATTCTTTGTAACAATTATTGAGTAGTGCCTTCTTACGTAAGAATCAATAATTGGTGCAATACCGGTGTCTGCTCTTTATGCAACAACGCCAGACATTCTTGTGTTTTAACTACACGGTATTCCAACAATATTAGCAGCAAATAACTACTACCGTTATTTATAAACAACTTATACTTGTCATTTTCTTCATCCAATCGCTTTTACATTATGGGGCCCACACAAAGGTCACTACCAGTCGTCTAATATTCTCTCGGTGAAAGAAGAATATTCCACGACCAAACGAATATTCTCCGACAACAATGAGTATTTTATAACCACTTGCTTATTTGAAATATTTGCGCATTTTACCCATAACTAACCACATTAATCAAATCAACCCCTTAATATTTCAAAATAATAATTAGAGGAAATTAAATCTTCATTTATAAAAAGTTGGGGCCTTACAACTCCAGTGAGATAAAAGAACAAATATTAGGGATTCGTAATACAGTTTATCCAAGATCAATAATACTTCATAATAACTAATTTTGAAGCAGAATTCAAAATAAAGATCAAAACATGGATACAATCAAAGATAGTAACCATAATAGACATCTTGGACAAAAGAAGAAAATTTCATTTTTCTATGAATAGTGTCATATTCGTGAATAGTGTCGATATCGTGAATAGTAACCCCACACAAAAAGGTAGAAATTCCACAATAAAATCCATACCAATATTTCTAAAGATAATGATATTGAAAGAATAACATCATTTAGGAAGAAAATAACATCCCTTACCTCAAAATAACTGCATTTCGATCGTAATATCTGATATAAAGTCAAGGAAGCTTGTACTAGAACATCAACTCTCAAAGTATCTAAATACTCACAAAAATACGCTTTCGATAATCTAGAGAAAGAAAACGTATTTCTGGTGTGATTTTCAATTAAAACCTAAGCGTCTATTTATAGGAAAATGCTAGAACGCCATAGGAGACTAAAATAATAAAATAATATTATTTCTTTTCTTCCATTCTACGCGCACCTCAATCAAAGCCAGCCATCTTTGAAGAAAAATAGCAGCCAACATGTATTCAACACCAACAAAAAGTAGGTCCCGTCCATAATTTAATAAAAATTATTTTATTTTCTTAAATTTTTCTAATTCATAGAAAATAGCCCGCCTATCAGAAAAATACGATTTTTATGTCCATTCCACAAGAAATCAAATTCTCTACAACTTTATAGCTTTGAGTTTTTCCAAATTCCAAACAGAAAATATCCAAAATCCACAAACGGATGATTTTTAATACTTCCATTCCGACAAAATACTTATAAAACACCTCAGCATTAATTCCTTCATTTATAACTACATAAAATAAATAAATCAATCATTTATATCCACATCAAATAAATATATCCTTATCATATAAATCAATAATTAATTATTCACAAATAATATTACAGAATCACAACTATGACAACCAGACCGTTCCTAGGAAGGAGGGGGCTTTCTGATAAGGATTTCTGTGAGACCCCAGATTTTATGATTAAAGATTTAATTTTCTCAAAATATTTTTTCAATATTATGGTGTGGATTTGAGATAGTATTATAGTTGTGGGTAGTATTTATAAATTTTGAAAAGTATGCAAGTTGTTATATAATATTCGATTGGTCGGGGAATATCCTTTTTGTCTGGGAATATCCGTACGACGGTACATGTAAGACCCCGACTTATTATTAATGAAATTTAATTTTCTCTATTTATTATTTTGAAATAGTAAGGGTTGATTTGATTAATGTGGATAGTTATGGATAAAATACACAAATATTTCAAAATAAACAAGTGGTTATAAAATATTCATTGTTGTTTGGGAATATTAGTTTGGTCGTGGAATATTAAATGCTTTGTCGGGGAATATTAAATGCGACGCAGCGAACCATGTATGGGCCCCATAACGAAGCGATTGGATAAAAAAACGACAAATATAAGTTGTTTAAAAATAACAGGGTAGTTATTCTGCAGTTATCTTTGTTAAAATACTCTCGCTGGTTAACACACAATGAGCTTTACGGTATTGCACAAATTATTGATTCTTACGTAAGAAGGCACTACTCAATAATGGTTACGATAATTATTGTTCGAAGATTTTATTTTATTGATTTAATAATTACCGCGTTGATATTTTATATTGCTGTTGTTTCAATAATTGTCATTATACAGTATTTTTCATTATCGAAGTAATAATTCATATTATCTGAATAATATTATTAGATAACATTATTGGCAATGTCTAGAAAGTTACGCCTCAAGGAGAGGTTTGGTCACCTAATTACGGCCAAAGAAGGGGAGAAATTCTTATTGGAAAGCCCCCTCTTTCTTGGGAACTGCTGGTTGTCAATATTGTGATTCTGTAATATTATTTGTGAATAATTAATTATTGATTCATATGATGAGGAAAATATTTATTTTAGGTGGATATAGATGGAGAAAATTTTTAATGTGACAATTGTTGAAAATTGAAATTTTATCTTTTTCTGATAAAATAATTCATTTAAATATATTATTATATTTTAATAATATAATAATGATGATATTTTTACGATGAATGTGAGATTTATGAGTATATGTGGAGGAGTATTTTTGTTACCAAAAATATTTAAAGCATGTTTTATGTGTTCGATGGGACCCCATTTCTTGGTTGAAATTTGATTATAAACTTGTAAAATGCCCGTTTGTGGATTTCATCAATTTACTGCTTGGAATTTGGAAAACCTTTCTTACAGTAAAGTTGTAGAGAATTGAATTTCCTATAAAACTCGCGTGTTTCAATTTTTACGACAAAAGGGCTATTTATTGTGAATTATTGAAGTTCCAAAGCTCACATAATTGATTTTTGGAAGTTTAAATTATTTTAAATTAGAAAAACGTTTTATTTTACTTTTTCTAGAAGGTGGCATGTGCTTATTGAGCTGAAATCAGATTTCAAGAGTGGCGTAGGAATTTTGATATATATATTTATATTTTATTAAATTTTCTACTTTGGTGTTCTTCTAAGCATTTTCTATAAATAAGTGCTTGGTTAGAATTAAAAATCACACCGTAAACTCAAGTTTTCTCTCTATATATTATCGGCGTATTCTTGTGAGTTTTTGAGTATACTTTGAGTAATGTTGCTATACTGATGCAAGTTCAAGTCATAGCTTATATCCTGTTTCAACTAAAAGTCTTGCTTTTCGAGGTAAGGATATTATTTTAAATGATATTATTTCTTCTAATATCATTATGCCGAAGTATTGATCTTAACTTTTTAATCAAATTTGAAACTTTTAGTGTCAGGGTTACTATTCATGTATACGACACTATTCACGTATACTGTACTATTCACGAATACGACACTATTCATCGAAAAATGAAAATTTTCTTTTTCGTCCAAAATATCTATTCTAGATACTAGCTTTGATTGTATCCATGTTTTGATCATTCTTGAATTTTACACCACTATGATTATTTATGAGATATTTTTGGACATGAAATAGCTGAAATACGAATCCTTAATATTTATTCTTTTGTTTCACTGGGATTCGTTTTCTTTGAAATATTTTCATCATCCTCACTCCTAAATGATGATATTATTGAATATCTTTGGCACATAGTGCAAAGATGAATGATTTCTTGATGAATATCTTTGGCTCAGAGTGCAAAGATGAACAGTGTTTAGATGAACATGACCAATCGATGAATATCTTTGGCTTTGTAGTGCAAAGATGAATATTTGATTCAAGATGAATATTGATTGATGTTACGAGGATAAAATAATGATGATGGACCGTTAAATTCATAGATATTAGTAGATTTCACCCTCTGCGTAACTTTTCTATGAATTAATATTTTCCGCTGCAAATATTGATCTAAAACTTGTTGTTTAATGTATTCTCTCGATTTTTCCTGTTGAAGACTAACGATAATTTGTTGTATATTATCTTAGTCATAATATTTTTTGATCGGGCTAGTTGAGCTCACCCTTTTCCTTTTTGTTCCATTTTTTTCTTCTCGTGAGGCGAGAATATAGCGAAAATACGAGCTCTGGGGTATGGAATGAAGGTTCTAGAGAGAGTTGTTTAGTAGTCCTCACCATTTTTGTAAAATAATGTATCAATAAATGTGATGAGGATTTATTTGAGTATAGATATTGTCTAGAAGATAATATTTGTATTCAAACTCACGCTTTACTATATGTAATAATAAAGTTGTAGTTGTTTACATACCATGTATTGACAACTCAAAATGGGTGATGTATACCTATTTTGGGGGCGTCACAGTTGGTATCAGAGCTTAGAGATATGATCTCTGGCGGAGATCGGGGAATATAACTAGGAGGGGAGAGACGAGTAAATCCTTCGCTAGTGTGTCCTACCTAAGCTTATTTGTTAGTTGGTCAGTATATAGGGATATTATGTGATATATTGATTTCCTTAATTAACCCTTGTTTTATGACAGTATTTGAGAATGTCGACTAAGAATATTAACAGTGGAAATGAGACCGTGGAGACGCCTTTACTCACCAACAAGGAGAACGTGCAACAGGCTGGCAATGTTCCTCCTATGCACAACACTACTGAGCAGATGATGAACGAGGGGATGTTTAGAAGCTTTTTGCAGTTCATGCAAAATCAGACGAGGGAGACTCGTGTTTAAAATACAGGAGGAAATCATAGCAATTCACGAGTTGTCACAGCCAAGCAGTTCAAAGAGTTGGGACCACCAGAATTTAAGGGAAAGCTAGATCCGATCATTGCGGAAACATGGGTCAAGCAAATTACCAAGATATTCGATGTCTTGGGATGCACGGAGAACGAAGGTTCCATTCGCCACCTTTATGTTCCGTGGCGAAAGGACTATTGGTGGGAGTCTGTGAGCGTACCCATCCAAATTGCACTTAGCATGTCTTGGGGAGACATTTGAAAACTATTTAATGACAAATACTTTTCCGAAAGTGTTCATCATATGAAGGAAGTGGAGTTTATTAGACCGAGGCGAGAATAACATGACGGTGTCCCAAAGACGAGGCAAAGTTTGCGAGAGTTATCGTGTTTGCACCTCATTTGGTGGAGAATGAGGAACATATACGACGCGGATGTTTCTTAGAGGTTTGAAACCCGCATACGTCAAGATCTCATTTCTCATAAATTTTCTCTCTATTCAGATGTTTGTAAATGGGCTCAATTATTAGAGCGAGATAACGAGTACGGTCAACCGAGGACCACAACCGAGGATAATCTGGGAGATAGCAGTCAACAAAACAACGATAACCAACGGAGAAAGAAAAAGACGGACAAAAATAGTAACCACTCTGGTGGTAATCATGGCCATGAAAATAGAAGAAGCGAGTAAGAAGGAGATTTTAAAAAGAGGAGATTTAACAACGACCATGTGAAGACGATGGTCTTGGCGAAGAATCGGTTCCAGGAGGGAACGACCACCGGTCAGATCTTATAAATGCGAAAAGAGGACATATCACCAAACGCCCTAGCGATTCAAGGTATGCTATAATTATGGAAAGGAAGGACATATCGCTTTCGAGATTATGCGGTAGCAAAACCTAGTTCAATGAGGGCGGTGACTCAAAAGACCGTCCCAGAAAAGTCAAAGTCAACAGATCCTGGAAGAGCATTTATTGTGACTGGTCAAAATGCGAGGAACCCAAACGAGGTGATCACGGGTAAGCTATTTATAAATTCTTGCGAATTTTATACCTTACTTGATCTTTGGTGCTACCCATTCATTTATCTCTCCTTGTGCTCAACGCTTAAACTTGACTCAAGAAATTAGACTTTGACCTATCTGTGGAAACTCCGTTAGGAGAAACTTTCATCACATCCACTGTTTATAAATTTTGTTTGATTCAAGTTGGCACCATCACCTTACCTGTTGACCTTATCTCTTTAAAGATACTTGCTTTTGATGTGATTTTAGGGATTGATTGGTTAACTACTTATTATGCCAAAATTGATTGTTTTCATAAGGTTTTTAGTTTTCATATTCCTAACCAACCTGTCGTACGAATTCAAGCAACTAAACCATTAAAATCAATCACTGTCATATCTAATCATAAAGCTATTCGTTTATTGAAAAACGGATGTCAAGCTTTCTTAGCCCATGCTATGGATTTGAATAAAGACACGTCAAATTTGAATAATATTCTGTTGTTATTGACTTTCCGACGATTTCTGAAGAACTTCCTGTCTACCCCGTAACGTGAAGTTGAATTCTTTATTGATCTTGAACTGGTACAAAGCCCATTTCTAAAACCCCATATCGAATGGCTCCTATTGAACTTCGAGAGTTAAAGGTCCAACTACAGAATTATTGGACATCGATTTCATTCGTCTAGTACATCTCTTTGGGGTGCTCTGTTTTTTATTCGTAAAGAAGAAAGACGGAGTATGCGACTTTATATTAACTATCGGAATTGAACCATGTCACCATCAAGAATAGGTATCCTCTACCTCGTATTGATGACTTGTTTGACCGATTCAAGGGGCACAATTTTTTCAAAGATCGATCTTCGCTTACGGATATCATCACCAAGATTAGAACTGAGGATATTTCAAAGACTGCCTTTAGAACTCGGTACGGGCATTATGAATTCTTAGTCATGTCTTTCGGATTGACTAATGCTCCTCCGGCTTTCATGGATATGATGAATCGAGTATTCAAGGAATATTTGGATCAATTCGTTGTTGTCTTTATTGATGACATCCTCATATATTCCAAAAGCTGTGAAGATCATGAGCACCATTTAAAGCTAGTACTCCAAAGGCTTTGTGAAAACAAGCTTTATGCCAAGTTGAAGAAATTCGAGTTCTGGCTTGAGGAAGTAGCATTCCTTGGGCACGTGGTGTCGAAACATGAAGTATCTGTTGATCCGACGAAGATTGAAGCAATACAAAGTTGGGAGCAACCGAAGTTGGTGACTAAAGTACGTAGTTTTTTGGGCTTAGCTGGTTATTATCGGAGATTCGTGGAAGGGTTTTCTCAAATCGCTACTCCATTAACCCAGCTAACTCGGAAGGATACAAAATTCGTTTGGAGCGAAGAATGCGAGAAGAGTTTCCAAGAGCTTAAGATGAGACTTATTTCGGCACCTGTTCTAACAATACCATCTGGTTCGGATGGATTTGTTATCTACAGCGATGCTTCGGGCAAAGGGTTAGGATGTGTTCTCATGCAACATGGGAAAGTCATAGCCTATGCCTTGCGACAACTTAAAGAATATGAGAGGAATTATCCTACTCATGATCTAGAGTTGGCAGCAGTCGTTTTCGCACTAAAGATATGGAGACACTATCTATATGGGGAGAAAGTGGAGATATATTCAGACCATAAAAGCCTTAAATATTTCTTCACTCAAAAAGAACTCAACATGCGGCAGCGACGTTGGCTCGAGCTATTGAAAGACTACGACCACACTATTCAATACCATCCTGGAAAAGCGAACGTGGTAGTGACGGCGCGTTGAGTAGAAGATCATATGCGGAATGAGTGCGATGATGTCAAGTATACGCATAAGCCAACTTTAATAGAAAAGTTAAGGTTGCTCAAGCCACCGACCCAGAGCTGATGCGTATGAAGAAGAAAGTACAAGAAGGTGCTATTCCGGAAGCGAGAATTGATGAAGAAGGAATACTTCGAGTCCACTCCAGACTTTGTGTTCTTAACGACTCTAATTTGAAGTACAAGATTATGATGGAGGCACACAATACACCATTTTCAATCCATCCTGGAAGTACCAAAATGTATCGTGATCTTCGACATACATTTTGGTGGAATAATATGAAGAGAGAGATTGCAAAGTTTATCTCAACGTGTTTAACTTGTCAACGTGTAAAGGCGGAGCATCTAGTACCTAAGGGTCCATTGTAACCACTTGAGATTCCGAAATGGAAGTGGGAACACATTACCATGGATTTCGTTACGGGTCTTCCTACTTGGTTTCTCTAGGCATCAATGCCATTTGGGTTATTGTTGATAGATTAACCAAGTCTCGCTCATTTTTCTTGCCGTCACGGAGACTTATTCCTTGAACATCTTGCTAGTATATATGTAAATGAGATTGTGAGGTTGCATGGCATGCCAAGATCCATAGTTTGGATCGTGACCCAAGATTCACTTCAAGATTTTGAGTTAGCTTGCAAAAAAAAGCTATGGGCGCAGATTTACGATTTAGTTCGGCATACCATCCTCAAATGGATGACAATCGTAGAGGACTATTCAAACTCTTGAAGATCTATTAAGACTCGTGTCCTGAACTTCAAGGGCAGTTGGGATAAGTATTTACCATTGGTGGAATTCTCCTACAACAACAATTATCAGGCAAGTATAGGTGTGGCTCCATTCGAAGCATTATATGGACGAAAAATGTCGCTCTCCAGTATGTTGGAACGAGGTGGGTGAAGCAACATTGTTGGGACCCGAGTTGGTACGTATGACTACGGAAAAGATCCAAATGATTCGACAACGTATACAAACGGCACAAGATCGACAAAAGAGTTATGCAGATCTTCATCGAAAAGACGTGGAATTTAGTATTGGGGATCACGTATTGTTGCGTGTAGCTCCATGGAAGGGAGTTACAAGATTTGGGAAGAGAGGAAAGCTCAATCCATGATTTATTGGTCCATTTCAAATTCTTGACCGAGTAGGAAATGTAGCCTATAGACTCGCGTTACCTCTGAATATGTCTCGTGTTCATAATATGTTTCACATATATGTACTTCGTAAATATTTGAAAGACCCGAACCATGTTATAGAGTTAGAACCGGACGAGATAGCCGAAGACTTAACGTATGAGGAGGTACCTGTCAAGATCTTGGATAGGAAGGAGTATGTCCTACGCACAAAGGTCATACCACAAGTTAAAGTTTTGTGGAGGAATCATGCTATAGAGGAAATGACCTGGGAATTGGAAACGAAAATGAAAGCGAGGTATCCTCACCTTTTCGAAACACCAGGTACATACGTCGATTTCGAGGGACTAAATTTCATAAGGAGGGGAGGTTGTAAGACCCCAACTTATTATTAATGAAATTTAATTTTCTCTATTTATTATTTTGAAATAGTAAGGGTTGATTTGATTAATGTGGATAGTTATGGGTAAAATACGCAAATATTTCAAAATAAGCAAGTGGTTATAAAATATTCATTGTTGTCGGGGAATATTTGTTTGGTCATGGAATATTCGTATTGTCGGGGAATATTCGTACGACGGCGCAGCCATGTATGGGCCCCATAACGTAAAGCGATTGGATGAAGAAAACGACAAATATAAGTTGTTTAAAAATAACTAAGCGTAGTTATTCACAGAATTATCTTGTTAAAATACTCGGTGGTTAACACACGATAGCACCAGTATTGCACCAATTATTGATTCTTACGTAAAGAAGGCACTACTCAATAATGGTTACGATAATTACTTTATTCGATATTTTATTTTATTGATTTAATAATTGTTGCGTTGATATTTTATGTTGTTTTGTTGTTTCAATAATTGTCATTACACAGTATTTTTCATTATCAAAGCAATAATTCATATTATCTCGAATAATATTATTAGATAACATTATTGGCAATGTCTAGAAAGTTCTGTCTAAGGAGAGGTTTGGTCACCTAATTGCGCCGCCAGAAGGAGAAATTCTTATTGAAAGCCCCTCTTTCACAGGGGGCATGCAGTTTGTCAATATTGTGATTCTATAATATTATTTGTGAATAATTAATTATTGATTCATATGATGAGGAAAATATTTATTTTATGTGGATATAGTTGGAGAAAATTTTTAATGTAACAATTGTTGAAAATTGAAATTTTATCTTTTTCTAATAAAATAATTTATTTAAATATATTATTATATCTTAATAATATAATAATGATGATATTTTTACGATAAATGTGGGATATATGAGTATATGTGGAGGAGGAGTATTTTTGTTACCAAAATATTTAAAGCATGTTTTATGTGTTAAATGACCCCATTTCTTGATTGAAATTTGATTATAAATTTGTAAAATCGTCTGTTTGTGGATTTCGGTTAATTTACATTGCTTGGAATTTAGAAAACTTTCTCTTACGTAAAGTTGTAGAAATTGAATTTCCTATAAAAAGTTGCGAGTTTCAAATTTTCCGACAAAAAGGGCTATTTATTGTGAATTATTGAAGTTTCAAGCTCAAAAATAATTGATTTTGGAAGTTTAAATTATTTTAAATTAGAAAATGTTTTTCTTACTTTTTCTAGAAGGTGGCATGTGCTTATTGAAATGAAATCGATTTCAAGAGTGGCGTAGAATTTTGATATATATATTTATATTTTATTAAATTTTCTACTTTGGTGTTCTAAGCATTTTTCTATAGATAGGTGCTTAGGTTAGAATTAAAAATCACACCAGAAACTGAAGTTTTCTCTCTATATATTATCGAGCGTATTCTTGTGAGTTTTTTGAGTATACTTTGAGTAATGTTGCTATACGGTGCAAGTTCAAGTCATAGTTTATATCCCAAATGTTTCAACTAAAAATCTTGTCTTTCGAGGTAAGGGATATTATTTTAAAATGATATTATTTCTTCTAATATAATTATGCAGAAGTATTGATCTAAACTTTTAATCAAATTTGAAACTTTTAGTGTCGGGGTTTCTTATTCATGTATACTGACTTTATTCACGATATCTGAGTACTATTCACGAATACGACACTTATTCATCAAAAATAAAAATTTTTCCTTTTCGTCAAAAATATCTATTCCGATACTAGCTTTGATTGTATCCATGTTTTGATCATTCTTGAATTTTACACCACTATGATTATTTATGAGATATTTTTGGACATGAAATAGTAAAATCACGAAATCCTTAATATTTATTCTTTTGTTTCACCGGATTCGTTTTCTTTGAAATATTTTTCATCATCCTCAGTCCTAAATGATAATATTATTGAATATCTTTGGCCTGTAGCGCAAAGATGAATGATTTCTTGATGAATATCTTTGGCTCGTATTGCAAAGATGAACAGGTGTTTAGATGAACATGACCAATTGATGAATATCTTTGGCCTGTAGTGCAAAGATGAATATTTGATTCAAGATGAATATTGATTGATATTACAGGGATAAAATAATGATGATGGACTGTTAAATTCATAGATATTAGTAGATTTCACCCTCTACATAACTTTTCTATGAATTAATATTTTTCGCTGCAAATATTGATCTAAAACTTGTTGTTTAATGTATTCTCTCAGATTTTTCCCTGTTGAAGACTAACGATAATTTGTTGTATATTATCTTAGTCATAATATTCTTTACTGGGCTAGTTGAGCTCACTCGTTTCCTTTTTGTTCCATTTTTCTTCTCAGGAGGCGAGAATATAACGAGTACGAGTCGGGGTATGGAATGAAGGTTCTATAGAGAGTTGTTTAGTAGTCCTCACCATTTTTGTAAAATAATGTATCAATAAATGTGATGAGGATTTATTTGAGTATAGATATTGTCTAGAAGATAATATTTGTATTCAAACTCACAGTTTTACTGTTGTAATAATAAAGTTGTAGTTGTTTCTGTACCATGTATTGACAACTCAGGATGGGTGATGTATACCTATTTTGGGGGCGTCACAGTACAATCATTGGTGGACCCCACAATGGAATTATTATCGGATTGAGAAAACGACAAAAATATTATAATGAAAATAACGGCAGAAGTTTTACCGTTAACTGTTGAAACACCCGGTGTTAAAAGTACAGTAATACGCGTGGTTGCCTAGTAGCACACGATATTGATTATTGATGCTTTCGTGATAAGTCACTCAGTTTTGTTTTATTAGTATTATTAATATAATTAAACAGAAAAGTTTTTTATATAAAACATAATACTTTATAAAGTTATTCTATAAATAGAATATATAATATTCTATTATGTATAGTATTTTGCATAGTAATATCTTTTTATATAAAACATAATACTTTTATAAAGTTATTCGTTTTATTAGACTATAAATAGAATATATAATATTCTATTATGCATAGTGTTTTTCATAGTAATATCTTTTTATATAAAATGAATACTTTTATAAAGTTATTTGTTTTATTAGACAATAATTAGAATATATTAAATTTTATTATGCATAGTGTTTCATAGTGCCTGCATATAGTATTTTGCATAGTAAAATCTTTTTATATAAAACAGAATACTTTTATAAAGTTATTCGTTTTATTAGATTATAAATAGAATATATTATATTTTATTTAAAATATTTTGCTTTAAATAGGGATCGTCCGATTAAAAGTAAACCAATTTGGATCGTTCATGAATTAGCTACAATGCAATCCATTCTTCTATAAATAGAAGCTCATTCCTTCATTATTTCTTACTTAATTCATTTAAACTCTAGAGAGAAACTATAGAGAGAATTCTTCTTCTATAATCTTGAGCGTATTTCTTTAGAGTTTAAGAAAGCTTTGAGCGTAGTACAAGTTTTCTTCGAGTATATCCTCGCCTACCAAATAAAATACTCTTCTTTTTACTTGTAGGGATATTATTTGTTGTACTCGTAAGGGTATTCTTTCTTTCTTATTCATGAAGAGAACTTACATTATTCCATTATTTATTATTCATTGGAATAACTTTTGTATCTGTTGGATACCCTATACTTGGTGAAATTCTTCATTATTCCATTCTTTATCATTATGTTGGAATAACCTGGTTTATGCAAGTACCGCATACATGGTGAAATTCTTCATTATTCCATTCTTTATTATTCTCATTGGAATATCACGCTTGGGTGCATATTACCGACCGGGTTCCATTATTTATTATTCATTGAATATCATGTCCGTGCGTTCTTACGCATGACACAGTTCCATTCTTTATCATTCATTGGAACATCCCATCCGTGCTTTACGCATGACTGGTTTCGTTATTTATTATTCATTGGAATAACATGTATATGCGATCTATCGCATGCACGGTGATTTCTTTTGTTATTCCATTCTTTATTATACTCGATTGGTTAAAGTTTTAACTTCTATACTCCATGAAATTAGTGGAATATCCTTGATATTTGCGCTTCATCCAAAGATCTTTTCATGGAAATATTCTTCTGAGCATTCTTGAATTTTACTCCACAAAGAAGTATAATGTTGACAATTTGGGCGTTATTGGTTCTGGATAAATTAATTCTTGAACTTATTTTATTGAATTATTATGTCATTGTCATCATCCTCATGTTTATATTATGTTGAAAGTCATATGTGGCACATGTAGTGCATAGATGGACTTGGTATGATTATGACCGAGGATTATTCTGTATAATCATGACCGTAATGTTACAAATGATGTGGAAAAGTCCTCATTGGCCCGTAGTGCATTGATGGATGCTTTTGGTATGATTATGGCTATGGATTCTCTTGCCAAGGGGTGCAAAGATGAATTATTTTATGGCATGATCGGGACCGTTGATGAAAACATGATTATCTTTGGCTCGTAGTGCATGGATAATTCGTGGTCGTGATACTAAAGAATATCCTTGGCCTGTAATGCAGGGATGATTTGATGATGTGGATTATTTATTAAGCTGAGTCTCAGCGATAAAAGTGATGAAAAACCTTTTAAATCATAGAAGATAGTAGATTTTATTCTCTACCTGACTCTTCTAATGGATTGCTTGTTCCGTTGCAGTTAAACTTGATGTTTGTTATATTGTATCAGTTTAACTCTGTTGAAGGCTAACGATAATTTATTCTGCATTATCTTAGTCATAATATTTCTTACTGGGCACTCTTTTGCTTTCATTGTTCTCTTCAGGAAATGAGAACGTAGCAGGGACTAGTCGGGGGAAACAGAGTGATGGTCCTAGATGGTGCATTAGTAGTCCTCACTATTCTGTGAAATAGTGTGATAATAAATGTAATAAGGACCCCATTGAGTTGACAATATTTGTATTAAAACTCACAACATATGTTTAGTCATATTTTACACGACTGTTGTATAATTAAGTTGTATTTGAATTTTGTAGCATGTATTTGGCGACTCAAGATGGGTGATGTATACCTATTTTGGGGGCGTCACAGTTGGTATCAAAGCTTAGGGATATGATCCCTGGCTAAGATGTGAGACAAGAACTAGGCAGGGAAGAGACGGGGAATTCCTTCGCTAGTATGACCTACCTAAGTTTATTTGATATTTAATTGGTCGGTCAGAGTATATGGATAATATGTTACATGTCCATTAACCTTTGTTTTGTGGCAGTATTTGCAAATGGCATCCGAAAAATGTTGAGATAAGCAATGAAGCACATGAGACCATTGAGATACCTTTAATCACTAACCAGGTTAATGTGATGTCAGACGAAGAAGAAATTAGAGATATCTACGTGGTACGTGAAGAACTAATAGTTGCAGTAGTACACGGTATTGCACATTATTTTTGAATTATTGATTCTTACGTAAGAATGCACCACTCAATAATTATTACAGTAATTACTATTCAATATTTTATTTTATTGATCCAATAATTGCTTTATTGATATTTTATATTAATGGTGTTTCAATAATTGTCACTGCACAGTGTCTCCATTATCAGATCAATAATTCATATTATTTGAATACTATTGTTAGATAGCATTATTGGCAATGTCTAAGGAAGTTCTGTCTATAAAAGGGGTTTGGTCACCTAATTGCGCGCCAATAACGAGAAATCCTTATCGGAAAGCCTCCTCTTTCCTATGAACGACCTGGTTGTCATTATTGTGATTCTGTAATATTATTTGTGAATAATTAATTATTGATTTATATAATAAGGAAATATTTATTTTATGTGGATATAAATGATGGATATATTTATTGTGGTTATAAATGATGGAATTAATGTTGAGGTATTTTATCAGTATTTTGTCTGAATGAAGGTATTAAAAATCGTCTGTATGTGGATTTCGGTCATTTTCTGTTTGGAATTTGGAAAAAATTTCATCTACAAAGTTATAGAGAATTTAATTTCCTATGGAATGGACATAAAATTCATATTTTTATGATAAAGGGCTATTTATTATGAAATATTGAAGTTTCAGAAATAAATGTTTTTTTATTAAAAACATGGGTGGGCCCCACTTTTGGTTGGTGAAAAAATGTGCTGAAATTTTATTTCAAAAATGGTGGGCGTGAATAGTAGCAGGTAAAGCCATCAGGTAGCAAGTTAGTCTGCTATGGCGTTCTAAGCATTTTCCTATAAATAGGGTGCTTAGTTAGAATTGAAAATCACACCAGAATCATAAGCTTTCTCTCTCTATATTATCGAGCGTATTTTGTGAGTATTTAGATACTTTGTGAGTTGTTATTCAGTGCAAGTTTTCTTCAGCCTTATACCTGATATTTCAGCCAGAAGTATTGTTCTTTTGAGGTAAGGGATGTTATTTTCTTCATAATGATGTTATTCTGTCAATATCATTATAACGAAATATTGGTATGGATTTTATTGTGGAATTTCTACCTTTTTCATGTCAGGGTTACTATTCACGTATACGACACTATTCAGGTATATGGCACTATTCAAGAATACGACACTATTCACAGAAAAAATAAAATTATCTTTTCTTTGTCCAAGTTGTCTATTATGGTTACTATCTTTGATTGTATCCATGTTTTTATCTTCATTATTGAATGTTGCTCCACAATTGATTATTATAAGGTATTTTTGAACTTGGATAAACTAAAGTACGAATCCCTAATCTTTGATCTTTTATCTCACTGGATTCATTTTCTTTACGATATTTTTCATCATCTTCAGTCCTAAATGATGATAGTACTGAATATCTTTGGCCTGTAGTGCAAAGATAAATGATTAACTGATGAATATCTGTGTCCCGTGGTGCAAAGATGAACAGGTGTTGAGATGAACATGACCAATTGGTGATACAAATGAATATCTTTGGCCTGTAGTGCAAAGATGAATATTTGATTCAAGATGTATATTGATTGATGTTACAGGGATAAAGTATTGATGATGGACTTTTAAATCTTAGAAGATAGTAGAATTTATTCTCTACTTGACTTTTCTAATGGATTGCTGTTTTCGCTGCAGTTGTTGATCTAAAACTTGTTGTCTATTATATTCTATCAGATTTTTCCCTGTTGAAGACTTATGATAATTTGTTGTATATTATCTTAGTCATAATATTCTTTACTTGGCTAGTTGAGTTCACCCTTTTCCTTTTTGTTCCATTTTTTCTTCTTAGGAGGTGAGAACATAGCAAGAACTAGCCGGGGTATGGAGTGATGGTTCAGGATAGTTGTTTTAGTAGTCCTCATTATTTTGTAAAATAGTGTATCAATCATTATAATGAGGACTCCTTTTGAGTTTGTATACTGTCTATTAGATAATATTTGTATTTAAACTCACAGTATATATGTTGTCATATTTTGCACGACAATTGTATTACTGAAGTTGTATTTATTTCTGTACCATGTATTTTGCGACTCAGAATGGGTGATGTATACCTATTTTGGGGGCATCACAAGTAGTCCCACCAAAGGACTTTTTAAGCATATCCCACATTTCCATTGTAGTTTTGCACGACTCAAATTCGCCAATAAGGTCGTTGTCCATGTTGCTTAACATGGTAAAGCGCGCATAACAATCCTTCTTGACCCATTCATCGTAGGTTTGTTGTCTCGATGGTCTTTGAATAATTGGTGCCCTCCTCGGTAATTTGCATAGTGGTAGTTAAAGTTTCAAGCACATCGAACTCATTAAGCAGATATTGAATTTTTTTCGACGAAAGGTAATAATTTTTGTCATCCAATTTTTCACCTTTGTTAAGGTTAGCAATCATATTTTTAGAGGCCATTTAACTACAATAAGGTTCCACGAAGTATGAAAATAAGCACACATAATAATTTTGTCATTAAATCCTAAGTAATCGTAATTATTTAGTCTATTGGATAGAAATCGAAAAATCGCTAAGCTCATAATCATCATTCCATGTCATAAAATAAATAATTGTGATTAATTTTATTTTATATGACAAAATCCAAATGTCCCATTACAACAAAAATAAGGACGGGTTTATGAAACAAAAACCCCTATTGATAATTTAATTGTTCTTTAAGAGATAAAATCAATTAATTGAAGAACAAGTGCAAAATTACATTCCCTTACAAGGCTAAGATATAAATACATCAATACAAAAATTTTACATCAAAGATACCTACTATATCAATCTAATAATAAAAATGGGAATGTTGCACTTATCTTCTCATAATTATTTTATCTCAAGTCTCTATCACAAACGTCGACGTCGGGACTTTTATTTGTCCATTTTCGTTACTTGTTCTTTGGTGTTCTCATGTTAGGTGAGATTTGTTTGAAAAAACAAGTGAAAAAGGTCCGACATGTATCATGTCGACGATGGACTGTTAAGAGTCACCAGTTGGTTTTTTATATGGTTATACCAACACAACCGAGAAAAGGTTTGCACATTGACCTAGTGATGTGACACTGCTAACGGGTCTGTGAAACCGAGATTCATTAGGGTTCGGGGGCTTGATTATGCGGAGGGAAGGTGTTAGGCACCCCCCCCCCCCCGACATCCGTGTTACCATGGTGACCACCACTTTTCAAGAAACTGTTATATGAATATATGTGTGTGTAGGTCAATGTGCTATTATTTGGAAGTAGTGCGAGGCCTCATTCGCACCTATATACACAGGGTTGAATTTGTTTAAAAATTCAGTTTTAAACAAGATATAGCAGTGATGTTTTATAAAAGAGGTTTTTTCAAACCCTTGAGCTCAATAGTAATTGAGACCTTTTACACTCCCATTTTTATTAAGTGTTCGGCTTGATTGTTTTTAATTTTCGAGATGCGAAGCATCTTCGAGAAAATAATGTACAAAATAGTGCCGAACTCCTCGTGGGTATGAAAACCATCTGAGGAAATCCAAATATCGTGAATAATTAACAAGCTGCTTATAGTTGAAAATGTCCATCATTGGAACCAAATCTAGATCTAGTAGACTGAATCTGTGATAACATGATTCATAGGCTCACATGATGCCGCAATTGATAAGAAAGCAGTAAGCAGGTATATATATATATAAAAGCTGTAAATATATATATATATATACATGATCAGCCACCACGAAGCACCTCCATGGGGGATCAGAAATGTAAATAAAGTTGTAAAAGCAATCAACCTCCACGGAGTAGACTCCAAGCGGGACGGAAAAATAAAAGAAAGTCAGAAGATTTTCAAACCGCCATGAAGTAAACTCCAAAGGACTATATATATATATATATATATATATATATATATAAGCTGATAAATGCAATCTAGGATGTAAAATCAAGGCTCATCGAACAAAGTTCGACACACAGTTCATATATATAAGTATATATATATATATATATAAAAGCAAATAAACGCTCCAGACCAAAGTCTAGGCTCATCGAACAGAGTTCGACACACAAGTTCATATATATATATATATATATATATAAATATATATACGGTCAAGATCAAGAGCATTCTCCTTAAATAGCATTCTTTTATTAAAATTAAATGTTTTTGAGGGACGCGCGGGCATTTTTGTAAATACAATGCCACCGCCCCTCCAAAAAACGCACGTAGTTTTAATAAAAGAATTCTATTTAAGGAGGAATGCTATTTAAGGATAATGCTCTTGATCCTTATCGTATATATATATATATATATATATATATATATATATATATATATATATATATATATATATATCTCTGCATCAAGTCTAGGCTCAATCAAGGCATAACTCGATAATGTTAGTCCATATATAAAAAAAATATATATATATATAACTATATATATATATACAAACTGAAATGAAACCACGGACTGAAGTCCGAGCATACACACGCAACACGACTCCCAACGTGAAGAAAGGTGTGTGCAAAGATGAAGAGAAAGGCTTTAAAGTGTGTAAGAAGGCTTACAGTGGACTGCCAAAGAAGACTTCAATAACTTTAAATGGATGAACACTAGGCTTCCTCCGGTAAAAATATGACAAAATATAAGCTCACAAGTGTTTACAATGAGAAAGCACTCGATTTATAGCGTGTACAGAACAAATTGGACAAGGCTTCCTCACCGTTTCTCTTGCAAATAAGGCCACCCCAAGCCCTCTATATATAGAGGGGGGAGTCGCAGGTAGAAATATGGCTGCCCGGGATGCCCAGGATGCCCGACAATATGGGTCCCATCATGTCGAAGTACGTACACTAGGACAACGCACTGTTCGCTCGGACCTTCACAACTCTCGATCCGGGAGTACGATGGAAGCGTGCCATACCATTCCGGAAAGCTCTTTCCAAGAGATACACAATGACATAGGATTTTCCCTTTTTTGATTCTGGGAAGATGGGTTCATGACCGAAATGGCATTCTCGGGTTTTTGTTAAGTAGTTCGTTGAGCCGTTTTGCATAGTTTGCGCTCGAAAGTTAAGATATGGTTCTTGTGGGACTTCTATTGAAGTAATTTGTGTTGAAATGAGTTGATTTGTTTTTATTTGAAGTTGAGTTGGCAAAATGACCATTTTTCCCCTCCTGGGGTTATCTCCAGTTTTTACGCAGTTGTAGCAGTCTTTTCTCAGGGTTATCTCTGAGGTTGACTTGATGTTGACTTTGACTATCCTCAGGGTCATCTCTGAGGTTGGCTTGACCTCCTGGGGTTATCTCCAAGCTTTGAATCTGATCCCCCGAGGTTATCTCCGAGGTTGGAACTGATTTTCCCAAGGTTATCTCTGGGGTTGGAAACTGATTTTTCGGAGTTATCTTCGAGGTTGGAAACTGGATCTCCTGGGGATATTTCCGGGGTTGGAATTGAGGTTGTGGTCCTCCAGAGTGTGAAAAAGACGCTTTTGTCCTTCTGCATAGTTAGTCACATGAAAAAAAAATTCGAGTGTTTACAGATGCCCCTCTTTATCATGTTCATGCAATGCAATGGAATGGACGTGATAAAGATTACTAGACACTTAAGATATGACAAGGTATTTCTAATGATGCAAATCGCAATGTAATGAATGTTTATGATGAATGTTAAAATGTTTTCGCAAATCGCTGTTCGTAAATCGTACATCGCATTTCGCACTTCGCTTTTCGCATTTGGCCAAATCGCACTTCGCAACTCGCACATCGCAACTCTCACATCGCATTTCGCATATCACATTTCGCAGATCGCATTTCGCATATCGCAATGTAATGAATGTTATGATGAATGTTTAAAATCATTTTGCAAATCGCTTTACCTTTACCGATCATTGTTGATGCCTATGCTGGTGTTGACTCCAATGGTTTAAATTTAATCGTGGATGCTTGTTTGAAGAAGATAAGTTGAGATGTTTTCCACATCTCTAATAGGGATGACATTCTGGAATCACTAGACCTTCCCGATGTATACGATGGTAGTTTACAACGGTGCCTACCCTACTGATCTCCAAACTGTTTTGGTTCCCACTCGAATAGTGGCATACGAAGCTTTCACCACTAAACTGTCTTGATGTTGCGCTGGATGTCAATTGTTTAGAATACCAGATCTTCCAATACCTTCGCTGAAGTAATATTCCACGGATTACTTCACTAGACTTCGCCTGATGTTACGCTAGATTGATGATAACCACCAGATGTCTCACCCTTTTTGAGGTGATTTGGAGTTTTCTTTCGCTGTTTGGGTGCTTGTGCCCCATTTCCTTGAGCGCTTGATTCATAATCCAGTTGAACTGATGACTTGAATGCCGTTGACATCCCTGGAGGGTGAAACTCATTCTTTCGCTGCCCAGATTTGAACTTCGGTGTAGAGGCCTCAACTGATGAGGACTTGACGCATGTTAACATGTTTGATGGTGTAGATTTCCTTTGCTAGACCTTTCGTCGTTAGCCTTCTGCTCCTGAGTTAAGAACTTTTTTGAGAATTTTCCCCTTCTTTCGTAGGGGCATGCTTATGTCGCCATGATTTCTTTCAGGAGTTCTCCCCTTTCTTTTTGATGAGAGGCTTGATCCTATCTTAAGCTCCTTCCATTTCTTGGAATCGCAAAATGCCCCAGTCTTTTCGCGTGTTATTGTCAGGGATTCATACGAGAGACTCTTTTTGTTGACAAAATCGCAAGTGAATAATATCTGAATCGCCATTGAGATGATGATGGACCATGCTGATTGCACTGACTGGTGCATTTTCTACGTTAGGATGGTTGATAAATTCCCCAGTGTAAAGTTGTCGTTGCTTCTGAGATTTCCCCAATCTTGTTGTAAGGGACCCAATATCCGGTTGTCGCCAATTTTGAAATTTCCATAGCCTTGCTTGTTGTCTAGGGTAGTTGCTTTGACAGATGGGCTGATGTTGACAGCTCTTTCTGGTAGAGTTGTCTCTCTATTAGAGAGATAATGCTCTAACTCATAGGGATACCGTTGTTGCTGAGCGGGATAGCGCTATATCTTCCCGAGATATCACATGTAGTTGGCGGTAGATCTATTGGCTCGTGTAGAAACCCTTGGGCAGGAGATCACAACGTTATCTCCTTCTGAGAGGGAATCCATGTTGGATTTGATAGCCCACATATACACTGATTTGTAGATGGGCTTGTATTTTCCTGCATAGACTAGCTTAGCCATTTTGTCATGTACAGTACACATTGTATTTATCAAACAACATTATATATGGCAGGGAAATATATGTTGATTCACTTCTCTTTTAGTTGTGCCTTGTTACTTGCTTGATATTTGCTTGTTTCTCCAGGACTTTGTGATCTGGATGTATGTTGAACTCCTCCTTGATGGATGGATAGTGAGATGTCTCAAGATTTTTAGAATGGATCATCGATCTGTGTGTATTCCCTACCATTTTTGGTGTCTTGGGAATGATTTCTGTATGTGGCTATGGATATGAGTGTGTTTGTTTTTGTTTTTTTTCTTTGGTGAGACCGGACCATAAAACATGGTTGCCTACGTACTCCCGTGTTTTGGGGAGATAAGGTCAGCGTAGTTCGGCCCAGGTATAGGGCGGATTGCAGATGAAAAAGTTTAATCTCATGTACAGGATAAATTGAAGGTGTGAAAGGTTTAATCCCTAGTGGGATAAACTGAAAGTGTGAAAGGTTTTGAAAACCTGCGGGGAATGAAAGATCTGGTGATCCGAAACTAGGCTGCTGGTTAGAAAAGTGTTTTTCCCTAATGGGGCAGATGAGTGTGAAGCAAAGTTGTATGTAATGAAGGGTTAAAGAACCGGAATGACTGGCGATCTTATAATCCAACACCAGGATGTTTGGTTGATGGTATCCTCAGACATAGTACCATTTCACGGTGTTCGAGTTGATGAGTTATAGAAATTCATCGCCGTCCATTTCCTATAATCTGAAAGCGCCTTATGTCAATACCTCCTTGACAATAAACAAGCCTTCCCAATTTGGAGCCTTTTGTTGTGAAAATGTGAGGGTTGGCATGTCTTCCTTGTCATGCATGTTGATCAAGGAGGCTAAGGTTGCTAACGCATCCGCAAAATCATTCCTATTCCGCGGAATGTGGAGGAAGGATATTTCTTCAAACTCCGAAGCCATCTGTAGAACTTGTTGATGGTAAGGCATCAACTGTAGAACCTGTTGAAGAGCTTTTTTCTTCTTTTTTTTTCTTTTTTTATTTTTATGCATTAGATCGTGGAAAAGAGCCATATGGCTCACTGATAGGTAGCTCCGGCATTGATGAGACCAAATGACAATCGTCTGTAGCAAAAGGCTCCCCAAGGAGTGATGAATGCAGTTTTCTCACGATCCTTTTTAGCAACCATGATTTGATGGTACCCCACAAAGCCATCTGCAAGGGAGTATACGTCATACTGAGTCGTATTGTCAATGAGTATGTGGATGAATGGGACGAGAAAGCTATCTTTGAGACAAGCTTTGTTCAGGTCACTGTAATCCACGCAAACTCCCACCTCTCCTCCAGGTTTCGGCACGGGGACTATGTTGGATAGCCATTCAGGGTATATTGACACAATGATGATGCCGACTTGAAATTGTTTCACAATTTCTTCTTTAACTTTTAACCTCCACTCAGGTTTTAATCGCCTGAGCTTCTGTCTGAGTAGCTTGAATCCTCCTTTGATGGGAAAGCGATGAATGACAATGTCCGTGGATAAACCGACCATGTCTTCGTGAGACCATGCAACACATCCTGGAATAGGGTCAATAGAGTAACCATGTCATTCCTTTGGTTTGGAGTGAGGTCCGTACCAATCTGGATTTGTTTGGGGTTTTCTAAGGTTCCGAGGTTTAATCAAGATTTGGCTTGGGTTTGTCTTCGACCCATTCTTTGATCTCCTTAGGTATCTCATAGTCCTCTTGTATTTCCATCAAGTTTGAGTCCAACTTTACATCAAAGTTACAGTCCTTGTGGAGAATAAGCACCTCATCAGCAAGTCTAGGCACATCTAACTTTAGAGTCCTGAACCAAAATGTTCCCATTTAATATATGAAACTGTTCAATCACACAAAGTGTTAGCATGCAATGACAAAAGTAACTGCTAATACTGTACAGAAAAAGTAAGCAATTATTGCTATCTACAGGGCAGAATGAGTTTCTACCCGTTTTACCCTTGTCAACCAATGCAATGAGTACTGCTCCAATTGTCGAGGGCAAAGTCCTGGTGGACTGCAATGATGGAGGGGATGTCATCGTCCTCCTTCTCCCGAATGATGACCATTACGTCTGGGCAATCATCGTCTGGGGTGTATTTGTTTGTATGTTCATCATGGACAATGATGCTTATGCATGACATCATTCTGATGATGTCTTATTTAATTATTCGTTCCTCTTCTTCCATTGCAGGATCTGGAACTAGGATTTCTTTCTCCTTCACCGGTATCGGTTTAGGAAATAACATAGTCATTACATGGGCATGCACCTTTATCGGAGACCGTATAGGCTCAGGAACTGTATGTGGAGATAATCGCCATAAGGCTGAAGCTGAAGGAATCTATCTGTGCTTATGAGGATTCCTGCGACTGGAACTAGAAGTATCTGGACCTTGGGTTCCTCCTTGTACGGAGGATTCAGCATGTACGGGTATCCTTGTACCCTGAGTAGATTGGTGTAGCTCTTTAAGCAGAACAACCAAATCTGTGATTTGTTTACTTAATTCGTCGAATTCTTCGTGAGAAACTGGATTAAGATCAGTCTGGTCAGATGAAGACATAATTGGTTGTAGGCTCGTGGCCTCTTTGGATTTTGATCGGGTTACTGGACCAATTATATCCCTACAAAAAAGACTTATGTAGTTTAGTCTTACTGCATGTAGCAATATTACATAATGTATCCGTTTAGGAGTATCGTCCTGCGAAACAGATGTCAGTTGACAAGATAGCATTTTAGGTTTTGATATAAAGGGAAGGTATTTACACATATTCCTTCATATTTTCCATTACATTGAGATTTACATGGAAATGAAATTATAAGTAATTGAATTTACAAGTAATTGAAATGTAAAATTATGAAGAGACTTTCCTCCGCGTTTGGTTTATCAGAGGCTGACCTATCTTAGGTTACTCTCGCGGTTTTTCGACATGAAGGTTCCTAAATCATCGCAATTTACTTGACGGGAAGTTAATCCGGTCTTTCAACTGGAGCGAATTTGGGTGGTGCCTTTCCTGAACCTTGTTGGAATTAGTCTTCCTACAAGTCCAGTAATTAAACATCGACAGGATAGCCTCCTGGTGGAGGGACCAGACAATATACATTCACATACATTGCGTCTCACCGTATGGAAATGATGACATGTGCGAAGCACTAATATCACAGGCAGATATGGTGCGAAGCACTAAGTGCAATAAGTAAATGCATTCTTACACATTCATTCCAATGTAAATGCAATATCTACATACAAGAATATAATAGTTTTGAAAAGATTGTAATAGCAGCTTAAGCCCTCTTACTGGTGTCCCCAGCAGAGTCGCCACCTGTCAACGTCGGGACTTTTATTTGTCCCTTTTTGTTACTTGTTCTTTGGTGTTCTCATGTTAGGTGAGATTTGTTTGAAAAAACAAGTGAAAAAGGTCCGACATGTATCATGTCGACGATGGACTGTTAGGAGTCGCTAGTTGGTTTTTTATATGGTTGTACCAACACAATCGAGAAAAGGTTTGCACATTGACCCAGTGATGTGACACTACTAAACGAGTTTGTGAAACCGAGATTCATTAGGGTTCGGGGGCTTGATTATGCGGAGGGAAGGTGTTAGGCACCCCCCGACATCCGTGTTAGCACGGTGACCACCACTTTTCAAGAAACTATTATATGAATGTGTGTGTGTGTAGGTCAATGTGCTATTATGTGGAAGTAGTGCGAGGCCTCGTTCGCACCTATATACACAGGGTTTGAATTTGTGTAAAAATTCAGTTTTAAACAAGATATAGCAGTGATGTTTTATAAAAGAGGTTTTTTCAAACCTTTGTGCTCAATAGTAATTTAGACCTTTTACACTCCCATTTTTATTAAGTGTTCGGCTTGATTGTTTTTAATTTTCGAGATGCGAAGCATCTTCGAGAAAATAATGTACAAAATAGTGCCGAACTCCTCATGGGTATGAAAACCATCTGAGGAAATCCAAACACTCTGAATAATTTATAAGCTGCTTATAGCTGAAAATGTCCATCATTGGAACCGAATCTAGATCTAGTAGACTGAATCTGTGATCACATGATTCCTAGGCTCACATGATGCCGCAATTGATAAGAAAGCGATGGCGGTATATATATAAAAGTCAGAAATATATATATATATATATATATATATATATACATGATCGAGCACCACAGAAGCACCTCCTTGGGGATCGGAAATTTAAATAAAGTCAGTAAAAGCAATCAACCATACCACGGAGTAGACTCTGGGAGGGACGAAAAAAATAGAGAAAGGCAGAAGATGGTCAACCGCCACGCAAGTAAACTCGAGTACGACTAAATGTAAATATATATATATATATAAGCTAGTAACGCATTTGGATGTAAAATCCAGGCTCATCGAACAAAAGTCCGACAACAATTTGATATATATAAGTAACTATATATATATATATATATATATATATATATATATATATATATATATATATATATTAAAGCGATAACGCTACTTGATGTAAAATCGAGGCTCATCGAATATATATATATATATATATATATATATATATATATATATATATATATATATATATATATAATAATAGCAAGTAAACGCTCGGCAGAAAGTCTAGGCTCATCGAATAGAGTTCGACACACAGTTCATAAATATAAGTATATTTATATACGAAAGCAAATAAACGCTCCAGACCGAAGTCTAGGCTCAATCGAGGCATAACTCGATAATGTTAGTCCATATATAAATATATATATATATATATATATATATATATATATATAAGTATATATATATACAAACTGAAATGAAACCATGGACCGAAGTCCGGGCATACACACACAACACGACACTCAACGTGAAGAAAAGTGTGTGCAAAGATGAAGAGAAAGGCTTTAAAGTGTGTAAGAAGGCTTACAGTGGACTGCCAAAGAAGACTTCAATAACTTTAAATGGATGAACACTAGGCTCCCGCCGGTAAAAATATGCCAGAATATAAGTTCACAAGTGTTTAAAATGAGAAAGCACTCGGTTTATAGCGTGTACATAACAAATTGGACAGGGCTTCCTAGTCGTTTCTCTTGCAAATAAGGCCACCCCAAGTCCTCTATATATAGAGGGGGGAGCCATAGGTAGACTTGCAGCTGCCCGGGATGCCCAGCAATGTGGGTCCTGCCGTGTCAAAGTACGTACACTAGGACAACGCGCTGTTCGCTCGGACCTTCATAACTTTCGATCCGGGAGTCCGATGGAAGCGTGCCTTACCATTTAGAAAAGCTATTTCCAAGAGCTACACAATGACATAGGATTTGACCTTTTTTGATTCTAGGAAGATGGGTCCATGATCGAAATGGCATTCCTGGATTTTTGTCATGTAGTCCGTTGAGCCGTTTTGTGTAGTTTGTGCTCGAAAGTTAAGATATGGTTCTTGTGGGACTTCTATTGAAGTAATTTGAGTTAAAATGAGTTGATTTGATGTGAGTTGAAGTTAAGTTGGCAAAATGACCATTTTGCCCCTCCCGAGGTTATCTCCGATTTTCGCGCAGTTGTAGCAGTCTTTTCTCAGGGTTATCTCTGAGGTTGACTTAATGTTTACTTTGACGGTCCTCAGGGTCATCTTTGAGGTTGGCTTGACCTCGTGGGGTTATCTCCAGGCTTTGAACATGATCCTCGGGGTTATCTCCGAGGTTGGAACTGATTTTGTAACATTCCAGAATTTTATTGATTTATATAAGTATTTAATGGATATGTTTATTATTGAATACATAATTGTTCAATTTGAGTTGACGTGGTTTAGTTAATTATTTGTTGAATAAATAATTAAGGAGCTAAGAAAATTAATTGTTATGAGATTATATACCAATTTAATTTAATAAGTAAGCTAGAGAGCTTATAGTGATTTAAATAAATTATAATATTTTAAATGGGAAATTGTAATTTAAAATATTAGTTGGTCGAATAAAATTACAATTATAAAAGAAATTATAGTTATGTGATATTAAATTATGTGTTAAAGTAATTTAATAGATTAGTATTTGAATTGATTAAATTGATTAATTAATTTAATAGAAGTGTGACAAATAACCTTGCTATAAAGGAGTTATTAAAATAAATTAAAAGAGTTTAATTTAGTTTTGCCAAACATGTCTTATTTCATATTAAGTCTTTAATCTAATAGTGTTTTATCAAACAAGGTATAAGGATTAATCCATTTGTTTTAGTTAGATTTGCCAAACAAGGTATAAGGGTTAATGAGTTATTTTTATTAGCTTAACCAAACAAGCCTTATGACTTTTGATTTTCAAAATTTTATAACTCATGTCAGTTAAAATCCTATACTTAATATCTATATTATTATTATTATACGTTATATGATAATACGTAAACTAAAGTTGGGAGAAGAGAGAAGAAGAAGAAGAACACAGAGAAAATTTGAGAAAACTCTAGAGAGAAAGTGAGTGATTCTAACAGGTTTTTGAGAAAGGAATTGGAGAGAAGAAGCTTGAGAATAACCATCATCTTCTTAATCAAAGGTAGGAAATTAATCTTTTCTTTAAAAAGTTAGTTTTCTTTTTCTTCCAAAAAGTTCTCTGTGAAATTTTATAAAAGATAAATTGATGGTGTTTATGGTTATATGATAAATTATTGATTATAAGATGATTACATGAGTTTATATATATGATTATAGAGGAATTAGTTCATGTATGTATGTGTTTTGTGAAGAAAACCATATTACAGTGTTTACATGAAAATACATATGAATATGGCTTAATTTAAAATAGAAATTAAGGTTTAATTAGTTGTTAAATTGATAAATTGTTTATGGAAATTGATAGAGTATGTATAATCATAACTATGATGTTTTGAAATTTCTGTTTTGATTGAAAAACAAAATCACAGTGTTGATTTTCATTAAAAATGTCAACAATGGAGTTTTTGTCAAAAATAGTGAAATTGGATGATTTAAATTCGTTGTTTATGTTGATGTATGGGTAGAAACATGTTAGAAGTTCTTGAATTATATTTACATGAAGTTTTTGTATGAATTGCATTTGAATTAGTCTGTTAGAAACGAGCTTGTAGGCCAAATTGGCTTTTTCTGTCTTTATTCTTTGAAGTTGTCAATGAGATTGAGTTTTGCACCGCACTTAGCAACGTCAAAGATCGTTAGTGGCGCAACAACGCCATCACCACACCATAGTGTAACCGTGAAATGTATTCACCATGCCATATTGCAACTAACCATCTTACATAGTATACACTTGTCAGAATAAAGCATGGTATGCCAATGTAATTAACAGAATGTTCTGACAGTTTTGTTTAAGTATCCAAAACTTGAAAATAAATGTTATGTGTTAATAATATGAATGTTAAATGATAATTTCAGTAGTATTAAACTATGAATAAGCATGTTATCAAGAGTTAATTAGTATTAACATAGTTTGATTATGTGAATTGGTAATTTAACCTACACGATGTATATATTTTGTTTATATAGATATAAAATGTTGGTAATGACTAATTATGTCATGATGACATATGTATAGGGTATTGATTCAAGTTGTAAGGTTTAGCTTGTGCTAAAGGCAAGTTTTCTAACTCTATTTTATAATTGAGCAAGTTCTCTAACTCTAAAACTTCATTATGCGAGTTTGATTTTGTTGAATACATTATTGTTTTGAATTCAATTTCAATTACACAAGTTGCTAACTTTACACTTTCGTAGAGTTAGATTGTTTATTATTGATAAAGCTCTTGTATCTATTGGTTCATTAGAATACAAGTATTCCAAATCTTATATTTTATTATTGAGCAAGTTCTTTAATATGTAACTTGTGATTTAGCATGCGAGTTGTTCTATTTTAATATTCTAGTATTGAACAACTCTATTGTTCAAATTACTATTCATTATGCATGTTTAGTACCCAAATTCTCAATAACCTTGAATGTTATGATTATTCAATGCTTATGCTATTAGATTATTTCTAAAGCATAATGTTAATTCACAAATTTCAATTCAGTTATGATTATTCCATAGCATATAGTTATTTCTTTTGTAATCAACTAATCCTAGTTGATTACCGTTGAATCATAAATTACCCTGTAATGTATCCAAACTAAACTTACTTTGGTGCGGACTCGTATTCTAAATACTGAGATGAAAAACTCTTTTAATAGAGGTTTACGCTTAGCGTTGAAATGGTTGTGCACAATACATTGTCATGAAAGGGTTGATCCCACTAAATACGTGGAGTCCTTATAGTCTTATATTTCGTTAAAGTTAAAGTTAAAAGATTACTTATAATCTGTGTGGACATGATTAAGTGGTCATTAGACCCTTAGTGAATGTTATAATTTTCAGAAAGTTAATAGAATATATTGTTCAGTTCTATTGAGCCTAATATTGGCAATTGATGTAAAAGTTTGAAGATTTATTTATTGTTATTTCCAGTGGGCCTTGTTTGCTCACTCTTGCCTGCAAAATTTCTTACAGCTAAAGTTGAAACGGGTGATGTACCTAGCACCAGTAAGGGAAAAGGAAAGATGAATAAATACTGAAGACCTGTAATAGTTTTGATAGTTTACTTTCAGACTTTGATTTAAAGATTGTAATGAAGTTTATTTAAATTTCCGCATTTGAATGATTGTTGTTAAAGGTTAGATAACCTGGGAGATTTTATTTAAGTTTTATCCTATATGGGCAGGTTTTTTATTATTCAATTTATTATAATTAAGTAGTTAGAAATGAATGTTTTGATTAAGTGAACACCAAATCTTGAGGAAATGAAGTACCAGGATTTGGGGGTGTCACAGGTTGGTATCAAAGCTTTAGGTTATGAACCTTAGGTGGGGGGACAAGCCTTAGGAAGTAACCTTTGAAAAGATAGTGGAGATAACTCTTATCGAGTTTTAAGAAAGAAGTAATAAAACACTTATGTGCTTATGTGTTTATAGTTTATGTACTCGTGAGTGTCGAGTAGTAATGATTAATAATTAAAACTTTAAAACTTTGTTGTCAGGATGAATAATGTTGGAGAATCTAGTCAGGCTAGAGAGGAGGGACCTCAAATGCCTATAAAGGAGGAGCCTCGCGACATTCAGGTAGTATGGGAACAACTACTGCCACGGGAGTCAGCCCCGTTGGTCACAGTAGTTGAAGATGATGATGATGACGTGGAAACAGATAAGGAGGATCCCATTGAGTTACCACAGGAGGATGAGGATGATGAGGACGAGGAGGAAAGGATTTCACTTAACTCGATAGCTGGTCGTATATACGATGAGGTGCATGACCGTAACGTGGAACTTCAGGATACAGTTGAGGAGTTGCAGGAGATAAATAGGCCAACAACAAACTGCAATGACACAAAAAATGGCGAGATCCGAGGATCGTGAGGAACGATTGACAAATGTCGAGGAGAAACTAAATCTGCATGAAGGAGAGAAAAGAGCAACCGATCAAGTGGTCACCGAATCGAAGAACAAGTTTGAGAGAAGAAGCTACTAAGAGGGAAAGAGCTGAAGATGCATACGAGGAAGCTTATCAACGAACTGGAAGAGCAGTAAGGAACTCACAGGCGAAAAGGATGAAGATGGAAGAGATGGATAAAGTATTTGACACCGCAATTAATCGAGCTCAAGATCGGGTCATGGGATATCCGATTCAGTTTGAGACGCTGCCATCATATGTATTAGATCGCAAGACAATGTTTCGAGTCATGGAGGAAGAACGTGATAGGGCTAAGAAGTATCTTAATAGAACATCGTAGTTGTTGTACGATGAGTGAAAGGTTAAATAAATTGTAAATCCCAAGTGTTATGCAACCTATGGGATATGACTATGATGTTGTCCTGAAACTTTTGTAGTTCGTGAAAGTAATATGTAGATAGCAGAGATGCTATTGTTTTATGTTTTCCAAAAAGGTTTTGAATAAATAAAAGTTATTACTTTATTCAAAGTGTTATGTGTTATGTGGTTATTTCTTTTATGGAGGCAAGTTAATTAGAAAATACTTAAAGAAGCTGATTTAGTCTAATAGATGTTTTGTTTTAACAGAAAATGCCTCCCAGACATGAACCACCCCAACAGAGAAACAATGAGAGAACTACCAATAACGACAATGTTGGCGGTAATCCCGTTCAACAACTAGTGACACTACTGACAGGAGCGTTGCAGAATCAACTACAAAACCATGGTACAACGTTTAAGGATTTCAAGGCGGTTGGAGCACCTAAATTCCGTGGGTCTATGAATCCAGTCGAAGCACAAACCTAGATTATGGAGATAGAAAAAGTATTCGATGTCGCTAGGGAAGGGGATGATCAGAAGACTGCTTTCGCAACGTTCATGTTGAAAGCAGAAGCTAGTTATTGGTGGTAGGCCAATAAAACTCGTGAAGGGCTAAGAGTGATGACATGGGATAGGTTCAAGGAGTTGTTCTTCGAGACCTATTTTCCGGAGAGTTCGAAGAGTCAGCTAGAAGTGCAGTTTCTGGAACTAAAACAAGGAACGATGACTGTATCCGAGTATGCCGCAAAATTCAATGAATTGTTGAGGTTTGCGCCATATCAAGTTAGAAACAGAGACGGCGTAAAGGCGAAGAGATTTGAACAGGACCAAGCCACGGGTCATCTGAGTAGGGCATCCTGCTCGATTGAAGACATTCTGCAAAGATAATGGAGAAAACAAAGACTACCAAGGTGGAGGCGCGAGAAAGGACAAAGTTCAATCAGGAACAAAAGAAGAAGAAGAATGAGAATGAGATTAAGAATGGAGGAGGTAGCGGTGGAAACAACAACAACAACAACAACAACAACTTGAAGAAGAAGTGGAATGGGAACATGGGTGATGGAAACCATCAAGGTAACCAGCAAAACAAAAAGTTTGAAGCATGTGCGACATGTGGGAAATTTCATAAGGGTGCGTGCTTAATGGGGAAACGAGTTTTATTTAATTGTGGTCAGGAGGGTCACATCGCCCCAAATTGCACTCAACCGAAGAAGAATGTATGCTTCACGTGCGGATCCAAGGATCACTTTGCTCGTGAATGCCCTAAGAAGAGGGAAGGAGTGACAACCAAAAGCAATGGAGGTAATAATGGAAGTACATGGGCCATTCAGGACCTCTGCAACATCAAAACAAACCTACGGCCAATGAACCTTCAACATGGTATGCAAGATCTTTGTCGCAATCAAAAGATGTGGTGTCGGTATTATCCCAATCAATGATATTAATGCATATGTATTATTTGATTCAGATTGCTACTTGTTCGTTTATATCGATGAATTTGCTAAGAGGTTAGAATTGCCTGAGAAGAATGAATTTTCCTTTGAACATAGAAATTACGAATAAGGAAGTAATCCTGTTAGATTCAGTATACAAGAACCTGTAGGGGTGAACATTAAGGATAATATCTTGTTGGTAGATTTGATTCGATTAGACTAAGAATTTGATGTAATTTTGGGAATGGATTGGTTTTGTTCAAATACGGAGCGATAATTGACCGCCAAAAGAAGTGTAAACCTTATGACTCAAAATCAAAGGTAGTATTTCAATGTAGTAAGTCTCTAGACAAATGAAATGTCTCGGCGACTATCACGAGCCAAGAAATTATTGAGTCGAGGTTGTGTGGGCTATTTAGCTTACATAGTCGATACTCGGAAGAAGGGTGTAAAACTAGAAGAAATACCATAGTGAGGGAATTCAAGACGTGTTTCAGAGGATTTGCCGGGACTTCCTTTGACAGAGAAATTGAGTTAAGTGATCGACTTAAGCGGCAAGAAAGACCGATTTTGAAGGCCCGTCTGATGAATGGTTCCGGTAGAAATGAAGGAACCGATGAATACAATTGCAAGAGTTGTTGGACAAGAAATATATTCAACCAAGTGTATCGCCAGTGGGAGCGCTTGATTTTATTTGTTAAGAAGAAGGATGGATCAATGCGTCTTTGCATTGATTATAGAGAGATTAAACAAAGTCACTATTAAGAATAGGTATCCGTTGCCCTAGAATAGATGACTTGTTTGATCACCTGAAGGGTGCTAAATATTTCTCGAAAATAGATTTGAGAAGTGGGTATCACCAATTGAAGGTAAGAAAGGAGGATATACCTAGAACGGCATTGGTAACTCGATGCGGACATTACGAGTTTACGGTGATGTCTTTGGTTTAACAAATGCCCTACTTTGCGTTCATGGATCTGATGAACAGGGTGTTTAAACCATTCTTAGACAAGTTTGTGGTGGTATTTATCGATGACATTCTAGTGTATTCCAAAACTCAAGAAGAACACGTGGAACATTTACGTTTGACATTGGAAACACTAAGGAAGGAAAAGTTGTACGAAAAATTCTCTAAGTCTGAATTTTGGCTCGATCGTGTACAATTTTTTGGGTCATGATTGACAAAGATGGGATTTCAAAGGATCCATCAAAAGTGGAAGTCGTAATCAATTGGGAACAACCAAGGACACCTTGAAGGTGAGGAATTTCTTGACCCGCCGGTTATATAGAAGATTCATCCAAGATCTTTCTAAGATAGCCACTCCGCTAACAAATTTGACAAGGAAAGTCAGTAAAATTCGTTTGGACAGAGAGAAGTGTGAAGAGAGTTTCCAAGATTTGAAGAAAATGTTAAGTATGGCACTGTGTTGACATTACCGGATATAATATGAAATTTTGTGGTGTATAGTGATGCCTCACACAAAGGGTTGGGTTGTGTTCTTATGCAGAATCGACAAAGTTATTACCTATGCATCAAGACAATCAAGGATTATGAGAAAGGGTATCCCACTCATGATTTGGAATTAGTACGATTGTATTTGCTCTGAAGATATGGAGACACTATCTTTATGGAGAGAAATGTGAGATCTACACGAGACCACAAAAAGTCTCAAGTATATTTTCACTCGGAAGGATTTGAACATCGCGTCAAGAAGGTGGATGGAATTGATAAAAGATTATGATTGTGAAATCTTTTATCATCCGGGCAAATTGAATGTGGTGGCAGATGCTTTAAGCAGGAAAGGTCGAGAGAAGTTGATGCTGATAACAACTCAGGAGGAGCTCATTTCAGCAATGACAAAACTGGAGTTGGAAATCAAAATTTTAAAAGAATCTGACGAACAACTATTCCAGATAGAAGCTAGTCCAACTTTAGTGGATAAAGTGAAGAATGCTCAACTACAAGATGAAGAGTGTGGGAAAATCAAAGAGAATTTGGTTGAAGGTGGTAATGTAAAATACAAGGTCGATACCGAAGGATTACTACAGTTCGAGGGAAGAATTTGGGTTCCAGCAGTGCTAAAACTGAAAGACAAAATTTTGACCGAAGCTCATAGCTCAAAATATTCAATTCATCCAGGAAGCACGAAAATGTATCAAGATTTGTGTCGACATTTTTGGTGGCCAAACATGAAAAGGGATGTTCTTTGAATCGTGGCGAAATGCTTGGCGTGTCGAGAGAAAAAAGCCAAACATCAAAGACCCAGCGGATTACTCCAACCGTTGGAAATACCGGAATGGAAGTGGGAACACATCACGATGAATTTTGTGGTGGGTCTTCCAACTACTTAGAGAGGATGCGATGCGATTTGGGTGATAGTGGACAGACTGACAAAATCAGCGCACTTTCTACCAATAAAGATTAGATTCAATCTTGATCAGTTGGCAAGATTGAACATTAAAGAGATCGTTTTAAGGCATGGAGTGCCGATGATCAATTAATGTCCGAAGATAGAGATCCGTGATTCACGTCAAATTTCCGGAAGAGACTACAAGAATGCATGGGGACACGATTCACGAATGAGTACGAGTTATCATCCACAAATAGATGGCCAGCGAGCGAACAATTCGGACATTGGAAGATATCTTGAGAAGCATGTATCATGGACTTTAAAGGAAGTCGGGAAGAACAATTACCGTTGGTGGAATTTGCTTACAACAATAGTTATCACGCGAGCATCGGCATACCCACCTTACGAGGCATTATGCGACGAAAAGTCGCGTAAATCCACATCTTTGGGATGAAGTCGGTGAACGCCAACTATTAGGACCGAAACTAGTACAACAAAACTGGCGACGTTGTTAAACTCATCAGACAAGATTAGTAGCGACCAAGATGAAGCGAGAAAAGTATCTTTGATCAACACAGACAAGATCGTGCATTCGACGTAGAAACTTTTGTATTCCTAAAAGTTTCTCCCTGGAAGGGGAAAATTCGTTTTGGTAAAAAGGGAAATCTAAGCCCAAGGTTTATTGGACCCTTTGAAGTGCTGCGAAGAGTGGGAGAAGTGGCTTACGAGGTAGCTCTACCTCTAGAGTTGGAAACATTCATAATATTTTTCACATTTTGGTGTTACGACCATATAAACCCGACTACAAATATGTGATCGAGTACGAACCGTTGCAGTTTGAGAAAGATTTGTCTTATGAAGAGGTTCCTATCCAGATAGTCGACAGGAAAGAACAAGTGCTTAGGAATAAAGTGATACCTTCTGTGAAGGTGATATGGAGGAACCACAACGCTAAAGAAGCTACGTGGGAACTCGAAGAGAAAATGTTGAAACAAGACTCCACAGTTATTTGTTTAATCAGGTCTTCGATTACGGGGATGAGAATCTTTGTAAGTAGGGAAGAGTGTAACGGATGATTTGTTTGAGTCGTGATTCTGAGGACAGAATCCTTGCAAGGAGGGAATGATGTAACATTCCAAAATTTTAAAGTCTAATATTAAATATTTATTGATTTATATAAGTATTTAATGGATATGTTTATTATTGAATAAATAATTGTTCAATTTGAGTTGATGTGGTTTAGTTAATTATTTGTTGAATAAATAATTAAGGAGCTAAGAAAATTAATTGTTATGAGATTATATACCAATTTAATTTAATAAGTAAGCTAGAGAGCTTATAGTGATTTAAATAAATTATAATATTTTAAATGGGAAATTGTAATTTAAAATATTAGTTGGTGAATAAAATTACAATTATAAAAGAAATTATAGTTATGTGATATTAAATTATGTGCTAAAGTAATTTAATAGATTAGTATTTGAATTGATTAAATTGATTAATTAATTTAATAGAAGTGTGACAAATAACCTTGCTAAAAAGGAGTTATTAAAATAAATTAAAAGAGTTTAATTTAGTTTTGCCAAACATGTCTTATTTCATATTAAGTCTTTAATCTAATAGTGTTTTATCAAATAAGGTATAAGGATTAATCCATTTGTTTTAGTTAGATTTGCCAAACAAGGTATAAGGGTTAATTAGTTATTTTTATTAGCTTAACCAAACAAGCCTTATGGCTTTTGATTTTCAAAATTTTATAACTGATGTCAGTTCAAATCCTATAGTTAATATCTATATTATTATTATTATACGTTATATGATAATACGTAAACTAAAGTTGGGAGAAGAGAGAAGAAGAAGAAGAAGAACACAGAGAAAATTTGAGAAAACTCTAGAGAGAAAGTGAATGATTCTAACAGGTTTTTGAGAAAGGAATTGGAGAGAAGAAGCTTGAGAATAACCATCATCTTCTTAATCAAAGGTAAGAGCTTAATATTTTCTTTAAAAAGTTAGTTTTCTTTTTCTTCCAAAAAGTTCTCTGTGAAATTTTATAAAAGATAAATTGATGGTGTTTATGATTATATGATAAATTATTGATTATAAGATGATTACATGAGTTTATATATATGATTATAGAAGAACTAGTTCATGTATGTATGTATTTTGTGAAGAAAACCATATTACAGTGTTTACATGAAAATAAATATGAATATGGCTTAATTTAAAATAGAAATTAAGGTTTAATTAGTTGTTAAATTGATAAATTGTTTATGGAAATTGATAGAGTATGTATAATCATAACTATGATGTTTTGAAATTTCTGTTTTGATTGAAAAACAAAATCACAGTGTTGATTTTCATTAAAAATGTCAACAATGGAATTTTTTTCAAAAACAGTGAAATTGGATATTTTAAATTCGTTGTTTATGTTGATGTATGGGTAAAAACATGTTAGAAGTTATTGAATTATGTTTACATGAAGTTTTTGTATGAATTGCATGTGAATTAGTCTGTTAGAAACGAGCTTGTAGGCAAAATGGCTTTTCTGTCTTTATTCTTGTTTTGTCGATAAATCGACTTTGGAGTTTAGCGTGGCCTTGCTGCCAAAGAAGATGTTAGTGGCGCATGATCTTTCACCGTGATGTATTCACCATAGCCGCCATCACCACATACCACAGCGACCATGATGTAAATTGTGGCGGCCATGGCCGAGTTCTTAACAGAATGTTACAGCGGTTTTGTTTAAGTATCCAAAACTTGAAAATAAATGTTATGTGTTAATAATATGAATGTTAAATGATAATTTCAGTAGTATTAAAGTATGAATAAGCATGTTATCAAGAGTTAATTAGTATTAACGTAGTTTGATTATGTGAATTGGTAATTTAACCTACATGATGTATATATTTTGTTTATATAGATATAAAATGTTGGTAATGACTAATTATGTCATGATGACATATGTATAGGGTATTGATTCAAGTTGTAAGGTTTAGCTTGTGCTAAAGGCAAGTTTTCTAACTCTATTTTATAATTGAGCAAGTTCTCTAACTCTAAAACTTCATTATGCGAGTTTGATTTTGTTGAGTACATTATTGTTTTGAATTCAATTTCAATTACATAAGTTGCTAACTTTACACTTTCGTAGAGTTAGATTATTTATTATTGCTAAAGCTCTTGTATCTATTGGTTCATGAGAATACAAGTATTCCAAATCTTATATTTTATTATTGAGCAAGTTCTTTAATATGTAACTTGTGATTTAGCATGCGAGTTGTTCTATTTTAATATTCTAGTATTGAACAACTCTATCGTTCAAATTACTATTCATTATGCATGTTTAGTACCCAAATTCTCAATAACCTTGAATGTTATGATTATTCAATGCTTATGCTATTAGATTATTCCTAAAGCATAATGTTAATTTACAAATATCAATTCAGTTATGATTATTCCATAGCATATAGTTATTTCTTTTGTAATCAACTAATCCTAGTTGATTACCGTTGAATCTTAAATTACCCTGTAATGTATCCAAACCAAACTTACTTTGGTGCGGACTCATATTCTAAATACTGAGATGAACAACTCTTTTAATAGAGGTTTACGTTTAGCGTTGAAATGGTTGTGCACAATACATTTATCGAAGGTTGATCCCCCAAGTGCGTGGAGTCCTTATAGTCTTATGATTTGTTAAAGTTAAAGTTGAAAGATTACTTAAATCAGGACATGATTCGTGGTCATTAGACCCTCGATGAATGTTATAATTTTCGAAAGTTAATAGAATATATTGTTCGATTTCTATTGAGCCTAATATTGGCAATTGATGTAAAAGTTTGAAGATTTATTTATTATTATTTCCGGTGGCCCTTGTTTGCTCACTCTTGCTCAGTAAAATTTCTTACAGACTAAAGTTGAAGCGGGTGGCGTACCTAGCTCGATGAAGGAAAAGGAAAGATGAATAAATCTTCAAGACTGTAATAGTTTTGATAGTTTACTTTCGGACTTTGATTTAAAGATTGTAATGAAGTTTATTTAAATTTCCGCATTTGAATGATTGTTGTTAAAGGTTAGATAACACAGGAGATTTTATTTAAGTTTTATCTCGATGTAGGCGGTGTTTTTATTATTCAATTTATTATAATTGGGTAGTTAGAAATGAATGTTTTGATTAAGTGAACACCAAATCTTGAGGAAATGAAGTACCAGGATTTGGGGGTGTCACAGATTTTCCCGGGGTTATCTCCGCGGTTGGAAACTGATTTCCCTCGGTTATCTCCAGGGATTGAAACTGGATCTCCCGGGGCTATTTTCGGGGTTGGAATTGAGGTAGTGGTCCTCCAGGGTTATCTTCAGAGTGTGAAAAAGACGTTTTTGTCCTCATGTATAGTTAGTCACAGGAAAATGAAATTTCGAGTGTCTACAACAAAGTGAGAGTCCGTCTCCAAAAATAATTAAATATCAACCCTTTTTAGTCCATCCAAAGCTCCATGCAATAAAAAATAAGGGGTATGCGCATGAATGAACCCATCACAGCTCCCACTAGGAAGCCGGATGTATTTGGTCAAGTCCTAAAGGACAAACGCAACAAATATGTGCAATAAACATAATATTTACACATAAATATACAACAATAAATGTTAAATAATATCCAATGTTACTCAAAATTGACAAAATATTTTTCTAACAGTATGTATACATGAAAATTTAATACTGTGATTTTTCTGGATTTTTCAAAAATATTTTACTATTTAATGCAATTATTTTTTAAATAAATAATAATTGATAGTAAAATAATTTAAGATACTAATACAATTCAATTCTCAACACCATTAAGTGGAGAACTTGTAAACAGTCCTCTAAAATCACAGGAACAAATTTGGCCCGAAAAAAATTTTTGGACAATTTTTAAATCACTTTAAATAGCTACAAACAATTTTCAAAAATATTTTTCATTGATAGAAAAATTTAGAAAACTAATTAAAGTGACCAGAAAATAAAATCAAATTTTTTTGTAAAATTTTTAAAAAAATGTCCAGAAGGTGGCGTGTAGACCCCACATATGCTGCCCTTTTTTAAACTAGACGCGTGGCCCTCACACACTGACAGCTGACGCGCTGACATCAGCTTCGTCTTTTCCTTAAGAGACCAGAAGCACAATTATAGTTTAGTACCTTTTTTCAAAAAATTATAATTAATACTACACGTCCAAATAATACAAACTTTATATTTCTGGAATCGTGGCGAGATGTACTATTTTAACATGTAAAGAAAATATACATTTGACTTCTGTAGAAAAACAAATTTTTATTTAGAAAAAAATGTAAATACGAATTAGGGTTTGTGTTTTCTTTCAAAATACAAATCGGATTGCAACAAAATTTTACAGGTGTCTAAACATGCATATGGACTACATCATACTGTATTTTCAGTCTCTAATATTTACTCTAGCATATTATGCCGTTAATGTCATATTACAAGCTTTATATGTAAAAAAAAATAATGACAGAATATTTAAGCGAGATCAGGCATAACATGGCTCTAATACCAATTGTTAACGCCAAGATCTTTCCACGCGCCTCAATCACCGAAAAACGCATTCAACCATGCACAGTAAACAAGTTAATCTGCAAAAGCTTGACTTGGACCATCGGGGATAGCTCGTGAGAATCGATCTGATGAAACCTGAGGTTTTAACAATGGAGGTCTTGAAAGTATAGTGTCTGGGTGATAAAATGTCACGTACCTCTCTTGTGTGCTGCTCTGTACTCATATACTCCTTCCATCGTCCTGCATGCGGCCGACTTCCTGTCACCTCAACTAATTTACAGGAAGCCCACCTGTTAATCCATATCATTGTTCCCCCTCTGACTAGGATTATGTCAAATCCTCATTAATTAAATATTGGGTCTGGTGTCTAACACTTATCCATCCAATATTCCTCAGTCCAAGCCTACAAATATATTCACTTAAGGGCTGTCCCATTCTTCCAAAAGCCCAATAAAAAATAGCCCTATAGGTCTAAGTATTTATGGCCCAACATTGTCCCCTAGTCTTTTATTAAACAGAATGTTTAATAAAAGAGTATATATAAAAATGGCCTAAACAGTAAAAGAATTGGGGTGAGTCCGAATAAGGCCCAAAACAAGACTAACCAAGGCCCAACTGTTAGGAAATCCAAATCCGGACGCCAACTCTTCAAATTCATCATTGGTGTCATTAAATGAGCCGCCCTTGAGTTTCAGAAGAAACTAAAAAGATAGCCATTATAAAAGCCTACTTAGCCCAAATTTGACGATTTTACCAGCTCATTTCAAATCTCAAGTGCTTTTTGATTCCTTCTTCCTCTCGATTTCTCTCTATCTGCAAACTGATATCCATGGCTTCTCAAAATCCAAATAACTCCATTCATATCTATGTTACCCCGATTGCTTCCATCCATCCTGCTCAAACCCCCACCAGTGTGGCTTCGGAAACCAATCCCAAATCCAATCCTTCACCTAGCAAGAAATCCCCACCAATCTCTATTCCAAACCCTTCTATGTTCTTTAATAATGAAGAAAAGTTTCCTCAGGCCAATACGCCTTCCGTACTGAAAGAGGATGACATATGTACCATCCGAGAGCGATATCAAATTCCAGACACCGACCATTTAATGTTTCCCACTTTTGGTGAGCGAATGTACCAACGTCCCAAAGGTTGGACTGTCATTCCTTTCACTATCCTAGATAAAGGAGTTTGCTTCCCTCTTCACGCTTTTATCGTCACCATTTTAGGGTTCGTGGCTTCGAATTTTCTAAATTGGTCCCCAATTCTTATATTCATATTCTCGCCTTCATCGCTTTGTGTCACGAGATAGGGATTACACCTACTCTCGATTTCTTTTTCTCTATATACACTGCTACTAAGTCTCTAGAAAAAGGCTTCGAAGTATTGAGCAAGCAATCCCCCAAGCCCAATGAGAATTTTGAGAGGCGATCGTTGATGGATACTCCTTCAAGTAATAAAGGATGGCATAAGGAGTGGCTTTTTATTAAAGGACCTGAAGTCTCTTCCATTCGAGACTGGACTACTGCTGAACGCCTTTCTGTAGACTTCAGTGATATTTCAGAAGAACGTATGAGCGAAATGACAAAGCTTATGGAGAAACTTCCTCTGAAGGAATGGAGCTTCGGACTCCTAAGCAAGCAAGCATGGTTGTATGACCATAAATGTAAGTCCCGAACTCAATATTTGTATAATTTCTCAAGTTCTTCATTTGTAACTATTCTGAAATAATGTCTTTATATGCTTCAGTATCTCTCATCAAACCTACCTCCATTAACCGAAAGGAATTAGACAAATGTCTTTATGGTAAATCTTCTCAAACTCCTACTGAACCCTAAAGTGTTGAACCTCAAATCTCAGAACCCCAAACCTCTGAACCACAAACCACCAAACCAACTCCCACTGAAGAAACGAGCCATCCTCGTAGGAAAAAACAAGCTGCTAGAAAACCAAAGCATGTACCTATTTCCACCTAAATGAAAGTCTCTTAGATATGCCCATAGCCGAACGTACCAAAATTCTTTACACCAAAAAGAGAAGAACAAAAATAACCCCCCCTTTCTGTTGAAGAGCTTAGAGTACCCTCCACTAAAGCCCCTCATCCTCCTATCATTCCAATAGAAATTGACAAACCTGAAGTAGAGCCTGAAGAGTATGTTGAACCATCTTCTCCCCTTGTCCCTAAAAGAAAACTTACTTCAGATGACCAACTACCACCAACACCCGAACCTGCAATAACCTATTCCCCACCTCCACCTGAACAACCCATACCACCTCCACAACAACCTTCCTCTTCTGAAGACCGGCCCGAAGTTGTAGCATCTCCAACCTTATGGCCAAACCTCAATGAAGACTTTCCCTTACACCTGTATAATTCCTTCGTCCTTGACATTGATAATCATCACTTCGGTAACAGTTCCGTCACGGACTTGATTGAAGCTGGTATGACGCATCAAGCTAGAGTAAGTTAACTATAATTTATCTTTCTGTATTCACAAATATATACTAGTAATTTACTGATTAATTCTGAATAACTGCAGGCAAATGGTATCTTCGGGCGCCTCCACCAGAGGTATAAAGAAATTGAATTTGAAGAGGATGTCGCCCGAAAGGAGAACGCCATTCTAAAGTCTGCCCTAGCAAAAGAGAGAAGTCAGCATGGAGATGCCAAGTGGAATGTCGAGTGCCTTCGAAAAGACCTTGATAAGGTTAAAGAACAACTAGAGACAATTGAAGCCCTTCAACGAACCACGACCAAAGTAAATATAGATCTAGTTCAAAAAAATGAAGCTCTAGCAAAGTCCAACCAAAGCCTGGCAATACAAAATAACGAAGTCAAAATATTTGAAGAACGACATCCCAACCTTCAGTGCAAAGTTGAAAATGAACCTCGAGAACTCAAAAATCTCGGTCCCCCACTTACCGAAGAACTCCGCAAACAGATACAACTTGAATAATGCAAATCGCCCGAATTGTACAACGAAATAGTTCGGATGTATGTTGAGGGTTATGAAAACGCCCGAAGCAAAGGCAAGGCCAAGCTCGTTGAAGCCTCTCTGAACCCAACACTCCTCGACCTTCCTCACCTTTTACTTTTATAACTTGTAAAAATTTCTACAACATTTTGTAATGACTTTCATTTTAATGAAATGTTATCAGCTTATTCCATTGTTACTCTTTTAGTTTGAACTGTTAGTATATAATCAAGCAATAATATAATCTGAACTCAACACTTCAAATAAAATCAGGTAATAATGTAAAGTAATACTTATTCATTACCGAAGTGTGAAATAGATCATCAAAAATCCAATTCGCCATCTTCAAGACAAATAGATCCAACTGAACCTCCTATCATGCATGTTTTCTAACTTGAGGACGAACATGTTCTGCTCATCGACTTAAGGATGAACATTCCCCCAAACCTCCAGAAAATCCAGTTCGCCATCGACATGTTGAATCTAGATTCTGTTCAATGCCTAAAGGATGAACAGGTCACCGAACTCCCAAAAATCCAGTGCGCCATCAATAGGTCAAATCTGGACCCTATTCACCACCTAATAGGATGAATAGATCACCGAACCCCCAGAAAATCCAGTTCATCATTGACATGTCGAACCTGGATTCTATTCAACGCCTAAAGGATGAACAGGTCACCGAACCCCCAAGAAATCCAGTTCGCCATCAACAGGCTGAATATAGACCCTGTTCACTGCCTAATAGGATGAATAGATCACCAAACCCCCAAATAATAATTAGATAAATCATCATTGGAGATATTGGAGAAATTGGAGAAATTGGAGACATTGGAGAAAAAAGCTTCTATTATTGATGATAACTGTTGGCATAATTATAGACTTTTGTACACTGATATTAGCCCTACTGAAAATATTTTTGAAACCTCCATGCATGCCAAGTATTCTTTATCTCTGACCCATCTAATGCTCGCAACCGATAAGTCCCTAGCTTCAGTACTTCAATGACTTCATAAGGACCTTCCCAATTCGGCATCAGTTTTCCCAAATTCTGAGGCGTAGAAGCTTCAACTTCCCTAAGGACAAAATCTCCCACTTCCAATCTTTGAAGCTTCACCCCTTTATTGTATTACTTAGCCACACGACGTTGATATGCCGCCAATGTTATCAAGACTTCTTCTCTGACTTCTTCAGGCAAGTCTAGGTTGACCTTTAATCCCTCATCATTGTACTCCTCCCGAAACTTGTTGACCCGAAGACTAGTAGATATAATCTCAACATGAACCAATGCATCTAAACCATAAGCCAACCAAAAAGGTGAATCCCCAGTTGTAGTTCTCATTATAGTTCTGTAAGCCAACAATATGCTAAGCAATTCTTCAGGCCATCTGCCTTCACTTCATCCAATCTTCTCTTTATTCCATTTAGGAGGGTTCTGTTAGTTACCTCAACTTGCCCATTAGACTGTGGATGAGCAACCGAAGTCTTTCTGTGCTGAATCCCCAACTCCTTCAAAAATGCTTCAAACTTCAAGCCCACAAACTGGCGTCCATTATCTGAAATTACCACCATCAGAATGCTGAAACAAAATACCATAGATTCCTTCAGAAACTTCAAACATTCATGTTCCATGATCATCCTAAGTGGCTTCGCCTCGACCCATTTGGTCATATACTCAATCGCCACTATAACAAAACTTCAATCGCCTGAGCTTTTACTTGACTGGCTTGAATCCCTCTTTAATGGGAAGGTGATGAAGAACAATGTTAATGGATAAACCCACCATGTCTTTGTGAGACCATACAAACACATCCTGGAATTGGATTAGTAGCGTAACCATGTCATTCCTCTGGTTTGGGGTAAGGTCTGAACCAATCTGGATTAACTTAGGGCTTTCTAAGGTTCCGAGATTGAAGGAAGTGGATTGATCAAGGTTGGGTTTAGGTTTGTCTTTGACCCATTCTTTAATCTCCAGAGGCCCCTCAATGTCCTCATGTATTTCCATCAAGGCTAAATCCAACTCTACATCAAAGTTACAATCCTTGTGGAGAAGAGGCATCTTATCAGCAAGTACATGCACATCTAAATTTAGGGTCCTGAAACAAAATATGTTTTCACTTAGTATATATGAAATGGTTTTATCATACACAGTGTTAACATGTACTGACAAAACAACTGATAATACTGTACAGAAAAGAAAGCAATTATGATATCTACAGGGCATAAAGATTTCCTTTCCATTTTACCCTCGTAGACCAATACAAGGAGTGCTGCTCCAATTGTCGAGGAAAAAGTCCTGGTGGACTGCAGTGATGGAGGGGTTGTCATCGTCCTCCTTCTCCCGAATGATGACCATTACGTCTGGGCAATCATCGTCTGGGGTGTATCTATTTGTATGATCATCATTGACAATGACACGTATGCCTGACATCATTCTGGTGATGCCTTGCTTAATTCTTCGTTCCTCTTCTTCCACTCTGGGGTCTGGAACAAAGACTTCTTTCTCCTTTACCGATATTGGCTTAGGAAATAACATAGCCATTACGCTAGCTGGCACCATTATCGGAGGTTGTGTGGACTCAAGATTTGCAAATGGAGACAATCGTGCGTAGTGTAATCAAAATCGGAGGAATCGATGATGCTTATGTGGATTCGATGGTGGAATCGGCGAGAATAGCCCGATCCAAATTGTCCCCCGTTGACTAATCACTTGAATCGGGTGCTTAATACCCTGATGCCTTTTACCCAGCCCTTGTCCTGGCTGATGACCCAAAGATATCATTTCTTGAGTAGCCGATATTACTTTGGCAAAAATCTTGGGTATGAGAGGAGGCGCCCCAATAGGGTCGTAGTGAGTGTTGCTCACCTCCAGAGCATGAAAACTGACCAGCTCAACTTCTGAATTGAAACTGATGAGTGGTATGTCACTTTGTTTAGGACATTCCGATTCAGCGTTAATCATGACTAAACTGTCATTAATAATGTATTTCAGTTGCTGATGAAGAGTAGAGGGGACGGCTCCAGCCATATGAATCCACGATCTTCCCAATAGCAGGTTGTATCCTAAATCTATTTTGAGCACGTGAAAAGATATGCAGAATGTATGGGGACCAATCTCGATTGACAGGTCAATCTCTCTGACTGAATCCATGCGGGCTCCGTTGAAAGCTTTAATGATCGTGTCAGGAATAAGCATGTGAATGCTATTCCTATTTATATATGATTTGATTATGATATATATATATATATATATATATGTATATGAATGAATAATATGCAAGTATGCTTGCATTAAGAAAAGCTATAAAGTCCTGTGATAGACAATAGAAATATATGTACAAGGACTTAGAATGAATTGATCAAATATGTTAGGTTTATCCTACATAAAGCAAAACATCTTTGTAAAGTCCTTAAAAAGAAATGATGTACAAGGACTATAAATATAGAAAGATAAAGCTTGTTAGGTTGATCTTATGATGTAATAGATAGGCTAGTCTAATCGTCAAGCACTGCACCAGAGGTCGTAGTCTTCCAGGTGAGTCAAGGTTTACTCGGGAGCTATCGAGGCAGAATAGGAGTATGAAAGATAGTTGATCTCAAAGTTCGTAGACTGCCAGGGGAAACGAAGAAGGATCGTAGTGTATCGAGAAGAGCTTCCTTGGGATCGTGGTGTCTTTGAGGAAGTCGTGTTCGAGAATCGTGAGACATCCCGCCTCTGCCGAAATGGGTCATCTTAGAAGCCAAGACGAAAGCGTAGACTACACTCGAGTCGTAGAGTCTCTTGATCTGGAAGCTAAGTCGAGGATCGTAGATCACACTCTGAGTTCGTAGAGTCTATTGATTATATCACGAGAGATCGTGGTCGAGCAAGATCGGATGAAGACAACAAGCACAAGGCAGAAATCGTAGAGTGTCAATATCTGATCTCGGGATCGTAGTGTCTACACAGACGAAGCTGAATTGTAGAGTGCAAAACTATGACTCCAATAGAAGTGCTCACAATGCTAAGTCGAATCGTGAAGCGAATCTGGTTCTCAACGAATGAGCACTCCCGAATATCCAAAGATCTGAAGCCTCCGGTTGGCCTTTGCAAAGATGCATTCCATAGTAAGGGAACCAGAGAACACTCAACGAATGGCATGCAAGCTAACAGAAGATCTCAGCACAAACCCAATCAACATTAAGATTGAGGTGTAAGGCCATTCGTGATGAAGTCTTCCACAAGGAGATCCAAAGAAGACTTGGTGGTTGACTAAGGAAAGTCGACTTATGCAAGTAGCTATCAAGTGTCTGAGACGACAACGATCTTGGAAGCAACCAAGATCATAGTGTTTACCAAACAAAGAAGGAAGTGATGGAAGGTGAACCAGAGATCTTGGTCGACCTCACGAAGAACAAGGCTAAAGTGATTAAGTGCGGTCGGTTCATTGATGATAAGTGAACAGGGAGATCATAAGGAGAAAGCAAGTTGGGCCGCCACAAATCAAAAGTCTTGATGTTCGAGGGGGACGAGCAAGGAATTAGGCCATCGATGTCACGAGAGCAATCGAAAAAAGCGTAAGTATTAAAAGCACTGTACAATATAAGGAAGAGGTGTTCTACATTGAAGATCCAATCAACACTCTTCAGGATCGTAGTGTTAACTCTACTAGTCAACGAGCAACAATCAACAAGACCTGAAGACTAAAGCATTGGAAACGGTTCAATCTGAAGGGTAATATTCGGATAAGTGCTTATTGAGAGCATCGATGAAAAAGGACAACCTCTGATCTAGAAATCAGAAGAAATAAAGTCTTCAACCTGCCAAAGATAGTAAAGTGATACATCGGCGGGTAGGTGAAACGATGAACTACTACAACGCCGTAAAAGTATGACAAGTCACATCAAGCAGTCTACGTCAAGCAACTTGAGATCTGTGAAGATATTTGAATAGCCTTCAACAGCTACTTTCCAACGGAAGGATTGGGAAGAAGTATAAATGAGAAAGAGCTTCAAAGATCAAAGGTTGCTGGAGTTGTGTAATAATGGAGAAAAGGTGGACTGATCCAACCGAGTGATAGTGAGTCCGAAGGCTCACTCTACGATCCACCAAGAACACTCAGAAGTCAGATCAAGCAAGAAGTAGAAGTGGGAGTTCTACTACATGAAGAGTGTTCTGATCTGCCGAGAGAAAGAAGAGCATCATTCCATCTGGATGTCCATCATGGGAAGACTCTAAGTACAATAGAGAAGAGCCTACAGTCATCTTAGCAAGTCCATCATGAGAAGGCATCGAGTAGCAAGAAGGGAGATCACAAAAGCCATCTTGGTGTCAAGCATGAGCAAGATTCTAAGTACCTTACAGAAGAGCTTACAGTCATCTTAGAAGCCTCTCATGTGCAGCCATCAAGTAGCAAGGAGAATGACCTTCAAGGCAGTTCATCAATGGGTCATCTGGAGTAATTGAGCAACCTAAGAAGCTGAGCATCATGCAACACTCAACTGCTCTTCAAGGATGATCAAGCCAAGCTGCTAAGGATAGAAGATGTTCGAGCATGAAAACATCTTAGCAACTTCAAAGACCGACTCCAACAACAACAAACAAACAACTCAACGAAACCAGGGCTGAGGAGTCCTTGTCCAGAGGGACTAAATGAAGCAGGGCCAAGAGGGTCCTTGTCCTGGAGGGACTAAACAAAGCAGGCCAAAGGGTCCTTGTCCAAAGGGACTAAATGAAGTTCCAAGCCTGCTTTGGCTTGAAGAGTTCTAGGGAACTAGAGAAGTCCCAAGGTGGCGGCCTTGAAGAGTTCTTAGTGAATCAAGTCCCAAGTGCCGGCCTTAAAGGAATCGTAGAGATTCGTGGTGCTGCCCTTCCTTAGTAGAAATCCTGCTAGTTGAAAGCAGAAGAGTGGATTAGGAGCTTGAGTCTCTGAACCACTTAAAATCTCTTGTGTCTTTTACATTATGTCATTTACATTATGTCAATAACTGCTATAACTGTTATGTATGTTCTAACTGCTTACAACTAAACTAACCCAACGAACAATGTATGTATGATTATGAATATATCAATGAAGGGGAATCTTTTACTTATTCCGCTGTGCTTGAAAAGATTCTTATGTTTGTCATATACTTAAATATGAACAATACAACATAAACCAGAAAAAGTATTTGAATTAAAAAGGATCTATTCAACCCCCCCCCCCCTTCTAGATCTATTGTGCCCTCTAGGAACTAACAATTGGTATCAAAGTAGGTTCTCATGCTATATTCAAAAGCTAATCGCTTTGAGTCTGATCCCAGGCACTAACATTGTTCTAAACATAGTTTAGCAGTAAGTAACTTGTTATATGCAGAAGAGCTCACACGTTGGAAATATTGTGTATAGGTAAAAATGTGTATACACACAGAAGTCGCTTTCAGATTAGTCCGTATCCTCGATTGCTATATCAACAAGACCAATCCTAGCCTGCAGTCAATCTTGTAGTCTGAAGACCAGACGAGAGACAGAGAGCAAGAGACATTAGTGACAAAGAGTAAAGCATTCATCAGTCCAAAAGATGAAGAGGTCACACGTACTAAGAAATGCTGATCGAAAGGAGAAAGAAGATCTTCTCAAACTTATGAGTGACCAACCAACAACTGGGTGCTATCTTTGTAAACTCAAAGATGTCAAGGATCTTAATGCTACGAATCTCTTGATCTTCATCTTAAAGACCATGACTGATTGATGAAAGGCCAACAAGAGCATTAAGCTGAAAGGAGCAAAAGTAAAAGCTATGCACATCAATACCTGAACTCAGTATATCTAAGGTAAATGACTGTTAAGAAACTGAAAGTAAAAAGGTACGGTTCCTCACCAGTATTAATGTATACATCATATGTGCACCATCCTATGAACTATGACAGTATTCTGTCAAAGAGTCATATTCTACCTAAAAAGATGAAGAGAGAAAGTAACATGAGGATGGAAACTCAAATGACCATAAACTTTCTCTCCATCCAAGTTTTAGGTTGAAGATGATATCTTGAAGGAAGTCTGAAATGGGTCATAAGAGCATCACAGACCTAATGAACGTTATGTGAAGTAATCTTTGCTGATGGGTTAGTATGTATGTACAAGCCTATGTTCTAAGTGTTTGAAAACACACAGAGCATGATCAGTTTTGCAAGAGGATCTTGCTGATTTGTAGAAACTGATCATCTCAAAGAATCAACTAGATACTCCTAAATCGTAGAGCTGATTCTCACTTTGTAAACACTTAAACATTGTGAACATAACCCAGTGAATGATAAAACCTTCATAGATAGAGAGTGTGTTATTAGATGTCTAATCCCACACACACTCACCATCATGCATCTCAAAATGTATTATCTAAAGATAGTTGCATGCATGAATATGTCTGTTGGTGACAAACATGATGATTATCCAGTTAAGAAGAATAGGGGTTTAGAAAACTAACCTAGCAGGACCCATTCAACAATGGGGACCAAAAGTAGAAATATACTTAAACCTGCAGGTACTTGGTCAGTTTGACCACACTAAGGAATGCTGAAGTAGAAGACTTCATTCAATAGGACTTAACCAAATTGAGAAGGCTAAGGGCATTAGGAGATGAGTCTGATAAGGTTCCTATACGTCCAAGCCTGTCTTTGAAGACCCTCTGAGCTAACCGGAATGGAGCTCACATGGCTGCAAATCTGTATATGGGAGCATGCCATGAAACAGAAGATAAAGATGATTTTATGTGCCCATATCTAGAAAGACATGCTTTATGGAAAGGATCCTCAAGGGAAGCTCACAACAGAAGATAATTGAGCTTAAGTCAAAAGGTGTTCTTTACGAAGCAGAACTTCTTAAAACAAAGGACTGTCAAAGAAGACTACGTTCATAGTGCTGTCAAATGATCGTAGAGTGATCAATCCTGAAAATACTCATCTCTATGATACAAGGAAAACTAAGCAACGATAATGATTCCAATCGGAGGAGAAATCTTTGGTGACCTTCAAATGAACATGAAGAAGGAATCACATCTATCTCGAGAAGACAACATCAACAATGGGGAGCGGTGATCTCATTAAGGAATAACAAAGACTATTAAACGTGGAAGAGATGTACCAGCTACAGAGTCCCAAAACTTTTTGGCTGATGAACCAAATGAAGATCCATAGTCAGTAGGAACGTCTCAAAACGTACTACTGATAACCCTTCAGCCACCCAATCCATCATCGTGAAGTTCCTACGATCAAACACATGATCGTAGTGTAAGAACAGAAGGACACCACGATTTTAGCAATGCAGATATCCAGAGCTGGTAGAAAGACCTCCCCATCAGAAAAGGTCTAATAAGATGTCATTGAAAATCACTGCCTTAGTATTTCATCTGGAAAGCGCCTCAGGGACAAACCTGACCCTTAGCTAATTCTAAGAGGTTGGCCCTTCCTGAGCTACCTTATCCCAGAAGGAATGCTTGATCTAGTTCATCTCAAAAGAACCAAGTTAGTCAATGATCGTAGAGTTGAACTTGAAGAGGACTAAATTATTGTGGTACAAACTCAATGATCGTAATGATATCTAAACGATCGTAGTGCAACCTCAGCGACAGAAGAAGATAACTCAACGATCGTAGTCCTACCAAAGGGTATTCCAGCTCACAAGGAGCATGAAGAATGAGACATCTGCTAAGCCATTCAAGTTGAGGAGATAAGTTCGAATACATCAGTGATTGAGCTATCTTTGCATCAAAGTAAGGAGGAAAGACAAAGCCATCCATCTGCGAAGATCTCTTAGAAGTTGATCGTTGAGTCAACAAAGGAAATCGTAGAGTCTATAGCTGCCTCATCATGCCACTCTACGAATCAAAAGGTCAATGGTCAAATCCATGTCAATTAAATGTCCACTCTTCAAATAACTGAAAAGTTGTGGGGAGTTATAGCTCATTACTGGGCAACGTGCAACTAATGGACAGTTGACACATCACTGAGTATGCAGAGTTAGAAGGAACTGCCATAAAGATAATTTCAAATCTGCAGACGGTTACCAAAAAGATATCGAACCTTTCTCCTCCCATTTTAAAACCCTGAAAGCTTTTCAAGAGAAAATCGGTTAACCCTCCGAGCCTTACCAAATCTCAGTCAGCCATCTCACATAAATCTCTCTAAATTAAACACCCACAGTCTTCGAACGATTCAAATGGAGAACTGACAAGTTATCACCGGCATTCAGCTTGGAACCAAATCGTTTGAGAATTCTGAGAAGAAGTTCAGGGACATACTTAGACTCGTAAAGGAAGGTCGGGTTTTCGGGGATGTCTCGAGGCGTAGTACTCGTGTATACATTGACCTGGTTAAGGAGTTCTACTCAAACGTCTCCATAAACTCTGGAACTCTATCTACCAAGGTTAAAGGTCAGATTCTAAAGCTAAAATTTTCTGACCTTAATCAATGCCTAGGTCTCCCTAGCCAAGGGTTGAAGAACCTTGAAGATGTCAACATTGAGCAAGCGAAGAAGTTGATGGGATACCAAAGAAACCCTAGCTTCAAAGATATGAAGAAGAAGGAGTTCCCTGAAGAGTATGAGTTCTTTGCTGAAATTGTAGGAAAGTGCATACTGTGTAAAAACAATGCACATGATACGGTGATTGATCAACAACTGAAGATAATGTCAGCTATAGTTCTGAAGAAACAAATTGACTTTGGAGCCATTTTGTTTGATCATATCTCTAAGTGTGTAGAGAAGGTCGAGAAGAAGCCAGCCACCACCAAGGTATTTCGTGGAAGGTTCTTTGAGTATCATTCGAAGAAGAAACTAGGAGGAAAATCGGAAGATGAGGGAGAAGCCTTGAATGTGCACAAGGTGATGTCTCCACAGTTATTTGAGAACTGGAAGAAGAACCCCAAGGAGAACAAAAGGCTGACAGCTAGGAGCAACAGTAGAGCATCTACAAAGAAGAGGAAGATAGTAAAGACAGAGAGCTCTGAGTCCAGTGACTCTGCAGCAGCTGAAATTATGCCAGCTAGGAAGAAATCAAAAGTGGTGAAGAAAGCTAGTAATGATAAGAAAGCTCAGGCCCCACCAAGGAGAGTTTCCTCCATGAACAAGGATAAAGAAGAAAAGGCCCAAACTGCTGAAACCACAAAAAGAAGAAGCGGCAGGTTGCTTCAAGGGCCAGTCAGCAAGAAAGCTAAGGTGGATGACAAACCAGCCTTAGCTTCTCAAATCAATGCATCTACTAAAGAAAGGGACGTAGAGTCAGTAGAAGAGAAAGAAATTGAAAATGTGGTCCAGTCCCCACAGTCAGCATCCAGTAATGAGAATGAAGCTGATGTGATGAAAGAAAGTGCAGAAACTGCTGATGAAGAAAAGTGCTCAAGCCCCATGGCCAATTCTCAGAGAAGCCACTCTAATGATGAAAAAGAAATTCTAAAGTGACCAAAGCGCATCCCCAAATGCCACTGCCCCAACGAGCCCAAAGAATGGGTCAGAAAATACTACTCAAGAAGAAGATGAAAATGTCCCCTCCAATCCAGAAAGCCCTCATGATGACTCAGGAAGTGATGAGTCCAAGAAAGAAGAATCTACCCCTGCCAGTGCTGAATTCCAAAGAAGTCTGTCTGTTGAGCAAGAGGAGTCAGAGACTAAAGAAGAAGAAGAGTTAATGTCTCCAATAATTGAACCTCCACGAAGAAGGAGAAGCTACAGGCTGCAAGCCCAGTTTGCCTCCAAAAGGAACAGTGGCCAATCAAATGCCATCATCGAATCAAGTGATGATGAGTCTGTATCCCCAGGAGAAAGTGTTGAAGATGGAGCCAGCAGTGAAGAAGAAAAGTCTGAGGAAATACTTACTGAAGAAGGTTCTGATAATGAAACTCAGCTAGAAGGATTTTTTGTTGAAGATGTTGAAGAAGGTTCTGATAATGAAATGCAGCTAGAGGAATTCCCTGCTGAAAATAATCAAGAAAGTTCAGGCTCCGAGAGAGAAGAGATTAAAGGAGATTCTGGTTTTTCACCTCAAGAAGTAGACGAACAAGAAGATTATCCAGTTCCCTCTCCCGAAAGATTTGGCATGTATATCGTGAGAGGAAGTATCAAATGATCTAACAGATGCTCCACCAGAAAGATGGTTCTTCCAGTGGATGCCTTGGCTGAAGGCCTTTACTGAAGGAGATGGAAGTTACTTCAGCTGGTGTTACAAGACGTTTCCAAGCATGGAACTGGTAGCCCAGAACTTTCCACGAGTGAAGAAGTTTGCCACCAAACTGATCACAAACCAGCCTCATTTCAAGGTCTATCGACATGCTGGAAATCTCTATATCCCCTACGATCGTAGAGTGGATTCTGAAGGAAAAAGAGTCATGACCAAAGAGCAAATCGTAGAGTCTGTTCACTCTAAGGCTGATGTTCAAGTTCAAAACCAGAAGCCTCCTTATGATCAAGCACTACTATCAGACACTCCATCATCCTCTGCAAGCAATTGGTACTCCACGATTGTTCAGATTATCCAAACCTTTAAAAATATGTCCAAAGATGATGATCGTAGAGTCCAATCCATTGCTCAACCTGAAGCTGCCAATCAAGAGGATCAAACTGCATTGGAGTAGGAACTACTAAAGAGCTTTGATGATCTAAGCAAGAAGATATCTATGCTCACTGAAGAATCACAGAAGCAGACAGCAACAGGAGATGATTCTTTCTAGCACAAGCTTCAAGCTATCTTGGCTGATGTATCTCTCAAACTCCAAGAGAGAGATAACATCTATAAGAAGGTCATCCAAGATCAGAAGGCAGAAGCTCTACAAATTTAAAAGGCCAATACAGAGCAGATTGAAGCCCTCTCTGACAAGATTGATAATATGAGGTAGACCTTCTCAGTACAACTTGAGCTCGGCCAGCAAGAACTAAAGTTTGAAGTTGCCAACTCCTCCTACCTGATGGAGCAACTTATGTCCAACATGGAGCAGCTCTCTCAAATGATTGATGACAAAAAGGGGGAGAAAAAGAGGCATAGAAAGAAGAGGAGCAAGAGGCACCAAAAGAAGAGCAGAGGGTTAAGGGAAAAGAAGCCAAAGAAGAAGAAAGTAGCAGCAGATAAAGAATCATCATCTGAGGGGGAGCTTGAAGATGATGATACCAAAATCACAGAAGCTGAAGGGGAGCCAGATCAGAAAGGTGATGAAGGAGAGCCGAACAAAGATAGAAGGTCATCATCTGAGGGGGAGCAAGAGCAAGAAGCAGAAAAAGATGAGTAGCTGATCAACAAGCATCCTGGAAACACACAAGAAGCCAAGGAGGTACATCTCTAATTTGTTAGGAATGTTCTGGATCCAGGATGTAGAATGTTTTGATGTATAAATTGTCATATCAATATAAATGACATTCATGATTAACTGTTTTAGAAATACAGCTGCTCACTGTATATAAGATTCATTCATAACATGCATATGCACTTATTATTTTTGTCATAATCAAATAGGAGGAGATTGTCAGCAATAAGCATGTGAATGCTATTCCTATTTATATATGATTTGATTAGGATATATATATGTATATGAATGAATAATATGCAAGTATGCTTGCATTAAGAAAAGTTGTAAAGTCCTGTGATAGACAATAGAAATATATGTACAAGGACTTAGAATGAATTGATCAAATATGTTAGGTTGATCCTACATAAAGCAAAATAGCTTTGTAAAGTCCTTAAAAAGAAATGATGTACAAGGACTATAAATATAGAAAGATCAAGCTTGTTAGGTTGATCTTATGATGTAATAGATAGGCTAGTCTGATCGTCGAAAGCCTTTGCACTGTAAGTCGTAGTCCGCCGGGTGAGTCAAGGTTAACTCGAGAGCTATCGAGGCGAATAGGAGTATGCAAGATAGTAGATCTCAGAGTTCGTAGACTGCCAGGGGAAACGAAAAAGGATTGTAGTGTATGGAGAAGAGCTTCCTCGAGATCGTAGTGTGCTGAGGAAGTCATGTTCAGAATCGTAGAGACAACGGCTTCGCCTTCTGGTAGCCGAAGGCCATCCTGTCGAAGCCAAGACAGAAACGTAGACTACACTCAGAGTCGTAGAGTCTACTGATGCTGAAGCCAAGTCAAGGATCGTAGATCACACTCTGAGATTGTAGAGTCTATTGATTATATGCAGAGATCGTAGTCGAGCAAGATCAGATGAAGACAACAAGCACAAGGCAGAAATCGTAGAGTGTCAATATCTGATCTTAGGATCGTGAGTGTCCGCATGACAAATTGGTTCAATCGTAGAGTGCGTAACTATGACTCCAATAGAAGTGCTCACAATGCTAAGTCAGAATCATAGAGCAGATACGGTTCTCAATGAATGAGCACTCCCAGAATATCCAAAAGATACGAAGCCTCTGGTTGGCACTGCAAAGATCTCAGCACAAACCCAATCAGCATTAAGATTGAGGTGTAAGGCCATTCGTGATGAAGTCTTCCACAAGGAGATCCAAAGAAGACATCAAAAGCTGACTAAGGAAAGTCAGCTTATGCAGTAGCTATCAAGTGTACAAAAGACAACGATCTTGGAAGCAACCAAGATCGTAGTGTTTGCCAAACAAAGTAGGAACTAATGGAAGGTGAACTGAGATACTGGTCAGCCTCTGAAGAGCAAGGCTAAAGTGATTAAGTGCAGGCTCAGTTCATTGATGATAAGTGAGCGGAGATCACAAGGAGAAAGCAAGTTTGGGCCAGCGCCCACAAATCTAAAGTGTCTTGATGTTGAAGGGGACCAGATCAAGGAATTAGGCCATCGATGTCTCGAGAACGATCGAAATGTAAGTATTGAAGCAATTGCACAATACAAGGAAGAGGTGTTCTACATTGAAGATCCAATCAGCACTCTTCAGGATCGTAGTGTTAACTCTACTAGTCAACGAGCAACAATCAACAAGACACTACGATCAGGTCCTTAAAGACATGCATCAGAATCGTAGAGTTCGAATACCTGAAGACTAAAGCATTGGCAACGGTTCAATCTGAAGGGTAATATTCAGACAAGTGCTTATTGAGAGCATCGATGCAAAAGGATAACCTCTGATCTAGAAATCAGAAGAAATAAAGTCTTCAACCTGCCCAAGACAGTAAAGTGATACATCCGGCGGGGGTAGGTGAAACGATAGAGATCGCAGCTGTCGGAAAAAGTATGACAAGTCACATCAAGCAGTCTATGTCAAGCAACTTGAGATCTGTGAAGATATTTGAATAGCCTTCAACGGCTACTTTCCAATGGAAGGATTAGGAAGAAGTATAAATGAGAAAGAGCTTCAAAGATCAAAGGTTGCTGGAGTTGTGTAATAATTGAGAAAAGTTGGACTGATCCAACCGAGTGATAGTAAGTCCGAAGGCTCACTCTACGATCCACCAAGAACTCTCAGAAGTCAGATCAAGCAAGAAGTAGAAGTGGGAGTTCTACTATGTAGAAGTAAGAGTTCTACTACATGAAGAGTGTTCTGATCTGCCGAGAGAAAGAAGAGCATCATGCCATCTGGATGTCCATCATGGGAAGACTCTAAGTATAATAAAGAAGAGCCTACAGTCATCTTAGCAAGTCCATCATGAGAAGGCATCGAGTAGCAAGAAGGGAGATCACAAAAGCCATCTTGGTGTCAAGCATGAGAAAGCTTCTAAGTACCTTACAGAAGAGAAAATAGCACAGGACCAACTCCAACAACAACAAACAAATAACTCAACAAAATCAGGGCCTGAGGGGTCCTTGTCCAGAGGGACTAAATGAAGCAGGGCCAAGAGGGTCCTTGTCCGGAGGGACTAAATAAAGCAGGGCCAAAGGGTCCTTGTCCAAAGGGACTAAATGAAGTTTCAAGCCTGCTGGGCTTGAAGAGTTCCTAGGGAACTAGAGAAGTCCCAAGGCTGCTAGCCTTGAAGAGTTCTTAGTGAACTGAAGTCCCAAGGCTGCTGGCCTTGAAGGAATCGTAGAGATTCAAGGTGCTGCTCTTCCTTAGTGGAAATCCTGCTAGTTGAAAGCAGAAGAGTGGATTAGGAGCTTGAGTCTCTGAACCACTTAAAATCTCTTGTGTCTTTTACATTATATCATTTACATTATGTCAATAACTGCTATAACAGATATGTATGTTCTAACTGCTTACAACTAAACTAACCCAACAAACAATGTATGTATGATTATGAATATATCAATGAAGGGGAATCTTTTACTTATTCTGCTGTGCTTGAAAAGATTCTTATGTTTGTCATATACTTAAATATGAACAATACAACATAAACCAGAAAAAGTATTTGAATTAAAAAGGATCTATTCAACCCCCCCCCCCCCCCCCACCCTTCTAGATCTATTGTGCCCTCTGGGAACTAACAGATCATATGGCTACTTCGGATCCGTTTGAGATTGACGTTCATCTTTAGCAAAGTAGCATAAGGATAGATATTCAGAGACGACCCTCCATCTATCAAAACTCCAGCTAGCATGTACTCGGAGGACAAAATCGCAATGTACAACGGCTTGCAATGACCAGTCCCTTCGGGCGGTATATCATCTTCAGTGAAAGATATCACATTGTTGTTAAAAATGTGATCAACCAAATGTTGAAATTTTTCCACATCCACTGATGTTGGCAAGTAGGCTTCTTCCAAGACCTTTAGTAAGATCTTCCTGTGATCCTCGGAAGTTAAAACCAAGTCCAATATGGAAATTTGATATGGAGCTTCTCTTAAGCTTAAAATCACCTTGGCTTCATTATGACCCATAGTGTGGAGGAACTTCTCAATTTTCTCCATGGGTATTTTCCCCTTTGATTTGATGGTAGACTTCATCACCCGTTGGGGATGATATACTGGATTTTCCTTCGACACTGCCGTAGTTGTATGTGAGGTGGATCCTTCAGCTTCTCCATAATTCCATGGGACTTTTTGTAAGCTGATAATAGGATATTGTGGTCTGAATGGCAAGTTGATTGGCTTGGGAGCATCCACTTTCAAAGGATTGTCAATTCCTTTGAGTTGAATTGCTTGCATTATGAAAGGTTTGACAGTTCCATCAGCCTCAGTGGATATAACTGCTACCAGCCCCTTCCATTTAGTAGGACAAGTATTCTCACTCTCAAATAGCACAGTATCGTCTTCTGCTAGTTGCAGGACACTGCTGTCAATTAGGTTATGAATAAGGTGGCAGAGTGCCCAGCATTCTTTCGTGTTGTGACCACGAGAATGGGAGTGATATTGGCTTACTCCATCAAAATTAAATCGTCCTGAACGGGAATTAATTGGAGGCAGAAGGGAAGTGATCCTACCTTCATTGATCAGCATCTGAAGTATCTCCTCTATAGGTTGGCCCAGGTATGTAAATTCCTTTCTATTGGCAAAATCCCGACTGGCTTTGGCACTTGCTCTCTTCGTCACTTTTTCTTACAGTGTTTCTTTCTCTGAAGGTGATGAGGGAGTATTCACAACAAAAAGGAGCAGACTAGCATACTCCTGGCTGACTAATTTGCGTGTGACTTGATGTTGATAGGTCACCAGTTCTGCTAATTGCTCAATCTGCTTACACAGAGCTTTTATCTTTCGTTCCATTGCGAACTGGAACTTTACATAGTCCCATTTATCAACACCGTCTTTGATGGTCTAGGATGATTCACCGTTAAAATTGGAACTTTGTCCACTGCTCTAATTGATAATGTTGACCTCTTGATCTTTGTGTTGAGGAAGAGGGTTGTCTTATACGTGAGGTTGATCTGGTTTGGTGACCACGATCTCACCGTTGTCTATTAAATCTTGGATCTTATGTTTCAAGGCCCAACAATCTTGAGTATCATGTCCAGGTGCCCCGGCATGATAAGAACATTTCCGAGCAGCATTGAAACCCCTCCCATTAGGGTTGGCTGGTGGAAGAAAATGCATAATTTTCTTCTGAGTCGTCAGAAGAGTGAGAACGTTCTCGAGCGAGTCCCCTAAGGGTGTGAACACTCGAGGGCGTTTGACTTCTCCACCTTTCGGCAATGGAGGGTTTGAAGATTGTGCTTGAAAGGGAGTGTAATTTCTCCTCTAGATAGGCATATTTTGATTGCCTTTCTGACCTTATAGTATCAAGGAAACATCCTCCTCTTTCTTTTTATGGACCCTTCGGGGGTTGTTTCCATTATTTCCGGATTGGATGTGTTCAACAACAGCTTTAAGGGCAGCTAGGTCTTGAATCTTTCCTTACTTCAATCATATCTCTGCCATCTCCCCATGTTTAATAATTTCAGAAAATGGTTTACCAATGCCAGCTAAGACTCTTTCATAAAAAGGAGCTTCTTGTGTGTCTATGAAGGTCATGACCATTTCTGACTCCGTCATGGAAAGAATAACTTGAGCAGCAAGGCGCCTCCACCTTTGAGCATACTCTTTGAAAGACTCATTGGACTATTTCTTGACCTTGGTAATCTGGTACAGGTCAGGAACCATCTGAGATTGGAAGTTGTATTGAGTGAGGAAGGTGTGAGCTAGCTCCTCCCAACTATGGATCTTTGAGTTGTCTAATCTGGTATACCACGAACTGGCTTCTCCAATCAGACTCTTCTGGAACAGCTGCATCCTGAGCTTCTCGTCCTCTGCATAAGATCCAAGTTCTCCAATGAACACCTTCAAATGTGTGTAAGGATCTCTTAACCCATCATATTTTTCAAAATCACGAGTTTTGAACTTTTCTAGATAATGAACACCAGGGAATATACAAAGGTAAGCATATGAAACACTTCTGTGTGCTCTAATTCCTTTGATAGAACGAAGGGTTTCTTCCATTTGAAGAACTTTCTTCCTAACGTCACCGGTGTCTGGATCTCCTCTGAGATGGGTGGTATCATGAATTTTGTTGGTCGTATCCAACTGAAGTTCAGGTACTGCAAGGGCTTTATCAGGACCTTGGGTTCCTCCTTGTGTAGAGGATTCAACATGTATGGGTATCTTCGTACCCTGAGTAGACTCATGTAGTTATTTAAGCAGAACAACCAAATTTGTGATTTGTTTACTTAATCTGTCAAATTCTTTGCGAGAAACTGGATTAAGGTCAATCTGGTCTGATGAAGACATAATTAACTGTAGGCTCGTGGCCTTTTTGGATTTTGATCGGTTAATAGGTCTGATTGCTTCCCTGTAAAAGACTTGCGTAGTTTAGTCTTTAGGGAATGTGTAAATGTTTACATGCTATGTATTCATTCTAGGAATATTATCCTGCAAGTCGGATGTTAGCCGTTTGTAATACAGGATAGCATGTTAATTTAAATATGTATGTACACATGTTTCTTCATATTTCTCATTACATGGAGATGAATATGGAATAAAATTACAAGTAATTGATTTTTATGAGTAATTTGAAATGAGAAAGCATGAAGAGACTTCCTCCGCATTTGGTTTATCAGAGGCTGACCTATCTTAGGTTACTCTCGCGGCTTTTTGGCATCAAGGTTCCCAAATCATCGCAATTTACTCGACGGGAAATTAATCTGGTCTTTCAACTGGAGCGAATTTGGGTGGTGCCTTTCCTGAGCCTCGTTGGAATTAGTCTTCCTACGAGTCCAGTAATCAAACACCTATACGATAGTCCCCTGATGAAGGAACCACACAACATACATTCATATACAACGTGTCTCACCGTTTATGAAAATGATGACATGTGCGAAGCACTAATATCACAATCAGATATAGTGTAAAGCATTAAACGCAGAAAAATATATGCATTCGTACACATTCATCATAAATGTAAATGCAACATTCACACACAAGCATATAACAGTTTTGAAAATCTTGTAATAGCAGCTTAAGTCCTCTTACTGGTATAGACCCCAGCAGAGTCGCCACATGTCGACGTCGAGATTTTTATTTGTCCCTTTTTGTTACTTGTTCTTTGGTGTTCTCATGTTAGGTGAGATTTGTTTGAAAAAACAAGTGAAAAAGGGCTGACATATATCATGCCGATGATGGACTGTTAAGAGTCGCCAGTTGGTTTTTTATATGGTTGTACCAACACAACGGAGAAAAGGTTTGCACATTGACCCAGTGATGTGGCACTGCTAAACGGGTCGGTGAAACCGAGATTCATTAGGGTCCGGGGACTTGATTATGCGGAGGGAAGGTATTAGGCACCCCACGACATCCGTGTTAGCACGGTGACCGCCACTTTTCAAGAAACTGTTATATGAATGTGTGTGTGTGTGTGGATCAATGTGTTGTTATTTGGAAGTAGTGTGAGGCCTCGTTCGCACCTATATACACAAGGTTTGAATTTGTGTAAAAATTCAGTTTTAAACAAGATATAGCAGTGATGTTTTATAAAAGAGATTTTTCAAACCCTTGTGCTCAATAGTAATTGAGACCTTTTACACTCCCATTTTTATTAAGTGTTTCGCTTGATTGTTTTTAATTTTCGAGATGCGAAGCATCTTCGAGAAAATAATGTATAAAATAGTGTCGAACTCCTCGTGGGTATGAAAACCATCTGAGGAAATACAAACAACATGAATAAATTTACAAGCTGCTTACAGCTGGAAATGTCCATCACGGGAATCGAATCTAGATCCAATAAACTGAATCTCTGATCACATGATTCTTAGGCTCACATGATATCGCGATTGATAATAAAGGAGTAAGCAGGTATATATATAAAAGTTATAAATATATATATATATATATACAGACATGATCAGCCACCACGAAGCACCTCCATGGGGATCGAAATGTAAATAAAATTTAGTAAAAGCAACCGCCACTTGAGTAAACTCCAGTCGGACGAAAAGTAAAGAAAGCTATAAAGATTTATCAACCGCCGTAAAGTAAACTCGAGCAAGATTAAACGTAAATATATATATATATATATATATATATATATATATATATATAATAAAAGTAATATAGGATGTAAAATCTGTGCTCATCGACAAAAGTCGACAACAGTTGATATATATATATATATATATATATATATATATATATATATATATATATTAAAGCGATAACGCTCCAAACCGAAGTCTAGGCTCAATCGAGGCATAACTCGATAATGTTAGTCCATATATAAATATATATACAAACTGAAATGAAACCACAGACCGAAGTCCGGGCAAACACACGCAACACGACTCTCAACGTTAATAATAGTGTGTGCAAAGATGAAGAGAAATGCTTTAAAATTTGTGAGAAGGCTTACAGTGGGCTGCCAAAGAAGACTTCTATATCTTTAAAGGGATGAACACTCGGCTCCCGCCGGTACAAAATAAAAGCTATATGTGAGTTCACAAGTGTTTAAAATGAGAAAGCACTCAGTGTAGGGTGTGTACAGAGCAAATTAGACAGGGCTTCCTCGCCTTTTTCTCTTACAAAATGGCCACCCAAAGCCCTCTATTTATAGAGGGGGAGCCGCAAGTGTACCTATAGCTGCCCAGGTTGCCCCGGGCTTTGCGAGTCCCTCCATCTCAAAGTACGTGCACGTATGCACTGTAATGTCCGCTCAAACTTTCAGAATTGCAATTCGGGCATCCGACTGAGGTATGTAAGACCTATTTCGGACCGCTGTTGTCGAGAGTTACGCAATGACATGGGATTAGAGGTTGTACGAAGTTAGGAATATGGGACCACGCCCTCCGGTCTTCTAGCTTCAAATTGTATCCGTTGTCATGCGTGATAGTCACTGAAGATCGGACCTCCTTGGTTCTTGTGGGACATTGTTGTGTAGAAATGTATGTATGAAATGTTGAGACGGTGTGATGTGGCGTCAAGGTGGTAAGATGATGACTTTGTCCCCTCACCGTGGTTATCTCCAGTTTGGGCTGATAAAGTAGACGTTGCTCAGTGTTATATCTGATATTGGACTACTACAAGTGTTGAAGGTCCTTAGTGTCATCTCTGAGGTGTGCCTGTCTTCCCGATGTTATCTCCGGGTCTTGTACTGAGTGTCTCGGTGTGAGTGTCGAGGTTGAAGCTGATTGCATGCATTTGAAATAAGCATTTCCGGGGTTATCTCCGGAACTGTACTCCTTGGGGTTATCTCCAAGGTTGGTAACTGCTACTCCCAGTGTTGGGACTGAGACTGAATATCTCGGGGTTATCTCCGAGATGAATCGGCCTTCAATTCTCTGGTGGAATTTCTGGTATTGGAACTACATGCCTCGGGGTTATCTCTGAGGTTGGAACTGATACTCCAGGTGTGTGTTCTGGGGCTGAGGCTGTACTTTTGGTAGTATCCGGACTGGACATGAGCTATCTTCCAGGGTTATCTTTGAAAGACGAATCTGCCCTCCTGCAATGTCAGTGACAGGTGTGCAGAAAATTTTGAGTGTCTACACTTGACATCAATTTTTCAATAAACGAATGGCTTTATGGCTTGATATGACAGTGATTAACTTTAGAGGTTTAGTTTCTTGAATTCGCATAACAGGTTGGTTAGGAATATGAAAAGTAACAACCTTACGAAAATAATTAATTTTGGTATGATGAGTAGTTAACCAATCAATTTCTAAAATCAAATCAAATGCAAGTATTTTCAAAGAAATAAGATCGACAGGTAATGTGTTGGTCTCAACTTGAATCAAGCAAGATTTATAAACCATGGATGTAACGAAAGTTTCACCTAATGGAGTTTCAACAGATAAGTCAAAGTCTAAGTCCTCAGGGGTCAAGTTCAAACTTTGAGCACAAGCAGGAGAGATAAAAGAATGGGTAGAAGCGGTATCTAATAATGTATAAACTTCACAAGAGTTTATGTTTAGTTTACCCGTGATCACCTCGTTTGGGTTCCTCGCGTTTTGGGCAGTCACGATAAACGCTCTTCCAAGAACCACCAACTTTGACTTGTCCGGGACAGCCTTTGGAGTCACCATCCCCGCTGCACTTGGTTTCGCTACAGGACAATCTCGAGCTATATGAACTTCCTTTCCACAGTTATAACACACCTTGAATTGTTGTGGGCAGTTTGGGCTAATGTGTCCCTCTTTCCCGCATTTATAACATACGACCTATGGTCGTTCTCTGTTGCCTCTTTTATAGTTCTTATAAAAGAGCTCTAACTCATGCAAGTATACACAGGTCAACAAGTAATACAGAGTAAGTAAAGTATCGATCCCACAGAGAAAGTGTTAACTTTAGACTACTATGCATTAATTAACTCACTATATTTATATGCTAAGACTATGGACTTAATTGTTGATTTAAACTAATTATGATTACCAACTAAAAATAAGAGTATAAATGGACTAAATATAATGTGGAAACAATGGGATCCTAACTTCATTCAATATTTCATTCAATCGCCATATGCCATGCAAGAAGTGTTCACATATCACAGGATAATAGCCAAGGGCATAAAAGCGGGTTATAACCATTTTCCAATGCACTATAACCAACTCATATATCATCTACAGATGTTAGAATCTATATGATAACCAATACCATCATAATTACCATATTCCTATGTGCAATTGCAATCCTATTGATTTTAAGCACAACCCTTATTCTAGCTCATACGGCAAAACAGTATATTCCTATCTGTTTCACAAAATATGCAATCCCCATATTCGCATGCTATCATGATTTCATCCATATTCATAAGTTCATTTCCAATTCCATACAAATACTAACATGAAGATTATCATTCATTCATACATACAAACCAACCATGATAGATGATCCATATGATATGCAAAACAAATCTAACATTTAGATGTGCAACCAAATTACATATTAAAATCCGTTAGGATCCCATAATGGAGTTTAGTTCATGGCGGAACCAAAAACCATTATGGGATCAAGGCTAAACATGATCAATAAACAAACGAATAGAAGAAAGTTAGAATGATCAAACCCAATCGTTGAATAGAAACTAATGATTAACTATTGAATCCACAAAGAATTCCCATAAACAATAATTAATATCCACGATGACAGAGATCTCCAAGAAGAAGTAGAAAAAAATAGACGTTATGGCTTTCTCCTACGTTGGAATCTCTCCCAAGGTGTAAACCCTAGTTTCTACTATGAAAGTTACGTAATAAAAGTCTGGTCTCTTTTTCTCTGACACACGTCAGACTCATTTTATACCATATTACATATCATTAAGTTGAGAAATAAAAATAAAACAAATTACAACATCAAGATCGCTGCATGTGGCATGCCCCTTAAGTGTTTCGCTCGCCATGACTTACAATGAGGTTCGAGACAAAACCAGGCGTTCTCTCATGGTCATTGCCATTTCGCCATGCCTTTACGTGCCTTCTGAATGAGAGTCTCATGCGGTCGCACGTCCCTTGCCTCGCGGGTGCTTGACTTGCATAAGGTTTCCATGTAAAGCTCTGTACTGCTGGCAGTGCGCAGTAATCTGCCTTTATCTTCTTGCCGTCTTGATCACACGGCTTCCCGCAATTCTGAGTCTGGTTTCACCTTGTTCTTCTTGCTATTTGCTTTAATCCTTATGCTTGCTTGATTTCCATGCCTCATTGTACCCCATGCCATGCACATCCTCGCTTTCAACTAGCCTTCACGCATCCAGCTCACCGATACCTCTTTAATTCCACCAAAATGAAGTCGATTCCCGCACTTATTCACCAAAAGGAGTTTTAAGTATATGCAATGCAAAATAACGTGAAATACAACTAAAACAAAATGAAATGTACTCGAGGTGGGCACAATTCGTATGGATTAATATACAATAATTAAGTAAAAATATCACTTATCAAATACCCCCAAACTTGAACTGTTGCTTGCCCTCAAGCAATGCATATGAATGACACTAAAAATGTAACTACTAAACTATGCAACTACTTTATGATGCAACCTAGTCTCACATAATCTTAGCCATAACAGAATTTCAGCCCAAATTACCTCAGTGAACTATCAAGATTCCAGAACATAGTTTCAAACCAAACCATAGACATAACATCATACACTCAGATAATTCATGACTGTTATAGAGATGTTGTGTGTGTGTGTTGTTCACAGAAACTTGATCCAAGTAAAGATTATATATCCTACACTGCTCCAAACAGAAAATTATAGTCTAAATCAAGATTCATGATTATTCATGCAACATAGACTATTTAAACATATCATCGCAAACTAAGGCTCAACAATGGGTTTATTGCTTTATTACTACTCACGAGGGTGATTTCGCACTTTCCCGCGGTGTTTATTGCTATTTGCTCTTTTACTTCTTTTTTTTCACATGATCGTACAATGTCTCAATCCATTAGGCACACTGCTACCCTTTAGCGAGCTTTCAACCAACGACTCCTAGACCATGAAAGACCTTAGGGCTCTAGGTGTAGAGACAATCCCCTCGGGCGTACTTACTCAAGTAGCCAGGGCCCCGAATTAAGACTAGTCACGTTATTTCATATATATATATATATATATATATATATATATATATATATATATATTATACACAACATACCCATGTTTCCCCAAAATTTGCACCTCAATGACTCTACAATCTACAACACTTTCCTCATGTTTCTCATTTTAAATCTACATGTTCTATTGAGCAATGCAAGACACACATCTTAGACTTACAAGTGAATATGAACACAATTGTGCAAACCGAAAGCATATAAATGACCACATGAATCGTGATTGTGTAAAGCATTATATCCACGTTGTGTTATAAAACATATTCTGAAATCGTTCACAATTCACTATCATCATTGGCTTAGGCAAAAATTTCTATTTATACGCAAGAATTTATGTGAGACATTAAACTAAACATACTATCAATGAATAAAAAAAATAAAAATTTTATGCTAAAATTTAACTAACACATATTCATGCAAAATTAAACTAAATTTGCATTGGCTCAACAATGGGTCGAGAATGAATCAATCGGCGTCCACATGGATGTGGCTCGCCACCTGCCCAGTCCTCAAATTTGGCGATTGTGGAGTGCGTGATATCTTGGCATGGATATTGCATTTTCTCATTGCCCCAACTAACCCCTTGCTGTGCACATAACATGGCTATCACTGAAGCGTGTGGGATGCTGCCGGTGGTAATTCCCTTCAAATATTTTATAATGTTTTGATGGATCAAATACCCGACGTCAATATATTCGCCAGTGATGATGCCCCACAGAATTATGGCTCTCTCTGCTATGATTTCATGTTGATGCGATGATGGCAATAATTTAGCGCAAATGAACAGATTCCATGCCTTGGCGTCTGGATTCAAAGTCAAAGCCTTTGGAAAAATGTGAGGTTGGGTCGTACCGACTTTGTAAGTCCATCGAGATCCGGGAATGCACAATTCTGCGATGACCTGCTCCAAGTCTATTTCCTGATGAGCTCCCATGATCCAATTGGCCGCCCCTGCTGGTGGTCTAGCGGAGAGCCTCAGCACGTTTCTAATGGCAGAGGGTTGGTAGTTTACCTCTGTACAACGAACCATAGAGGTATCGTTCATGGTGGCTTTGGCATTAGCATAGAACTCTCGAACTATGCTCATGGGAATTGGCGTGGGTGCAGCAGTTAGTCCAGCCTAACCTCGTTCGCGAATCATGGCACATAGTTCCCCATCCTGACCTTCTGGCCTAAATCCTCTTTCCTTGATGAATGTCTTCGCAACAATGCGATAGTACTCCTGCTGGGCCTCCAAACACAGAAATTTGCTATGATCAACAATATCCTCCTCATGACCGTCGAAGGAAGATGAAGAGGATGAAGATGCCCTTATTCTTTTTGGACCAATTGGAGATAGAGATCGCAAATGAATTTACTGAAGGAACGAATGTATTTACAAACTGATGAAATTCACTCTTGCTTGTGCTATCCTAATAGAGAGCCCTAGCTTTATATCATGAAGGAGATGGGGATGAGCACGGAATCGTGGAGGAAATCGTGGAGATTTAAGGGAGAGAAATACGCCTCAATCTGTAACTGATAGAGAGATAGTGACATGAGTTGGGGAGAGTGAGAGATTTCCGCTTCTGTTAGTATCGCACATAAGAGTCCAACTGATTCCAATTTCTATTTTGAACTGTCTTTATCCAGCTGGACCCGACGCCGCGCGCGACCGTGCGATGATAAGCTTCTTTGGGTGCGCGGGCGCGAGACTTGCAGAAAGGCTCGTGGATTAACTGGCTGAACACGCGGGCGCGCGAGTTGATACTGTTTGGGACGCACGACCGCGAGACTCCAAGTACAGCCAATCTGCTTTGATTTACTCTTCCATCGGTGATGCTCTTTAATCATTGTACCTACACAGATATTAATTCACATAAATAAGACATATAAGAGTGGTGGTGTTTTGCGACATTAATATCATGTGTATACTAACTAATATTACACTCGCTTATCCCATAACTCGTTATCACTGAATTTGAACTACTAACTAAAATAATCAAAAGGAAATAACGACAATAATTGAATTCTTGGATGAAGAATTGACGGGTTGCCTCCCATCCAGCGCTAAGTTATAGTCAATTATCTTGACTATCTCGAACTTCTCACGTCATATCAATAAATGTGGTGCCTTCCTTGCTGTCCTTGGCACCCTGAAATTTGATCACTTCGGCTTTCATCAACGACTCCACCTTCAACTCTGCATTTTCATCCATTACATATCTCTGAGAGTCATCTATTCTCGGGTTGTGTATCCAATCCTTGCAGTTTCCATCTACCAGATCAACTAGAAAACACTCTTCTTCATCAGCTGGGAGCTTTATTGCGTTGAAGACGTTGAATGTAACCTCCTGATCTTGTACACGCATAGTTAATTCCCCTTTCTGAACATCTATGGAAGTCCTGCCCGTGGCTAAGAATGGTCTTCCTAGTATGATCGGTATATTCTTGTCCTCTTCAAAATCTAAAATGATAAAATCAGACGGAAAGATGAACATATCCACTTTAACCAATACATCTTCAACAATTCCCCGTGGATATAATGACCGAATTTGGCCTTCGCTAACTCGTAATGATATGTTCGTTGGTTGTGGGCCGGTAATCCCAACCTGTTGAATATTGACAATGGCATCAAATTTATACTTGCTCCCAAATCACATAAACACTTGTTAAACTCCATCTTCCCAACAAAGGTACACGGAATTGTGAAGCTACCCGATCTTTCGACTTTTGGAGGTAACTTACGTTGAAGCATCGCATCGCATTCTTCCGCCAAAGCTACCATTTCAAACTCATCTAATTTCCTCTTCCTTGACAAAGATACCTTTCATGAACTTTATGTAGCTTGGCATTTGTTCCAATGCTTCAAAAAGTATATTGATTCTGCACTTTTTGAAGACCTCTAAAACTTGTTTGAACTGCTTTGTCATCTTTCTGCTTTGTTAACCTTTGCAGATATGGTATTCGAGGGTGCAGTGGTTGTAGTAGACTCTTGACCTTCTCTTCTGAACCTGCTTTATTCGTTTCATTTTGCTGAACCTCATAATTTTCTAGATTCTTATCCTCCTCAGTTTCTTTCTCTGCATCGAGCGGCCGCATGGCCTCCTTAGTGGTATCATGCGGCGCCGCTTGACTTGCAGACATCGCTGTCTTTTCCCGGATCGCAATGTTATTGCTTGACACCGCTCCTTCCCTGCTCTTCTAGGATTTGCCTCCATGTTACTTGGCAAAAGCACCTTGGGGCCTATTAGTAAGCATGGTCGCCATTTGCCCCATTTCAAGTCTCTAAATTCTTGATAGCCACTGCTTGGCTTTTGATCATGACCTCGGTGTTTGCCATGTATTTCAACATCATCTCCTCCACTTCTGATTTCTTCTCTGGATGTGATGCAGCTGGAGTGTGGTGTTGTTCTTTGTTGAGTAAATCCCTTGGTGGAAATGGTGGTTTCAGATAAACTATGGTCATGTGTGTTGTTGTTGAAACTGCTGATTCGATTCAACCGATTTTGTTGTTGTCCTTGGTTGTTAGACCAACTGAAGTTTGGATGATTGCGGTTGTTGGGGTGGTATGTGTTCTGAATTGGCCTTGGTCCTTTCTGTAGGAGTTTACATACTGAACTACTTCTGAGCTGATAGCACATTGGTCTGTGGAGTGTGACCCCGCACAAATCTCACAAACAAAAGCAACCGCCTTCACTTTACTCTCTCCGCCAACGCCTCTATTTTCATAGCCATGGTCGCCATTTGTCTTTGATAAATGTTGTAGAATCGCATCCACCTCCAACATCCCTGCAACTTTGGGTTGAGACATCCGAGTTGTAGGATTCTGATAGTCATTCGCGGACATCGTCTCGATAAGTGTATAGACCTCATCATAGTTTTTTTCCCATAATGCCCCTCATGCGGCTGCATCTACAATCGGTCTGAACTGCTATCCCAAGCCACTGTAAAATGAATTAATTACCAGCCAGTCTAGTAAACCATGATGTGGACACTTCCTAAGCATCTCCTTATACCTTTCCCATGCTTCATATTAGGATTCACCCTGTTGTTGCTCAAACTGAGATATGGCTGTCCTCATCTTTGCAGTCTTAGCCATTGGGAAAAACTTGGCTAAAAATTTCTGTGCCAAATCCTCCCATGTAGTAATCGATCCAGCCGGCAAAGAATGTAACCAACTCCTTGATTTATCCCTCAATAAAAATGGGAATAACCATAGTCTGATGGCATCTTCCGTCACACCATTATATCTGAATGTGTCACAAATCTCGATGAAGCTTAATAGGTGCTCATTCGGATCATCTGTAGCAACACCCCCGAACTGTACTGAATTCTGCACCATCTGAATAGTGCCCGTTTTTATTTCGAAGGTGTTTGCTGCTATCGCCGGTTTGACTATGCTAGACTGTAATTCATTTATGTTCGGCATGGAATATTCCATTAGAGCCCGATGCTCTTCTCTTGGATCAATCCTTTGTTCTTCTGCCATATTGACAGTAATGCTTTTAACTGCTCTTGCAGATTTATCCGCACACTCGCTTTCCAACCTTTTCCGTTTATATTAGCTTGTGATGGTGTTAACTCTGAGTTGGAGGATCGCGTGTGCATAAAATTCTACAAGCACCTGTAACCAAAAACAAAATAAAAATAGAAATGAGAAATGAACAGAATTATCTAAGTCATACAATACAGCTTTAAACTAATGATAATAATCTAAATTAACGCCTTTCCCCGGCAATGGCGCCAAAAACTTGTTGCCTCTTTTATAGTTCTTATAAAAGAGCTCTAACTCATGCAAGTATACATGGGTCAACAAGTAATACAGAGTAAGTAAAGTATCGATCCCACAGAGAAAGTGTTAACTTTAGACTATTATGCATTAATTAACTCACTATATTTATATGCTAAGACTATGGACTTAATTGTTGATTTAAACTAATTATGATTACCAACTAAAAATAAGAGTATAAATGGACTAAATATAATGTGGAAACAATGGGATCCTAACTTCATTCAATATTTCATTCAATCGCCATATGTAATGCAAGAAGTGTTCACATTCACAGGATAATAGCCAATGGCATAAAAGCGAGTTATAACCATTTTCCAATGCACTATAACCAACTCACATATCATCTACAGATGTTAGAATCTATATGATCACCAATACCATCACAATTACCATATTCCAATGCACAATTGCAATCCTATTGATTTTAAGCACAACCCTTATTCTAGCTCATACGGCAAAACAGTATATTCCTATCTGTTTCACAAAATATGCAATCCCCATATTCGCATGCTATCATGATTTCATCCATATTCATATGTTCATTTCCAATTCCATAAAAATACTAACATGAAGATTATCAGTCATTCATACATACAAACCAACCATGATATATGATCCATATGATATGCAAAACAAATCTAACATTTAGATGTGCAACCAAATTACATATTAAAATCCGTTAGGATCCCATAATGGAGTTTAGTTCATGGCGGAACCAAAAACCATTATGGGATCAAGGCTAAACATGATCAATAAACAAACAAATGGAAGAAAGTTAGAATGATCAAACCCAATCGTTGAATAGAAACCAATGATTAACTATTGAATCCACAAAGAATTCCCATAAACAATCATTAATATCCACGATGACAGAGATCTCCAAGACGAAGTAGAGAAAAATAGACATTATGGCTTTCTCCTACGTTGGAATCTCTCCCAAGGTGTAAACCCTAGTTTCTACTATAAAAGTTACGTAATAAAAGTCTGGTCTCTTTTTCTCTGACACACGTCAGAATCGTTTTATACCACATTATAGATCATTAAGTTGATAAATAAAAATAAAATAAATTACAGCATCAGCATCGTGCACGGCCATGCGCGTCCCTAGTGTTTCTGTCTCGCGGCCGCGAGACTCACAGTAGGTTCAGACCAAACCAGACGCTCTCTCGCGTGGTCGCGCACTCGTGCCTTACGGGCGCGAGCTGAGTCTCTCGCGGTCGCGCGTCCTTTGCCTCATGCGCGCTTATCTTGCAGAAGGTTTCCATGTAAGGCTCTGTACTCACGCGATGCTTGATTACGCCTTTATCTCTTGCAATACGGCGGTCCCGTAATTCCCGAGTCCGGTTTCACCGCTGCTGCTGCTACTTGCTTTAATCCTCATGTTTTCTTGATTTCCGTGCCTCATTGTACCCCCATGCCATGCACATCCTCGCCTTTCAACTAGCCTTCACGCATCCGCTCACCAATACCTCGAATTCCACCAAAATGAAGTCGATTCCTGCACTTATTCACCAAAATGAGTTTTAAGTATATGCAATGCAAAATAACGTGAAATACAACTAAAACAAAATGAAATGTACTCGAGGTGGGCACAATTCGCATGGATTAATATACAATAAGTGAGTAAAAATATCACTTATCATTCTCCTCCCCTAGAAACAGTTGATGTTGGTGCTGACGTCTTCACTTTGTCATTATTGTACCTTCTCTTTTTGAAATCTCCCCCCAACTTGCTTCTTCTACTATCATGGCCATGATTACAACCAGAGTGGTTACCGCTTTTATCAAGATATTTTCCTCCCCACTGGTTGTCATTGCTCCGATGACTGCTGCCACCGGTATGACCCTGGTTGTGGTCCCTCGGTTAAACATACTCATTATCTCGCTCTAATAATTGAGCCTTGTTCACAACATCTGAATATATAGAAAATTTGTGAGAGATAAGGTATTGATGAATTTCTGGTTTCAAACCTCTTAGAAACATCCGCGTCATACGTTCCTCATTCTCTACCAAATGAGGTTCAAACCTGGATAACTCCGCGAACTTAGCCTCATAGTAGGACACAACCATGTTGTTCTGCTCCAGTCTAATAAACTCTACCTCCTTCATATGACGAATACTTTTAGGAAACTACTTGTCATTGGACAGTTTTTGAAATGTTTCCCAAGACATATTGAGTGCGACAGGCTTGGTATGCTTCATATATTCGCACCAGTAATCTGCCTCACCACGGAACATAAAGGTAGCGAATAGAACCTTATGTTCCTCCGTGCATCCCAAGATATCAAACATCTTGGTTATTTGCTTAACCCACGTTTCCACCTTGATCGGATCCGGCTTTCCCAAATATTCTGGTGGCCCCAACTCTTTGAACTGTTTGGCTGTGACAAGCCGCGCGTTGCCATTATTTCTACCCGTATTTTATACATGAGTCTCCCTCTTCTGATTTTGTATGAATTGCAAAAAGCTTTTAAACATCCCATCATTCATCGTTTGATCGGTGGTGTTGTTTACAGGAGGAACATTGTCGTCCTGTTGCACGTTCTCCTGGTTGGTGATTAAAGGTGTCTCCACGATCTCATTCACTCCATTGTTAACATTTTCAGCTGTCATTCTCAAATACTGTCATAAAACAAGGGTTAATTAAAGAAATTGACATACCACATATTATCCTTATATTCAAACCGACCAATTAAATACCAAATAAGCTTAGGTAGGACACACTAGCGAAGGATTTACTCGTCTCTCCCCTCCTAGTTCTATTCCCCGATCTTCGCTAGAGACCATATCCCTAAGCTCTGATACCAACTGTGACGCCCGCAAAATAGGTCCACACAACCCATTCTGAGTCGCCAAATACATGGTATAGAAAATAACTACAACTTCATTATTACAATTATCGTGCAAAATACGACAACATATATGACGTCAGTTTAAATACAAATAGTCTTCTAGACAATATCCAAACTTAAATAAGTCCTCATTACAGTTATTCATACACTATTTTAAAAAATAATGAGGACTGCTAAAACAACTGACTTGAAACATCACTCCAAACCCTGACTAGTTCCCGCTATATTCTAGCCTCCTGAGAAGAAAAATAGAACAAAAATGAAAAGGGTGAGCTCAACTAACCTAGTAAAGAATATTATGACTAAGATAATAAAAAATAAATTATCGTTAGCCTTCAATAGATCAGATAAAATATAATGGACAACCAGTTTTAGATCAATATTCGCAGCGGAAATAACAATTTATTAGAAGAGTTAAGTAGAGAATGAAGTCTACTATCTTCTATGATTTAAAAGTCCATCATCAATATTTTGTCCCTGTAACATCAATCAATATACATATTTGAACCAAATATTCATCTTTTCTTTACGGGCAAAACATATTCATTTGTATCACCAGTTGGTCATGTTCATCTCAACACCTGTCCATCTTTGCACCACGGGCCAAAGATATTCATCAGGTAATCATTCATCTTTGCACTACAAGCCGAAGATATTCAGTTATATCATTATTTAGGACTGAGGATGATGAAAAATATTTTAATGAAACGAATCCTGTGAAATAAAAGGACAAAGATTAAGGATTCGTACTTCAGTTTATCCAAGTTCAAAATATACTCCATAATAATCAATTATGGAGCAAAATTCAAGAATGAAGATCAAAACATGGATACAATCAAAGATAGTAACCATAATAGACCACTTGGACAAAGATAAGAAAATTTAATTTTTTTGTGAATAGTGTTGTATTCGAGAATAATGTTGTATACGTGAATAGTAACCCCGACACAAAAGGTAATAATTTCATAAGAAAAATCATACTTCGTGAATAGTACTCATGAATAGTACCGTATTCGTGAATAGTGTCGTATATGTAAATAGTGCCGTATACGTGAATAGTAACCTCGACATGAAAAGGTAAAAATTTCATAATAAAATTCATACCAATATTTCGGTATAATGATATTGAAAGAAATAACATCATTTACGAAGAAAATAACATCCCATACCTCAAAAGAATAGTACTTCTGGATGAAATATCAGATATAATATTGAAGAAAACTTGCATTGCTTATCAACTCTCAAAGTATCTAAATACTCACAAAAATACGCTCGATATTATAGAGAGAGAAAACATCAGATTATGGTGTAATTTTCAATTTTAACCTAAGCACCCTATTTATAAGAAAATGCTTAGACCGCCAAAGCAGACTAACCTGCTACCGGTGGCTTTTACCCATTGCTATTCACGCACACCACACTTGAAATTCAATAATTTTTCCACAACAACCAAAAGTGGGGCCTACCCATGATTTTAATAAAAATATTTATTTCCAAAACATCAATAATTCATAATAAATAGCCATTTTATCAGAAAAATATGAACCTTATTCCATATAAAATTTAATTCTCTACAACTTTGTAGAAGAAAGTTTTTCTAAATTCCAAACAGAAAATGACTGAAATCTACATACGGATGATTTTTAATACCTTCATTTATATCCACATAAAATACATATTTCCTTATCATATAAATTAATAATTAGTTATTCACAAATAATATTACAGAATCACAATAATGACAACCAGGTCGTTCCCAAGAAAGAGGGGGCTTTCAGATAAGGATTTCTTCTTACTGGCACGCAATTAGGTGACCAAACCCCTTTCTTAGACAGAACTTCCTTAGACATTGTCAATAATGCTATCTAATAATATTATTCAAATAATATAAATTATTGATCTGATAATGGGAAATACTTTGCAGTGACAATTATTGAAACAACAATAATATAAAATATCAACGTAGCAATTATTGAATTAACAAAATAAAATATTGAACAGTAATTACTGTAGTAATTATTGAGTAGTGCCTTCTTACGTAAGAATAAATAATCCACAAATATTGTACAATACCGTGTGCTACTGTACAACCACGCGTATTCTTGTTTCTTTAACCACCGTATTCCAACAAACAGTTAATTCAGTAATAACTACATCGTTATTTATAAAAAAAAAATCAAACTTGTCATTTTCTTCATTCGACAGCTTTCCGTTATGGCGCCCACAAATGGCTGCTCCATCATACGAATATTCCCCGACAGTAAGAATATTCCACGACCAAACGAATATTCCCCGACAACAATGAATATTTTATAACCACTTGCTTAGTTAAAATATCTGCGCATTTTACCCATAACTAACCACATTAATCAAATCAACCCCTTACTATAACAAAATAATAAATAGAAGAAATTAAATTTTATTTATAAAAAGTTGGGGTCTTACAATATACATATAAAGTGACTTGAAATTCTTGGTTATTACAGAAGGAGCTCAAAAATCACTCCAAAAATTCACTAGATCTAGGTTATATCTAGCATTTTATAGTTAGATCTTATACATATAGAGTGATATAACATAGATCTAAGTCAAATGAAGCTTGTTACTACATTCCCCAACGTGAAAACCCGAATCTTTGTTCATTTCCTTTTAAATCTAATTCAATATTGTGCTTATATATAGTTAAAGATTCAATCTTTATACATATATTGATTTTTTATCTATAGATCTATTGATTTTATCGATTATTTTGTTTGTATATAGTTAAAGATCAAATCTTTTACTAGATCTACCCTAGATCTAGTCAGATCTAGCCCTTAACTGGTTATAAAGCTTCAAAGCTTGAACCTATATGCTAGATTGGCTCAAATTTAGGTTAGATCTAGTCATTTTCAATGATTTCAAATGATTTTAAACACTTTGCAAAACCCTAGATCCATATCTAATGGGGAGGCTGTCCTAACTAATCGTGCTAGGGATTCTAATCAATGAATCACCTGATAGCGATTTTAGGATACATTTGTTTATATACTTTTGTTCAAATCCCGATTGTGTCATTGTACGGATCTTTAGATACCCTAAATCTATGGATTCATATCCTAGATTTGGGGATCCTTTGATAGATCTCGTTATACACCTACTCTTTCGAGTAATGGTTTTGATATTGCGATCTAAAAGTCAGGGTTGCGGGAGCCCCTTTTAGATCTTTTCATGTTATGTTCAAGCATATTGATGTGAGCCTAGGAATCCTAGGGTCAAGATCTACTAATTGGATCTTGACTAGATTCCCGTGATGGACTTTTTTGTTAAAATATAATATTAAATAGTGTAAATCATTGTACATATAATTTCAGGCCTTAAAATAACTTCAAGGGCTTTATCCCAAGAGACCGGATTTAAGGCCCCGTGATAGTGAAAATTGTGATTGTGGGTGCCCAGCTCTATCAAGATGGATTTCATTCCCGGGGATGGCCAGACCCTTTTCCATGCTTTATTTCATGTATTATCAGCAAAAGCAATTTTCAAAACAAAACAACGAAGATCTTGTAAAATAAATCGCTCGGGACTAGGCAAACATAAGGTTAAAACCAAGCGACAACATAGGGCAAGAACACCAAAGTTCTCCAAATCCTTAAAAAGCCCCTTCTTCAAAACTCAAATTAAAAATTAAATAATCGCGCTCCTAGGCTAAAATTAGGTTTAAAATAACTTAGAAAATCAAGGCACTTAAAATGATTCAAAATAGTAAAGGCTTTCTCAATATCACACACACAGAGTCCATGTTTAGGAAACAAAAAGATGTGGTAACCGTGTTTTCAAGGAAGTCAGGAGGGTGCCTTACACCTTCCCCTCACTTAAGAAACCCCCAAACTCTACGAATCTCAAGTTCCAGACCAATTTTATGAAGTCAAATATTGGGCCATATTATGAAAACCGCAAAAATTCAGATGAGTTGGTACAACCATTTGAACTTATACCAACTGGCGAGTCTGTCTGATTCGGCTCAATTATTAAAATTGACTTTTTCAAATTCGTCGGCATTTATGTCGGTCTTTTCCCAAAACCCTACCCTTTAAATAAACATTAAAAAATAGAAATCTTAAAAAGGGTAGAAACAATACAAATATTAGGGAAAGAGGGAAAATCTTCCCCCCCCCCACCCGGTGTCGACAGTGACATTGTGCGAAACACTAAAATAAAGCATTCAAAAATATAAGGCATACATACATTTGAATCATTCACACAACACACATAAATAAGAATGTCAAAAAACAAGATTGAATGTGGATTAAGCCCTCTATTGTCCCCAATATTAAATAGTAGAGTCGTCAAATGTTGACACCGGGGCAAGATTTTTCCTAAGCATGTTTCTACTCTTTTTATTTCCCTAGGTCGATTTATTTACTTAAAGGGTGATATTTTAGGAAAAAAACAGACATAAATGTCGGCGGCGTTTTGAAAGGTTGATTTTAATGGTGGACCAATTAGACAGAGTCGCTTGTTGGTATAAGTTTAAATAATGTACCAAACTCATCTGAATTTTTGAGGTTTTCACAATATGAACCAATATGTGACTCCATAAACTTGGTCTCAAAACCGAGATTCATATAGTTCAGGGGCTTACTTAAGAGAGGGGAAGGTGTTAGGCACCCCCGACTTCCGTGAAAAACACGATTACCGCATCTGATTGTGTTCCTAAGGGTGAGATGTGTGTATCATGTGTGTGATTTTCAACCCCTTTGTCAAATAGAAATTGAGATTCTTTGATACTTTTAATTTTTTAAACTTTAGTTGTCTAATAACCCGAATTTGTTTGATTTTAGAAGATCTTTGTTACTTTACTTGTAAGTCATTTGTTTATGATAATATACGAAATCAAACATTGAAAATGGTCGAGACTACCCGTGGGCATAAAAGTCATCTCGACAGCCCGAGCACTTGCAATCACAATTCTTTCGCTATCACGAGGCCTTAAATCCGGCTCTCTCGAGATGAAACCCATTTTATGTCACAAATTTACATGTACAATGATTAGATATTAACTTTTACAATCGAAATTACGTCCATCGCGGGAATTTAGCCAAGGTCCAATTTATGGATTCTCAACTCCAATATTCCTAGACTCACATTGCAAATAAATGATACATCGATATCTAAAAACAAAGAAAAGATATATGAAAGGTCTCTTGAAGATCATATCTCATAGATCGTAAAACTGAATCCAACATCGTGATGGACTATATGTATTGATGAGATTTATCGAAAGAACTTAGAATTTAGGAAATAAATCTGTAGATCTAAGATACATTAGATCCATACAATGACATAATCGGGAGTTAAAATAGAAAATAAAAAATATATCCCAAACTGGCTATCAGGTGATTCAATTGTTAGAATCCCTTGACGGTGGGTAGATGGGATCCCCTCACCACTAGATATAAATCTAGGATTTTTGGGGGTAAACAAAATAAACTTAAAACATGAAAATAACTAGATCTAGACTAGATCTAAGCCAATCTAACATAAAGATTCAAGCTTTAAGCTCTAGAATCAAAAAAAGGGCTTGATCTGAGCTAGATCTAATATGGATCTAGCAAAAATATTCAATCTTTACAACTTTTGAGCAAAATAACCGATGAAACGAAGTAAATCTATAGAAAAAGAACAAGCATATACAAAAAGATCGAAACTTTAACAAGATGTAGGCATAATAATATATAAAACACAAGAGATCTAATAGATCTACATTAAAAATACAAGAAAGGTTGGATCTTTCACCTTGGAAAATGGAGGAACATGTTCCCTAGCTTTGGATCTATGTTATTACACTCAAATGTATGAGATATCTATCTAAAAATAGCTAGATTCATATGGAATCTAGAGCATTTTTGCTCTCAAACTCGTCTCCTTCTATATCTAGACTTCCCTCTCTCTCTCTAAAACTATGGAAATGTGCTCTCTTTGCAAAATGAGTTAGAATCGTCCTTTTATAGGCCTCGGGGTTCGGTCGCAGATGCATATGTGGTTAGCGCTGGTGGGGGCCCACATGCCTAGATTTTTGGGTCGTGTAGTTAGTTTTTTGTGTTGTTTATTAAAATGTTCGTAACTTTAAATATAAGAAGAGCTAGGAGATGTGCAATACCATTCTGGAAAGCTCTTTCCGAGAGCTACGCAATGACATAGAGTTTGACCAATTCCGGATCTGGGAAGATAGAGAAAAAAGAATAAAAGTATCTTCTTAAATCTGCAAGATAGTCAACTGTCTTGCCTTGGGTAGTCTATCGTTCAGGGATTGTTGTTGCGGTTTCTATGAACTCATCCTCAGCTACGTGATGTAACGACCAAGAAATCATACATAGAATATAAATAATTTTTATTTGATTTTATTTAATAAAATGAGATTATATTTGATTTTATTTTGATATTATATTTGATTGAATAAATGAATGCTTTTATTATGGTTTTATTTACTGCGTTATATAAATGTTAACATAATAAACTTCCTTAGAATAGTGATACAATTTATATAGTTTCAAGTATATGACTTAAACATGAGATTATATAATTACAATTAGTATCATTGCTCTTAAATGTCCCTAGTCGAGTATCATTGTTGATAGGACAACAATGATGCATTGAGACTAGTATGTGGATTGACTGATGACTAAATCTCATTGGTCATAAATATATGAGATATTAAGTCAATGCATAACTACATGTTAGAGAACGATGTACTGGACAGACCCACCATGAGAATTCTATATGGAGCATTATGCGAAGTGTCATTAGCAATTCTCATAGTGACAATGATGTAATGGTCCTCTGACCTAAATCACTATATTACTACACGAGAATTTATGTGCTTTGATATCATCAAAGGTCACCTTTAATAGTGTGGACTATAAAGGTGATTATTGGATACATCATGAATCGTGTGAGAAATATGAGTGATCTAGATGGAATTTAACCCTCCTATATAATAGGGGTGATATCCATAGGCCTCTTGATTGAGTAGGACTATGAAATGCATGGCCATGCTCAAATAGTGATTTGTTTCATATAGTCTACTCATTGATCAAGAAAATTCAGATTAAATTATGAAGAGTATAACACATTCCATGACTCGAGTTTAATCTGGGATGTCAAGGTTATAAGGATTAAATTACATTGAAACATTGGTCATGAAAAGGTTGCATCGAATCATCGATCTTATTATTACTTGGGTAGCAGTGATGCATTACTAGATACCGCTCACTATTTTTAATTTTATAATATGATTTTAAAATTATTGCCAACGTAATAATAACCTATAGGGTCACACACATAGAACGTAATTAAAAGGGAATTAATTTAAATTATAAAGATTTAAATATGTCAATATGATTGATAATATTTAAATTACAAATTTAAATTAATAGGATAATTTATATATAGGTATATTAATTAAGTAAGACTTAATTAAGATATATATATATATATAAATAAATTCGGATTTTAAAAGGGTTTTGGATTAATCCCTTTTAACTGCTATATATATGATATATAGCAGCTATTTTAGGGTTAACAATCATAACCTCACAAACCCTAGCCGCTCTTAGAGAGAGACTAGAGAAAAGTTCGAAAACATGTTCCTTTGGTGGCTAGTACCGCAGCTCCCTTCAATTGCAGAATCGTGCGACGATTCGCTAGTGTTCGTGTGGATAGCATAGAGACGTTGTTCCATTGGATTGCGTTGGCGATTCGACCGCATCGTTTCTAGCTTTCTTAATTGTTATAATTTCTAACCACTGAATTAATTTAGTTTTTGCATGGATACTGTTTTAGGGTTTCGAAATTGCACTTTATATTGTTTAATTTCCGCTACATTTTATGTACCGATACCCAACATTTGAATGTTATGGTTTACGAATTAGAGATCGTAGGGGAAAATAAAAAATTTCTAAGAAAAATACGTAAAAACACTATCCACCCAAAAATGTTTTTACGTATTTTTTGATTTTTTGAAGAACAAACGTTACAATGAAAAGGAAAGACAGAATGTCAAATAAAATTTGAAAACGAAAAAACGCAATTTTTTTAATGTGTAATGAATTTTAGATAGTAAAAGAAAAAGAATACGAGTATAATATGAATTATTATACGAGTATAATATGAAGAATAATACAACATATAATACGAAGTAGAATACGAGAATTATACAATAAAAATACGGAAAGTCAAAGTTAATTATTAATCAATTGAGCTTTAACTTTGAGAAGCCCAATAGGAAGTGTTAGGAGGCCCAATGATAATTTAAATCAAGTCCCAAATGAATGTTATTTAAAGCCCAAAGCATGGCCCAAATCAAATTCAAACCAAGCCCAAACTAAGGTCCAACAAGATGGGTTAACCGTTGGGTCATGGATGGGTTGAAATGGGTGGGGTAAACCATGTGGGGCCTCCACCATGCCATATAGCTAGCCAAAGCTTCCAAGGCAAGATTGGCAAAAGATCTTTCAAGTTAAGGAGGTGACATTTAATGTTAGGATGACACAAAATTCTTGGTTGAGTTAGTTTAACTCAATCATTGTTAAAAGTGAGGAGGTGATGCGGGGAGGATTTATAAGATTGGGAAAGTTGAGGGTTTTGACCATACAAGATCCTAAGTAAAGTGAGCAATTCATAAGTATAGAAAAGTTGTCTTAAAGACCATTGTACCCCAACTCTTGCTTTTTCTATAAAAGGCAAACCATTTCTCTTCTCTATTTAACAAATCATCTAACACATTTAAGAGCAAGTATTATATTGAGAGAGAAGTGAGAGCAAATTGGATTAATCAAGAAGGAAGTGCTAGTTTAATTCATCAAGTCACCAAGAAATCAAGAGGTAATAACTAAGAACCTTAATCTTCCACTCTTTTAAGTTTTGTAGATTGTTAAGAAGTGCTTTGTTGGTGGTTGTTGAATGATTCAATGGAATCATATGTATTCCGAAGGAATAAGGAAGACTTAGTGGACTTAAAACACTAATAAGTGTATGCTAAGTGAAATCATAATCGTTAATAACGAATTAAACGAAGAACGTATGAAAAACTTAGAGCTTGTTATTGATGGACAAATTTAAAACCATCGTAGGTAAATAAGTTGTTGTATCTGTGTAGAGATTGTATAAATGGTGGAAATGTTCCAATTGGAACAGAGTAAAATATGCTATAACAAAGTTATTGTTAGGTTTGTATATAGCGCGTACATGTAATTAAATTACATAAAAGGTGCGGAAGCACGATAAAACAAATTTTAAAATTTTCATACAAATCATCACCATGATCATACTTTGTGCATAATTATCAATCAATAGAAAGGAGAAGGAGATCAAAATTTATACCCTTGTATAAATGATCTTCCTTAGGTACGAGATCACCTCCAATTCCTTTTCACGTTCAACTTGAATCCACCAGGTTTGATTCCTTCCTTTGATCAACGTTAGTCACCCAAGTGTTTGGCCTCTAGAGGTGATCCACTAAGGAAGAACAAGTATTCAAGAAGATTGGTGTTTAGCAAAACCCTAGTTTTTCTATCTCTATAGAAAAGGTGTACTCTCCCAACTCTTGGAATAATCATTAACTTGTATTGTGAAAAATAGCAACCCTCGCCCATAATAAGACTCTTCTAATTTATAGATAAAGGCAACCCTCCTTTAAAATTAAGGAATTGGGTTTTGTTTTAATTAATTAGGCTCCTAATCTTATTATGAATAATTAATTAAACTCTTTTAATTAATTAGCCTCCTAATCTTATTAGGAATATATAAGAGTACTTTTATTAATTAATTCTCAAACTCCTTTAGTAATTAAATAATAATAATAGTTATAATAATAAGACTCTCTTATTAATTTATATTAAATATTTCTAAATTATTAAATAATAAATATTAAGTTATTTAATTTTTTCAATCACCGTAGAATAAATTAAATACACTTAACTTATTATTATGATTATGCCATTTGTGACGCCCCCAAATCCGAGTATCTTCTAACCTGACAGATGGTGATACACGGTACTACAATTTATACAGTCATTCCATTGAGACAACAACAAAATGATTGTATTTACTATATTCTTATTAAAATAGTAATAAATCCTTTCTCAGGTTTAGAAATCGAATACATTCTTTGTTGTCCATAAGTATAATACATACAAACATACTAGTCTATTACAGGATAATTAACTATCCATCTTAGCCTTGCCTTTATCTTTCTTAGAACCCTCAGTTTGTTCGGCCTTAGTTGCAATCATATAATTCAAGCAAGAAGTGAGCATAACTAGCTCAGCAAGTCTAACAAAGGATAATATAAATACCACATCATGAATTATATGATTATCTTCCATAATTGAACAAATAGCTATGAAGTACTATGAAACATTGACTAGCACTTCTCATTTCATAACAACAATTCCAAAGTATTTATAATAGTTTAGGAATTCTGAACAGGTCGAAAGACCATGAACATACTCTTTTCGTTTTCATACATGAAAAGGACATCCTTGCACTAAGGTCGTACATCCGATATTTCTTATGAGCACTTCTAGGTGATCAGCCTATAGTACTCTATGTTGATCAACACTCATTCGTTAAACATATTTACATTTAAGTTTTGATAACCTTGCGTGCCCATCGAATAATCGATGAAAATACATTTGTTTGTTTATATACAACTTTACCTTAAATCTGTACCAAATACTTGGCGTAAGATAGAGTTAATAGTTATATATCAAAAGACTTGTAAACAAATCAATATAATTCTTCATAATAGTCTAGCCGAGTTAAAACTGGCATCGACCCTTTCGTAAAATAATTCATGCATTTCAGAACATGAATCACAGAAAACTTGACTAACACGGAGGTTAGACAAGCGTTAAGAAAACTTGCCTTCAAGCGTCTTCGAATATAATATTCAACAGTTCTCAGTCTTTACATAATCTACATGATTTATTCACATAGCACACTGTAATTAGCTATCAAACAATCTAATCACATTGTTATTACCAACTTCTTTCTCTTCTATAACTTAATCGAATTTATTCCATTAATAATGTCAATTCGACTTACTATACTTCATTACGGCTTGTTAATGTTCTTATGTTTATTAACCGAAACTCGATCATCATTGGTAAAGTACCAATGTTGAATATAATTTACTTTCTTTCTCTTTATTTTCTTGTTTAATCTCTATTAACAACATTTATATTCCTAAAATCATCACTAAATAAGTGATTTAAAAGTAGTCTTTACCATGTACATTAAGTACATTCATATTCCATTATTGGTTTACAATCAATTGGAATTAGGAAACTAACTTAGTTACCAAAATCCCACTATCGCCATTTGCTGCATACTCTAACACACCATTGGCATGCCAAGGGCACTAACTAATAGTGGTCAAGCTTCAGAGTCATGCACCGCGACGTGACCATTAACACTGGGGTTGGTGCTGAGGTGCCACCCCTGAGCCTCAGTTTGTTTTGACAGTTTGATTTTTCTACGAACTTCCCGGGCTCATAACTTATTCGTTTTACATCCGAATTGGCTCGTTCAAAAGCCATTAGCTCATAAATTACATGCTCTAAGTGTCCATGCAACAATTTTTCATGTTCGAATCCATTAACTCAAAATTCAACTTTTAGTTCATTATCGAGCGTTCGTTTATCGTTCGTGAGCGTTCATAACTCGTTTTCTTCGTTCTAAGTCGGAATTCGACGATTCTTGAGTCCACGACTCTTGAATACCTTATCTCACGTGTTGCCATTGAAAACCAAAGTTTCCAAGTTAAACGACAACTTTCAACTACCAATCCGAGATTTCTACGTTTTTGACGTTTAACGTCTAATTTCGTAAAATTCGTCATAACTTCGTTACTCATGTTTTATATGCAAAATCAAATGGAACAACTCCATTGATTCATCATCTATATCCTACCCAAGAAATATGAGCATACCCTATCAATGATGGTTTTCAATTTTTCCATCAACAACCAAATTAACTTTCAAAGGTTTTTTTCGATTTATACTTACGTAATCACTTACGATTTCTACTTAAACATGACTTATCAATGTTTTAGTCCTTAATAGTCATCCTTATCCCTCCGGAAGAGACATGTTCCACCAATCTATGATTCTCTATGAAAAATAAATCAAAAAGGTCGAAGACTAACATTTACGAAATATTACCTTTTCGTTCTTCGTGTTCTTGACTAAACGTGTATGGTTTTCTTTGAAGTAACTTGATTACTTGTTTCTAGCTCTTTCTCTCTCTCCATATATGTTGGATAAAGTTTGTAAAACATAAAATGACCAACCTAAGTTTTCTTTTATAGGCAATTCAAATGGAGGGCAAAATGGTCCATTGGCCACCTCCTTACTATTCCCACCTCCACAACAACTTAGCCACCAAGTAATCACTTTACTTGGTGACCAAGTGGTCAGCCCACATGCCCGTGGGTTTTACCCAGCCTGTTCGATCCGCGGTTCAGTTTCTTGGATCGGGCTTAACTTAACTTAACATTGGGCCTTAACTCGGGCTTGCTTACACAATTCATTGGGCTTGATATAATCCAAGTCCAATTGAATTCTACAAAGTCTTTAAACTCAAAGTCCATTAAGACTAATCGTATTATACGTGTATAACTCACATATTCTCTTTGTTTAGTATTCATAAGATATTCTTATTATACGTTGGAATATTCTTCATACTATACTCGTATTCTAACTATTATCATATGCGTATATTGTACGTATAATAATCCTACTCATTATACGCATTACATTTCATTCTCGGAAATCACTTTCACTAACCCTTAGGTTTTAAGTCCGCAGGTGAAAACTTCATTTGCCATAACTAAAATATTATTTGATATTCCATCTCGTCTTAGAATTCTATCATTATGCGTTTCTCAGAAACTCAACTCAATTCCTGAGCAAAAATGGATGAATAGTGTTTTTACAAAAATTTCTCTGAAAACATTTATTTTCGTCTTAGCAATTCAAAACAATTAATCCTAACACATAGCCAGAATACTAACCACATCCGTGCATTCTAGGTCATAGAACGACCTTCAAATAGCTTAATCACATAAATAATTAATTAAATTCATTTAATTCACATAATCAAATAAAAATTTAATTCATTAAAGATCCGATTTTCTCGGGCGTTACACTATTTGCTTCTTCAATAAATATTCTTCCTTTTACGGTGTGACCCTTTAGGTTCTCCATATTAAACCGGTTGTGAATAAATCAATTAGAATAATTCTAATCTTAGTTAAATAAAATAAATAAATCTATTAATTTATTTAAATAAATAACATTTATTCTATAATAAGGATAAGCCTCCTTAGCGATCAACGACTTTCTAGATAATAAAGATTTCAACATTAATTATATTCTATGTATTTCTTAAATGCACAACTCTAAATATGCAAATTAAAACTCCTTTCTAATTTCATTTTAACTATACATTCATTCCATTGAAACAACATCAAAATTCATTATCTGTATTAACTACATACCTTATTACAATAAGGAATATAATATAATCCTTTCCCTATGATGATCTGTTCACTGTTAACCAAATACATTCTTCATTCATTGAACATAGTATAATTCATACAAAATCATACTAGTCTCTAGATTTACAAGTATAAACTAATTATCCATCTTAGCCTTGCCTTTTATCTTTCTTAGAACCCTCGTATTCATAACTACATTCCATTGAAACAACAATCATATAATTCAAGCAAGAAGTGAGCATAACTAGCTCAAAAAGTCTATTACAGGATAAACTAATTATATAATATAAATACCACGTCGAGAATCATATGATTATTCTTCAATAAGCAATATATAACAAATAGCTACGTGAAGTACTATGAAAAACATTAAATATCACTTTTCATTCTCATAAAACAATTCCAAAGTACTTATAGTAACTTAGGAATTTTAGTAGGTCAAAAGACCATGAACATTCTCTTTTTTGTTTTCATTCATGAAAAGGACAACCCACACTAAGTCCGTAAGTCCGATATATCTTACGAGCACTTCTAGGTGATCAGCCTATAGTACTCTATGTTGATCAACACTCATCCGTTAAACGTATTTACATTTAAGTTTTGGCAACCTCACGTGACCATTGAATAATCGATGTAAAATACATTTGTTTATTCATACTCAAGCTTACCTTTGAATATGTACCAAACAATTGGCATAGGATAGCGTTACCAATTCTATATCGAAAGACTTGTAAACAAATCAATCAAACTCTTAAGATTAGTCTAGCCAAGTTAAAATTGGCATCGTCCCTTTCGTAAAACAATTCATGCATCTCATAACATGTATCACAGAAAACTTGGCTAACACGAAGGTTAGACAAGCGTTAAAAAAACTTGCCTTCAAGCGTCTTCAAATAAAATTCAACAGTTCTTGTTCTTTACAGTCTCTACTTGATATATTCACATAGCACACTGAAATTAGCTACCAAACAATCTAATCACATTGTTTTTACCAACTTCTTTCTCTTCTATAACTTAATCGAATTTATTTCATTAATAAAACTCGTTTATAGTTACTTATCCTTCTTTACGGCTTATTAACGCTCTTACATCACTAAAATAATACTTACTAACCCTTGGTTAAGTACCATAGTAATTGAATACAATTCACTTTCTTATACTTTGTATTCTTCGTTTAATTACTCGTTAAACAACATTGAATTCCTAAAGTCATCACCATATATGTGACATAAGAATGGTCTTAACATGTATATTAAGTATATACACTTGCCCTATAATTATCCTGCAATAATTGGGTTCAAAAATAACTAATTCAGACATTTTCCTGTCTCTCAGTGTCAAGCGGCGCCATCTCTCAATACAATATTGGCGTGCAGTGCCATGCCTAACTAAACAAGATTCCTCGTCTCGTCTCTAATTGTCTTACTATACATAAGTGTGCTATGCTTACTATCTACTGAGAGCTAATCTCCAACCCGTATATTGCAGCAGAGTAGTTCTATTTGGGGTGGTCTAATGCACGGCCCGACCTTAAGCCCTTGAGAATTTTCTAAATTTTCCCAATTCAATTCTTTCTGGACTCCTAACTTGGTCGTTATAAGTCGGAATTTGCTCGTTCAAAAGCCGGTATCTTACATATCGCATGTACTTTGATTTTATACGGACAAAAGTCATTTTTAAATCCGTTAACAATGAATTCACTATTTAACGCCCTATTACGCGTTCGTTTAACGTTCGTGAACGTTCATAACTCGTTTCTTCATTTTAAGTCAGAATTCGACGATTCTTGAGTCCACGACTCTCAAATACAATGTTCTACGTTATGTCATCGAAAACCAAGGTTTCAAATTTAAACGACAACTTTTGACTACTAATCCAGGATTTCAACAATTTCAACGTCTAACGCCTAATCTCGTAAATTTTGCAATAACTTCGTTACTTGAGTTTTATATGCCAAATCAAATGGAACCAATCCATTGATTCATTATCTATAACCTAGCCAAGCACGATGTACATAACCTATGATGGTTTTCAATTTGTCCATCAACAACCAAATAAACGCTTATTGGTTTTCTTCGCTTAAACTTTCTTAAACGCTTATGATTCTTAATCATACATGGCTTATAATGTTTTAATCCACTAATAGCCATCCTTATTACTCCGGAAGACACATGCTTAACCAATTCATACTTCTCTACGAAAAATAATTAGAAAAGGATTGAAGACTTAGGTTTACGTAATATTACCGTAATGTTCTTCCCGTTGTTGAATAAAGCTTGAGTGTTTTGCTTTGGATTGCTCTTGATTACTTGTTAATAAACTTTTCTCTCTCTCTCAATATATTTGTCAAGTGTTGGTGAAATAACCAAATGAACTACCCTAGCCTTTCTTATATAGGAAAATCTAATGGAGGGCAATTTGGTCATTAAGTCCACCTCCTTACTATTCATTTTCTTCTTCACCAAGTAAATCTACTTTACTTGGCCACCAAGTGGCCGACCCACATGGCCCATTGGGTCCCCCCATGGTTTGCCCCATGGGTTTTACCCATCCGATGACCCATCGGCTCGATCCATGATTTGGTTTCTTGGTTTGGGCCTTAGAATAAATTCATATTGGACCTATCTTGGGCTTGATTTAACAATGCATTGGGCTTGACATAATCCAAGTCCAATTGAAATCTACAAAGTCCATAAACTTAAAGTCCACTAAGACTAATCGTATTCTACTCGTATAATTCTCGTATTCTCTTCGTATATAGTTCGTACGATATTTGTATCTTACGTCATAATAATCTTCATACTATACTCGTATAATAACTAGTATCATACTCGTATTAGTTACGTACAATAACCCTAATCATTATACGTAGTCATTTAATTCTTGAATCTCACTTTTCCTAACCCTTAGGTTTTAAGTTCGCAGGCGAAAACTTCGTTTACCATAACTGAAATATTATTGAATATTCCATCATGTCTTAGAATTCTATCATTACACGTTTCTCAGAAATTCATACTTAATCTCTGAGCAGAAATGAATGAATAGTGTTTTTACAAAAATTTCTTGGAAAACTAATATTTTCATCTTGGAAATTCATAACAATTAATCCTAGCACATACCCAGAATACTAACCACATCCGCACATCCTAGGTCAAAGAACGACCTTCAAACAGCTTACTCACATAAATAAATAATTAAATTCATTTAATTCAAATAATCAAATAAAATTTTAATTCACATAAATCTGATTTTTCTCGGGCGTTACATTCTCTCCCCCTTATAAGGATTATGTCCCCAGAATCTCGCTACAATTACATAAACAAATGAGGAAAAATTTCCTTCATATTACTCTCGAGTTCCCACGTTGCTTCTTCGGCATTGTGGTTCCTCCAAATTAAATTCACCGAAGGTATTATCTTATTTCTCAAGACTTGTTCTTTCCTATCAACAATCTGAATTGAAAGTTCTTCATATGTTAAGTCTTTTTCTATCTGAATAGATTCATACTCTATTATGTGCTTGTATTACGGTTTATAAGGACGCAACACTGACACATGAAAAACGTTGTGTATTCGTTCCATCTCTGGAGGTAAAGCTAATTCATAAGCTACCTCTCCTACCCTTCTTAAAATTTCAAAAGGTCCTACAAACCTTGGACTTAACTTCCCTTTCTTTCCAAAACATATCTTCCCTTTCCAAGGTGATACTTTCAGAAAAACATATGAACCTACTTTAAATTCCCTCTTCTCACGATGAGGATATGCATACTTTTTTTGTCTATCTTGAGCCGCTACCAATCGAGTACGTATTAGCTTAACCATGTTTGCCATTTGTTGTACCATCTCAGGTCCCAACATCCGACGTTCACCTACTTCATCCCAATATAGTGGAGTTCTGCACTTCCTCTCATACAACGCTTCGTAAGGCGGCATGCCTATACTAGCGTAAAAACTATTGTTGTAAGAGAATTCCACTAAAGGCAGATGTTCGTCCCAACTCCCCTTGAAATCCATAACGCCAGATCTTAATATATCTTCTAGCGTTTGAATTGTCCGTTCACTTTGTCCATCCGTCTGAGGATGATACGCTGTACTTAATCTATACTGTGTTCCCAGTTGCTCTTGTAAACTCCTCCAAAAGTTTGATGTGAATCGTGGATCACGATCTGACACAATCGAAACAGGTACTCCATGTCTTGAAATAATTTCTTTGACATAAAGTTTAGTTAATTGCTCTAGGTTATACCTAACTACTATTGGTAAAAAAGTGTGACGATTTTGTCAACCGATCTACTATTACCCAAATAGCGTCGTATCCCTTCCTCGTCGTTGGAAGTCCCACCACAAAATCCATCGTGATATGCTCCCACTTCCACTTTGGAATCTCTAGTGATTGTAATAATACACTCGGTCGTTGGTGTTCAACCTTAATTTTCTGACAAGTTAAGCACTTACTAACATATTCTACTATTTCCCTCTTCATGTTTGGCTAACAAAAGTTCTGACGAAGGTCTTGATACATCTTAGTGATACCTAGATGTATCGAGTACCTCAAACTATGGGCCTCACTCATAATCTCTTCTTTTAACTTAGAATTATTTGGAACCCAAATTCTTCCTTCAAAATGAAGTAATCCTTCTTTATCAAGGTTATACTTAGTCTTCACTTCATCCTCCATTATCTTTTTCATTCGCTCGCACTCCTCTTTACCTAGTTATACTTCCTTAACTCATTCCACTATTGTTGGTCGAGTCTCCATTGTGAATAACATTTCTACCGCTTCACTCGATAATTTAACTTCTAGCTCCATCCTTTTCATCTCCGTTATTAACTCATTCTGAGTCGTTAACATTGATAGTTTTTCCCTACCCTTCCTACTTAACGCATCAGCTACTATATTTTCTTTTCCTGGATGATATAAGATATCACAGTCATAATCTTTTATCAGTTCTAACCACCTTCTCTGTCTCATATTCAACTACTTCTGTGTAAAGATATATTTCAGACTTTTATGGTTAGTGTATATCTCACACTTCTCCCCGTATAAATAATATCTCTATATTTTTAATGCAAAAACTGTTGTTGCCAATTCTAGGTCATGAGTAGGATAGACCTTCTCATAATCCTTTAATTGTCGTGACGCATATGCAATGACCTAGTCATGCTGCATTAGCACACAACTCAGTCCTCTATGCGAAGCATCACTATAAACTACAAAATTCCCTGTATCATCTGGTAAAGCTAATATAGGTGCCTCACTTAATCTCATTTTTAGTTCCTGAAAACTATTTTCATACTTCTCAGTCCACACATACTTCACTAACTTCCTCGTCAAATTCGTCAATGGAGTAGCTATTTTAGAAAAGTCCTAGATAAACCTTCTATAATATCCCGTTAACCCCAAAAAAATCCTAACCTCGATTGGCGTTTTCGGTTGTTCCCAATTATTAACTGCTTCTACCTTTGCTAGATCCATAGAAGAAATGTCATCTTTATCAATAACATGTCCTAGGAACTGGACTCTTTCAAGATAAAATTCACACTTAATGAATTTCGCATACAACTTTTCCCTCCGTAGTGTTTCCAACACTATCCTCAAATGTTCAGCATAATCTTCTGGCATCTTACAATAGACTAGAATATCATCAATGAACACTACGATGAACTTGTCCAAATATTGTTTGAACACTCTGTTCATCATATCCATAAATACGGCTGGCATATTAGTCAACCCAAACGACATAACTAGAAACTCGTAATGACCATAACGAGTTCTGAGCGTCGTCTTAGGTACATCCTCCTTCCTTACTTTCAACTGATGGTACTTCATACGCAAATCTATCTTAGAAAAATACTTTGCCCCTTTCAACTAATCAAATAAATCATCGATCCTGGGCAATGGGTATTTATTCTTAATCGTTAACTTGTTCAACTCCTGATAATCGATACAAAGTCGTAATGACCCATCATTCTTCTTTACAAACAACATCGGTGCTCCCCACGGAGACACACTAGGTTGAATGTACTTCCTGTCTAATAGTTCTTGTAATTGAACCATTAACTCCTTCATCTCTACCGACGCCATTCTATAAGGTGCCTTAGAAACTGGTGTCGTACCCGGTAACAGATCAATCACAAATTCGACCTCCCTATCCGGCAGAATACCTGGTAACTCCTTTGGAAATACATCTGTGAATTCTTGTAATATAGGTATCTGCTCCAATGATGCGTCCAGTCTCTGGGTATCCACAACATGGCACAGGCATCCTATACACCCCTTCCTTAACATCTTCCTAGCTTGTGTCATGGTTAGATAACAAGAATGTCCCGATGATTTACTACCGTAGAACACTACATTGGGTTTCTTAGAAAGCCAAAGGTTCACACTTTTCTTATGATAATCTATTATCGCTCTATGGTTAATCAACCAATCCATACCGAGAATTGAATCAAATTCTCTCAACCTTATCGGTAGAAGATATATCGATAATCTATTACCTCTAATATCTACGAAATAGTTCTTATGAATGTGTTCAACGGGAATTATCTCTTTGTTCGCTACCTTAATGTCTAAAGGTATTTCTAATCTTTTTGGGAATAAACCTAATCGCTTAGCAAATTTACATGCTATAAAAGAACAAGTAGCACCCGAATCAAACAACACATAAGCATTTATTTCATTGACTGGAATGATACCTGCAACTACATCCGTTGATACAACCGCATCTTGGACAGTCATATTAAAAGTATGGGTCATGGGTCTACCCGATGATGTTGGTCCAGTATTGGCTAACTTACCACTACTAGCACCCTTACTACCCTCCGACCCCTTCTTTGGGTAATTTCTTGCCATGTGGTCTATCGACCCACAAATAAAACAACCTTGGTTCTTCTTAGGGTTAGGACAATTGGGTGATATATGACCCTCCTACCCACAGTTATAAAAAAACCGATTTCCCCTTCAGACAGACTCCTAGATAAGTATTTCCTAATGTCTTGCATTCTTTGATCCTACGCTTAGGATCCCCTTGTTTCACTCTAGTATTCCCGGAGTTAAAACTCTTCCTCTTGGGCATGTTTCCACTGCCACTAGCTCCCTCCGCCTTAGATCCTCCCTCTCCTTTGCTCTTATTCTTTCTCTCTTTATGGTATCAGCTCAAGGCCTCACTACCACCCTCAGCAATAATTTCTCTCTCCAGAATGGTTCCATATAAAGCACTCTGGAACACAAAAATCCTACTATAGAGCCAGGGTTTCAATCCATGCTCAAACCTATGAGCCTTCTTCTCCTCAGTGTCCACTTGATGTGGAAAAAATCTTGCCAATTCATTGAATTTGGCCACATACTTGAGAACCGTAATGTCCCCTTGTTTACGTTCAAAGAACTTAATCTCCATTCTCCTCTGCATGCTAGTAGGAAAGTAGTTCTCGAAGAAACCCTTCTTAAACTGTTCCCACGTGACAACATCAGTTCTAGCCCCACCCTGGTGAGCCTCCCACCAAAATTTGGCTTCCCCTTCCATCATATAGGTTGCAAAAAAAGTCTTTTGCGCCTCTCTTACGTTTGTAATAACAAACACCTTCTCTAATTCATTTACCCATGTTTGGGCCTCTATTGGGTCCGTAGTTCCCTTGAACTCTGGCGGACCTACACTTTTAAATTCTTTAAAGGTAGTCGTTCTGGCTACCCTAGGTACTGTGAGTGCTCTACCCCCAGTTTGGTTAAATGCAGCCATTAATAAGTTAATGAACTCTTGCATAGGGTTGTTCTGACCCCCTTGGTAATCATTATGGGATTCAGCCTCCTGATTACGTTGTCTTCTTCTTAGCGGCATTTTTCGGATTAAATAAATAAAGTTTCATTATTACTTATTTTCTTACTTAGTTATTATTTGCCAAACAACAACTCATATCATAACAAAGCACATCAAATAAAAACTTCATTATATTCATATACGTCTTCATCATTCAAACTATTTATAATTTGATTCCATAGCCAAAGCTATCACATTCCTATCCCGCGATTAAATTTCACAAAAATTGGGATTTACAAAAAGACTACCCTTTAATTATACAAAAGAGGGTTTTACGTCACTACACAAAATATTTACCGCTCTAGACTTCTAATATTGCATAACAGCATTCTTGTGTTTCTCATTCGCCAAAATCGACACAATATCCCTACTAATAGTATGTCGAGTTTATCCCGACTCAATGGAATAACAAATAATTTTCAGCTTGAAATCCTCATGAGCAGTCTCATTGATGTAGGACATCCGGGCTATTTTCTGGTTCCTCTCACCCAGTTCTTTACGAAGCTCAACGACCTCCTTCTTATAATCTATGGCCTTATCCTTCATGAGCACCTTCTCGTCATGCTCTATTTCAAAATATGCTTCTGCAGACTCCTTAGCTTCATGGAGATCACTAATCTCCTCCATTTGGTTCTGCACAATAGTGCGCAGTTGCACATTACGGTCAAACACCGCTAGATACAATGCCTTCATTGCATCTGGAGGTGTTGGCTCTAGTCCAAGTACCACCGTATTAAACGATGTTACCTCCATATCCTCATCCACATCGACCACCATATAGAGATATGACGCCGATCCCATATTTCCCATATCCCCTTCTGAATATTCCTCCCCAGGCTCGGACTCTTCTAGGTTCACCACTGGTACCGTCGCCACTGGCACTGGTACGGGCTCTATTCTATTCACTGACTCTTCACTCACCACGTTTATATGCCTATACATGTAGCTATCGATGGACATCTACAATAACACATAACATGTTGATTAGTACATAATACACAATAATATAAGCACAAATCATATTTAGTTTATTTAGGGTTAATTTTCATCTTTTAAATCTTTCGGTACTGAGTTTCCTCAATACTTAATTAACTCATTTTACTAGAGTTCATTTGCTTCTATTTCTCATCTACTAATGAGGTTATTAGCCTAAGGTTCTTTCCTCCTTAAGTTTTATAACCTAATGCTTTGATACCAACCTGTGACGCCCCCAAATTTGGGTACTTTTAACCAACAGATATGGTGTTACACGGTACTTATAACTATACATTCATTCCATTGAAACAACATCAAAATAAGTGTATTTACTACATTCTTATTACAATAATAATAATCATTTCCCAGGTTCTGAAACAGAATACTGATAAGTAGGAATTATACCTACTTATGGAATACCAATTCATGCGAACTATGCCCATCTTAAGTACATTTTAGTATGTTTTAGCTGCATTTCATGATAATTTACATTTCGCATACTTAAAACTCCTTTTGGTGAATAAGTGCAGGAATCAGCCTATTTTGGTGGTGTTATTGAGCACACGTCGAATGGATGCTTGAGACGAGGCAAAATATAGGATATGCATGGCATGAAGGTGCAATGGAGCAAGGAGATAAAGCATGACTGCACAAGTAGTAGCAATGATAGCATAACAGAGTCGATCTCAGATATTGCAGGCGGCATGGCGTAATAGCCTTGAGGCGTGCGCCAAGCGCGATTACTCAAATGATCTTGGAGCCTCATCGCAAGTTCTTGCGGCGGCGAAGGATAAGCCTAGGTGTACGAGACCGGCCAAACATATAAACCTACTGCAAGTCTCGCGGCCGTGAGAATATCAACCTGGAGGAGCGCGCGAGGCCTGAAGCTCCTGGCTTATTTTATTTTATTTCCAAATTTTAAAGGTTGTAATTGATTTAAAACGATTCCTGACTGGTGTTAGGGGTATCACTTGACATTTTATTAGTTTTTCACGTATCTTTACTTTGTAATTAGTGTTTTACTCTCTGGGGGAGATTCCAACGTAGAAGGAGGCCACAACTCTATCTTTCAGTTCCTTCTTGGGATTTTCTACCAAAGTGGGATTATTATTATTAGTTTTGCTGGAATCGTATATGGATTTGAATTTTGATTCATATTCAGCAATTGGGTTTGATAGTTTCATCTTTCATCTTTCAATTGTTGTTTATTGATCATGTTTAGATTTGATCCCATAATGGCTTTTGGTTCAGTCATGAACTAAACTCCATTATGGGATTCTAACGGATTTTAATATGTAGTTGATTGCATGTTTAAATGCTGGATTGTTTTGCATATCATATGGGATGTCTTTCATGATTGTTTTGAATGTATGAATGCTTGATCACCATTCGTTTCAGTATTTGTATGGAATTGACAATGAACATGCAAATATGGACTGTAAGCATGATAGTATACGTATATAGGGTTGTGTTATATAGCTTATGTATTTCGTGAACCAGATAGACATATATTGTTTCACCGTATAAGTCAGAATAAGGGCTTGAACTTAAAATCAATATAATTGCAATTTCATATAGACATATAGTGATGTTGGTTATATTGATGATTACATAGAGTCTATCATCTGTGGATGTTGTGTAAGTAGGTCGTAGTGCATTGAAAAATGGCTAATACTCTTTTAGTGCTCTTGGCTACTTTCCTGTGATATGTGAGCAAGTCATGCATGATAGTGGCGATTGAATAAAGTATTAAAAGAATTTAGAATCCCATTAGTTCCAATATCATTTATTCTATCGTTATTATTGTTTTAGTTGTTATTTGCAATTCAAGAACAAACCAAGTTTAATCAATAGTGTGAGCATATAAATATAGTGATTTAATTAATGAATAGTAGTTTAAGTTAAACACCTTTCTCTGTGGGATCGATACTCTACTTGCTCTGTATTACTTGTTGACGCATGTATGCTTGCATGAGTTAGAGCTCTTTTGTTAGTCTTAAAAAAGAGGCAACAAATACATTCTTCGTTCATCATAGTATAATTTATTAGTTCCTAGAGGGCACAATAGATCTAGAAGGGGGGGTTGAATAGATCCTTTTTATTTCAAATACTTTTCTGGTTTATATTTTATTGTTCATAATTAACATATGACAAACATAAGAATCTTTTCAAGCACAGCGGAATAAGTAAAAGATCCCCATCATTGATATATTCATAATCATACATACATTGTTCGTAAAGTGAGTTTAGTTGTAAGCAGTTAAAACATACATAACAGTTATAGTACATAATGTAAAAGACACAAGGGGTTTTAAGTGGTTCAGAGACTCAAGCTCCTAATTCACTCTTCTGCTTTCAACTAGCAGGATTTCCACTAAGGAAGGGCAACACCACGAATCACTAAGATTCCTTCAAGGCCAAGACCTTGGGACTTGATTCACTAAGAACTTTTCAAGGCCAGCACCTTGGAACTTCATTTAGTCCTCCCCACAAGGACCCTTCTGGCCCTGCTTTGTTTAGTCCCTTCGGACAAGGACCCTTCTGGCCCTGCTTCATTTAGTCCCTCTGGACAAGGACCCCTCAGGCCCTGGCTTTGTTGAGTTATTTGTTTGTTGTTGTTGGAGTCGGTGCTGAGCTGCTAAGATGTCTTTAAGCTTTGAACATCTTCTATATTTAGCAGCTTGGCTTGATCATCCTTGAAGTGCAGCTGAGTGTTGCATGATGCTCAGCTTCTTTGGTTACTCAACCACTTCGGATGACCCCTTGTTGAACTGACTTGAAGATCATTCTCCTTGGTACTTGATGACTGCACATGAGAGGCTTCCAAGATGACTGTAGGCTCTTGTATTAGGTATTTCAAAGCTTTCTCATGCTTGACACCAAGATGGCTTTTGTGATCTCCCTTCTGCTACTTGATGCCTTCTCATGATGGACTTGCTAAGATGACTATAGGCTCTTCTCTATTGTACTTAGAGTCTTCCCATGATGGACATCAAGATGTCATGATGCTCTTCTTTCTCTTGGCAGTTCTAAACACTCTTCATGTAGTAGAACTCTTACTTCTACATAGTAGAACTCACACTTCTACTTCTTTCTTTATCTGACTTTTGAGTGTTCTTGGTGGATCATAGAGTGAGCCTTTGGACTCACTGTTTCACATGGTATAGATCAGTCCACCTTCTCTCCAAACTCAGCAACTCCAGCAACCTTTGATCTTTGAAGTTCTTCCTCATTTATACTCCTTCCCAATCCTTCTGTTGGAAAGTAGCCATTGAAGGCTATTCAAATCTCTTCACAGATCTCGAGTTGCTTGAGGTAGACTGCTTGATGTGACTTGTCATACTTTCTTCTGATGCTGCAGTCTATTGTTTCACCTACCCTGTCAGATGTATCATTTTAATGTCTTGGACATGTCGAAGACTTTATTACCTCTTTCTGATTTCTCGATCAGAGGTTGACTCACCTGGCAGACTACGACTATCAGACTAGCCTATTTATTACATCATAAGATCAACCAAACAAGCTTGATCTTTCTATATTTATAGTCCTTGTACATCATTTCTTTTTAAGGACTTTACAAAGTTATTTTGCTTATGTAGGATCAACCTAACATATTTGATCAATTCATTCTAAGCCCTTGTACACATATTTCTATTATCTATCAAAGGACTTTACAGCTTTTCTTAATGCAAGCATACTTTCATATTATCCATTCATATATATATATATATATATATATATATATATATATATATATATATATATATATATATCATAATCAAATCATATATAAATAGGAATAGCATTCACATGCTTATTCCTGACAATCTCCCTATTTGATTATGACAAAAACAATAAGTGCATATGCATGTTATGAATGAATCTTATATACGATGGCAATTTGTATTTCTAAAAGCAGATTAATCATGAATGTCATTTATATTGATATGGCAATTTTTACATTAAGACATTCTACATCCTGGATCCAGAACATACCTAACTAGTTAGAGATGTACCTCTTTGGCTCCATGTATGTTTTCAGGATGCTTGTTGATCAGCTACTCATCTGATTGGTCTTCTTTTTCTTGCTCCCCCTGGGATGATGACCTTCTGTCTTTGCTTAGCTCCCCTTCAAACTCTGCGATCATGGGATCATCTACTCATCTGATTAGATGATGATACTCTTTCTGCAGCTGATGTCTTCTTTGATTTCTTTTCTTCTTTCCCTCTACTCTTCTTTGAGTGCCTCTTGTTCTTCCTCTTTCTATGCCTCTTTTTCTCCACCTATTTTTCATCAATCATTTGAGAGAGCTGCTCCATGTTGGAAATAAGCTGCTCCATTAGGTAGGAGGAGTTGGCAACTTCAAACTTGAGTTCCTACTGGCCTAGCTCAAGTTACACTGAGAAAGACTACTTTAAGTCATCAATCTTGTCAGAGAGGGCTTCGATCTGCTCTGCATTGGCCTTCTGAATTTTTAGAACTTCTTCCTTCTGATCTTGTATGGCCTTCTGATAGATGATATCTCTCTCTTGGAGTTTGAGTGATATCTCAGCCATAGCAGCTTGAATTCTGTTTTGAAGAGAGTCATCCCTTTTGTCACATCCGACACGTGACTCTGCAGTGAGTAGAGATATCTTCCTACTTAGATCATCAGAACTCTTTTATAGTTCTTGCTCCATAGTAATTTGATCCTTTTGTTGGGCAGCAGCTGGTTGAGTATCAGTTTGGACTCTACGATTTTCATCCTTAGACAGATTTTCAAAGGTCTGGAGAATCTGAATAATTGTTGAGTTCCAATCACTGGTTGAGGTTGAGGATGAGGGAATGTCTGATAGTAGTGCTTGAGCATAAGGAGGCTTCTGGTTTTAGGCTAGAACATCATTAGCAGTAGAGTGAATAGTCTCTATGATCAGCTCCTTAGTCATAATTCTTCGTCCTTTAGAATCCACTCTACGATCATAGGGGATGTAGAGATTTCAAGCATGTCGATAGACCTTGAAGTGAGGCTGGTTTGTGATCATCTTTATAGTATAACTTTTCACCCTTGGGAAGTTTTGAGCTACCAGCTCCAGACTTGGAAACTGCTTGTAACACCAACTAAAGGAGCTTCCATCTTTTTCAGTGTGGGCCTTGAGCCATGGCATCCACTGGAAGAACCATCTCTCTGGTGGAGCATCTGGTAGATCATTTGACACTTCCACTACGATCCTTCTGCTAAATCTTACAGGAGAGAGAACTGGATAATCTTCTTGTTTGTCTGCTTCCTGAGGTGCAGAACCAGAATCTTCTTCAATCTCTTCTCTCTCGGAGCCTGAACTTTCTTGATCATTTTCAGCAAAGAATTCATCTTGCTGCATTTCATTCTCAGAACCTTCTTCAGCAAGATCTTCTTCAGATTCATCTTCTTCATTGCTGGCTTCTTCTTCAGCATTTTCTCCCTGCGATACAGACTCATCATCACTCAGTTCAATGATGGCATTTGATTGACCACTGCTCCTTTTGGAGGCAAACTTGGCTTGCAGTCTGTAGCTTTTCCTTCTTCTTGGAGGTTCAGGTTTGGGAGAGTCAGACTCTTCTTCTTCTTTAGATTCTGACTTCTCTAGTT